>JAYESA010000018.1:139861931-140461931 GCA_036927795.1 Iris macrosiphon | reverse complement strand
AGCCGGACGAGGGCTCGACAGGATGCGATGAGTGGAAGTCCACTCATATGGTAATCTACATCTGGCTTCTTAACTCCTTAGTCCAGTCTATTGCCGCCATAGTAGACGATATTGAGATGGTAAAAGATGTGTGGGAGAAGTTGAGAAGGACCTATGATGGTGTGGGAAACAACTTACGGGTCTTCCAGATAAATGGGGAGATTGATGACACCGTACAGGGAGAGAAGACGGTGCAGGAGTATGCCACGGAGTTGGAGCGTCTGTGGTTGGATTATGATCACTCCTCAGATCGGGCGAGCTGCGGGGACCCTAAGTGTAAGGAGAGACAGGTGTGTCTGCAGGAGAGGACGATGAAGTTTCTCAAAGGGCTGACTGCAGCTTTCGCACAGAGGATGGCCCTACTTCTAGCCCAACCAAAGATCCCTAGCCTTGAGGAGGCTATCTCAGCCATGATACAGGAGGAGACACGCATCAGGCTGCAAGCCGGGACAGGTGGTCCCCCCAAAGCAAAGTCAGCACTAGCGATCACCAGCTCAGGTAACACAGGATCTAAGGGAGAGCCCTGGCAGCATAACCGGCAGTGCTACAACTGTGGGGAGATAGGTCATCATCGGTATGCTTGTACCAAACCACCTAGGAAGGGAGATTCAGGTGGTGGACGAGGACCGTTTGGCGGACGAAGATATAAAGGAGGACGTGGTCGTGGTCGAGGGGGTAGACGAGGCGGCCGAGGAGGGTATCGGGCAAACCTCCTGATATTAGAAGGGAACGGAGAAGCTGATGACACCTTTACTGTGGAGGACCAGGCACTGGGAGACATGAGGAGTAGAACAGAGGAGGCGTCCACCTCATTCTTTGTTAGGGGCAACGCTGCCATGTATGCCCATCCATCAGAAGGTACTGACGAATCACTTGCCCTTGCGTCTATCTCTTCCCTTAAATCATCAGACTGGATTATCGACTCGGGAGCATCTCGGCATGTGACGGGGAATGCTAGTGAGTTTTCTTCCTACACTCACCTAGCATCAGCGGACAGCATTCAGACAGCTGATGGCACTTTCCAACCAGTGGTCGGTAAGGGTACTGTTAATTGTACAGGTTCAGTAAGATTATCCAATGTTTTACATGCTCCATCCTTTCCAGTCAGTCTCTTGTCCATTAGTTCTATAATCCTCCAACTTAAATGCATTATTTCTTTTGATATTCCTAAGGTGACCTTCCAGGAGAAAGGGACAGGACGAAGACTTGGGACTGGCACTTGGCATGAGGGACTGTGGTACCTAGATCGAGAAGGACTGGACTCAGCATTGGTATCTATGGCAGAGAAGGCTGGCATGGAAGGACTGCAGCAGAGGACTGAGGATACCTTGATACTCCATCATCGGAGGATGGGACATTCTTCCTTTGATACTCTAAGTAAGTTGTATCCAGAGATTTATGCAAAAACAAATAAAGAGAAATTAGTATGTGATGCGTGCGAGTTAGGAAAACTTACTAGGAGCTCATATGTTGGCACGGGTCATAGGAGCACTTTTGCTTTTGAGGTAGTACATTCTGATGTCTGGGGTCCATGTGCTACTAACACTATGAATGGTTATAAGTACTTTGTTTCTTTCATTGAGTGTGCCTCTCGTGTTACCTGGTTATATTTGATGAAAAGTAAGAATGATGTACCTGCTTGTTTTCGGGATTTCCATAAACATGTCCAGACTCAGTACAAAGCAGTTGTGAAGGTACTGAGGTCTGACAATGGAACGGAGTATACCAACAGAACGCTTGCAGAATACTTGTCAGCACACGGAATACAGCATCAGACCACCTGTGCATACACACCAGCACAAAATGGGGTTGCAGAAAGGAAAAACAGACACCTTCTGGAGGTCGCAAGAAGTATGATGATCGACATGAATGTCCCACAGAGTCTGTGGGGGCATGCAGTATTGACAGCAGCTCAACTCATCAACAGGATGCCCTCGAAGGTCCTCGGATGGAAGTCCCCATGTGAGGTATTGCAAGGCAATAATAGTGGGATACTCCCACTGAAGGTGTTTGGGTGTGTGTGTTTTGTGAAGGACAACAGGCCATCATTTGGGAAACTTGACCCTAGAGCGGTCAAATGCATCTTCGTAGGCTACTCGGCGACCCAGAAGGGGTATGTGTGCTGGAGTCCAGTAGAGAAGAAGAAGTTTGTCAGTATGGATGTCCACTTTCGGGAGCATGAGCCATACTACCGCCAGGACGGAACTTCACACAACACGCCTAATACTGCCAGTATTAGGCGAGAGGGGGAGATGGAGAACTTGGTGGTAACCGATTTAGAAGTTTGGCATGGAGGCACGGTGAAGGGACAAGAAGGTGAAGGTGTTAGGCCTACGGCTCAGGGAGAGTTACTTACCTACAGCAGGAGAGAGAAGCAAACTGCAGACCAGTACCGACACTGCCAGTGCCAAGTCCCTCGCCTGCGTTCGTCCCAACTCCTGAGGAACCGACACCAACCCCCCTTCAGGTGATACCCCCTCCTTCACAAGATATCATTCCTCCTACTTCTACTCCTCCCACACCACTATCTGTACGGAGGACCACTCGCAGCAATGCAGGAAATCCTTCAAACAGATATGGTTGGGATATTGCTCAGTTTATTTCTTATGACCATATCTCTTCTTCTCATGGAGCATTTATAGCATCTTTGGATAGTATTACTGTACCTAACAATTGGCAGGTTGCCAAGAACGATCCAAAGTGGAAAGCAGCAATGCACAAGGAGTTGGGAGCTCTGGAGAAGAACCACACTTGGGAGCTTGTGAGACTGCCAGAGGGAAAGAGAGCAGTTGGATGCAAGTGGGTCTTTACCGTGAAGCAGAACCCAGATGGACAGGTTGAGCGCTACAAAGCTCGACTAGTAGCCAAAGGATACAGTCAGACGTACGACATCGACTATGACGAGACCTTTGCACCAGTTGCAAAGATGAGCACTGTCAGGACTCTGATTTCTCTGGCAGCGAATGGTGGATGGAAGCTACACCAACTGGATGTGAAGAATGCGTTTCTTTACGGAGATCTAGTGGAGGAGGTGTACATGGAGATACCACCAGGATTTGGCACCAATCAGACAGTGGGCAAGGTCTGCAGGTTGAAGAAGTCCCTCTATGGACTGAAGCAGTCTCCTCGAGCGTGGTTTGACAGATTCAGAAGGGCGATGATAGGGATGGGATATCAGCAGATCAATGCTGATCATACTGTGTTCTTCCGTCGGAGTGGAGGTCACATCACCATGCTTGCGGTATATGTGGATGATATGATTATCACAGGAGATGATGAGCAGGAGATCGCCCAACTCAAAGGAAAGCTTGGCAAGGAATTCGAGGTGAAGGATCTCGGCCTTCTTCGGTACTTCCTTGGGATTGAGATTGCTCGAGAAGCAGAGGGGATTGTTCTCTCTCAAAGGAAGTATGCACTGGACCTTCTCACAAAAACTGGGATATTGGGGTACAAACCTGCAGCGACACCAATAGATCAGAGGTTCAAGATTGATGCTGAGGCTGGAGAACCAGTTGATCGGGACAGATACCAGAGACTGGTTGGCAAGTTGATCTATTTGAGCCACACACGTCCTGATATCTGCTTTGCAGTAAGTGTGGTGAGCCGCTACATGCATGACCCACGAAAGGGTCATATGGATGCAGTGTACCAGATTCTGAGGTACTTGAAAGGTGCTCCCGGGAAGGGACTAATATTCAGGAAGAACAATCACGTGAGCATCGAGGGCTACTGTGATTCTGACTGGGCTAGTTGTGCTGATGACAGGAGGTCTACCTCGGGATATTGCATATTTGTAGGAGGTAACTTGGTCTCCTGGAGGAGTAAGAAGCAGTCTGTGGTGGCCAGATCGACAGCTGAAGCAGAGTACAGAGCTATGGCCTTGGGAGTTACAGAGCTGCTATGGTTGAAGAATATGCTGGTGGAGCTGAAGCTGGATCAAGGAGCCAAGATGAAGCTGTGGTGTGACAATCAGTCAGCTATTAGTATCGCCAACAATCCAGTACAGCATGACAGGACCAAACACATCGAGATTGATAGATTCTTCATCAAAGAGAAGTTGGATAGAGGATTACTGGAGCTTGGCCATGTTTCAACCAGGGATCAAGTAGCAGATGGACTAACCAAGGGACTCACCTCAGTGAGCATGATTAGAGGATGTGACAAGATGGGCTTAGTGAATATCTTTCACCCATCTTGAGGGGGAGTGTTGATATGGTATGTTGGGTGTCATATTTAAGTATAGTATAAGCACATGGGAATATCCTGAGGACATATTTGGGATGCCAGAATATGTCACAGGATATTCCATTATGAGATTATTGTCATAATGATTGAGATCATTGTATTAATGACTGTAAGGTTATATAATGCCAATGAGACAATCAATAAAATGATCAACTAATTTCAATACTACTACCTATACATTAAACACGGTCCTCCCTAGCCAAGGTTCCTACTTCACGGTTCCAGCGAGAAGAAGGGAAGATAAGCATATCCTATTCGACATGGTTGAATGCCCCCGGTCCTTCATCCCGGAGGAATAAGAGCCAGAACCCGATACCGGCAAAATACAACTCTACCGGTTCAGTGGTCAAGCCAAACACCTCATCCAGAAGGTGGGATATGATCTGAAAAGCAACCGAGGTCTAAATTACGGCAAAGGTCGACGACTGCCCGTATGCCTCACCGCTCCGACAGGAAAATTCGAGGATTACTACCATAAGACTAAGCATGGCTTAGGGTATGTGTAGCGCCCCGTTCCCCCGGTGTGGGGAGCGCGGCTAAGAAATACAAGACGGTATCGTTCGATCGGGATAGATTGAAACAAGAACTCGTCCTCGTTATGGATTTGTTTCTTCGGAATCGATTCCTATATTCAGTGGACCGTGCCCCCGGGATCGACTTAGCGGCAGAGTCAGGAGGGACCTCTCCGCTATTATCTTTTATTGCCTCGGATTTCGATGTCGCTTGTTGCTTTCGTGCTTTGAGTTGGTTTTAGGATTTGCTTGTTTTCCTTGAATGGTTTCGATGGATTTTATTGTTTTCATTCATTGAATTGCACTTCAATTCCGAGATTGGAAAGAGAGGAAGAAGTATTGATCGAGCTGTTCGTGAATGCAGGTGAACGAGCAGTAGGCGGCTTACGAGCGGAGTCGTGAAGCGCCTCTTTCCTTCTCCCTTCCGACTACTAAGTGAGTGGCTACCATCCCGATTAGCTAGCCCTGCTTCCAAGTCTTCACATCTAAAACTCTTGCATTCTTGTTGCCCCGATCAAACGATACCAAGTAATAACTAAAAGATAGCAAGATAAAAAGGGAATAGACTTGGACTATTTTTGCTTGTCAACTAAACTTGTGAACGGTTGTCTTATTGTATACTAGTTTATTCCAATCTGTTCTATGCATGCTTCAATTTTAGTTAGAATGCATCTTCTTCTATAATTGTGATATGCATATAGAACACCTTTTTCTATGCGATATATTGATCAGAAAGACTATGCAAAAATCGTTTATGCTATGGAACTGTTATCGTGAATGTTGTTTGATCACGGACAACTTGTGCACAAGGTATGTTATGAGTTCTGTAGACGGTCGCTGGGGTGCTGGGACTGATCCGATCCGGATGGAACGTATGTATAGTCATATGTTATGGGGCAAGGTGCTATGCAGCGGGGCCCGCCACCTGCGTTGCATACCATATGTGTCTTGAGACTATAACCCGTCCCTTTGTGGCATCATGCCAGTGATCCCTATGTATATTTAAACCTATTGCAAACTAACTTGTGTCTTCGTAGAAGGGAAGGCATGGTAAGTATTGTGCAGGTAGTTCAGATGGGCAGGTAAAATCCACCGAACGGTGGCAAGTTTATTTCAGTAAATTATATATGCTGCTTACTTGTAAATGAACTAAGGCAAGATAGAAACCCATAAATATGCATGCTTCATTAAAACAACGTGTTGATTGGTATAGTTGGGTTAGCTCGCCTTCACCAGTATATTTTAACATACTGACCCTCGTTGAAACAGGTTCTCCGTACCAAGGCGAACTGAGCGAGGAGCCGAAGTCGTCTTCCCGATCCAGTCCAGCTGTAGGCGCATCCTGATCGCGTCGTAATTTGAAGTACTTGAAGAAAGGAGCTTGCACCTCTATATACACAATGCAGCTCCGTGGCAAAGTCGTCCTCCAGCCCGGAGGTCTTTATTATTTTGAAGTTTAGAAAAAGGATGTAATGTACAGGACTGCTATCTCATTTTGAGCCAACACTTTTGTAAGCCCGTGCGACAAATTAGCTGACTCGTTCAAGAGTTTGTAATAGATGTTCATTATCAATAAAGAGAACTTTTCCATGTTTCAAATTTGTGTTTCAATTTATCTGCGTACTCTGAATATGTGCTCATTATGCAAAATACTATAGCCTTGTGCGGGCGCAACCCCAGGCCCGCACGGCATCACGATTCGGGGGACTCCCCAACGATTCCATGGAATCGGGTCGTGACAGTATATTATGCCTCCCACAACCCCCGAAGGCTCGAATAAAGAAGAT
Source organism: Iris macrosiphon (assembly GCA_036927795.1). NCBI lineage: Eukaryota > Viridiplantae > Streptophyta > Magnoliopsida > Asparagales > Iridaceae > Iris > Iris macrosiphon. The sequence continues at coordinate 140,455,348 of JAYESA010000018.1, read as the reverse complement.
AGGTTAAACTCTCACTCTTCAGAGTCTTCCTCTTGGGACTCCGACGTCAGTATTAGGAAGATGCTCAAGCAAACATTGTCTGCCAACATAGTGTCAGCTGACCCTGAGGAAGACGACGAGGATCCACCGAAACTCTTTGAAGTAGAACCGTGGGCCCAATGCCTAGACGCACAATGGGAGATACGGTTCGAACAACGAGAACCTTCGACAGAGGACGAAGTTGTACAAGTCAATTTGGGCGACAAATCCTCCCCTAAACCTATCTTCATCAGCAATAGTCTGACTGATGAGGATCAGGAATCCCTGTTATAGCTCGTCAGGGAATACATTGATGTCTTCGCTTGGAGCTACGAATACATGCCAGAACTGGACCCCTAAATCACGGTCCACAAGCTCAGTATCTTGCCGAATGCTAAGCCTGTCAAACAAAAGCAACGGCAGTTCCGGCCGGACATTATGAATGCCATCGAAGCTAAAGTCAACAAACTAATAGCTAGTGACTTCGTTCACAAAGAACAACATCCATATTGGGTAGCCAATATCGTGCCTATCGTCAAAAAGAACGAAAAGATCCGAATATGCATTGAATTCCATGATCTAAACGCAGCTTGCCCTAAGGACGAATTCTCTCTTTCGATCACAGACATAATAATTGACATCACCTGTAGCTTCGAGCGTATGTCCTTCATGGATGGATTCTCAGAATATAATCAAATCAAGATATCTCCTAAAGATGAGAAACATACATCGTTCCAAATACCTATAGGAGTATACTGCTACACATTCATACCCTTCGGTCTGAAGAATACGGGTACAACATACCAGCAGACTATGAGCACCATCTTCCGTGAGCATCGACGCAAGATGGTCGAGTGTAATGTTGATGGCATTGTCGTCAAGAGTCGCTCCAAAGATGATCACCTCAGGGACTTGAAGACTGTGTTCGACCTCATGCATATGCACCAGACAAGATGAACCCTACCAAATCTTTCCTAGGAGTCTCCAGCGGCAAATTTCTGGGTTTCATCCTAACTTCGAAGGGTATTCACGTAGACCCTGACAAGACCAAAGCGAACCTTGAAATGCGCCCATCGAAGAACCTCAGAGAACTTCGTGGCCTTCAAGGAAGACTGGCCTTCATCAGGAGGTTTATATCAAACCTCTCTAGACGTTATCGGTCGTTCGCTCAGCTTATGAAGAAGGGAGTTTCCTTTGTCTAGAACAAAGAATGCCAACGTGCTTTTGATGACATCAAGGAGTACCTCATGAATCCCCAAGTACTGGTAGCCCTCGTGGTGGGAAGACCCTTTCTGCTATATGTGCAAGCAATGGATCACTCCCTCGACGCTCTACTAGCCCAAATAAGCGATGCAGGTCACGAGCAGGCCATCTACTATCTTAGTAGGATTTGGCCAGCATAGTGTACAAGTACAACCCCATCGAGAAGGAGTGCCTTGCTCTAGTCTTTGCCATCCAAAAAATTCGGCATTATATGGTAGGACAAACCATCCACATGATCTCACGACTTAATCCTCACAGGGTCCTCATGATAAAACCTGGAGTGCTCAACTCTCGTCTAGCCACATTGGCAATACTGCTGTCACCATATGACATGGTATTCGTCCCACAGAAAGCGGTCAAAGGTCAGACATTGGCAGATTTTCTTACAGCCCACCCGGTGCAGGAAACTTCAAAACTCTACGAGGAGATCCTCGATGAATTAGTAAACTCCAACACCATGACAAACGTATAAGCCGTTTGGTGAATGTTCTTCGACGGTGCTTCGAGAACAGGGCCTAAAGGCGGCATCGTCGCTGGAGTCGAGATACTATTGATCTCTCTATAAGATCTGGTTATCAACCGTGCATACTCCCTCACTGATCCATGCTCCAATAATGTGGCAGAGTACAACGGTCTCATTATTGGACTCTAACTTGCCAAACAAGTAGGAGTCGACCACCTGGAAGCCTACGGTGATTCCAAACTGATAATCAACCAAGTCTGAGGTGATTACGAAGTCCGAAATGAGGACTTGATTCTCTACCACCAAGCCGCACTTGCATTAATCACCACCTTCGAGGTATTCTTCATAGAGCACATCCCTTGACTGCAAAACATCAAGACAGACGCCCTAGCCGGACTCGCAGCCTCTCTAGATGTTTCGGTCAATACTCATGGATGGATCACCGTGATCGGTCGAGAGCTGGTCTGCCCGAAGAATAACCTCTATCAGTGTCTGAGCTACTCAGCAGAGACGAGCTCTGACTCACAAGACTGGAGACTTCCATTCATCGACTACGCAGTCTATAAAATTCTTCTCGAGAACCCAAAGGAAGCCACTGCGATCAGAAGATGTTCCCTCCGGTTCTATTATAATAAGGCTACCAAAATGATGTATCGCCGCTCCTACGATGATCTTCTGCTATGATGCCTATTGAATACAGAAGTGAAGCAGGCTCTCTGTGAGGCCAACGATGGGGTTTGCGGTGCCCATCATCCAAAGCCCAAGCTACAGGACCGCCTTCGCAGAATGGGTTACTATTGGACGACAATGGTACCAGACGTCGTTGACTACGCAAGTAAGTGCCAAGCGTGCCAAATACATGCCGACTTCATCTACCAACCCTTGGAGTTTCTATACCCAACTGTTGTATCCTGGCAATTCGAAGCCTGGGACATGGATATCATAGAGCCGATTAGTCTGCCTTCGTCTAAGGGACATCAATTTATCCTCGCCATTACCGACCAAGTGGGCGGAAGCCGTACCACTCACTGAAGTTAAGACATCAAACGTGATCAGCTTCGCCAAGCATCATGTCATATACCGTTGAGGCTTGCCACAAAGGATCATCTATGACAATGGTCCACAATTTGTAAGTCACGCATTCTATCAATTTTGTGACAAAAATTGGATTCATAATGTAGCGCCGACTGCCTATAATCCGACAACAAATGGTCTGGAAGAAGCCTTCAACAAGACCATCATAAAGCTACTCAAAAAGTTCGTGGCATCTAACAAACGCGACTGGAATGAGAAGCTGGGTGAATGTCTCTAGGCCTACCGTACAACTGTTCGGACACCTACTGGCAATACGAATTTCTCTCTGGTGTACGAAAGTGAAGCGGTCATCCCACTCGAGATCTAAATTCCTTCACTCTGAGTAGCTCTCTCCCTCCAATTAACCATCAACGACAATCACCGCCGACAGCTACAAGAGTTAGAAGCACTCGACGAGAAACATTTCTTAGCTCAACAGCGCATTGAGCTATACCAAGCGCGTCTCTCGGGAGCCTTCAATAAACGGGTAAAGAAGAGGACTTATCAAGTGGGTGATCTCGTCCTGACCGTAAGGAGGCCGATGTTTATGACCCACACGACAGCCGGCAAATTTTATCCCAAATGGGAAGGCCGGTTCGTCGTAGAATCGGTATTTTTCAACAGCGCCTACCAGCTCGCAAAACCCAACGATGACTTGCTCGTGATGCCTATCAACGACAAGTTCCTAAAAAATTACTACGTCTAAGTTAGACTTGTACTCCCCTTATCCCCAACCGGGCAATCAGGATGTACAATATTTACACTCTTGGTTCTTTATCCCCAGCAAGGGCCTATGTACAACATGTCCCCTTCTTTACAAATTTTTATAAAAGTTATTATTTGTATCCAGAAGTCCTGGATACGCATCAGATAATGGATCCTCAAAGTATCCCCAGCGGAGCAGTCCTCAGGTCCACTTGCACACTCCCACAGTGACCACTCAAACCAATCTCGTTAGACGCTAGCCATGTTCATATTACCTCTTAGCTATCGTCCTGACGATCTCCCCAGTGGAGCAATTCTCGGGTCTATCTTCATTCTCGGGTAGACCATACCCACCAAATTACTCCTCAGTGAGTTTCTCGGATATTGGTTCACGTCCATATTATCTATGAACAATTGTCCTAACCTTTCTTCCAGGATGAGTTTGCCATGTCCATATTACCTCTGAGCAAACCTCCCGGATACCTCTGATATTGGTTGTCATCTCCACTTATCACCCGTACTTACCAAGGTACGACAGTGGTGTTAAGTCCACAAAATCTGCCACGTCCATATTACCTCTGGCAGGGCTTGTCTCAAACCAATTACTTGCACTCAGGTGCACAAGAAGTAATGGGTCCACAAACCTATCTCATCCATATTACCTCTGATGGAGCTTTGTTTCGAACTTATTACTTGCACTCTCGTGCGCAAGAAGTAATAAGTCCACCAAAAATCCTCCAGTAGGATATCCTCAATGGTAGCAAACAACCACGTCCATATTGCCTCTGGCTCGCTTCCTTTTTCCTTCCACCAAAAATATCGGGATCATACCTAACCTCTCGGTACGACTATCGATCATCTCATGTCTACGTCACCTCTGAGCTATCGTACTTACCTCCCTCGTAAGGTTTTCCATATCCTTCATACCTCTGAGCAAACCTACCGAGTTTGGCTATCGATCATCATATCCATAGTACCTCTGATATCGATCGCCGTCTAAACTTATCATCTGTACTTAAATTTAAGTGCGCCAAAGGTGTTAAGTCCACCAAACTTGCCACGTCCATATTATCTCTGTCAGGACTTGTCTCGAATATACCACTTGCACTCCAGTACACAAGAAGTCATAGGTCCACCAAAGATCGTCCAGTGGGACGTCCCTAAACGACTACGGTGTTGTACTACGTCCACATAACTTCTAGTACAATACCCAAAAGTCCACAACATACAAAATTCTAAAAAAGTAGATCGGCTCCAAATCGAAACAAATCTGTTAATTAAATACAGAAGTGGCAGCCTAGAGGCATTCAGCCATGCGGCCCGCGACTAAGCGGTCCCAATATCCATGCGATACAATATCCATGTGACCAAAAGTACTTTTTTCTCCATGCTTCTTATTCAAATTGTTTTAAATTTGTCAATTTGAAAATTTTGAAGGGAGTCATGTAGAAGCATAGAAAATATGCATCCATGCGTCCAACAGCCATACTCCCCAAAGTAAAGTGCAGAAGAGATCAGGCCACAAAGTTACCCTACGACCCAGAAAGGCGACATCAGGTGTCCCAATCAGCCGAAGCAGCTTTGGCCGCAGATGGACCTGACACGTTATCCTAGCAACAAGAACGTCTCTGACACAGAATTTTGACAAATTTTTTTTGAATGCCTCAAAAGACGTGAACACACTAAACAACAAAAGTCTTATTTTAGCACAAAACTTTACTCTCGATGAATGGGCAGCGCCACATGTACATCACAACTGACCCCATGCGTTCCATACTTCATACGGTCCCATGCGTCTCTGGCCCCATACGTCCCATACTTCACGCGGTCTCATGCATCTCTGGTCCCATGCGTCCTAGACTCCATGTGGCCACATACGTCTCAAACTCTATGCGACCTATACGTCCCAAACTCTATGCGCCCCGTACGTCTCTGGCCCCGTGTATCCCAGACTCCATGTGACCCCATGCGTCTCTAGCCCTGTGTGTTCTAGACTCCATGCGGCCCATGCATCTCTGGTCCTACGCATCCCAAACTTCATGCGGCCCCATACGTCTCTGGCCCCGTGCGTCCCAGACTCTATGCGTCATATGCATCCCTGGACCATGCGTCCCAGGCTCCATGCGTTCCATGTATCTATGGCCCCAAGCGTCCCAGACTCCATGCGTTCCATGCTTCTCTGGCCACATGTGTTTCAGACTCCATGAAGACCAAATCTTGTTGTTACGACAAGAGTAATTCTCTCCAACCAAGTGCGGACTACGTGTCAAGCGGACCAAGTCATGGCCACAAAGGACGAGAACCGTCCAGATCTTCAGCAATAGAAAATCTTAAAAGTGCCTACATTGCAGCTTGGCCTGCTCACGGTTACAGCTGTATCCTATTCAGAAGGCACACATAGAACCCTCTAGCATCCATGCATCCCAACATGTGCGCGCCCAAGGATGATTATATATACCCGGGTGGCATGCCAAAAATGGACAGACATAGAAGGGTCGTCCAACGCAGAGAGAGAGCATACTAAGACGAGCAAAGAGAGAACATAAGCTTCATCACCCTGCGTCGGATTGTCAACGGAGTAAATGAGCCGTCATAGCGCTTATTGTCCATCGTCATACCCAGAATCAAGAATTGGTACTTAGATTATCTGTCTATGACCTAGATTGTCTGTCTATGACCTTTTTGTACTTTCTTCAGTTTATTATTGACGCAATTAGTTTTAATGGCGAACACTTGGTAATAACTAGTATTGACTAGTATACATTGGAATGACCTAGCAACCAGAGTAGCAAGGTACTGATCTAGTTAACCTAGTATAGACTAGTACTACATAGTATGGACTTAGAAGTGACCTAAAAATATCATCATTAGCTAATTTAGCATGATTATCATCTCTTATCAATTATTAACATTGATATCCCTTATTTAGGACTCTCGGACTCCAGTGTGAGCACTTTTGACTGTTCCTCACTCCGGATAGCAGGCGAGTACATTCTCTGACAATTTTTATTATTTTTTATGATTAATATGATTCTAGTTGTAGTGTTATACTTGATTCCTGACACAGTGGTTACACGGGCTAGTATCATAGATACTTGTCATGAGGAGTCATGATTGAATCTATCGTACTAGCTGGGGACGAAGAAATATTAGCAAGTTATATGATCATACCCCACCTTACATGCATCATAGCTCACCCTATATATCACGTAGGGTGTAGCCTGACCATATTACATGTCTCATAGCCTATTATATATGATTAGCCTGACTCTTACTTGCATCATAGCTAACCAGATGGTTTGTCTGACCTCACATGTATCATAACCAATCATATATAACAAGCCTGATCTAGTCCCAAGCTGGTCACATAACAAACTAGTATTTTAAGGCACTTAGTAGTTGTTCATCTCTCTATTCCACTATTTTTATTCCTCTATTTCCAGTTCATACATTGCTAGTATTCACATTTATCTGTTTTCACTGCTTATTATTACCAATGTACTCATTGCTAGTTATTTCTATATAATATGATGATTGTCTCTCCAGTTTTATTACATTTTAGTATTTTATTCCATCATGTATATTCTTTACTCAGTTCTTTATAGTTTTTACCAATATAATTGGTATTGCTGTTAGTTTATGTGCTTCGCTTAAATTCTGACTAGATAATATTTTTCAGAGGATCTCGAGGACTTTTGTCCCATATACTATGGACCGGGAGTAGACGAGGGTTACATCTAGGAGCCTCAGAAGGATCTCGTTCCAATAGAGGATCCATTAGTAGTGACTTAGAGCCTAGCATTTATATTGTATTGGGATTGTTCTACTTTGAGATATTCTGATTGTACTATTTGAGACTTACGTTGTATTTGAGTTAGCTAGACTCTTAGACTTATTATTACTATTTGAGATTTTTATTTCTATACTTATGTTAGAACTTCTTTTATATTATTTCATATCTTTATCGTGCCATTCATCTTCCTATAAATTTTATGGTGATTGAGTATTGGTTGTGACATTACATTTATATTCATCTTATCCTCCTTGTGGAGTTGACATCATTGACAGGTTATATATTATTATGTGATAGATAGTATTGTAACCTAAACAACATTCTACCGTCGAAGTTGCGGCGTAGGCTGGACGCACACACAACACATACCCAATTTATGGGTACGGGTCGTGATACAATGCAACATGTCACGCCCCAGTCCCAAAATACCGAGGGACCGGACGCGTGGCAATGGCCAGCAGTACGCACCGATGGACCAACCCAATATAATGGATCCATCAGGGCATACTTAAGCTGTAAAACAAGTCTACGACAATCAAGGCACAACTAATCTCATCCACACAAAATATAAAATATGATCCACAGCATAAATAAGGAATGTAAATCATCATCTAGTCTCACAAAGTACTTCGGGGAACAACCCGATAAATATCCAGTACAATGGTTCAACAGACCAGAATATAAAAGACTGAAATAAATAATAAAAGCTGAGCATGGAACATGGATGCTCAGGCAAAGTCTTCAGCTAAGACCTCGTCCTCGGATGGTGGTACAGCTCCTGGATCAGCTCCTGCTCCAGTCCCGTATACCTCGGGATAGATCTCGTCCTCAAATCCTGGGGACATAATCCGAATCCAGGTCCTCAGGGGACATAGCAAGGTACAAGAAAGCTCATGCCAAAATGAATAAATAAACAGTGCAGCAAATAAATAACTAAATGAAGCAATAGGGTAAATATGTAACCAATCTAAGTGAAATACAAGTGAGAGCAGCATGAGTACTCAGGCTGAGCCACTACAAGCTCTGTGTCGGGGAGCCGGTAGCGGTAATAACCGGTAGTGGGTCTAGCTCTGCTACGAGAGTCTACGACCTCTCAATAATAGAAGATATATATATAAAACAGCCTGTAGTCTGTGTGTCTCTCCCCACCCAATGTAACCACGCATATCATGACCATAACGTCTCATGCCCATGTCAAGCGCGATCATAGCTAATGCAACAAGTCATAAAGTATCTAAGAGTATAATGTCCATGTCCTGTATCCTATACAAAATCACCACGAATATCTCGGGAAAATCCTGTCTCATGAATAGTGTCAAGTGTCCTGGGTCATATGGTACTTGATAAGACAAGTACGAGAATATAAAGTGTCACGGATATCCATCTCTAGATGACCGTACCCAACACTGCGTACAGTGTCGGCACCCGACTGATAATCGGACGCTAAGTACGTCACACGGCCCTAGGTTGAGCATGCACATCACTATATATAAAGCAAGAAAAAATAAATAACTAAGCTGCAGAGTTTGGCAAGATACACTTGCCTGATGTCCGAATATCAACAACTGTCCCTGTATCAGTGGATCCGGTAGGTGCTACTCCAAAAGCTGTAATAAATATCACCGACAGTCTCAGAAGGTATCAAACTGCTAGAAATGCCTGTCCTTACGTCCAATTTGGACACAGGGCAAAAAGGTCATTTTCGGATTAAAGCGGGGTCCATATGTGGGCCACTTTGCACCGAAAGCGTGTCAGGGTCAAAGGTCTCCAAAATCTACAAACTCAGTGTCTACAAGTCAGGAACGATGATACGAACCCAACGGAACTTTCAGATTTGGATTCCGATGAGCCGGTCACAAAATCACCCGTCAAGTGGAGCTTGTGGGGCCCACGATACGTGATTTTGTCAACGTTCTCGTAATCGGACCAAACTGGGGTCACAGGACCAGCGTATTGCTACGAGTCCGATGGCGCAAGTTTCGTCTCGATCCGACGTGTGTACACAAAGTTACAGCGTATTCCAGAAAGAACGGATACGGGGTGTCGTCGGCGGATACGCGTTGGTTCCGGGGTGCACGCACCTCCGAATCGACTTCTGCGAAATCCTACACGACCGTATCAACGTCGTGCACAGTTCGGTAAAGACCGCGTGCGACCAAGTCGTCCCGATTGACCGGGCGGACTTAGTTCCGGGGTGAAATAGGGTATTGTTTTTCCTGTTTTTGGATCGCGGTGTACGATCACTACAGGACGCGATGCACCGAGCGAGTTGCACGGGCACCGAGAGGGTTATACAGTCTACGTATAGCAATTGATGGAATCGAAATCGGAGTTACGAGGTGGAAGGAAACGGTACCTGAACAGAGCCCCGTGAGTTCTGAATTCTGAGTGTCCGTGAGCACCGTTCGCGTCTTGATTGAGAGTTTCCGCGTCCTCGTGTCCGCTGTGAGTCAGAACTAGGGCTCTGACTGCGGAGGGCCTCGCAGGGGGTCAGCCTCGAGGTCGGCTAGGGCTTCGCGGTGGTTGGCGAGGCGAGCGGCGGGGAGGATCTCGCGGCTGATGCAGCGAGAATCGAGACGTGTTGGTCGAGCAGTCGGCTCGAACGGCGACGTCGAAGGGTTAAGGGTCGGGATGGTCCGGCGACCTGGCGACGGGGTGGGGGAAGTCGGGCTCGGCGCCGATCAGAGACAGAGTCGACCGAGGCGCTGCTGTCGAGTTCGGTCGTCGACGGCTGAGCACCCGCGGGGAGCGGCGGCAGCGCTGGGTCGGTCGGCTAGGCGACGGTGGGACGATCGGCTCTGAGGGTTCTCGTGGCGGCGGCCTGTCTGGCACGAACGCCGAGGCTCTAAATAGGGGAACACTAGCCCTCGGCTGCTAGGGTTCTGCTCGGGTTTGGGTTTCCGGACCCGACCCGATATCGATTTGGTTCAAGTTCGGTTCAACAACCCAATAGCTCTTTTGAGCTTAAAACTCGTTTCCGGGGTCCAAATAATTCACCAAAAAATACTGTAGGTCCGGTTTTCCATTTTACACAATAATTTATTAATTCCAGAATAATTTGATATCATTTGGTCACACTAAAAATTCTTTAAATCACAATCATCTTTGCCTTAAATTCCAGAAAATACCAAAATTCGTAATAACTCATCTTAAAATATTCTCAAAAATTCAGGGTGTTTACAATATTCCCTCCTTAAAAGGATTGCGTCCTCGCAATCAAAGATTAAGCTACTACATAAAGAATTATGAAGGTACAAGGTTGCTTAGTTTACAACTGCCTCCTCGAACAAGTGGGGGTATCGCTGGCGCATACTGTCTTCTCGTTCCCAAGTCGATTCCCCAGGGGAATGGTGTTTCCATGCTACACGGACCAGTCTGATTGTCTGTCCCCGCAATGTCTTCTCGCTGACGTCGAGGATGCCAACTGGTTGCTCCTCATATCTCAAGCTTGGGCCTACTGCGATTTCTGAATGATCGACTACGTGACTTGGGTCGGTCACGTACCTTCGCAGCTGTGAGACGTGGAATACGTCATGCACTCCCTCTAAGGATGGAGGTAATGCAAGACGATAAGCCACCTCACCAACGCGCTCTAGGATGTCAAATGGTCCAATATATCTTGGGCTCAACTTGCCTCTGCTCCCGAATCTGATAGTACCCCGAGTGGGCGAAATCCTCAAGCATACGTGATCTCCTTCTTTGAACTCTAGGGGACGCCGGTGTGTATCAGCCCAATGCTTTTGTCTGTCCTGAGCTGCTCGTAGATGATTCTGAATCTGCTTCACCTTCTCCACTATTTGTGTGACCAATTCTGGACCCAGTATTTGTCGTTCACCAACGTCACTCCAACATATAGGCGATCTGCACTTCCTTCCGTATAAAGCTTCAAACGGCGCCATCTGAATGCTGGCCTGATAACTGTTATTGTAGGAGAACTCCACTAAGTGCAAATAATCTTCCCAAGAACCTCCAAAGTCTAGCATACATGATCGTAACATGTCCTCCAATATCTGAATGGTGCGCTCCGATTGGCCATCTGTCTGCGGGTGGTAAGCTGTGCTGAATTTGAGTCTAGTGCCCAAACTCTCTTGCATGCTTCTCCAGAAATGAGATGTAAATCTTGAATCTCGATCCGATACAATACTAACAGGCACTCCATGTAATTTGATAATTTGTCGCATATACATGTCGGCTAGTACCTCTGTGGACTGCCCAACTCTAAATGGCAAGAAGTGTGCCGATTTAGTGAGTCGATCCACAATAACCCATACTGCATCTCTGCCGCTGGGGCTCCTTGGGAATCCTGTGACAAAATCCATCGTGATATGTTCCCACTTCCATTCTGGTATAGGAAGCGGCTGTAACATACCTGCAGTTCTCTGATGTTCGGCCTTTACTTGCTGGCAGACTAAGCACTTGGCCACAAATCTTGCGATCTCTCTTTTCATTCCGTGCCACCAATAATACTGTCTCAAGTCTCGATACATCTTGGTTCCTCCTGGGTGAACAGAGTACATAGAGCTATGTGCTTCCGTCATCAACTCCTGTCTCAATTCTCCATTTGGAACATACAGGCGATTTCCAAACCTCAATGTTCCGTCTTCGTGGATGCGAAGTCCTGTCTGCAGGCCAGCTTCTGTCCTCTCCTTGAGTCTTCGGAATCTAGCATCGGTGGGCAATGCCTCCTTAATCTTCTCCACAAGGGATGACTGAATCTCTAGATTAGCCAATAATCCATTCTGTCCTGGTACGATAACCTCTATCTGTAGCTCCTGTAAATCTCTCAACAACTCGGGCTGCATCGTCAAAAAATAAGCCGTAGGCTTCCTACTGAGTGCGTCTGCTACAACATTTGCCTTTCCCGGATGATATTGCAGATCTATGTCAAAATCTACCATCAGTTCCAGCCAGCGTCTCTGCCTTATGTTAAGCTCCTTCTGAGTATATACATACTTCAGGCTCTTGTGATCAGTAAAGATTTCCACCCTCTCTCCATAAAGATAGTGCCTCCATATTTTCAATGCAAATATTACTGCTGCTAGCTCCAGATCATGTGTTGGGTAGTTCTTCTCATGGACCTTCAACTGTCTCGACGCATAAGCAATGACTTTGCCATGTTGCATCAAAACACATCCTAGTCCACTGCCTGATGCATCACTGTAAACAACAAAACCTCCTGACCCTGAAGGAAGAGTCAAGACAGGTGTTGTTGTTAATCTTCTCTTCAGTTCTTCAAAAGCCTTCTGGCAGTCTTCTGTCCATACAAACTCCTGGTCCTTTCGTGTTAGCTTGGTCATTGGTTATGCAATCCTCGAGAAATTTTCTACGAACCTTCGGTAATATCTCGCAAGTCCGAGAAAACTTCTCACCTCTGCGACTGATGTGGGTGTAGGCCAAGTCTCTATCGCCACAACTTTCTCTGGATCCACTGAAAGTCCTTCTCCTGATATGATGTGTCCCAAGAAAGGTACTTTGTCCATACAGAACTCACACTTACTAAGTTTGGCATATAGCTTCTCCTGTCTCAAGGTCTCTAACACGATTCTGAGATGCTCCTCGTGCTCTTCATGGCTCTTGGAATATATGAGGATGTCGTCAATGAACACCACTACAAATTTATCCAAGAACTGATGAAAGACTCTGTTCATTAAGCTCATAAACACTGCTGGCGCGTTGGTTAAACCAAACGGCATCACCAAGAACTCATAATGCCCATACTTCGTCCTGAAAGCTGTCTTCGGGATGTCTTCCTTCCTTACTTTGATCTGATGATAGCCGGATCTAAGGTCAATCTTCGAGAATACCCTTGCACCACTCAACTGATCGAATAGATCATCAATGCGTGGTAAGGGATACCTGTTCTTGATGGTTACAGCATTTAGTGCCCTGTAATCAATGCACAACCGTACCGTTCCATCCTTCTTCAGCACAAAGAGTATGGGTGCTCCCCAAGGTGAAACACTGGGCCGAATGAAACCCTTCTCCAAAAGATCATCAACCTGCTCTTTCAACTCCACTAACTCCTTAGGTGCTAGACGATATACTGATGAAGTGATAGGCTCTGCTCCTGGAGTTAAGTCTATTGTGAATTCTATTTCCCGATCAGGCGGTAAACCTGGAAGGTCATCAGGAAATACATTCACAAATTCTGATGTGACTCTTGGGTAGCCTGTCTCCCCTTCTACAGATAGTACCCTAAGAGTAGGCTGAACTCCTTGCTCTACTGCTCCTCGAAGAAACTCAAATTCTGAAAGTCCAGGCGGTCTAAATATAACTTTTCCAAGCCGACAATCAAGAGTCGCATGATACTGACTTAACCAGTCCATACCAAGTACAACATCATAGTCAGGCATGGAAAAGATTAGAAATTGAGCTCGCATCTTCCGGCCACAAACTACTACAGAACATGATCTACAGACGTCACTAACCGGAATAATTCCACCTCCCGTAAGAATTCTCTTCATCTTCGGAAGGGGTGCGGTAGCTACTCTATGGGTGGCTACAAAGCTAGCTGCTATAAATGAATGCGATGCTCCAGAATCAAATAAAGCTACAGCTGGTAATGAAGCTACTAAAATAGTACCTGCGATGACCTCGCCTGCTGTAGCCTCCTCCTCAACAGCTAAAGTGAATGCCTGCCCTCGCCCCTGTGCTGGACCTCTCTGCTGCTGCTGAGCCTGCTGAAATAGGGCTGCCTGTGGGGCCAGTGGTGGTCTCTGCTGGTTTCCTCCTGGGGCTGGTGGTCTGACTCCACCAACTCCTGTCTGCTGTGCTCCTACTGCTGGATAAGTTGGTCGCGGTGCAGGTAGAGCTAGTCTTGGTGCTCCGTCTCTGCGTTCAGAACAGTCCCTGGAAAAGTGCTGGTTGGATCCACAGCTCAGACATAGTCCCAACTTACGCCTGCATTCCTTCTCAATGTGTCCTACCTTGCCGTAGTGGTGACAAGTAGGAAGAGGTCTGTCCCTATGGGCTGCTCTATCTGGCATACCCCTCTGGGTTCGCTTTGTTGAATCCCCATGTGCTGGCCTGGATGGTGCTGATGTGATAGGCCTCTTCAGGGTAGACTCCCTTATAGTGACGCGCTCCAAGCGTCGGGCTGCTGCAAGGACATCGGTATAAGATGTAGGTGCTACCGATCCAATCAATCTCTGAAGCTCGAACTTCAAGCCGTCAAAGAACTTTTCCGCTTTCTCTTCCTCCGTCGAAATCAATGTCGGGGCAAAGCGACTCAGGCGAATAAATTCTGCATTGTACTCCTCCACTGACATGTTGCCTTGGATAAGGCGATTGAACCTGTCTCTGAGCTCTGACCGTGCGACTGCTGGAATGTACATCTCTTGGAAGAGTCTGGAGAACTCTTCCCATGTGACTCGGTCCTGTCCAAGCCTCCTTTCCTCTGCTAACCACCAGTGATGCGCATTATCAGTTAACTGCATTCTAACTGCAGTCATCCACTTCTCTCTTGGAAGTTCAGCGGCTTCCAACTGATGCTGAATGTTGGTGAGCCACTCATGAACTTCCGTTGGCCCTTTTTTACCAGAAAATGTGCGAGGCTTGAGGTGACGGAAGTCGGTGATAGATCCCGTCGCTGTTCGTCTCGCTGCTGGATTAGTCTGCTCCAATGCGGATACCAGGCTGGTCCTCAGATACTCGGCCTCCTGCCGATGGGCCTTCTCCTGAATCTGTTGCTGTGCTTGCATCATGGCATACATCATCTGGAACATCTGTTGCCCGTCCATGGCTTGTCCTGGCGGGAATACTGGCATCTGGAGAGTGAACTGTGGTGGTGGTGGAATGTCATCTCTCCGGAACCTTGGATTAGGCTGTCCGGTTTGATCACTCTGCGATGCTTGTCCACCATCCCCCGGTGTTACTTCGTCTCCATAAGTAACCACAGCGTCGTGTGGTGTCTCCAAAGGAATATCATCTTTGTTCCCGAAATCCATTGCTCTGAAATCAAAAGATAAACTATACGAACGCTCAGAGGAATCAATACAGGATGCAGTTCAAGTAAAAATTTCGAGTTCGATATAGAGTTCAACAATTGGTTAAATAATGGATGAGATCCTATAGTTTATACTATCCTTAGGGCAGGTTGGTCCGGTCCCTAAGTTGAAATCGAACAATTTAGTCGTAGACCTGCATGGGCCACCACAAAAACTATGTCACGCCCCAGTCCCAAAATACCGAGGGACCGGACGCGTGGCAATGGCCAGCAGTACGCACTGATGGACCAACCCAATATAATGGATCCATCAGGGCATACTTAAGCTGTAAAACAAGTCTACGATAATCAAGGCACAACTAATCTCATCCACACAAAATATAAAATATGATCCACAGCATAAATAAGGAATGTAAATCATCATCTAGTCTCACAAAGTACTTCGGGGAACAACCCGATAAATATCCAGTACAATGGTTCAACAGACCAGAATAAAAAGACTGAAATAAATAATAAAAGCTGAGCATGGAACATGGATGCTCAGGCAAAGTCTTCAGCTAAGACCTCGTCCTCGGATGGTGGTACAGCTCCTGGATCAGCTCCTGCTCCAGTCCCGTATACCTCGGGATAGATCTCGTCCTCAAATCCTGGGGACATAATCCGAATCCAGGTCCTCAGGGGACATAGCAAGGTACAAGAAAGCTCATGCCAAAATGAATAAATAAACAGTGCAGCAAATAAATAACTAAATGAAGCAATAGGGTAAATATGTAACCAATCTAAGTAAAATGCAAGTGAGAGCAGCACGAGTACTCAGGCTGAGCCACTACAAGCTCTGTATCGGGGAGCCGGTAGCGGTAATAACCGGTAGTGGGTCTAGCTCTGCTACGAGAGTCTACGACCTCTCAATAATAGAAGATATATATATAAAATAGCCTGTAGTCTGTGTGTCTCTCCCCACCCAATGTAACCAAGCATATCATGACCATAACGTCTCATGCCCATGTCAAGCGCGATCATAGCTAATGCAACAAGTCATAAAGTATCTAAGAGTATAATAT
This sequence comes from Iris macrosiphon, assembly GCA_036927795.1. Classification (NCBI taxonomy): domain Eukaryota; kingdom Viridiplantae; phylum Streptophyta; class Magnoliopsida; order Asparagales; family Iridaceae; genus Iris; species Iris macrosiphon. Next base: position 140,439,026 of record JAYESA010000018.1, on the reverse strand, counting down.
CCATGTCCTGTATCCTATACAGAATCACCACGAATATCTCGGGAAAATCCTGTCTCATGAATAGTGTCAAGTGTCCTGGGTCATATGGTACTTGATAAGACAAGTACGAGAATATAAAGTGTCACGGATATCCATCTCTAGATGACCGTACCCAACACTGCGTACAGTATCGGCACCCGACTGATAATCGGACGCTAAGTACGTCACACGGCCCTAGGTTGAGCATGCACATCACTATATATAAAGCAAGGAAAAATAAATAACTAAGCTGCAGAGTTTGGCAAGATACACTTGCCTGATGTCCGAATATCAACAACTGTCCCTGTATCAGTGGATCCGGTAGGTGCTACTCCAAAAGCTGTAATAAATATCACCGACAGTCTCAGAAGGTATCAAACTGCTAGAAATGCCTGTCCTTACGTCCAATTTGGACACAGGGCAAAAAGGTCATTTTTGGATTAAAGCGGGGTCCATATGTGGGCCACTTTGCACCGAAAGCGTGTCAGGGTCAAAGGTCTCCAAAATCCGCAAACTCAGTGTCTACAAGTCAGGAACGATGATACGAACCCAACGGAACTTCCAGATTTGGATTCCGATGAGCCGGTCACAAAATCACCCGTCAAGTAGAGCCTGTGGGGCCCACGATACGTAATTTTGTCAACGTTCTCGGAATCGGACCAAACTTGTGTCACAGGACCAGCGTATTGCTACGAGTCCGATGGCGTAAGTTTCGTCTCGATCCGACGTGTGTAAACAAAGTTACAGCGTGTTCCAGAAAGGACGGATACGGGGTGTCGTCGGCGGATACACGTTGGTTCCGGGGTGCACGCACCTCCGAATCGACTTCTGCGAAATCCTACACGACCATATCAACGTCGTGCACAGTTCGGTAAAGACCGCGTGCGACCAAGTCGTCCCGATTGACGGGGCGGACTCAGTTCCGGGGTGAAACAGGGTGTTGTTTTTCCTGTTTTTGGATCGCGGTGTACGATCACTACAGGACGCGATGCACCGAGCGAGTTACACGGGCACCGAGAGGGTTATACAGTCTACGCATAGCAATTGACGGAATCGAAATCGGAGTTACGAGGTGGAAGGAAACGGTACCTGAACAGAGCCCCGTGAGTTCTGAATTCTGAGTGTCCGTGAGCACCGTTCGCGTCTTGATTGAGAGTTTCCGCGTCCTCGTGTCCGCTGTGAGTCAGAACTAGGGCTCTGACTGCGGAGGGCCTCGCAGGGGGTCAGCCTCGAGGTCGGCTAGGGCTTCGCGGTGGTTGGCGAGGCAAGCGACGGGGAGGATCTCGCGGCTGATGCAGCGAGAATCGAGACGTGTTGGTCGAGCAGTCGGCTCGAACGGCGACGTCGAAGGGTTAAGGGTCGGGATGGTCCGGCGACCTGGCGACGGGGTGGGGGAAGTCGGGCTCGGCGCCGATCAGAGACAGAGTCGACCGAGGCGCTGCTGTCGAGTTCGGTCGTCGACGGCTGAGCACCCGCGGGGAGCGGCGGCAGCGCTGGGTCGGTCGGCTAGGCGACGGTGGGGCGATCGACTCTGAGGGTTCTCGTGGCGGCGGCCTGTCTGGCACGAACACCGAGGCTCTAAATAGGGGAACAGTAGCCCTCGGCTGCTAGGGTTCTGCTCGGGTTTGGGTTTCCGGACCCGACCCGATATCGATTTGGTTCAAGTTCGGTTCAACAACCCAATAGCTCTTTTGAGCTTAAAACTCGTTTTCGGGGTCCAAATAATTCACCGAAAAATACTGTAGGTCCGGTTTTCCATTTTACACAATAATTTATTAATTCCAGAATAATTTGACATTATTTGGTCACACTGAAAATTCTTTAAATCACAATCATCTTCGCCTTAAATTCCAGAAAATACCAAAATTCATAATAACTCATCTTAAAATATTCTCAAAAATTCAGGGTGTTTACACAACACTTGGGAGTCGTCAGCTTTATGGAGGAAGTCTCATCGTGCATGGTAAAAGTTGCACGAGGTGAGCCATCAAAGGGAAAAGTTATCTCTGCCATTCTGCTCAAGAGGGGTAGCAAAGGGGAGACGTCCTACTTGGTGGTGCTCGAGATAAAGTAGGACTTCAAGGAGGAAGACCTTCCAAGCGAGACCAATGGTGGTGCAAAGGAGTGTCCAATGAAGTCACTTTCGCAAAGGAAGGTGGATCGTGCTACCAAGTTGGGCCAAGTTTAGGAGAAGCATGTCGTGGATTGCGAAGAGGCATATGCGATAAAGATATGTGTGCACGAAAGTGGAGTGGCTTATGTATGGAGTCGTTCAAGGATCATGGTAGACATTCTGTAAACCCCCTGACTAAAATATTTAAATTAGTATTATTCGGGATTAATTATTGGGGTTATATTTTACTACTGCGATTTTTATTCAATTGTTGTACTTTACCGTTGTTTAAATATCTAGAGTACTACACTAGTTTCTGCGGTCCAACGAATTTCACATCCTTGACCTAGACAAGTCAATCTTTAATCTTGACCTTTGTGTCACTCGTGAATGCACTCTCTTGTTCTTCATTTTAATTTTACAATATTCGTGCATACTTTCTAATTTTAAATCCAACTTTGCATCCTTGCCTGTTCCAATCGAAATTGGAGACACAACCTCAACCCTTTTCTCACAACCAAATTTATGACAATAATCTATTCCGAGTCTACTATGTCCATGATACTTGTGTCCCACCCAATTTAAATCCTATGAACTTCCAATTAATTAAAGAACATCATTGACACTAATTTTAACTAAATTGGTGCAATGACTCAACCTAACCCAAAACTAGACCCAAGACCAACCTAAACCCCCACTCACACCCTCATGGCTCATACAAAATACCGCACACTAATTTCTCCCACTATAACACACCAAACATGATATTTTTCCACATCTAATCCACTTTTTCCTCTTTGTACAAGTCTTAAACTATTGGGGACTTTTGTGCAAATAGCTAGCCATGTGTTCACCTCCTATTGGTTGGAACAAATGAAGAAGATCCAATTCTTGAGGCTTAACCGATCACATACACTATCCCTCTCTCTTTGCATAGTACTATGCAATATCAAAGATGCCTACTTTAAATCCTAACCGTGTTTTGCCGCTGGCCACCGTCGTCCTAGCCCTGTACCGCCACTGGTCACCGCCATCCTGGCCCCCGCGGGAGAGCCGTTATCACAGCTGTTGTTGCTGTTGCTGCTATTGTTGCTGTTGCTGAGCCTACTGCTGCAGTAGCTGATGCCGTTGTTGTTCAGGCCGGAGCAGGCCGCTGGAGCACCCCCCCGATGACCAACGACCCACCCCGGAGCATCCCCGATGACCGACAACCCCTTCTACGGTGTCCTCGACCACCTGCGATCGCCAAAACGGCCGCCCTCAGTCGACGGACTGTCCACGAGCGCGCACAGAGACAAAATCCATGGTTCGTGGGCTCAACTTTGAGTCACGATTTCTCCGCCATCGTTCAATCTTTCCACAAACCACTACGCAGGTGCATACACAACATAAACACCTTTGTTTTCCATTAAATACAATAACATAATCAGGTTTTAATATCGAGATAAATTGGGTGTTAAATCAAAGAAAAACTATTTTTAAAAATATTAAAAAAATTGATACGGACTTGGTCCCGTTAATTCGGGCAACCTCTTCTTGTACTAATTATACCGAAAGGCGCATATCATCAACGTAGACGTGTAGACTTTTGCAAAACTTGATTTGGATGTGCGTGCACACCGGAATCAACGCGTATCCGTCAAAAAATACCGTATCAGCATGTTCTGACACTCGTCCTAATTTTATGTGTGCCTGTCATTTCATAACAAAACTTACGCTATGGGATTTACAGTATTACGCTGGTCTTGTGACCCAAGCTTGGTTCGATTCTGAGAATGTTGACGAAACATCATTTTATGGGCCCTACGGTTCTACATGACAGGCGATTTTTTGATTGGCTCATCAGAATCCAGTTATAGATGTTCCGTTGGGTTTGTATCATCGTTCTGGACTTGTAGACACTAAGTTTGATGAATTTGGAGAACTTTATCTCTGACACATTTTTCGATGCAAGACTTGTGGACCCTGTATTGACCAGAAACTGCATTTTTGCCCCTGTGTCCAAATTGGATGTCTGAATATACTTTTTTGAGTATCTCAACATTTTGGGACTGTTGGTGATATTTGTGACAGCATCCGGGGAGCTTTGCTCCAGTTTCCATCTTGCGCTGCTACTTCCCTGGCGAGTTCGTGTTTGAATCTTCGCTTGGCTTCCAGAAAAGTATACCTTGCCTTGTTGTACTGTTTAAATTTAAGTTAATATTATATATTATGCTCTCTATATTATATAAATGTGCACGTCCGAGAATAACTCGGGTGCAGTCGACGAAGACGTCGACGTTAGAACTTGTGTTTGACCTAGCGTCTAGTGGACGTACCCTAAGTGACGGAGTTATCATTATAACTCTGAGGCCTTGACATGTATCATTTTACGTCACAGAGTGAGTTCATGATAGGATACGGGATTACGCACTCGATTGGCCATCGGTGCGAGTAGCTCGTGTGATGGTACTTAGCATAGTTGTATTGCTTTAGGTGACTTGCATTATAGTTATGAGATGTCCACGTAGTACTTGAGACTTGTACATTGGCATTGGGTACGGAGGACGACTAGTAGGCGTATGGGATACCCACCTCCTTTATACAGATACCGCATTCTTCAGAGCGATATGAACGTATATACTTATGTAGATACTGCGTTCTTTGGAGTGTTGGACGTTACATGTGCAGATACCACGCTTTTTGGCGCGTTGGACGTCATGCAGATACCATGCTTTTCAGAATATTGGACGTATTTACTTATACAAATACCACGCTCTTCGGAATGTTGGACGTTATTATATATGCAGATTGCCCCAAGATGGGGGGCATATGTGGCATATACTAGCCAGTAATAACGATTGGTAAATTACGTCAGCATATGTCTAGCCTACACTTCCCATACGCACTAAGTTGTCCTCAAATTTTATTCACTTAGGAGGATAGTTCACCCTGATTTACTTTACTTAGTATTTACATTATGGCATGTACTTTTTGTATCTTGTTATGTCCCTCTGAGGACCTGGTTCACTTTCAGGTTATTTGAGCATGTTGCATGATGTTGGATCTAGTGGAGTGTTGGACATTATTGCAGGTATATTTACATCTTTCAGCTATTACTGTTTGTGGTATTAAACGAAAGAATGAAAGTGTATTTCAATGACGGGGTTTATAAGAGACCCGCGCCCTTTGGTTTACAAATAAACTTGTACAATGTAATCCTATACGAGGATGTGGGAGTACAATTTATTTAATCTGGGTATAAATTGCTATAGGTGTCTGATCTGCGGTCGATCACTTTAGCCCTTGGACTACACGATGTTGAAGAAGTGCCGTGGAAGACAGGATACAGCTTCGGAGGTTGCAAAGGAGGGTGGATGCGCGATGCTGAAGGTCGTCGCTCCCTGTTCCTTGCCCGAGCTTTGGATTCTTCTCTCTCTCTCTCTCTCTATCTCTCCTCCTTGATCTCTGGTTCGATGACCTTGTCCGATCTTCGAGTTTTTTTAGTTTTCGACCTCTTTTTCTCCTCCTCCCTATTGATAGGGGTCTCTATTTATAGAGTTTTGGTGACAGTGACCACTCCGTCGGTGTAACAACCGAGGAGTGGACAGTACAACACCCCTTTACACAACGGTTTAAAATAACCAATGCCTGTGTGTAAATGACCTTTTGAGTGAGCATGTGACGCGTGTCCAACTAAGGGGACAAAACGCGTATGTCTGCTACGAAGATCACGGCGTAGAAGCCACGTAGGTAGGTATCCCTTGTGTAGCAGAGGTTGGCGTAAAAGCCAAGTGACTGTCACCTTGGCGTAGAAGCCAAAATAGGCATAGAAGCCGAACAGGCGTAGAAGCCGAATAGGCATAGAAGCCGAACAGGCATTGTCACGCCCCAGTCCCAAAATACCGTGGGACTAGACACGTGGCAATGGCCAGCAGTACGCACCGATGGACCAACTCAATATAATGGATCCATCAGGGCATACTTAAGCTGTAAAACAAGTCTACGACAATCATGGCACAACTAATCTCATCCACACAAGATATAAAATATGATCCACAGAATAAATAAGGAATGTAAATCATCAGCAAGTCTCACAAAGTACTTCGGGGAACAACCCGATAAATATCAAGTACAATGGTTCCACAGACCAGAAAAGAAAGACTGAAATAATAAATAAAACTGAGCATGAACATGGATGCTCAAGAGAAATCTTCAGCTAAGACCTCGTCCTCGGGTGGTGGTACAGCTCCTGGATCAGCTCCTGCTCCGGTCCCGTAAACCTCGGGATAAGCCTCGTCTGTAAAATCTGGGGACAAATATCCGGATCCAGGTCCTCAGGGGACATAGCAAGGTACAAGAAAGCTCATGCCAAAATAAATACAGTGCAGCAAATAATGAATAAATAGGGCAAGTAAGTAACCATCTATGTGAAAATGCAAGATGAGAGCAACACTAAAACTCAGGCTGAAGCCACTACAAGCTCTGTGTCGGGGAGCCGATAGCGGTAATAAACACGTAATGTGCCTAGCTCTGCTACGAGAGTCTGAGGCCTCACAATAGTAGTAGATAGATATATGAAACAGCCTGTAGCCAGTGTGTCTCTCCCCACCCAATGTAACCACGCATATCATGACCATAACGTCTCATGCCCATGTCAAGCGCGATCATAGCTAATGCAACAAGTCATAAGTATCTAAGAGTATAATGTCCATGTCCTGTATCCTATACAGAATCACCACGAATATCTCGGGAAAATTCTGTCTCATGATTAGTGTCAAGTGTCCTGGGTCATATGGTACTTGATAAGACAAGTACGAGAATAAAGTGTCACGATTGTCCATCTCTAGATGACCGTACCCAACACTGCGCACAGTGTCGGCACCCGACTGATAATCGGACGCTAAGTACGTCACACGGTCCTAGATTGAGCATGCACAGTAATATATATATAGCAAGGAAAATAAATAACTAAGCTGCAGAGTTTGGCAAGGTACACTTGCCTGATGTTTGAATATCAACTGTCGTCCTGGTATCGGTGGATCCGGTAGGTACTACTCCGAAAGCTGTAATAAATATCACCAACAGTCTCAGAAGATGTCAAATAGCTAGAAATGCCTGTCCTTACGTCCAATTTGGACACAGGGGCAAAAGGGTCATTTCCGGGCCAAAGCGGGTTCCACAAGTGGGCCCACTTTGCACCGAAAAGCGTGTCAGGGTCAAAGGTCTCCAAATTCCGCAAACTCAGTGTCTACAAGTCAGGAACGATGATACGAACCCAACAGAACTTCCAGAATTGGATTCCGATGAGCCGGTCACAAAATCACCCGTCAAGTGGAGCCGGTGGGGCCCACGATACGTGATTTTGTCAACGTTCTCAGAATCGAACCAAACTTGGCTCACAGGACCAGCGTATTGCTACGGATCCGATGGCACAAGTTTCGTCTCGATCCGACGTGTGTACACGAAGTTACAGCGTATTCCAGAAAGGACGGATACGGGGCGTTGTCGGCGGATACGCGTTGATTCCGGGGTGCACGCACCTCCGAATCGACTTCTGCGAAATCCCACACGACCGTATCAACGTCGCGCACAGTTCGGTAAAGACCGCGTGCGACCAAGTCGTCCCGATTGGCGGGGCGTACTCAGTTCCGGGGTGAAACAGGGCGTTGTTTTTTCCTGTTTTGGATCGCGGTGTACGATCACCACAGGACGCGATGCGCCGAGCGAGTTGCACGGGCACCGAGAGGGTTATACGGTCTACGCATAGCAACTGACAGAATTGAAAACGGAGTTGCGAGGTGAGAGAAAACGGTACCTGAACAGGGCTCCGTGAACGCTGAATTCTCGTGTCCGAGTGTCTCCTTCGTGTCCTGGTCCGAATCTGCCGTGTCCGGGGCTAGAGCAGCGGCGGCGTTCGGGTGTTACCAAGTGGGGGTGACGCTGAAGTCGGACGGGGAGGAGCGGGGAAGCCGGCGAATGGGGAGACTGCACAGTGCACAGTGGGCCGGAGCTGCGCAGGTCGGTTCAGTCGCTGTCGGAGCGGGTCAGGCGGTACCTGAAGTGTGCAACGATTAACTGCATCCCTCAAATTGTAATTGTCCCTGCTAGCCGATGTCCATTGTCCTCCATCCATTCCAACAACCCAGAAGGCGTATCCATCAATGTGCCAAGATTGAAGAGTATCTTCATAGTTCTCAAATATAATCTCGACATAATCTCGGAAGTTGGCTTCCATAACTGAGGTCCTCAATATTACCACCTCCAAAGGATGGCTGTCAGGCATGTGTCCTAGAGAGAAGACTCCTAGTATGTTGTAGTAGTCTGCACCCTTCAGTGGAGTGTCTGGTGCAATGAACGACACGCTGTTCACAGCATAACTTTGCTTTCCATTGATGACAGGAGCAGAGTTCACAAGCCTAATTGTGAGTTATATTTACCATCCTATAGTGATATGAACCTTGCGGATTAGGTCTTGGTCCACTTGATGTCAGATTCCATCTGATGGATCTTGCCTGGTTGAGACCCCAGTCAATTTCAACCGTGGGTCCACCATGAAGATGTGATGCTTGGTTTCAATTGCAATACTAGCCTTAGTATTGCATCCATTAGTCCCTTGACTTCATTCCTCACCACAACCATGACTACATCATCATGCCAAGTCTTCCACCAGTCGAGATCCTCTGCAAACACTCCTTCCAGAGGAAGTCTATCCTCAATATCAAAGAGAATGGTCTTGATCTCTTCCATTCCACCGTCGCCCTTCCCGTCGCTGCTCCTGGACCTGCCGCTCCTGGACCTGCCGCTCCTCTCCCTTTGCACGATGAACTTCACCTTGTCCAGCGAGACCCGCTCTCGCTCGCCGTGTAGGTAGAGGAGCTCGCACCCGTGGTCCCCATCGGCGCCGGTGATCTCCGCCGGGTACCACTTCCGATCACTGTCCCAGTAGGTGAGGATGGTGTCGCCGACAGAGAGGCGGTAGAGAGGGAGATCACCGGAGGAAGAAGAGGAAGGAGTAGGAGGGGTAGCCATCGGAGTAGAGAGAGAGAGAGAGGAAGCTAAGCGGTCGCCATCGATTGAGAGAGAGATTAGGTTTTGGGAAAAGGGGTTGAGAGATTATTTATATATATACATATGGGAAAGGTGTTGTGTGGTGGGGATGGCTCCATTTTAAAATGGATGGCCATGATTCAACCTGGAGAAAATTATAACAAAAAGGAGGAGAGAGGGATAGGGTTGAACGGTCAAAGGAGAGAAGAGTTTGGTTCTACATTTGGTTTAACCCAATAAGATGAGGGCACATAAATTAAATAATTTCAACTTAGTTTTCTAGGACTTTTAAAATGTTTCCGGAGTCCAATAAATTCACGAAAAATTACCCTATGTCCGGTTTCCCATTTTACACCATAAAATATTATTTCCATAATATTTTAATATGAATTAACCGCAATTAAAAATCCTTTAATTTCCAACGCCTAGGTCACGATTCCCGAAAATTCAGATAAATTGGGGAAAAATCCAAATTTAAAATTCTGAAAATCAGGGTGCTTACAATCTACCCAACTTATAAAAATTTCGTCCTCGAAATTAAAAGATGGTAGGGTCTGATGAATTCCTCCTAAGTGAACATTGCGGTCTCTACCCAACTTATAATTTACCCATCTATCATCTAAGGCTATTCATCTATTAAAGCTATGCACCAACTTATTTAATCATACTATTGAATCCTCAAGTCTTTAACACCAAACCTATCACCTATGATATGTCCCTTATCAGCTATAAAGGCAGTCATCTAGTAGTAGGATTGGCCTATGGGGTATATCTAGTACTGTCTATATGTCAAACTTATACCAAGCACGAGGTTTCGTCTTTCCGAAATAAGGGAAGACGGAGATCAATAATAAAAAGTTCAAGGGTGAGGTGATAGAATAGAAGTATCGGGATCAAGGCGTTTTAAAGAATTTAAAGGGGAAGGGTCAAGCAGTTGTGGATTGAAATCCTATTCTGGTAATCCTTTGTTCGCATGCTCGTATTAGTACAGTTATGTAACCGATACGATATGTCAGACATGTTTAGGGCAAGTATATTCGTCTACTAATCACTACATATCTCAATCCATGTAAAGTAGTTATGCGAAGGGCGAATCAAGCGCACTAAGGTTGGCCAGACCTTAATACACTGATTCTGAAATGTATTATTGTGGGCCTCCCCAATAATACATATGTCATGAACAAGCTCGACAAGGAATAAGCTTGCAAAAACTAGGCTATAATAGCGGCATAAGTCAAGGTAGTATAACAATTATAAGTACGCTAGATGATGATGAAAGGAGGTACAAATTAATTCAAGTTCACAAAACAACACAAAATAAACAACAATAATAAAAGTCTCTACAATCTCTGCAGTTATCATACAACCTTCTTGTCTAAGTTGCTAGTTGACCAAATCGGGGCAAGGACCTCTAATTGTGTAGAAGCCACTGCGTACACAATTAGAGGGCGTTGGAAGCCGAGGGAGCACTGATCCTGAGCGGGCGTAGAAGCCACTGCGTACCGGGCCGAAGTGCTGATGTGGACGTCTTAGCCGGAATTACGGCTTTCGAAGATATAATCAAATCTTCTACAGAGATTTGCCATCATCTTGTGCATTAAATGCGGAGACGTGTTTTGAAGGTCTGCAGCCTTTCTGTGCATCCGTCGCAGAGACGTGCCTTGAGAGAAACTGTCACCGCTCTGTGTAATTAGACGTAGAGACGTGCCTCGAGCCCCGTATGAAGTGCAGCTTTTGACGTGGCAGCGGTTTGTCTTACTGCGGAGCGTAAAACAGCTCATGTTTGCCTGTGTAAAATAAGGCAGCGTATTCCCTTGTACGCGAAAGAGCGGTTTACGCTGGGGGGACGACGGTTTGGTGATATTTTAACCAAATCCTCTGCATTAAATGCAGAGATCCGCCATCATACTGTGGGGTACGTCCCGAGGGGTCTGCCATCGTTTCCAGCCGTCGTCTGGGTAGCCGTGCAGCACTTTTTTTGTCAGAAGTCAGAGGCCAGGTTCACCGCGTGACTTGACAGGTTCATTTCGGGGAAGACGAAGCGTTCCTCGTATGCATTAACGCTGCTTTGAGAGCGACTGAGTTTTACGCCATGGAGGCGATAAAGAACTCTGTTTATGCTGGGGCGGCCTGGACGTACCGTACTTACGCGGATGGTCCTTTGAGCTCATGTTTCATGCTGTATTTGGCGGAAGAGCTCCGTTGCATGTTCGACGGCTCTGGAGGCCTCTGCTTACGCTGCTCTGCATTAAAATGCCGCGTAGATCCTCCCAGCATATTTTTCATGCTTCTACAAGACCCTCTTCAAAGCTTTTAAATTTCTCGTAATTTGAAACGCTTTGAATGAAGCATGAATGGCCCCTCGTAACCCGAAACATTTCTGAGTGGAGCGTGGAAACGGTCAAGTTTGACGTGTTCTTTCGGGCCGGTCTTGATGGCAGATTTATTGGGGGTAGGTGTGACCTCGCTTGCCTATAAAAGGGTTGAGGAGTTAACCTGTTTCTTCCCACATTTCCATTCACCATGCTGAGATGATCGCCGGAGTTCGTCGGGTCGACCTGAGGAAGAAGAAGACCATGTTCTTCCAGCATGTAAGGAGCCAAAAAAGACGGCGTCTTCGAGCACGTGTCCATTACAACGATGGATCATGGAAGGATATCTTAGCCTCCCTTGCTCGGGATAATCAGCAACTTTGTATGGCGTTGCACCAGGAGAGAGGAAGGGTCGCATTTGACCAGACAGCTTGCAAGTGGTGCCTTCTCCCGGTACCTCCGGTGACAGACCGGCTAGAGTGGCGCACGGAGCTTAGGATCTGCAAAATCTATACAAGCCCCAACTCTGTCGTGTCCCGCCGGTGATCATTGCCATGTCAGCCAGTTTGCAGGAACTGACTGGCTGCTGGAGAAGATGGATGAAGAATTGACGCCCAGGCGAGAACCTGTCAGAACAGCTTCTGGGCGATCTTCAGACGACGATGAGAAAATCCTTTGTAGAAGGGATTTCCCTCATATGTAATCACAGAAAATGAAGAAAAACCCCTGTAGACAGGATTTCCCTAATATGTAATTATGATTTTAAATAAAGTCGTCTTTCTTCTCTGCATATGATCGTCTTTGCCATACGTTTGCTGTGAAGTCTGGATATGTGCAGCTTCGACACGTCTGAATCTTTACGTCGACTGATAGGAAGAGTATTAGGCCCCGTCTTTTACGCATAGCGAATAGTCCATAGGACGCCGCTGAGCGTCCTTGAACATTTAGAATTGTCCTGTTGCTAGGACTGAGGGACGGCGTAGAATTCTGAACTGTTGCTTCTCTGATGAGCAGGATCTTGTTCAGAATTCGTCTTCAAGAATGATCTCTCAAAACTCCCTTGGAACAGGGTAGAGGTTTTTGGCTGTCAAATTGAGTTGCCACCTTGATAGACGGGATGTTCAGACTGGAGTCTGGATGAACCTCCAATTTTGGACCCGAGAAGAGTAATTTCTCAATGTTTGAACTCTGTATGCTTCGGGTATTTGGGATGCTCTGGGTCAAGAACGAGTATCTTCTGTGTGAACTCTTTGCAATTGACCGCCTTGGGGACTGTTCGGATATGCAAAAAGTCGTGGAGCGTAAAATCATCAGTCTGTAGCCTCTGAGCGTAAAAATACCACCGAGCGCGAAATCGTAGACTTGTGGTTCCTGAGCGTGAAGTCATAGGTTTGTTGCCTCTCGAGCATAAAAGCTACCGAGCACAAAGGCATCCTGGCATAAACCGTAGACTTGTAGCTGTCGAACGTGAAGTCGTAGATCTGTTGCTGTCGAGCGTAGAAAAGCTCCTTTAGCGTAGAACTGTAGATCTGTAGCCTGTGAGCGTAAAAACACCATCGAGCATGAAATCGTAGACTTGTGGTTCCTGAGCGTGAAGTCGTAGGTTTGTTGCCTCTCGAGCATAAAAGCTACCGAGCACAAAGGCATCCGGGCATAAATCGTAGACTTGTAGCTGTCGAACGCGAAGCCGTAGATCTGTTGCTGTCGAGCGTAGAAAAGCTCCTTTAGCGTAGAACTGTAGATCTGTAGCCTGTGAGCGTAAAAACACCATCGAGCGTGAAATCGTAGACTTGTGGTTCCTGGGCGTGAAGTCGTAGGTTTGTTGCCTCTAGAGCATAAAAGCTACCGAGCACAAAGGCATCCGGGCATAAACCGTAGACTTGTAGCTGTCGAACGTGAAGCCGTAGATCTGTTGCTGTCGAGCGTAGAAAAGCTCCTTTAGCGTAGAACTGTAGATCTGTAGCCTGTGAGCGTAAAAATACCATCGAGCGTGAAATCGTAGACTTGTGGTTCCTGAGCGTGAAGTCGTAAGTTTGTTGCCTCTCGAGCATAAAAGCTACCGAGCACAAAGGCATCCGGGCATAAACCGTAGACTTGTAGCTGTCGAACGCGAAGCCGTAGATCTGTTGCTATCGAGCGTAGAAAAGCTCCTTTAGCGTAGAAATGTAGATTTTTAGCCTGTGAGCGTAAAAATACCATCGAGCGTGAAATCGTAGACTTGTGGTTCCTGAGCGTGAAGTCGTAGGTTTGTTGCCTCTCGAGCATAAAAGCTACCGAGCATAAAGGCATCCGGGCATAAACCGTAGACTTGTAGCTGTCGAACGAGAAGCCGTAGATCTGTTGCTGTCGAGCGTAGAAAAGCTCCTTTAGCGTAGAACTGTAGATCTGTAGCCTGTGAGCGTAAAAACACCATCGAGCGTGAAATCGTAGACTTGTGGTTTCTGAGCGTGAAGACGTAGGTTTGTTGCCTCTCGAGCATAAAAGCTACCGAGCACAAAGGCATCCGGGCATAAACCGTAGACTTGTAGCTGTCGAACGCGAAGCCGTAGATCTGTTGCTATCGAGCGTAGAAAAGCTCCTTTAGCGTAGAAATGTAGATTTTTAGCTCCTGAAAAGAAAATTTCTTCGAGCGTGAGGTTTTGCGGATCTGTTGCTTCTGAGCGTAAACTGAGCGCCACCGAGCGTGAGATCGTCGATTTGGTATCTGCTGAGCGTAAAGTCGTAGGTTTGTGGCCTCTCGAGCATAAAAGCTACCGAGCACAAAGGCATTCGGGCGTAAAATCATAGACTTGCAGCTTGCGAGCGTAAAACCGTAGATCTGTTGCTGTCGAGCGTAGAAAGCTCCTTTAGCGTAGAACCCGCTGAACCGTCTTGCACGAAAAAACCTTTCGAATTCGCTGACTGTCCGTTTTTCGAGTGTAGTGGGCTGACGTAGCATCCAATCATAACCAACTCTTAATTGCGAGATCCGGTTGGGGTCTCGAGGGGTTCGTCCGAGGATTCGAGGAGTCGACTCGGACCGTATATATATACCCCAAGCTTTTGAGAGAAAAAGCTTTTTATCTGTCTTCTGCGAAAGAGGGCTTTCGACTGTTCGAGTTTTCCTTCGTTCCTTCTCCGAGCACTTCGAGTCCTCAGAAATGGCGTCGAAACAAACTCCCTCCGCTAAGGAAAGAGCGTAGGTTCTTCTTCTCGTTCTTCGGTACCGGCGAGAGAATCTTCGGTCGGGCAAGGTGAACCTCCTTCTGAGAGGAGTATCCCGCCGATGAGCAGTGCACCCGGCTTTAGAGGTAGAGCTTTTTGGGATGGCAAACGACGAAAAATCCTTCGCAAACGTTGAACGTGACCGCGCTAGGTCGTCTTCTGTGCTGATAGCCTCTTTTGAGGAAGATGACGCACGGAGACGTTTTCATCTTTTATGCCCACATTTCTAATGTGCCAGCGTAAAAACTCCATATTTTCGTAGTTCTGAGCGTAAAAGCTCTGGCTAACGAAAATTGGGATATATCGTAAAATTTTGAATTTTTACGCTTGCGGAGGAGACTTCGGCGTATAGAGACCAAATTTGCGCAATCTTGGCGTAAAGCACAGACTGTCGTTTCTTTGGTCCGCACTTTGCGCAGGATTTGTAATGACCTATTTTCCTTGCACCTTTGCAGTTGATTTGGGTGAGTCTCCGCTGGCTGAGGTGATGGGCTCCGCCGCCGGGATGCTGCACTCGAACTACCTGGAGGATCTGTCCCATGTGGCCTTTCCCATCTCTGGACCCCAGTATCCTGAGGGCAGGGAGTTTCTGATATCGGCCCAGGGTGAGCGAATGCTGTTGAGCATGATCAATGGTGAACCCTTGACACATGTAGACGGGGAGCAGTACATAAAGCCGGCTTTCCTCTTTGGGGATATGATCGATAAACAGTCCCAGACGAAGCCCAAGAGGGAGCCTTGGGTCTTCCCTGCCGGGAATTTGGTCTTGTATCTGCCGACGATGCCGAGGGATTATCCTATCTCGGCTTTCTCCCATGCGACGCATCCTAGGAAGATGTCGTGGAAGCTGACTCCTGATCTTCACGGGAAGCCTGGGAAGATCTTTCATCTGAAAGGAGCCGACCAGGGGTCGTTTGTCAGTCGCCCCTCCGGCGTTGTGACGCTGTTCCGGGGGCTGTGTCTGGGTAATGTCCCGAGTGAAGTTAGCTCGGTGATCCAGCCTGTCCAGTTCCCGACCTTCTGCAACGACTTCATGGGTCGAGGTGGGGTATATCCCAAGGAGAATCCTCGGTGCAACGGGTGGATCGCCCCAACAAACTCCCGATCGAGATGCCTAGTTGATTGGGCCTTGTCGCACTTCCGAAGAGAGCTGGAGGACATTGGACGATATGCCGCCGTGAGTGCGACGAGTGTTGGGTTGCCTCCCAATGCTAATTTGTTCTTGGCACTGATGGAGCGGTATATTCCGCTCACCGGGACCTTCGCCACTCCACTGGGGGAGTTGGGATTGGCCCTCCACGAGATGGCAGTTGTCTCAAGACTGCCGATGGGGGATACCCCATATGAAGAGTATGTCCCCACCAACCGGGAGTTAGGGGATTTGGACCCTCGGGTGGCAGAAGTATATCAGGAGCTGATGTGTCAGTACTTCGCGTGCACCGCTTTTTACGACGACCCCTCTGATTTGGCCCATACCACTAAGCGGATGTCCTACCTCTTCTTCCATCGGGCTAGGGCCGCCAAGTCGGAGAAAGCCTCGGGGGGTAAGAACGAGCCCGTGAACTGCTTGGACGTCCTTAGTGCCCAGGTTGTTGAGGCTCTTATGGAAGACGCCAAGGCTCCCGATCAGATTCTCGTTGAGGGGGTAGGAAAATACCCCGAAGGTACCAAGGCCCACAGTTATTTGAGGCGCTGTCGCAGGCCTCTGTCTAAGGAAGCCCAGCTGGCTGGTTTTCTCTCCATATGGCTGCGTCGAGTGGTAGTGCCCGGTAACGCGTCCGCGGATCGTATTCACCGGAACATCCTGTGGCCCGCAGTGCGTCTGGTGTTTGGGGCAAGACTGGGCCTGCTTCCTGCCATAGTGTGCCGTATTCAGGCTGGCTTGAGGGCCATGACCGATGGGTTGCTCGTCGATGAAGCTCGGCGTGAGAGTTTTCCCAGGGTGGAATTGCCATACCTGTATCTGATGGGATGGTTAATTCTCCACAATCTCCGGGTGATGTCTCCCGGTTCCGGTAGCAGCTCAGGGGGTATATTCCTGCTGAATTACAGGGATTCTACCTGGAATGTGAACACAGTTTTAGACTGTCGGTTAGTGTTGAACCTCAGCCATGGCTGGAAGATCCTCTGTAATCCCCCTCCGGTACATCGCAATCAATCCGGGGTGTGGCTTGAGGATTCAGGTGGAGAGAAGACCGTTCTTTCTCCGGAGGATTTTAATTGGTTGGTCTGTATCAGACCATCCCATCTGCTGTATAGGAGCGAAGACTATTGCTTCTTCGAGCCCTACTTGCCTAGTCGATTTGCCACGCAGTTTGGGTACGATCAGTTTCACGTGGGTAACGCCGTCACCAGCTTCAGGCCCAGGGGCGGACTCATTGATGGAGCTAGAGGGTGGTAATATTTTATCATGGGTTGCACAGGGGCAATTTTTATCGTGCCGGTCGTTACAACCTCCACGGAGCTGCGCATCCTTTATTCTTACGCCCAGTTTTATGTGGCGATTAACACCTTCCATCGCGATTTCAACAAGCGTGGAAGCTTTAGAGTGCCTTCTGCCAAGCCTGGGGGAAGAGTCGAAGTCCCCTCGGTTTCTTCTGACGAGGGCGAGGAGTCTGGTACTCCGGATGAGCCTCTGGTGTCGTTGCCGAGGTGTACAGTGCCTGCGCCGACGGGGGCTTTGGTAGTCTCTTCTGGGAAGTGACGGGCTTCTGCTCCGAAGGAAGCTTCCCTTCGTAAGAGGAGGAAGGAGACGGTTGCTCGTCCTCTCCGCATTCCTGGTATTGAGGCTCCCGTGAGTGAGCCGGCACCTCCCTGCATCAGGGATGAATCTTTGGCTGGAGGTTCCTCGCCTTTTAGAGAGGGACCTTCTACAGTTCCGGCTGGTGGCGCCGGAGAGTCTTCGCTAGAGGTTGCTGTCACTGCGGCTGCTTCAAGTAGTGGAGCGGGGTTGCCCACGTGGCCGCTGCAGATGGGAGAATCTTTCCCGAGGTCAGCAGTGGGGGAAGTTGCTTCCGTGTCAGCGAGTGTGCTTAGCGAGACCCCGGCTGACGAACCTCGACCGCGTCTTGGGGAAGGCTTGACCGAGCTTTTGGCGATGTCGGTCGGCCCACCTCTTTCTCCAGGTATGACAGGTCGTATCGCGTCATTAAGGCGTGGTTTAGCCACATCGGCTGCAGACACGTCGTATATGCCGTTGGCTCCTAGCGAAGACGTGGAGGCGCCTAATTCTGAGGCAGAAGTGTCTTCGGGGGCCAGCTCGCCTGGAGAGGTTTCGTCGTCTCAGGAGGGGGACGAACCTGTTATCGTGACCTCGCCTTTCGTGAGTATGCCGATGACTTCGATTGTTGCCGTCACACCTTTTTCGGCCGTGCCACCCGTCGAGGCGGCGGCGGTGGCTACCTCGTCTGCAATTGTCCCTGGAGAGGGAGTTACTAGCATCGCGGCCACTCCGGGCGTTCAGTCGGGTCTAGTCGCATTGACCGAGCAGCATACCAACCTTGTCTACACCGATTTACAAACGATGATACCGATGGTGTTGGCGAAGAATCTTGACTTCGAGGTCCTGAAGAAGACTTCTCAGCTTTCGATCGAGGTTGTCAGGGGGCTTGGCAATCCTGGAGTAGCTGATGCTCTGGAGGCGGTGGTTAATGGTTTAGAGCAACCCATTAACGAATATTTGTAGCGGGCTGAGGGCAGCCTTGATGCTTATGTCCAGGCTCGATTCGACCTCATGGCTGAGCGGCTCGCTACAAAGCTTGAAAGCCTAGACAACTCTATCCAGAAGCACAAGCTGGAGATGGATAGGAGAAAAGCTATTGTGGAAGAAGCTCTTGCTGTTGAGACGAAGTGTCGATCCGAGCATGAAGGGAATGCAGCGAGGGCCTCCAAGCTGAGGGAAAAACTTGCTCGGGCAGAGGAGTGGGCTTCCCAGTCGTTGGCAGGTTTAGAGGTAGCGACTGGTCGACTGAGTGAAGCACGACGGGATCTGGACCGTGCGGAAGCTGCCCGTACGGGCTGTCTTCGGGCAAGGGCTAATCTGACCCTTACGCATACCCCCGAGGCATGGCTGGAGCGGGCTCGTGCCGATGCCTTGGCCCTTAGGAATGAGAGGATGGCTGCACTGGAGCGGCAGATTCGTGATCTGATTACTCCGCCATCTTGATGTATCTCTCCCTATGTAATTTCGCCTCCTTCTGGGAATGAATAAAAGCGAATCTTTTCTGACTGTTGTGGACCCGTCATTTCGGAATATAAATGACAGTTTTTTAGGTGAAGGGGATATCAGAGGTAGTATGGACCTGATATACTCTCGATAAACCTCTTTAGCAGGATATATCTATTCAGAGGTCGTACAGACATGATAGGATATGACCTAACTAGTTTCTTTTCTTGGAGTAGTTTTGTCAGAATTGAGATTCTCGCTATGTTCCGCCTGGGCAGGGGGGAATTAAGCGTAGTATCTTTTCAGGAATTTGTCGTTGATGGGAGCCATTAATAGGTCCCCGTTAGGCTGGGCTATCCTGTAGGCGCCGTTCGAGAACGTTGTCTCGATCACATAAGGGCCTTCCCACTTAGGCTGGAATTTGCCTTTACTTCTATGAGTTAAAATCATCGGCCTTCTTACTGCTAGAACTAGCTCGCCGACCTTGAACACCCTTTCCTTTACTTTATGGTCAAAAGCCCTGGAAATGCGTGCTTGGTAGAGCGCGATGCGCTGTTGAGCTTGGAGGCGTTTCTCATCTAATCCTTCTAGCTCCTGAAGCCTTAAAAGATCATTCTTTTCTTGAGTCAGCTCATTAGCCACGGCTATTCTGAGCGACGGGATCTGGATTTCAATGGAAAAAACTGCTTCGCTCCCGTAGACCAGCGAGAATGGGGTACAACCCGTCGGCGTTCGTACCGTCGTGCGGTATGCCCAGAGGCATTCGCCCAGCTTTTTATTCCAGTCTCTCTTGTTTTAAGAGACAAACTTCTTCAAGAGTTTGATAATGGTTTTGTTGAAAGCTTCCGCCAGACTATTAGCAGCTGGATAGTACGCCGTGGAGGCAACATTGTGTATCCGGTTTTTATCGCAAAACCGATGAAACGTTTGGCTGATGAACTGGGGCCCATTGTCGTGAATTATTCTCCGGGGTACCCCGAAGCGATAGATGACGTGATGTTTGATGAAGCTGACCACGTTGGATGCCTTTACCTCAGTGAGAGGGATTGCTTCGGCCCATTTGGAAAAGTAATCCGTGATGGCCAGTATGAACTGGTGACCCCTGGAAGAAGACGGGTGAATAGGACCGATGATATCCATTCCCCATGCTTCGAAAGGCCAGGATGCGACCGTAGGATGTAGATGTTCCGACGGTTGATGTATGAAGTCTGTATGAACCTGACAGGCTCTGTAATGCTTTGCATACTGTATTGCATCTGCGATCATGGTCGGCCAGTAATAGCCCATTCTCTTGATACGATCCTGTAGCTTAGGCCCGGGTTGATGCACTCCGCATACGCCGTCGTGAGCTTCACGGATAATCTGCTGTGCTTCGGCGCCAGAGAGACAGCTCAACAGCAGTCCGTCGTAGGTCCGGCAATACAGGCATTATGAAGATGCATCGAAGTAGAAGCGTAGCGATCGTCTCTTGACGGATACTGCTTCCTTGGGGTCCTCCGGTAAGATTCCGTATGCCACAAAATCTATGAAAGGACTTGTCCAATCTCTTGTAGGAGGATCGATGTTTACAGCGTAGCTGCGTTCTATGTGACCGCTGTTCTTCACACAGAATAAATCTCTGTTAAGAAGGATTACCGAACCTTGCCTTCTTATAGGAGTAGCTAAGTCTGCAGCTAGGCTGGCCAGGGCATCAGCTTCCAGATTCTGAGATCGAGGTACGTGCTCTAGGAAGAACCCTTTGAACGTCATGGCTATCTCGTTTGTCGCCCGGTGATAGGGGATGAGGTCTGGATTACGGACTTCGTATATTCCCCTGACTTGATTGACGATGAGCAGAGAATCACCGAAAGCTTCCAGGGATTCTACCCCCAGTTCTGTAGCAACTTGGAGCCCAATTAGTAGAGCGTTGTATTCCGCCACGTTGTTGGAGCAGGGCTCGCTAAGAGAGTATGCTCGATAGATGACGAGCTGATCCGGGATAACTATGACGACTCCCACTCCTGAAACGACGTTTCCTTTAGGACCGGTTCTGGAGGCGCCATCAAAGAACAGTTGCCATACGTTACTTTTTCTTGCGAAGTTACATTCTGCAACTTCATCAGGAATGTCTTCGTATAGTTTGGAGGTCTCCGGGATCGGATGAGCCGCTAGGAAGTCGGCCAGTGCTTGGCCTTTGATGGACTTCTGTGGGATGTATACCATGTCGTATGGTGTTAGCAGCATCGCCCAAGTTGCGAGTCGGGAGTTGAGGGCACTTGGCTTGCTCATCAGCACTCGGAGAGGGTTGATCCTGGAGATGATATGAATATTCTGGCCGGTGACATAGTGCCACGTTTTCTGGACAGCGAACATCAGAGCCAAACATTCCTTCTCCACTGGGTTGTACCGGTGCTCGGCCCCGACCATCATCCTGCTGAGATAGTAGATAGCCTGTTCATGACCCGCATCATTTTTCTGTGCGAGGAGAGCTCCTAGCGAATGATCCATTGCCCGAACGTACAGCAAGAACGGTTTTCCCATGACGAGAGGCACCAGAACTGGCGGAATGGTTAGGTAGCGTTTGATATCCCCGAACGCTTGCTGACAGGTTTCGTCCCATATGAAGGATACACCTTTCTTCATGAGATGAGAGAAGGGCTGACATCTCCCCGAGAGGTTGGATATGAATCACCGGATATAAGCCAGACGTCCTTGGAACCCCCTGAGTTCCCTCAGATTACGGGGCGGTCGCATTGCCGTGATCGCTTGGACTTTGTCAGGGTCTACTTCGATGCCTTTGGTGGTAATGACAAATCCCAGGAATTTGCTACTGGATACACCCAGAAAGGACTTTGTAGGGTTCATCTTGAGTTGATGCTGGCGCATTAATTCGAATACCGCCCTCAGGTCTCGGGTGTGATCACCTTTGAGGCGACTTTTGATAGCTATGTCGTCTACGTAACATTCCACTGTTTTGCGTAAATGCCCACAGAATATGTTACTCATAGCCCGTTGGTACGTAGCCCCAGCGTTCTTTAATCCGAAGGGCATGACCGTATAGCAATATACCCCCAGTGGTGTCCGGAAGGCAGTGTGCTTCTCGTCTTCAGGATGCATCTTGATCTGATTGTATCCTGAGAACCCGTCCATGAAAGACATGCGTTCGAAGCCGCAGGTGTTATCGATCATGATGTCCGTGATGGGAAGAGGGAATTCATCTTTGGGGCAGGCCGCATTCAGATCTCGATAGTCGATGCAGATACGTACCTTCCCATTTTTCTTCATGACTGGGACCACGTTAGCGACCCAGTCAGGGTGTTGTTCCTCCCGGATGAAACCGCAGGTTATCAACTTCTTGACTTCAGCCTCGATGGCGTCCATCATATCTGGGCGGAACCGTCGTTGGTGCTGCTTTACCGGCTTCGAATCGGTCAATATATTAAGCTTATGAGTAGCTACCTTCGGGTCTAGGCCTGGCATGTCCTCATAATCCCACGCAAAGACGTCAATATATTCCTTTATCAGCTGTATAACTTCTTTCCTTTCAGGTGGGGGAAGATTGTTACTGACAAATATTGGCTTTGGTGAGAGCTCACCCCCAACATTGATCTGGATGACTTCGTCTTTGGTGGGAGGTTCCCTCTGCTCGAAGTGGAATTTCCACTGCGTATCCATTAGTTGAGCCCAGGGGTCATCCTCGAGTGGCTCCGTATCCTGCTCCTCGGCTTCTGAGGGATTTGTTATCACCATATTCACTGATAGTGCTTGTTCGAGAGCATCTGGCGAGTTGGAGGGCGATGAGCTGTTCTGGGAAGAGGAAAAGGGGTCCTTTTTTGGCTCGGAAGTCGCGAGGGAGGTGGCATACCCTAACCCGAGACGAGTTTGTCGATTGCGGGGGTTGCCGCACGGCGGCGTTCGTCTGCCTCTTCCGTAGTTGAGGCCTGGCTTCCGTTTAAAGTCGTAGCCCATGTTTTGCATGATCTTTAGTGCTTGCGGGCTATAACGGTGAATCTGTATTTTCCCGGTGTCGTCATCGAAAGGATCTTCTTGGACAATCGGTTGATTTCGCATGCGACCGAAGACTATTGAGCGCTGACTGCTGTAGGTAGGCGGGACGATGAAGATAGAATCCTCATGTGGCCCATATGTCGTGACGACGTTGGATGGCGATGCTACTTCCCAGACATATGGGCGGTAGGAGCTTATAGCTTTCAAGAATTTTTGTGCTATGGGTTCTACCTCGTCATGTGGAGTGGGTCCTTGTTTTGGAACTCGAGCATAAATATACTGGAAAAGAGGATGTTTATTATCATCTGGAACTTCACTCCTGGTCGCCTTTACACCAGTTGACTGCCTGTTGCGTCGAAGGTTGATGACCAAGGGTGGAGGCTTTCGGTTCAAAGTGATCACTAGAGGATCACCCCCCTTCTCTTGTCTTGGTCTTGTCCAGGTGGATAGCCAAAGGTTCTATGGCTTTCGGATGAGCGGTTCGTCCTTTCACTTTAATGGACAGCGGCAGTGTGGCAGAGGGCCCTTCTGGCTCCCGGTGGGATTCCTCCTTTGCCTCGCCCGACCCTTCTTCCACGTGGTCCTGGGAGTACAACACGGCATCGGAGTAGTACGACTCTATTCCTTTGAACGGGTTTAGGTCAGCTACCTCCGTTTGTACTGTTCCTTGTGCGTCTACATATTTAAGGCATTGATGTAGGGTTGAAGGAACGATGTTGTGGTCGTGAATCCACGGTCTCCCTAGCAAAATGTTGTAGGACACCTCTGAATCGATGACGTAACATGTGGCCACCGATCTAAGGTTGCCGATCTGGATTCTCAAGCGAATTTTCCCCAATGGCTTACTTTTTCCAGCGTTGAAACCCACGATTGTAGTGGTAGTGTAAGCCAGTTCGCTGGTAGGGATTCTCAGTGGCCTGAGCAGACCGTGAGGGATGATGCTGATCGACGATCCCGGATCTATGTGAATCTGGTCGACTTCTATGGAACCGACGTACCCGATGTAATAGAGGGGCCTGTCATGTCTGTTATGTTTTAACAGCATGTCGTCTTGAGTGAAAGTAATATTTGGGACCACCTCCATTACACTGTGGCACTGAGGACATGCCACTGGTTCCTCGTCGGGGGACTTGAGTTGGGTCAAGTACGCCTCTTCCTGCATCAGCGCTTCACTCAGGGCTAGACGAGTGTCAGGGGAGAGCCTGAGTAGCTCAAAGATGGACAACCTGGCTGGCGTATTGGCTAGTTGGGCCAGGATGTCAAATTTGTATGGCTTCTCTAAACCTTTGCTTGGAATGTTTTTCACAGGTTTGTCTAAACCTGTGCAGAGTGATGGCCTTAGCATCAATTAATCCCTGGATCTTCCGTTTTAATACATAGCACGCCTTTGTCGGGTGGTGTACGTATCTGTGGAAGATGCAGTATTTGGGGTCGTCGGTATTGCCAACCTCCTGGGGCCGCCTTAGCTCCGGGAGGGTGATCTTGCCACTTTTGACGAGACACTCAAAGATACTTGGGATATCGTCGTCGTCGAAAGAGTAGACTTCGACAGGCCTAGAAGTCCCGGGTTTTGCTTGCGTGGTTGCCGCAATCTTTGGTCTGGCCGTGTTGATTGCCAGGGCTTCTTTCCCTTTGGGACCACGAGGATGTTCACTGCTGGGAGATGACCTCTTGCCTCTGTCAGAGGCGGAGATCATGATGCCATTGTCGTGCACCTTGCGACTGTTGTCTTCAGCGGCTACTGCCGAGATGATGAACGAGGGCCAATCATGGAACTGATATGGTCCTGTGAACACCGAGACCACGGGAAGGAGATTTTTCCTGCAAATGTCCACCAATGCAGAGTCTGGAACTTCTGGAGGCATCTGTAAGGTGGCCTGACAAAAGCGTTCGATGAAGATGCGAACGTCCTCCTTTTCCTTCTGTTTGACTTCGATGAGGGAGGACATAGACATGTCCATTCCTCCCTCGTAGAATCGTGTGAAGAACAGAGCTTTGAAGTCCTCGAAGGAAGTAATGCAGTTGTCCGCCAAGCTACGGTACCACTGATAGGCTACTCCTGAGAGACAGCCTTTGAACACCCGAGTGAGGAGGGCATCGTTCCCTTGTAGCAACACCGTCATCATACCGAAATAGTTCATGTACTGACTTGGTGATGTTTTTCCCTCGAACAGAGCCATAGTCTGAGGTTTGTATCTCGGAGGGAAAGGGACCTCCTCCCAGACAGCTGGGTAGGGCTGGTTGATTCCCAGTTTCTTGAGCTGATCTTTGTGCTTCAAGGCGTCGAACTGGGCTTTCAACTCTCGCACTGCCTGCATCGGATTCTCAGTCGGAAGTGGGGCTACTGAGTGGTGCGGAGTCAGTTGTATTGTAGCTCCAGTGGGTGGTAGAGCATTTTCTAGGTGAGGAAGCGGAGGAACTATTGACTCTTGATCCAGCATAGGCTCTTGGCTTGGGTTGGATGGTGGTGAGTCCACCCCCGCACGTATCTGAGTTGGCGGGACCGACGCTTGAGCCATGGTAGTTACGTGCTGAGTGAGCATCATCTGGTGCATATTTTCCATTACGGATTGCATTTGTTTCAGAGATGTCTCCAGTATAGTGATGCGTTCCGCGTTCCCTGATGGCGAAGCTTCCTCGCGCTCATCTCCAATGGCGTAAGCTCCCATTTCCCTGGGGGTCATTGAAGGATTAGTATAGGTCGTTATAGAAGTTGACTCCATACTTTCTGCCTCTGATTCGGGAACTTGGCGACCTTCGACGTCGGAATCAGAAGAAGATGACGCTGGTTGTTGTGACCTTGCACGAGTGTTTTGGAACACCCCGGCTTCAACGTCTCCGAGGGGCTTACTAAACCTCCTTCGGCTCGGAGGTCTAGAAGGATGACGTCTTGAGCTCGACCCTCCTCTAGGTATGTGTGAAGCCATGTTCACAGACGCATGCGCGGGTTCCCCTTCCTGGAAAGACAGCGAGTAGCTCAACCGGTCGAAAACCGATCGTTTTGCCTTGGAGCAGCAGCAATTAATCACAACTTTATGACTATTACAATAGTGTTCGCCAGGAGGCAAAATAGACATGTTGGAAGGTCCCCTTTCTTTACGCCTCCTGATTAGATACTTGCGTAGGTCAGGAGGGTTTCTTTCCGCCGTCTGAGTTTGTTTTACGCCGAGGGACCGTGCCTGGCGTAATCTGGAGGTTCGCTTAGTCTGGCGTGAGGCTGGAGAGGCCCTCAGTTGGCCATTAGCTTCTCGCGTAATCCGGAGAGTAGGCAGATCATTCTTTTGCTGGCGTAAAGGCCCAGTAGTTGAATATTCACCCGCCTTCTTTCCCTTGCGGAGATCGCTGCGCTCATCTGGTTCACCGTAAAGGTCAGATGTCATTTTGCGTGTAGAGCGTGATCTGTACTTCTGATTTGGTGTTGAGGCGCCATCAGAGGTTTTGTTTGTACCGCGCGTAGCGGGAGACTGATTTCTGTGCGTAGAGCGCAGTGGATACTCCTGGGTTAGCGCCGAGGCTTTGCCAGAAGCTTTGTTTGTACCGCGCGTAGCGGGAGACTAATTTTTGCGCGTATAGCGCAGTGGATACTCCTGGGTTAGCGCTGAGGCTTTGTCAGAAGTTTTGTCTGTACCGCGCGTAGCGGGAGACTGATTTCTGCGCGTATAGCGCAGAGGATACTCCTGGGTTAGCGCTGAGGCTTTGCCAGAAGCTTTGTCTGTACCGGGCGTAGCGAGAGACTGAATTTTACGTGCGGGGCACGGAGGGAGCGATGCTACCACCTCATTGGTCGGAGAGATCGGAGAGTCCACAGGAACGGCGGAGGATGTCTTGGGCATCCACACTTTGCGTAGCTTCCTGCTGTCTTGGACGGAAAGAGAGTGAGAGCTACCCCCAGTCCGAAGCATGTCTTCGTAGGCAGACTGGTCAAACTGAACGACCAGTATCTTCTTCACGGTTCCTACAGATACCGCATCGTGTTGAGCAATTACTTCCTCGTCATAAGAGAAAGATGTCCCCAACAGATTCGCCATCTTGTTTGTGGTATTAAACGAAAGAATGAAAGTGTATTTCAATGACGGGGTTTATAAGAGACCCGCGCCCTTTGGTTTACAAACAAACTTGTACAATGTAATCCTATACGAGGATGTGGGAGTACAATTTATTTAATCTGGGTATAAATTGCTATAGGTGTCTGATCTGCGGTCGATCACTTTAGCCCTTGGACTACACGATGTTGAAGAAGTGCCGTGGAAGACAGGATGCAGCTTCGGAGGTTGCAAAGGAGGGTGGATGCGCGATGCTGAAGGTCGTCGCTCCCTGTTCCTTGCCCGAGCTCTGGATTCTTCTCTCTCTCTCTCTATCTCTCCTCCTTGATCTTTGGTTCGATGACCTTGTCCGATCTTCGAGTTTTTTTAGTTTTCGACCTCTTTTTCTCCTCCTCCCCATTGATAGGGGTCTCTATTTATAGAGTTTTGGTGACAGTGACCACTCCGTCGGTGTAACAACCGAGGAGTGGACAGTACAGCACCCCTTTACACAATGGTTTAAAATAACTAATGCCTGCGTGTAAATGACCTTTTGAGTGAGCATGTGACGCGTGTCCAACTAAGGGGACAAAACGCGTATGTCTGCTACGAAGATCACGGCGTAGAAGCCACGTAGGTAGGTATCCCTTGTGTAGCAGAGGTTGGCGTAAAAGCCAAGTGACTGTCACCTTGGCGTAGAAGCCAAAATAGGCATAGAAGCCGAACAGGCGTAGAAGCCGAATAGGCATAGAAGCCGAACAGGCATAGAAGCCGAATGGGCATAGAAGCCGAATGGTCGTAGAGACTGAGAGGGCGTTGGAAGCCGAGGGAGCACTGATCCTGAGCGGGCGTAGAAGCCACTGCGTACCGGGCCGAAGTGCTGATGTGGACGTCTTAGCCGGAATTACGGCTTTCGAAGATATAACCAAATCTTCTACAGAGATTTGCCATCATCTTGTGCATTAAATGCGGAGACGTGTTTTGAAGGTCTGCAGCCTTTCTGTGCATCCGTCGCAGAGACGTGCCTTGAGGGAAACTGTCACCGCTCTGTGTAATTAGACGTAGAGACGTGCCTCGAGCCCCGTATGAAGTGCAGCTTTTGACGTGGCAGCGGTTTGTCTTACTGCGGAGCGTAAAACAGCTCATGTTTGCCTGTGTAAAATAAGGCAGCGTATTCCCTTGTACGCGAAAGAGCGGTTTACGCTGGGGGGACGACGGTTTGGTGATATTTTAACCAAATCCTCTGCATTAAATGCAGAGATCCGCCATCATACTGTGGGGTACATCCCGAGGGGTCTGCCATCGTTTCCAGCCGTCGTCTGGGTAGCCGTGCAGCACTTTTTTTGTCAGGAGTCAGAGGCCAGGTTCACCGCGTGACTTGACAGTTTCATTTCGGGGAAGACGAAGCGTTCATCGTACGCATTAACGCTGCTTTGAGAGCGACTGAGTTTTACGCCATGGAGGCGATAAAGAACTCTGTTTATGCTGGGGCGGCCTGGACGTACCGTACTTACGGGGATGGTCCTTTGAGCTCATGTTTCACGCTGTATTTGGCGGAAGAGCTCCGTTGCATGTTCGACGGCTCTGGAGGCCTCTGCTTACGCTGCTCTGCATTAAAATGCCGCGTAGATCCTCCCAGCGTATTTTTCATGCTTCTACAATTACAGTCATGTACTACTTGTCATTTTTTATTCTGCTTTTATAGCCTAGTGTTTATAGGCCTATATTATTCTCTTGGCCTATTTGAATAGTTGTATTATTGGGCTGCAGACTAATGATGCATACAGTTCCTTCTTAAGATTTTATTTACCATGGATTGAGATTTAGTTTAGTCGTTGGATATTAGAAATAGATATTTAGCTGGATCACTCAACCTTGGACATCGTAAGTGTACTTCGTCAGGCCCATTAAATTGAAAAGTCCTACGGAGTCGTACCAGCTGGCCATTGCCACGTGTCTGGTCCCATACGTTTTGGGACTGGGGCGTGACATAGTTTTATTGGTGGCCCATGCAGGTTAGAGCATATCATTTTGGTTATATTACTGTACCGAACGAGCCTGCAACTTAGGATTAATGATGAATAAGATCTCAATCCATAACTGATTTTAAAACTCCTCTTGTATTCGATTGTCGCCCTTGGACTTCAATATTGTATTCATTCATTTACCGTCGACATCGTTATTATTGTTTCTCATATTCCTTATTTCGGAGAGATGGATGCTCGCGCACGGTGATTTCCACCAGGAGCAGATCCTAGTCAAGACGGAAGAAGGTATGATTGATATGATATGTTATGAGAAGATGGTTACCCTTAGTAGGGTAGGTTGATAGGTTCTTTCTAGATGTTAGAGCTAGTATAGATTGTTAGCATGAGAATTAAACCTAGTAGTAGACGTCTGTAAACTCTCTCACCCAAAAATAGGTATTTTATTTGTATTCTTTTTATTTCTTGTATTTGTTTTAGATTATTTTTTAAATCAATTAAAACCTAATATTTTATTAGGATACTTCACCGTGGTTTGGACATTAATAATATAGGATGGACCAAAAATCTATATCGCCCTTCATAGGAAGTAGCCTACACAGGAGACACTACTTGTAGAATCTTTTCGTGGCACAGAAATTCAATCCCTTGGTGTTAGTATGACATTAGTGTACCGACCATAGATTAAGTGTTAAATATTAGATATTATATATATATAATTTATTTGTGGTCCTTTTCCAATCCTAACTTTTCTACAATTAGCATCACATAATTTCTCGTGCCAAGTTAGGCATTTTTCCTTCTTATAGATTTGCATATCAGTTACCATTACCTATTTTGTGGATAACCATTTAATTAATTACTTAGTTAATTAGATGATATAATTATTTGATTTATTATAACTAGATAAATACCTAATTATTAATTACAAAATATTACATAAAATATTTTTAGTGTGGTATTTTGTTAGAACTTTACAAAGTAATTTTCTAAATTTTATTTGGTGTGCAAATACTATTTTTAGATTCTTAACCTCATATATATATATATAAATATTAATAAGAAATAATAATAATAATAATAATAATAATAATAGTAATAATAATAGTGATAATAATAATATTAGTAATAGTAATAGAAATAAATAAAAAGAAAAGAAAAGAAAAGAAAAGAAAAAGGAAAAGGAAAAGGAAAAGAAAAAGAAATAACTAATAACATAAAACCTAATTACTAAATACTAACCTAATACTAAACCCTCCTAACCAACAGACTCACCCCCGCGCAGAGACCCATCCCAATCTCTTCTCCCTGTCTATATATATATATATATATATATATATATATATATATATATATATATATATATATATATATATATATAACAAAACCCTAACTCAAACCAAAAACCCTAACCCTACCCCGCGCCGTCGACTCCGACCGACGCCGAACGGCGACCCCGCACCGTCGAGTCTGACCGCCGCTGCCCCGTGCCACAGCCCGTCGGTCGAACGCCGCTGCCCCGCGCCACAGCCCGCGGGCCGACCGCCGCCGTCCATTTCCGCGCGCGCGCGGGTGTACAGCGCAGCCCCGAGACCCCCTCTTCACGGTATCATATCTCCCATAATTTTAATTATTTTTGCGAGCATTTGTTCGTGTACGTTCACAACCTAACCCTCTAGGATTTTCATTCAAGCAAGACGAGTTTTCGTGCCCTATATTGGTCAAAAATTCGACCGAAAAATGGCCGGAAAACTGACCAAAACAGTCCAGAAACTTTAACCCGAACCCCCATGTTCCCGCCCAATTTGCCATCAACATGTTTAATATTTTCAAAATCTAATTGAAGGTTTCTCTTCACAATATAACCGAGAATTTTTTTATTCTTTTAGTTTTTATTAATTCGTTTCATGTGTTAAATTATTCGGCCTCCAAAACGACCAAAAATATGATCTTTCAAAACTTAAATTTTGTGATACGGAGTGCGCTCTGCCAAACGGGACCGTCTCATCGTGTACCAATTGCATCAAAAGGTGTGTATGATATATCCTGACGTGTGAGCTTTCGCGAAAGCTGATTTGGGCGTGTGTGCGAGTCGAAATCGCCCCGTATCCGTAAAAAGACCCCATATCACAATTTTTGTAAAATATTGCACCATTTTGTGTGCGCTCGTCGGAATACAACAAAACTTGCGCCATTAGATTTGTGGTATCACGCTGGTCCTGTGACCCAAGTTTCACGCAATTCTGAGACAATTGACCAAGCTACCTATTTGCGGGCCCTACGGTTTACTTTAAGGGCGAATTTGTGTTCGGCTCATCGAAATCAAAAATTGGACGTACCATTGAGTTCGTATTGACGTTTAGAATTTGTTTGACCTATAATTTGTCCTATTTAGAGACCTTTACCTCTGGCACTCTTTTCGGTGCAACGTAGCCCACATGTGGAACCGCTTTGGCCCAAAATTACCGTTTTGCCCCTGTGTCCAAATTGGACAAAAGGGTAGGTTTTTTTGCCGATCTCTCTTATTCTGGGAACGTTGGTGATGTTTATTTCAGCATCCGGAGACATTTATTTGGGGTCCATAGTTTCTGATCCCTTGTGCTTGGCATCTGGATGCTTACATTACGCAGATTGCTTGCCATGCAAGTATACCTTGCCATTGTACTGTGATTTATATTCCTTATGGTGCATGCATTTTATTTCTGTCATTTAGTTCATATATTTTAACTGCTATATAAACTGCGCGTCCAAGAATAACTTGGGTGCAATGACGGTGGCGTCGTATTTTATTTTTATTATATATTATGCATGTTGACATAGTTTTACGAGACCACCACATGATTTGGAGGCTTTATTATGTTTTATTGGCCGTGACACATTTGTTACATGAGAGTGAGTCTCATGTAGGACACGGACTTGCGTGACAGGTTGGCCACCTGTACGTGTGGGACGTGCGATAGGGAATAGTTGCTGATAGAATTTGCATACTAGAAGACTTGGCAGTTATTAGAGGTATCATCGTGTCATGGATATGACATGCTTAGAGCATGGGGTGGGGCGAACAACAAGTAAGGCATTTGGGCTCCTTTGTGCTTTCCTTGTGTAACTCGTACGCTCTGCCGGAGATGCGCGGTCATGATGACCACTATATATTATTATTATCAGGCGGCCGCTGACGTTCAAAAGATGACATGCTTTGTAGGCCCCTGATTCTCCGAGAGAATCATGCCAATCCTATTTTGGCCAGATAGCCCACTTGTTGGCAAGTTGTTCTCAAAATGCATTCACATAGACGGTTAGGCGACCCATTGGATGTTTATTTTCAGTACTTTATTAGCATGCTTCTATGTATCTTGTTATGTCCTTCTGAGGACCTGGTCCCTTTCCAGGTGTAGACGATCATGACTATTCATAGGAGCACGGATCAGAACTTGCTACTTCGTTCTCTTTCGAGGAGATCTTCTCTTTGAGCCTCGTTGTTCATCAGATGTACTTATTTTATTTCTCTTATATTCTAGTTGGTAGTGGATTTGTCTCCACCCAACTACTTGTTCTTATCAAGCATCTTATACTTGATTCAGTTATATAGTTGATTGGTTATTCATTTTCTTATGATTTCTGTGGATGAGATTTAGTTATGCCCTGTGACTTATGATAATTATATACCACTTGTGGATTATTAGATATTTTATATATATAATTTTAGTGGCACAGACTATCGCCCTTCATAGGAAGTAGCCTACACAGGAGACACTACTTGTAGGACCTTTTCGTGGCACAGAAATTTAATCCCTTGGTGTTAGTATGATATTAGTGTAATGACCATAGATTAAGTGTTAAATATTAGATATTTTATATATATAATTTATTTGTGGTCATTTTCCAATCCTAAATTTTCTACAATTAGCATCACATAATTTCCTGTGTCAAGTTAGGCATTTTTCCTTCTTATAGATTTGCATATCATTTACCATTACCTATTTTGTGGATAACCATTTAATTAATTACTTAGTTAATTAGATGATACAATTATTTGATTTATTATAACTAGATAAATACCTAATTATTAATTATAAAATATTTTAAGTGTGGTATTTTGTTCGAACTTTACAAAGTAATTTTTTAGAATTTATTTGGTGTGCAAATACTATTTTTGGATTCTTAACCTCATATATATATATATATATATATATATATATATATATATATATATATATATATATATATATATATGTTAATAATAAATAATAATAATAATAATAATAATAATAATAATAATAATAGTAATAATAATAGTGATAATAATAATATTAGTAATAGTAATAGAAATAAATAAATAAAAAAGAAAAAAAAGAAAAAAAAAGAAAAAGAAAAAGAAAAAGAAATAACTAATAACCTAAAACCTAATTACTAAATAGTAACCTAATACTAAACCCCCCAACCAACAGACTCACCCCCGCACAGAGACCCCTCCCAATCTCTTCTCCCTGTGTCTCTCTCTCTCTCTCTCTCTCTCTCTCTCTCTCTCTATATATATATATATATATATATATATATAACAAAAACCCTAACCCTACCCCGTGCCGTCGACTCCGACTGACACCGACCGGCGACCCTGCGCCGTCGAGTCCGACCGCCGCTGCCCGCCGGCCAACCACCGCCGTCCGTTTACGCGTGCGCGCGTGTACAGCGCAGCCCCGAGACCCCCTCTTCACGGTATCATATCTTCCACAATTTTGATTATTTTTATGAGTGGTTTATTCGTGTACGTTCACAACCTAATCCTCTAGGATTTTCATTCAAGCGGGACGAGTTTTCGTGCCCTATATTGGTCGAAAATTCGACCGAAAAATGGCCGAAAAATTAACCAAAACAGTCCAGAAACTTCAACCCGAACCCCCATGTTCCCGCCCAATTTGCCATCAACCTGTTTAATGTTTTCAAAATCTAATTAAAGGTTTCTCTTCCCAATATAACCGAGAATTTTTCTGTTCTTTTATTTTTTATTAATTCGTTTCATGTGTTAAATTATTCGACCTCCAAAATGACCAAAAATATGATCTTTCAAAACTTAAATTTTGTGATACGGAGTGCGCCCCGCCAAACGGGATGCCTCATTGCATACCAAATGTACCAAAAGGCGCGTATGATATATCCTGACGTGTGGGCTTTTGCGAAAGCTGATTTGGACGTGTGTGCGCGTCGAAATCGCCCCGTATCCGTAAAAAGACCTCGTATCGCGACTTTTGTAAAATATCGCACCATTTTGTGTACACTTGTCAGAATATGAAGAAACTTGCGCCATTGGATTTGTGGTATCACGCTGGTCCTGTGACCCAACTTTCACGCGATTCTGAGACAGTTGACCAAGCTGCCTATTTGCTGGCCTCACGGTTGACTTTAAGGGCGAATTTGTGTTCGGCTCACCGGAATCCAAAATTGGATGTACCGTTGAGTTCGTATTGACGTTTAGAATTTGTTTGACCTATAATTTTTCCCATTTAGAGACCTTTACCTCTGGCACGCTTTTCGGTACAAAGTGGCCAACATGTGAAACTACTTTGGCCCAAAATTACCGTTTTGCCCCTGTATCCAAATTGGACGAAAGGGAAGGCTTTTCTGACTATCTCGCTTATTCTGGGAACGTTGGTGATATTTATTTCAGCATCCGGAGACATTTATTCGGGGGCCATAGTTTCTGATCCCTTGTGCTTGGCATCTGGATGTTTACATTACGCAGATTGCTTGTCATGCAAGTATACATTGCCATTGTACTGTGATTTATATTCCTTATGGTGCATGCATTTTATTTCTGTCATTTAGTTCATATATTTTAACTGCTATATAAACTGCGCATCCAAGAATAACTTGGGTGCAATAACGGTGTCGTCATATTTTATTTTTATTATATATTATGCATGTCGACCTAGTTTTACGAGACCACTACATGATTTGGAGGCTTCATTATGTTTCATTGGTCGTGACACATCTGTTACACGAGAGTGAGTCTCATGCAGGACACAGACTTGCTTGACAGGTTGGCCACCTGTACGTGTGGGACGTGCGATAGGGAATAGCTGCTGATAGAATTTGCATGGTAGAAGACTTGGCAGTTATTAGAGGTATCATCGTGTCATGGATATGACATGCTTAGAGCATGGGGTGGGGAGAACAACAAGTAAGGCGTTTGGACTCCTTTGCACTTTCCTTGTGTAACCCGTACGCTCCGTCGGAGATGCACGGTCATGATGACCACTATATATTATTATTATCAAGCGGCCTCTGGCGTTCAAAAGACGACATGTTTTGTAGGCCCCTGATTCTCCGAGAGAATCATTCCAATTCCATTTTGGCCAGATAGCCCACTTGTTGGAAAGTTGTTCTCAAAATGCATTCACATAGACGGTTAGGCGACCCATTGGATATTTATTTTTAGTACTTTATTGGCATGATTCTATGTATCTTGTTATGTTCCTCTGAGGACCTGGTCCCTTTCCAGGTGTAGATGATCATGACTATTCGTAGGAGCACGGATCAGGACTTGCTACTTCATTCTCTTTCGAGGAGATCTTCTCTTTGAGCCTCTTTGTTCATCAGATGTACTTATTTTATTTCTCTTATATTCTAGTTGGTAGTGGATTTGTCTCCACCCAACTACTTGTTCTTATCAAGCATCTTATACTTTATTCAGTTATATAGTTGTTTGGTTATTCATTTTCTTATGATTTTTGTGGATGCGATTTAGTTATGCCCTGTGACTTGTGATAATTATATACCACTTGTGAATTATTGTTCATAAATCATCGTACGTATGTGTTATAGTTTCCATATATTGGAGTTGTCATATACATGCGGCTGACATGCTTACGTATTCCTAGTCCTACGTATTTTGGGACTGGGGCGTGACAACGTCTGGAACTGATAAAACTCTACCTTTCCTTAATATAGCAGTGATTTGTAAGTACAAGAAGCTAGAAATATTATTTGATTCTAAGGCTCTAGAATAATTTGGGAAAGACATAGCTAGATGCTAGAGGTTAGTCGTAGCCCCATGAATGTGGTACAAGGAATTAGTTATAGCCTCATGATAGTGATACAAGGAACGATATTATGAACGTGAGAAGACAGAATTTTAGACTCACATCTAGAAGAAGATTATCGGATGCTAATAAAAATAGGGTATGAAATAGCACTTTATGTAGCAAACCATAGTGATTAATCTCTAGTTGCCTTGTGATTTCCAGTACCAGACCTAGAATTTTTTTACCCTTTAGATAAAGATGATTATATGACTAGGCCAAAATAGATACTTGGATTACTATATTAGTTGTTGATTGACTTGACAACTTAGGTACTAGGGTATAGCTTCTGGAATCAAATTTGATATACTTGCTTTGTTTGGGTTTCCAGTGTCTATTGGGCTTGTGGTTTTCACCTTTGATTACTCGATTAGTTGAGTTAATATATAAAATAGAGCAATTAGATTGAAGGATGAGAATATCGACAGATGTTATAGCCTTGAGTTGGATATCGTGAACTACCTGTAATAGATGGCCAGTTATAAACAAGATGGTACCCATGTAGTTGGATGAAGGGTATACATGGAGTAAACTAGGAGAAGCCTCAAGTTTGAGGTAAAATGGTAGAGTGGCAACAAGATGAGATTCGCGAAGTACCTTACCTTGAGCTTTTTAAATTAAGAGAAGGATCTAGGAAAGACTAAAAAAATTATCACTCGATAGTTGCCTCAAAGATCGATACAACGAAGCGAAAGGTATTGTTCCATGATTGACAGAGTTTAGAGTTGAACACAAGATCAACGTACTAGAAAGATATAAAGGTGTGTAGGAAACAAATGATAAGGAAAATATATTAGATTCACGTAACCCAAGGACGAGAAATTTTGATATGGACTTGAGGGATAATAATTATAGTATTTATGAATTATAACGCTTTTAGAATTTTAAGGATTTGGCACAGGTAAAATAAAAAATTGTTGATCAGCCACGAAGTGCTACAAATTTTAAGGAACAAAATATAGGTTTAGATCACACCCTGACTTATTGGCCAATCGGTAGAGGATTACCACTAGACTCTTAGATTATATATTGACACATGAGTAGGGGGTGCAAATGGAAGATAGAAGTCTGATAGAAATGATAGCTGAATATTAAAGTTTACACATAAACTGATTAGGGATAGAGATTTAGACTTTTGACTAATAGGACATGAGCTTGTTGAACCTAATCCTTAGTAGTAGGTGGTGTTATGGGAACATATCTCTAATTTATCCTAGTCGATGAATTTTAGGTATCGTATTCTTGTTAATGTAATTGTTATATTTTATTCTAGGGTATTTAGAATGATTGAATAGATATTTATTACATAATTTCTATATATTTGTATTACTATGTATTGAGTAGAAACTTATGTTGTATTTTATTATATATATTTCTCCTAGAAATTGTTCGAGTTGAGCTTCTAGACTAGGTATGACTGACTGACTAGATTAGACTTGTTGCTGCTAAGACTGATTATAAGAAGTTAGGTTGCATGATTCCATGGTGGATACTATAGGATGATGACGTTATACCTAGGAAAGAATATTGAGATATTAACTGTCTTAGTTGCAGAAAAAAAAATTTAGATACAACATAAGTGGCCTTGAGAATTTTGTGCTTATAAAATCTTAGTGCCTAACCCCTGCAGTCTTTTGAGAGTAAAGGAATAACGTTATTTTCTTTATAGATATTAGAAGTTCCAAACTTAGATTGTGTCGCAACATCCTTGATTAACCTAGGCTTATATGTGGTAATTTTTGGGATGATGATTAGCATGATAACAATGACAAGACAGTTTATGATCGTGAGAAGATATTTAAAGGACCAAATGCCTTAGATGATAAGACTGTACATATGTGGCAGTTTCAGGTAAAGAGAGTAGATTAGGGCTAAGTACCAAGTTGTGTATATATTTAGAGATACGTGGAGTTTGTTGTTGGGGAGATGGATTTTGAATTTTGAGGACAAAATTTTCTAAGGTAGATAGATTGTAAACCCCCTGACCAAAATATAGGATTATGGATTAAATTAGTATTATTCGGGATTAATTATTGGGGTTATATTTTACTACTGTGATTTTTATTCAATTATTATACTTTACCGTTGTTTAAATATCTAGAGTACTACACTAGTTTCTGCCATCCAACGAATTTCATATCCTTGACCTAGACAAGCCAATCTTTAATCCTGATCATTGTATCACTCGTGAATGCACTCTCTTGTGCTTCATTTTAATTTTACAACATTCGTGCACATTTTCTAATTTTAAATCTAACTTTGCATCCTTGCCCGTTCCAATCGAAATTGGAGACACAACCTCGACCATTTTCTCACAACCAAATTTATAAAAATAATCTATTCCGAGTCTACTACGTCCATGACACTTGTGTCCCACCTAATTTAAAACCTATGCACTTCCAATTAATTAAAGAACACCTTTGACACTAATTTTAACTAAATTGGTGCAATGACTCAACCGAACCCAAAACTAGACCCAACACCAACCCAAACCCCCACTCACACCCTCGTGGCTCATACAAAACACCACATACCAATTCCCCCTACTATAATACACCAAATATGGCATTTTTCCATATCCAATCCTGTCACGCCCCAGTCCTAAAATACATAGGACTAGGATACGTAAGCATATCAGCCGCATGGATATGGCAACTCCAATATATGGAAACCAAAATCCACACGTACGCTGTAATATGAATATCAAATCCACAAGTGGTATAAACATATGTCACAAGTCACAGGGTATAATCTAAATCTCATCCACAAAAATCAAATATGATTAAATAACCAATATCTATGAAACTAGATCTCAATAAGAAGTATCTAAGGATGATAGTTGGATGGAAACAAATCCACTACCAACTCGAATGTGAGAGCAAATACAATATAAGTTTAATATAACAAACACAATATAAGAATACCAGCTATCAATCACGGGCTCGAAGAGAAGACATCCTCGAAACATAAGTAATCATCCGAATCTGCGCTCCTGCAAATTCTCAAGAACAGATACACCTGGAAGGGCCAGGTCCTCAGAGGAACATAATAAGATACATAAAAATATGCCAATAAAGTACTAAAATAAATATCCAATTGTCGCCTAACCGTCTAAGTGAATGCAGTTAAGAACAACTTTCCCCACAAGTGAGCTATCTGGCTGAAAACCTGGGATTTGGCATGGTTCTCTATTGGAGATCCAGGGGCCTACAAAGGCACGTCGTCTTTCGAACGCCGGTGGCCCGTCTGATAATAATATAATATATAGTGGTCATCACCACCCGTATCTTCGGCGAAGAATCCGGGCGCACAATAGAAAAAGTGCAAAGGAGCTCAAATGCGGTACTTGTTGTTCTCCCCACCCCATGCTCTAAGCATGTCACATCCATGACACAATTTGGTTCATAGCCTATTCTTAGTACCCTAGCCCAATCCTGCAACCAAACAAGGACAAGGATGGGACCACCGTACTATAATAAACTATGTCCATGGACCTCTAATAACTGCTAAGTCTTATAGCATACAAAGTTTCTATTAGCAGTTATCCCTAATGCACGGCCCATATGTACAGGAGGCCAGACCTGTCACGCAGTCCGTGATCTATATGAGACTCACACTCGTGTAACAACTGTGTCACGGCCAATGAGCCTAATGATGCTACATGATAATGGGATAGTCTCATAAACAAGGTCAATGCAAATACATAAATAAAAACATATCGCGACGACACCGTAATAAAGATGCATGCAACATATGTAATATAAATAACAGTACAATGGCAAGGTATACTTGCCTGGCAAGAAAGCTGCGATGTACCAATAACCTGCTCCAAAAATCGCGCAGAACAAATCCAACATCTTATGCACATATAATATAAAAAAAATATAATCATTAGTCATTACACTAGTGCACACACAATAATATTTACACTGGACTCAGGGGGTATACTAGGAGTAACACTAGTCATCTAACATGGTCAATTATGCGTTGAATTACGCGGGTATCGCGTCTTCAAGTAATGTACACAATCAGTCAGTCAACTGACAGGTGTCTACGCCAGTATGTTAATGTACGCAAGGCGGACAATTCACAAGTGCTTAGGGTCAACATGGTCAGGGTGAGTACGGGACAGTCCACGGTATCCTAATGTATAACGTACTTGATAATGCAAGCACGAGAATGTAAGGGTCACGATGTTCATCTCTAGGTGACGTTACACAACTCTGCATACGGTGTTGGCACCCGACTATTAATCGGACGCTAAGTAAAGTCACACGGTCCTAGGTCAAACATGTACAACATATAAATAAATCAAGGAACAAGAACTGCAAGATTTGGCAAGGTACACTTGCCTGGGGTTTGAATACCAACAGCTGTCCCTATATTAGTGGATTCTGTAGGTACTCCTCCAAAAGCTGAAATAAACATCACCAACAGTCTCAAAAAATATCAAATAGCTAGAAATGCCTGTCCTTAAGTCCAATTTGGACACAGGGGCAAAAATGACATTTTTTGGTCAAAGCGGGGTCCATATGTGGGCCGCTTCGCACCGAAAACGTGTCAGGGTCAAAGGTCTCCAAATTCGTCAAACTTAGTGTCAACAAGTCCAGAACGATGATACGAACCCAATGAAACTTCCAGAATTGGATTCCGATGAGCCGATCACAAAATCGCCCGTCAAGTGGAGCCGCGGGGCCCACGATATGCGATTTTGTCAACTTTCTCAGAATCGAACCAAACTTGGGTCATAGGACCAGCGTATTGCTACGAGTCTTATGGCACATGTTTCGTCTTGATCCGACGTGTGTACACAAAGTTATGACGTATTCCAGAACAGGCAGATACGGGCGTTGTCGGCGGATACGCGTTGATTTCGGTGTGCACGCACGTCCAAATCAACTTCTGTAAAATCTCGCACGTCCGTATCAATGGCGTGCACCTTTTGGTGAAGACCGCGCGCGACCAAGTCGTCCCGTTTGGAGGGGCGCACTCAGTTCCGGGGGAAAACGGGGCATTATATTTTCTATTTTTGGATCGTGGTTCGCGATCGCCACAGGACGCGATACACCGAGCGGGTTGCACGGGCATCGAGAGGGTTACACAGTCTACGCGTCACAACTGACGAAACAGAAAATAGAACAACGAGGAGAGAGAACGGATTACCTGAACAGGGCTCCGTGGAACGAGGATTTCTCGTGTCCTAGTCACGGTGCTGTGTCCTGAGTCAGCCGTGTCCGAGTTCTGGAATGCTGCTGTGTCCGGGTCAGCCATGTCCGGGCTAGGGCAGCGGGTCATCGAGGCTGTGCGGGACTTGGCGGAGGACGGCGAGGTTCGAGTCGAGCGGGTTGTCGACGGCTAGGGCGGAGCTTCGGGCGGAGATGGAACGGGGTAGATGGGACTGGGCGGTGGAGATGGTGGAGATGGTCGGGAGAGATGGGACTGGGCGGTGGTGATGGTGGAGATTGTCGGGAGAGATGAGACTAGGCGGTGGTGATGGTGGAGATGGTCGGCTGTGGGGGCTCGAGTCGGCAGGGTCGAGGGCTTTGGGGTGGCGGTGCTGGGCAGGGCTAAGGCGGAGCTGGTGAGGGGATGGAAGGCTGTGGGGGTTCGAGGCGGAGCTGCGGTAGAGATGGAGGGTGGTGGAGATCGTCGGAGGGGTCGACGATGGTGGAATCGGGGGAGGATGGAACGGGGCTAGGCGGAGGAAGTGGTCGGGAGAGATGGGTTCAGGCGAGGGCGTTCGACGGAGCGGCGCTGCGGGTGTCCGGGCGGAGAGAGGAGTTAGCTAGGGTTGCGGCGGCGGCAGGGCATGGAATTCGAGACATAAATAGGCGGCCGGAACAGTGTTGCCAGATGAGATTAGGATTAGGGTTTCGGTGAGGGTTTCGGGTCCGGGTCGGGTTCGATTCGGATCCGACCCGACCCGTTAAGAGATGGGTTTGGTTTGGTTCGGTTTAACAGCGGTTTGGGTCGGTTTGGTTTGGTTTATTTAAGAATAAACCGGGTTCAGTCAGGGTTTCATTAGGTTTAAATATACATTAGTTTTTAGGACTTTAAAAATGTTTCCGGAGTCCAATAAATTTACAGAACATTACCCTAGGTCCAATTTTTTATTTTACACTAGAAAATATTATTTTCATAATATTTTAATATTAATTAACATCATTTAAAAATTATTTAATTTCAAAATACCTTAGTTTCAATCTCCGAAAATTACAGAAAATTGTGAAAAATCCAAATTAAAAATTTCTGAAAAATCAGGGGGTTTACAAATCCATGTTTTTCTCTTTGTGGAAGTCCTAAACTATTGGGGACTTTTGTGCAAATAGCTAGCCATGTGTCCACCTCCTATTGGTTGGAACAAATGAAGAAGACCCAATTCTTGAGGCTTGACTGGTCACATACACTCTCCCTCTCTCTTTGCATGGTACTATGCAACATCAAAGATGCCTACTTTAAATCCTAACCCTTCATTCAAACTCTATTACATCACCTCCACCCATTCCTTCATGAAACCTCCCGTCCTTGGGAATCTAGCAGGCCCTAATCCCTAGGCAACACTTTCTCGATCTCTCCCTCAACATGCAACCACTATTAACCACCATCACCATCTTTACCACCATCACTACCCCCAACTCCGACTACCACCCTCGCCATCACCACCGCCAACCACCATCACCACTGCTGCCCTCACCTCAACGACCACAGCTGCCATCACTTCCACGACGACCACCCGAGCTAAGCTTCCACCTCTCCGCTGAACACCACCACTGCCACTGTCATCATCACCACCACCACCATCTTCGCTAACCACCACCACCAGCAGACCGCCGTCCTCCTTGCGGTGAGCTATCGCCGCTGTTGTTGCTTCAACCCGCTACTGCTGCTGTTATAGCTGCTGCTACTGCTACGTTTTGCCGCTGGCTGCCGCCGTCCTGGCCCTGCGTTGCCACTGGGCGCCGCCATCCTGGCCCCCGCGACCGAGCCGCTGCCGCAGCAGCTATTGTTGTTGCTGCACCTACTGTTGTTATGGCTGATGACGTTGTTGTTCTGGGCGGAGCAGGCCACCGGAGCACCCCCCCCCCCCCCGATGACCAACGACCCACCCTGGAGTATCCCCGATGACCAACGACCCCTTCCACAACGTCCTCGACCACCTGCGGTCGCCAGAACAGCTTCCCTCAGTCGACGGACTTTCCCCAAGCGCGCACAGAGACAGAATCCACGGTTCGGGGGCTCAACTTTGAGTCACAATTTCTCCGCCATCGTTCGATCTTTCCGCGAACCGCCTATGCAGGTGCGTACACAACAGAAACACCTTTGTTTCCCATCAAATACAATAACATAATCAGGTTTTAATATCTAGATAAATTGGGTGCTAAATCAAAGAAAACTATTTTTAAAAACATTAAAATTCTCCGATACGGAGTTGGTCCTATTAATCCGGGCAACCTCGTTGCATACCGATTGCACCGAAAGGCGCGTATCGTCAACGTGGACGTGTGGACTTTCATGGAACTTGATTTGAATGTGTGTGCACACCGGAATCAACGCGTATAAGTCGAAAAGCACTATATCGGCCTATTTTGACACTCGTCCTAATTTCGTGTGTGCCTTTCGTTTTGTAACAAAACTTAAGCCATCAGATTCACAGCATTACGCTGGTCCTGTGACACAAGTTTGATTCGATTCTGAGAACGTTAACGAAATATCGTTTTGTGGGCCCCATAGTTCCACATGACGGGCGATTTCATGATTGGCTCATCGAAATCCAGTTTTGGATGTTCATTTGGGTTTGTATCATTGTTCTAGACTCGTAGACACTAAGTTTGACAAATTTGGAGAACTTTGTCTCTAGGACATTTTTTGGTGCAAGATGGGACCCACTTGTGGATCCCGTGTTGCCAAAAAACTGCATTTTTGCCCCTGTGTCCAAATTGGACGTCTGAATATAGTTTTTGAGTATCTCACTCATTCTGGGACTGTTGGTGATATTTGTGACAGCATCCAGGGAGATCTGCTCTATTTTCCATCTTGCGCTGCTACTTCCCTGTCGAGTTCGTGTTCGAATCTTCGCTTGGCTTCCAGGCAAGTATACCTTGCCTTGTTGTACTGTTTAAATTCAAGTTAATATTATATATTGTGCTCTCTATATTATATAACTGTACACGTCCGAGAATGACTCGGGTGTAGTCGACGAAGGCGTCGACGTTAGGACTTGTGTTTGACCTAGCGTCTAGTGGACGTACCCTTAGTGACGGAGTTATCATTATAACTCTGAGGCCTTGACACGTATTATTTCACGTCACAGAGTGAGTTCATGATAGGACATGGGTTTACGCATATGACTGGCTATCGGTGCGAGTAGCTCGTGTGATGGTACTTAGCATAGTTGTATTGCTTTAGGTGACTTGCATTATAGTTATGAGATGTCCACGTAGTACTTGAGACTTGTACATTGGCATTGGGTACGGAGGACGACTAGTAGGCGTATGGGACACCCACCTCCTTTATACAGATACCGCATTCTTCAGAGCAATATGAACATATATACTTATGCAGATATCGCGTTCTTTGGAGTGTTGGACGTTACATGTGCAGATACCACGCTTTTCGGGGCGTTGGATGTCGTACAGATACCACTCTTTTCAGAACGTTGGACGTATTTACTTATGCAGATACCATGCTCTTCGGAGCGTTGGACGTTATTATATATGCAGATTGCCCTAAGATGGGGGACATATATGGCATATACTAGCCAGTCACGACGATTGGTGAATTACGTCAGCATATGTCTAGCCTACACTTCCCATACGCACTAAGTTGTCCTCAAATTGCATTCACTTAGGAGGATAGTTCACCCTGATTTACTTTACTCAGTATTTACATTATGGCATGTACTTTATGTTGTAAACCCCCTCGATCAAATTTAGGTTCA
The DNA here is from genome assembly GCA_036927795.1 of Iris macrosiphon. NCBI lineage: Eukaryota > Viridiplantae > Streptophyta > Magnoliopsida > Asparagales > Iridaceae > Iris > Iris macrosiphon. Next base: position 140,394,174 of record JAYESA010000018.1, on the reverse strand, counting down.
CTTAGCTTAGATAAAGAGATTAGGGTTAATTTAGAGCCAATTAGAATTTAATTACAGTATTTAAATTTGTTGTGCAATATTTATATTACTTAGTGCACCTTACCATTGCTTCGATATTTAGAGCACTGCACTGGCTATTACCCTCAAACAAATTTTATACACTTTTCCTAGACATGCTAGCCTCCTATTCCGACCCTTGTGTAACTCACAAATACTCAATCTTGTGCTTCATTTTAGTCGCACAAAAACCGTTACAAATATCCGTGCTTAAATTCAATTAATTCCAACTTTGCATTCTTTGTCCGTTCCAATCGAAATTGGAGACACAACATCAACCCGTTTTGTCCAAACCAAATTATGACATTATTCTATTTTAAGTATATTACATCCATGACGCTTGCGTTCTACCAAATTTAACCCTGTATATTTCCAATTAATTAAAGAACACCTTGCGCATTAATTTTAATTAAATTAATGCGATGACCCAGCATCACCCAAATCTAGACCCAACTCCTACCCAAACCCACACTCACACCCTCAAGACTCTTACTAAACACTACACACCATTTTAGTGCATTACATTACCCCAAAAATAAGATATTTTCTCATCTAATTCCTTATTTGTGTAATTTCCCAATTTTTAAGGGCTTTTGTGCAATTTATGAATTGCTAGGGACTTTTGTGCAAATAGGAGGGGTGAGGTGTCCACCTCCTATTAGAGGAGACACATGGATAATTCTCCACCCTCTATTTCATTTTAGGTCTACATTCAATGCATGTACATGCATTAAATGTAGCCTACAACCCATTGTAAGTGTTCACACCTAAACCCTAAAACCCCCACTCCTATAAATACCCTACCCGACTTCTTCCTCAACTCACCACAGCCACCTCCGGCCACCCCTGACCTAACTCTCCCTCCGACCTCCCTCCGTTCAGGCACCCCCTGCCGCCACCACCCGCCGTTGGTCCGTCGCCAGCAGCCACCCACACCACCATCACCAACATCACCCGCACCACCACCCTCTCTCACCCCGACCCCCCTACCGTAGCCACCACCACCACAGAACACCACCACCGCCTGGACCACCGCTCTCACCCTCTCCTCCACCGACCTCGCCACCGACGACCACCCTCGGCCACCGCTACCGCCGCTACAGCTGCTGTTGTTGTGCACGCCTCACCCCCCCCCCCCCCCGTCGGAGCTCCGCCTTCCCCCGCCGGCGACGACCCCGTACGGACACCCCCCCTAGACACGACACAGGTATACCCTCCCCTATTACTATACGTATACGTATATATATATTATATGTATATGTATATAAATAGATTATATATGTATAGTATATATATATGTATATTATAAATAAATATAAATTATGTATAGTATATATATATATATATATATATATATATATATATATATATATATATATATATATATATATATATATATATATATATATGTATATGTATATGTATATGTATATGTAAATATATTATATGTATATGTATATATTATATGTATATATATATAATATGTGTTATTTATATAAGTATATGTATATGTGTTATTTATATATATAAAATATATGTATTATATATATATATATATATATATATATATATATATATATATATATATATATATATATATATATATATATATATATATATATATATTATGTATATACTATTTATATGTATACGTATACTATGTATATATATATATATATATATATATATATATATATATATATATATATATATATATATATATAATATATATATATAATATATATATATATATATATATATATATATATATATATATATATATATATATATATATATATATATATATTATATATATATATATATTATGTATATATACTATTTATATATATATATATATTAAGTATATATATATATAATATATATGTATTATATGTATATATTATATGTATCATGTATATATATAATATATATGTATTATATATAAATATTATTAAGTATATGCATATTATGTATATATATATATATATATATATATATATATATATATATATTAAAGTTTATATATATTATGTATATATATATGTATATATAAAAGTATTAAAATATATACATATATATGTAAATATTATATATATGTATATGAGTATATAAGTATGATATTCATATACATAGTATATATATGTATATGTATATGTATATGTATATGTATATGTATATGTATATGTCTATATATTATATGTATATACTATATGTATATGTAATTACTATATGTATAGGTCGTTACTATATATATATATATATATATATATATATATATATATATATACATACATATATATTTAAATATTAATTATGTATATGTTTACCTTTTTTTATAAGGAACGACACGTGTACGTTCTAGCTATGTGCACACGTAATCCAGCTAGATGGACAGTCGTGACCCTACGTCAGTTCGTTACTGCAACGTAGTGTGTCATGATCATACTATTATAGTGACTGATGATGGTATGATTATATTATATATATAGGATCGCTGGACCGTACATGTGAGATTTCAGGAGCAGGTTATTGGCACTCACAGCTCGAGGACGTAGGCAAGTATACCTTGCCTGATTTTACTGTTTAATTTAAATTATAAACTATTGTATGATATCCTGTTGCAATATACATATAACTGTGCACGTCCGAGATTGACTCGGGTGCAGTCGACGAATACGTCGATATGTAGTGTAATTAACTTAGACACTAGCAGACTCACCTACCATTGCGAAGGTATTTTGATATCTTCCTAAGATCCTGACACTTGTACACGCATCACGATTGCAACTCATGTTGGGATGCGGGTTCACGTACTCGACTAGCTACCGGTGCGTGTGACATGCATCACGGTTTAGCACGTAATCATGACTATCTAGTTAGTTGTGACTTGGCATATAGCTACGTGGTATACACGTCGTGTATTCAACTTGTATATCCGCATTGGGCTAGAAAGACAACTAGTAGGCGTATGGGATACACACATTGGACTCTGTAGTATCCAGAGGAGCCACGGATCCTGTCATGCCCCGCTTCCCAAGATACAGTGAGTTGGGTACGTGACTATATCTCCAGGCTACGCCCCATACGAATACTGTCACATTCGTATCAGCGATTGTCGCCTGTAAGTCTTTTAGAATAAAATGCAAGTCATGCTGAAATAATTAGGCAGTATATCTAAACCAAAACACTCTGATTTATTTACAATCAGATAAGTCTTTACAACAGCTCCTTGTTAAAGTTACATAATTATAGTTGCAACTACTAGGTACTATACTTTCTGAAGTCACTTGCTGATTACTCCTCTCTCTCGTCTACATTGTAGAGGGGTAGCATTTCCTCATTTCCTTCTTCAATCCCTAGTGAACAATACTAGGTCGTCAGAACGACAAACAAGTCCTCGGCCAAGAACGGTAAACAATGGAAGATATGATATTAGAGTAAAGAGTAATAGTTAAAGGAAATAAGAGAATAAACATAATATGGTATACTTGACTTGAATAACTCCAAATCCAATTCTTCTATAGTATTTATAAATCAATCATCACAAATCCTATGTCACTACCACAGTACACAACCAGTTTCCTAAATGATGATGCAATTTTGAGAACAAGCCTTAAATAACCACTTCATCTAGTTTCCCGCCACAAATCCCGTTGTGAAGGATTTTGGTGTGACTTGAATGGCACGGTGCTTAGAATCCGGCCCCACCCTCATGGCTTAATCTTGAATTCACATATTCGAGTATTATAATTCGAGATAGGTGTGTTTTTAATTGGTGACTTGAATAGAAGGGCACGGGATTATAAATCCGGCCTAGCCCCTTTTGGGACAATCTTGAATCCACCCATTCGATTGTTTTTCCTTTTGGATCAAATAAGGTGCAATTATAATTAGGGTGACTTGAAAATAGGATGGCACGGGGTTATGATCCGGCCCAGCCCCTCATGGGCAACATAAAGTGAGCTAAGCCTCACCCGCCCACTTCGCAAGGCCTTGCGAGAGAGCCTAAACCGCTGAATTCAGCCAGAGTTTAAATTATGTGGCAGAATTTCGTAGGTGGTCATTTATGCTGTTCTCCCCCGCCCAATGCTTCTATCCTAAAACTACAATCATTCCTTATTCTAATTATTTATAGGTTGAGTCTCTGCTCTATATTGTCTTAACCGTTTGTTTAAAATGGAATGCATGTCTAGGATACTGCAAAATCTCAACTTGAGCATAAGTATTTAATCACATAATTTAAGGTATTGACTATCACAGAGCAGGTCATCAGTTGGTCTGAATTAATTTTCTCGTGTCCGTGTTCTATGTATTCTAGACTTCCACTAATTACTCCTAGTTAAAGTAAAATTTCTAGTGGTCTGTAGTGTGAAAGTAGGGTTTAAACATTGGGATGTCGGCGATATCTCGAAATATGGAAATATTGGTTAACTCCCGAAATTCTTAAAAATTTCGGCAGAATTTCCTTTGTATTTTGCTCCCAGAAATTTTTAACAGTTTATAATTTCCACCCGGAGCAACCCTCCGTATCATTCCCGGGCTCGCCGACCCCTTCGGTGGAGCAACTCTCAACACCGAAATCCACGCAATTAATATAACTCCATAAAAATAGTAATTTATTCTTACTTTTGGAAAATATACCTTAGTGCTAGCAATCTATACTTCGTGTAGTATAAACTACAAAAGTTCAAATTCTACAACAATGTTAGTATTATACAAAAAATAATAAATAAGAATAACCAATGGATTATATATATATATAGCCAAGTTCATTTACACATTCCTACACATAACACAGATAGTATAATTCAATTCTAGATTCTTTGTATAAAGAGTATGTAATTGCTTCTACCTCAATTATGTCCTAGTGGTTGTAAGGTACTATATATGTCTAAATACTTTTATCCTTCATGTAATCAATGTACTTATCATTGGAACCATCAATCTTTCTAACATAGATCAAATCTGAATTTCATTATCCGTATCAAGAGTTCGTATAGTATCTAAACAATTCCAATGAGATTCTTATATTTTAGCTCGTATATTCTATCCCCCGAGTTGATTCTAACTTAATTTTCATAATATAATTATGTATTATATATATATAGGTGTATACCTAAACATGTAAATATACATTGATACTTAACATACCAAGGAATACATATGCACACACACATGTCTATATATATAAATACATATATATATGTATGCATAAGAGAAGCGTATATATGTATATATGATTTGACAAATGTAATTTATGATTTTCATATCTCCTAGGCATCGAAATATACATAAGTGTACATATGTATAAGTATACCTAGACGTATGATTGTATAATATTAATTATTTCTAATCTAATTATTCCCCTAAAATTCCAAATTAATTCTAATAGAGAGAAAGTGCAAGGTGAGGACTTGCCTTGGTTCTGGATTTCTAGATTTTTCCCGAGTGTCGACGTCGATTCCCTAATTCAGTAGGTTAATAATTAATAAGATCTAAAATCGAAATATGGAAAACCTAAATTAGATTTTTGAAGAAGGAATTTGGGAATAATAGAAATACCTAGGTTTCCTTTGTAAAAAGGGGAGGAAACATTGTATCCGGCGAGAAGCGGCGGTATCCGGCGATGTGGTGGTGGTGGCGTTCGCCTGCGGGGGGGTGCCGGAGTCGGCGGCGTCCGACTGCGACATCAGCGGTAGCAGCAGCAGCAGTAGTACAGCAGTAACAGCAGCGGCAGAGGCAGCAGCGGTAGGAGCGGCGGTAGCGGCGGCGCGTCGACGGCAGCGGCGGCAGCAGCGGCAGCAGCAGCAGTAAAAATAGCAGCAGTAGTGATAGTAGTAGTAGGAGTAAGGAAGGAAAGAAGGAGGAGTTTTTATTGAGGATAAAATAGGGAAAATCAGATGTATTGAAAATGTAAGGGAGGAGGAGAGCTTGCCATCTCCTCCCTTGGAAATGGAGATGAAGGGAGGAGACTACAGGTGGAGAGATGGGTGGTGAGTCAGGGAGAAGCTGCTGGTTTCTCCTCTTCTTCCCATGGGTTTTGGAAATTTGCACAAGACCCCTCTCCAAAATAGAATTTCATAAATGACTAGTTCCTTTTGTAAATTGAAAATTTGCATAACCTAAATTATTAATTACATATATACATTAGAGACAAAAATGGAAAAATAATTTAAGTAAATAGATAGCAGCTATGACACTCTATCCTCCTTAGAAAAATTTTGTCCTCGAAATTTAAATCAAAGAGTAGCTAACCATGATCAGCAAATAGGTATGGAAATTGCTTTCGCATGTCTTCTTCTTTTTGCCAAGTTGATTCTCCTGGTGAATCCTTGTTCCAAGCCACTCGAACTAATAGAATGATCCGATTCCGGAGTATTTTGTCTCTATGATCCAAAATTTCAACAGGTCGTTGTTCGACATGTAAAGTTGGTCCGATAGTGATTTATGAATGATCCAGTATATGATTCGGATCTAGTACATATCTTCAGAGTTGAGATATATAAAATACATTATGTACCCCTTCTAGTGTTGGGGGTAGTGCCAGTTTATAAGATACTTTTCCAATTTTCTCTAGTATGTCAAATGGTCCAATATATCTTGGACTCAGCTTTTCTCTGGTCCCAAATCTAATTGTCCCTTTTGTTGGCGAGATCTTTAAAAATGCATGATCGCCAGGTTGAAATTCTAACATTCTTCGATGTTTATCAGCCCACATCTTCTGTCTATCTTGAGCTGCTTGCAAATAGTTTCTGATTGCTTTAACCTTGTCAATAGTTTGTGTCACTAGTTCTGGGCCCAATAATTGTCTTTCTCCTATATCTGTCCAGCACATTGGTGATCTACATTTTCTCTCATATAATGCTTCAAAAGGCGCCATCTTGATGCTAGTATGATAACTGTTGTTATAAGAAAATTCTACCAAATATAAGTGGTCATCCCATGATCCTCCAAAATCTAATGTGCAGGCTCTCAACATGTCCTCTAGAGTTTGAATTGTCCTTTCTGACTGACCATCTGTTTGTGGATGGTATGCTGAACTAAATTTTAACTGAGTGCCGAGACTTTCTTGCAGACTCTTCCAGAAATGTGAAGTAAATCTAGTGTCTCTATCTGAAACTATACTTACCGGTATTCCATATTGACTGATAATCTGTTTCATATACAGGTCTGCTAATACTTCGGTTGGTTGTCCTACTCGGAATGGTATAAATCGAGCTGATTTAGTAAGCCTGTCTATGATGACCCAGATAGCATTGTTACCTCTTTGGGTCTTAGGTAGCCCGGTCACGAAATACATTGTGATATGTTCCCACTTCCATTCAGGTATTGGAAGAGGTTGAAGGAGGCCTGCTGTCCTTTGATGTTCTGCCTTTACTTGCTGGCAGACAAAACATTTGGACACAAATTTAGCAATTTCTTGCTTCATTCCATGCCACCAAAAATTCTGTTTCAGGTCTTTATACATCTTAGTACTCCCTGGATGAATAGAATATTGCGAGTTATGAGCTTCTGACATGATTTTTATTCTTAGATTTCCATTGGGTACACACAATCGATTTCTGAATCTTAACGATCCATCTGTGTGCTTCCTTATTCCAGTCTGGAGTCCTTCCTCAGTTTGGTTCCATATTTTCTGGAGTTTAGGGTCTCCTTGTTGAGCTTCCTTAATTCTGTCTACTAGAGAAGATTATATTTGTAAATTTTCCCATAATCCTTCTGATGTTGGATATATTACTTCAATTCCCATCTTATTTAGGTCCTTGAGAATTTCCTTCGATGTATTCATGAAGAATGCCATTGGTTTCCTGCTTAAGGCATCTGCTACTTTATTTGCTTTGCCTGGGTGATATTCTAATTCCATATCAAAGTCTTTGAGTAATTCCAACCATCTTCTTTGCCTCATATTAATCTCTTTCTGAGTGAACACATATTTTAGACTTTTATGATCTGTATATATCTTAATTCTCTCTCCGTATAAATAGTGTCGCCATAGTTTGAGTGCAAAAACTACAGCCGCTAGTTCTAGATCATGAGTTGGGTAATTCCTCTCATGCTGCTTCAGTTGTCGAGAGGCATAAGCTATAACCTTTCCATGTTGCATCAGTACACAGCCTAGCCCCTTTCCTGATGCATCACAATATATTTCATATCCTCCTGATCCTGATGGTAAGGCCAGTACCGGTGCTGAAATCAATCTTTCTTTCAATTCATCAAAAGTTGTTTGGCATTTCTCTGTCCAATTGAATTTCTTTTCCTTTCGGGTCAGCCGAGTTAATGGTTCTGCAATTCTTGCAAAAAATTTTACAAATCTTTTATAGTATCCGGCTAATCCCAAGAAACTTCGAATTTCTGCTACAGACTTTGGCGTTGGCCAGGATTTAACAGCTTCAACCTTCTTTGGATCTACTGAAATACCTTCTTCGGTGATTATATGGCCTAGAAATGATATTTGACTTAGCCAAAATTCACATTTACTGAATTTAGTGTACAATTGTTCCTGCCTTAGGGTTTGCAATATCACCTTCAGATGTTCTTCGTGTTCTTCCTCATTCCTTGAATATATGAGGATGTCGTAAATGAATACAATTACGAATTTATCCAAATACTGGTAAAATATCCGATTCATTAGGTCCATAAATATAGCAGGAGCATTTTTTACCCCAAATGGCATGACCAGGAAGTCGTAATATCCATAACGAGTCCTAAAGGCAGTTTTCTGAATGTCTTCCCCCTTGACCTTTACTTGATGATATCCAGACCTTAAATCAATCTTTGAAAACACCTTAGCTTCCCCTAATTGATCAAATAGTTCATTTATTCGGGGCAAAGGGTACTTCTTCTTGATTGTTACTTCATTCAGGGCTCTATAATCAATCACCAATCGTAGGGTCCCGTCTTTCTTTTTCACGAAAAGTACTGGTGCACCCCATGGTGAAGCACTGGGCTGAATAAATCCTTTTGCTAATAATTCCTTTATTTGTTTATTTAGTTCAGTCAATTCTTCCTTATTCATCGAATATATTTTCTTGGCTATAGGTGCTACTCCAGGCACCAAATTGATAGAAAATTCTATTGCTCTATCTGGTGGCAATCTTGGTAATTCATCAGGAAATACATTCTTGAATTCCTTTACTATCTTTGGAAATTATTTCTCTTCTAGTTCTTAAAATCTTCCTTGAATTGGTAGTTCAAATTTTTCTAATTCCATAGCATCAAATTCTTTCTAATCTCGAACAAATTCATATAGCTCTCCATTAGTGAGCTGGAACTGGACTTTTCCTTGACCATAGTCTATATTTGCCAATGTCTTGGTTAACCAATCCATTCCTAGCACTACATCATAATTTTTCATTGGAAATACTAGCAATCTTACTTGAAAAGCTGCACCACCTAATTTAACTGGACAAGCTTCGCAGACTCGACTAATTTCTACCGTACCATTACCCGTAAGAATAATTAATTTCTTAAGTAATGGTTGCGATTTGATTTCATGAAGAAATATAAATGCTGATGATATAAATGAATGGGTTGCCCCAGAATCAAATAATACTGATGCCGGACAAGTTGAAATCAGAATAGTACCTGTTACCACCTCTCCGGCTAGTTCTGTTTCATCAGTATTCATCATGAATGCCTGCCCTTGCTTTTTCTTTTTCCCAGTTTGAGGTTGGCTTATTCTCTGAGCTTGCTGGAATTTTTGGGTTTGAGATGCAAAGGGCGGTCTTTGTTGATTCCCATAAGTTAGCATGGCTTGAGGCTTTGGTGCTTGTATCAAAGGTCGGAAACCATTTCCTTGAAACATAGGCCAAATATTGTTTCTTCGGAATGCCTGGTATTGGTTTTGTATCATTGATCCGGGAGTCCGTTGTAGTAAACATTGGCCAGTCTGATGCCTATCCGATCCACACTTTAAACAGAGACCTAGGAATTTTCTGCAGACAGCCTTCATATGACCTGGTTTGTGACAAAAGTGACAAATAATTGGTTCTCCCGAGACACTAGTTTGGAAACGTTTGGACGATCCTTGCCATGAATGCTTTGAGGATGGATTTTCTATTTCCAGGGCCCTTTTCTGAGGTTGGGATTGAAGCGGTTGTTTTTCATTTAACATCCTCTCCTGACTTTTAGCTGCTTCAGTTACCTCGGGATAAGTTTGACACCGATAAGCCGCAACTCTACTTTTCAACTGACTCCCTAGTCCTTCTAGGAATCTAGATACTTTAGTCTCCTCGTCAGCTATTAAACTTGGAGAAAAACGACTAAGTCTGGAGAATTCAGCAACATATTCATCTACTGTGAGTTTTCCTTGTTTTAAGTGAGTGAACTGTCGTTCAAACTCAATTCTAGCTGATTTTGGGAAGAACCTCCCTTCAAACTTTCTTTTAAATTCCCCCCAGGTTATTTTGTCTTTCGAATCCTCAGGATGTTCAGCACTGCACCAGTGCTCAGCGATGTCTTCTAATTGGATTCAAATTATGGAAACCATATCTTCAGGACTGATCTTTGCTGCCCTTAATAACCCTTCTATAGTCCTAATCCACTGCCCGGCTTCGATTGGGCTCTCCGTTCCCTTAAACTTAGGAGGATTCAGGTTCCTAAAATCCTTCAGCGAACCATCCTTGGAGTTGGTAGATGTTTGCAAATATTCTAACATCGTGGCAGTCGTGGTCAAGGCCGTATCCGTACGCCGATTGTTGAATTCCAGAATTTGTTGGAATAACTTATACATATCTCCGATAGAGGGTTCTATCTGAGTTTGCGAGGATGATGCGTGGGATTGATCGTGGTTAGACATTATCCTGAAAATATCCAAATGAAATTTCTCAGGAATAATCCTGAGATTGAAGAATAGAAAAGATCTTAAAATTCCTAAGAATTTATTGGAAAGCAGAGAGACATATAGGTACATAAAAGCATATTTTATTCACTTAAAGTCAAATTGTGATACAAATATGCTGCTAGAGTTACTTGCACATAGGCATACGCATATACTTAAGACTAATTACATTCCATATTTCCTCCCTTGCCTAACTTCCATATATATACACATACACCTTACTTTTCATAAAAGACTCCTGATGGATAGAAGATCCTTACACATAGTTGAATCTTCTCTTAGATCATCATCTCCCGTATTCGGATTATAGTCGCCTCCGGGTGAGTATTCTGCCATTCTTCTAACGTCCCATTACAATCATTTTTATTGGGATCCGGATCCTCAGATGGTTGAGCCTTTATAAGTATATAGTAATTTGTCCTATTGAAAAACACTTCCCTTTCGTCACTGAGATCCGACACCACAGGGTACTTGATTTCATAATGCACTCCATAGGCTCTTATCATTTGCTTGCGCGCCAGTCGCCATTTTCTTTTTGCAAAACTGTAATAATTGTCTAAGTTGTGGCTAGAATTTCCTAGCCTAGCATGAGGCATAAACCGAGGCATGTTCTATAATAAGGAACTTCAAGTTAGTATCATCCCCAAGTATCCCAAACATAATCATAAAGTATCTTTAGATAATGGCTAGAAATCCAGGTTTATTTATATCCATTCCTAACCTATATCTAGGCTTGCACCTTATCCTAGGTTCTTTATTTTCAGGTCCTACCTAGGTTTCCTAAAAGCATGACCTGCATGGGCCACCACTAAAAGACGTGTCATGCCCCGCTTCCCAAGATACGGTGAGTTGGGTACATGACTACATCTCCAGGCTACGCCCCATACGAATACTGTCACATTCGTATCAGCGATTGTCGCCTGTAAGTCTTTTAGAATAAAATGCAAGTCATGCTGAAATAATTAGGCAGTATATCTAAACCAAAACACTCTGATTTATTTACAATCAGATAAGTCTTTACAACAACTCCTTGTTAAAGTTACATAATTATAGTTGCAACTACTAGGTACTATACTTTCTGAAGTCACTTGCTGATTACTCCTCGCTCTCGTCTACATTGTAGAGGGGTAGCATTTCCTTATTTCCTTCTTCAATCCCTAGTGAACAATACTAGGTCGTCAGAACGACAAGCAAGTCCTCAGCCAAGAACGGTAAACAATGGAAGATATGATATTAGAGTAAAGAGTAATAGTTAAAGGAAATAAGAGAATAAACATAATATGGTATACTTGACTTGAATAACTCCTAATCCAATTCTTCTATAGTATTTATAAATCAATCATCACAAATCCTATGTCACTACCACAATACACAACCAGTTTCCTAAATAATGATGCAATTTGGAGAACAAGCCTTAAATAACCACTTCACCTAGTTTCCCGCCATAAATCCCGTTGTGAAGGATTTTGGTGTGACTTGAATGGCACGGTGCTTAGAATCCGGCCCTACCCTCATGGCTTAATCTTGAATTCACCTATTCGAGTATTATAATTCGAGATAGGTGTGTTTTTAATTGGTGACTTGAATAGAAGGGCACGGGATTATAAATTCGGCCTAGCCCCTTTTGGGCCAATCTTGAATCCACCTATTCGATTATTTTTCCTTTTGGATCGAAGAAGGTGCAATTATAATTAGGGTGACTTGAAAATAGGATGGCACGGGGTTATGATCCGGCCCATCCCCTCATGGGCAACATAAAGTGAGCTAAGCCTCACCCGCTCACTTCGCAAGGCCTTGCGAGAGAGCCTAAATCGCTGAATTCAGCCAGAGTTTAAGTTATGTGGCGGAATTTCGTAGGTGGTCATTTATGCTGTTCTCCCCCGCCCAATGCTTCTAGCCTAAAACTACAATCATTCCTTATTCTAATTATTTATAGGTTGAGTCTCTGCTATGTATTGTCTTAACCGTTTGTTTAAAATGGAATGCATGTCTAGGATACTGCAAAATCTCAACTTGAGCATAAGTATTTAATCACATAATTCAAGGTATTGACTATCACAAAGCAGGTCATCAGTTGGTCTGAATTAATTTCCTCGTGTCCGTGTCCTATGTATTCTAGATTTCCACTAATTACTCCTAGTTAAAGTAAAATCTCTAGTGGTCTATAGTATGAATCTAGGGTTTAAACATTGGGATGTCGGCGATATCTCAGAATATGGAAATATTGGTTAACTCCCGGAATTCTTAAAAATTTCGGCAGAGTTTCCTTTGTATTTTGCTCCCGGAAATTTTTAACAGTTTATAATTTCCACCCGGAGCAACCCTCCGTAGCATTCCCGGGCTCGCCGACCCCTTCGGTGGAGCAACTCTCAACACCGGAATCCACGCAATTAATATAATTCCATAAAAATAGTAATTTATTCTTACTTTTGGAAAACATACCTTAGTGCTAGCAATCTATACTTCGTGTAGTATAAACTACAAAAGTTCAAATTCCACAACAATGTTAGTATTATACACAAAGTAATAAATAAGAATAACCAATGGATTATATATATATATATATATATATATATATATATATATATATATATATATATATATATATATATATATATATATATATATATATATATATATATATATATATATAGCCAAGTTCATTTACACATTCCTACACATAACACAGATAGTATAATTCAATTCTAGATTCTTTGTATAAAGAGTATGTAATTGCTTCTACCTCAATTATGTCCTAGTGGTTGTAAGGTACTATATATGTCTAAAAACTTTTATCCTTCATGTAATCAATGTACTTATCATTGGAACCATCAATCTTTCTAACATAGATCAAATCTGAATTTCATTATCCGTATCAATAGTTCGTATAGTATCTAAACAATTCCAATGAGATTCTTATATTTTAGCTCGTATATTCCATCCCCCGAGTTGATTGTAACTTAATCTTCATAATATAATTATGTATTATATATATATAGGTGTATACCTAAACATGTAAATATACATTGATACTTAACATACCAAGGAATACATATGCACACACACATGTCTATATATATAAATACATATATATATGTATGCATAAGAGAAGCGTATATATGTATATATGATTTGACAAATGTAATTTATGATTTTCATATCTCCTAGGCATCGAAATATACATAAGTGTACATATGTATAAGTATACCTAGACGTATGATTGTATAATATTAATTATTTCCAATCTAATTATTCCCCTAAAATTCCAAATTAATTCTAATAGAGAGAAAGTGCAAGGTGAGGACTTGCCTTGGTTCTGGATTTCTAGATTTTTCCCGAGTGTCGACGTCGATTCCCTAATTCAGTAGGTTAATAATTAATAAGATCTAAAATCAAAATATGGAAAACCTAAATTGGATTTTTGAAGAAGGAATTTGGGAATAATAGAAATACCTAGGTTTCCTTTGTAAAAAGGGAGGAAATACTGTATCCGGCGAGAAGCGGCGGTGTCCGGCGATGTGGTGGTGGTGGCATTCGCCTGGAGGGGGTGCCGGCGTCGGCGGCGTCCGACTGCGACAGCAGCGGCAGCAGCAGCAGCAGCAGTACAGCAGTAACAGCAGCGGCAGATGCAGCAGCGGCAGGAGCGACGGTAGCGGCGGCGCGTCGGCGGCAGCGGCAACAGCAGCAGTAGTGATAGTAGTAGTAGGAGTAATAAAGGAAAGAAGGAGGGGTTTTTATTGAGGATAAAATAGGGGAAATCAGATGTATTGAAAATGTAAGGGAGGAGGAGAGCTTGCCATCTCCTCCCTTGGAAATAGAGATGAAGGAAGGAGACTACAAGTGGAGAGATGGGTAGTGAGTCTGGGAGAAGCTGCTGGTTTCTCCTCTTCTTCCCATGGGTTTTGGAACTTTGCACAAGACCCCTCTCCAAAATAGAATTTCATAAATGACTAGTTCCTTTTGTAAATTAAAAATTTGCATAACCTAAATTATTAATTACATATATACATTAGAGACAAAAATGGAAAAATAATTTAAGTAAATAGATAGCAGCTATGACAGATCCAATAACTTCCTTTATTCAGATACCACGTTCTTCGAAGCGATACAGACGTATATATATTTGCAGATACCTCATTCTTCGGAATGATAGACGTTATATGTACAGATACCACGCTCTTCGGAGATTGGATGTTATTCCTACACCTACTCATACATACCAAGGTTGTCTTCATATTGTATTCACTTAGATGGTTAGCACACCCCTTTATTTTATTCAGTATTTATATATGGCATGCATTTTTGTATCTTGTTACGTCCCTCTGAGGACCTGGTTCCCTTCCAGATTTGGACGAGGCATACTATCCTACGGTATACGGACCCGGGCAGGAGACGAGGTACACATCCGAGGAGGAGATAGAGGTGCTGCCATCAGAGTTCCCCTGATCTTTGGTAGACCTACCATCTAGAGCTGGAGCCTATTTATCTAGATAGTTGATGCTCTAGTCATACTATATTTCAGCACTCTTATTTTATATTTTGTAGTGGGTTTGTTCCCACCAGACATATATGGGTTGTACTATGACTTTTTAGACTCTACACTTATTATCCAGCATTATTTCAGAAATTTTTGTTATATTATGGATGAGATTAGACATTACCTGATATATGTTAGTATTAGATTTGTTAGTATTTTAGGACAGCGTAGCACGTCTCATTGGGTCCATTAAATTGGGTAATCCCTCAGAGACGTGTCAGCTGGCCAATGCCACGTGGCCTGGTCCCGTTTACTTTGGGACTGGGGCGTGACATGGTTTTAGTGGTGGCCCATGCAGGTCGTGTTTATCGCTAGTGGTATGATAACATGCCCAGCGAGCCTGCAATAGGATAGGAATTACTATATCTCATCCACTTTGATTTCATCATTGAATCTCTTTCGCACTTAACTGTTGAATAATTGCATCATGTTTGTTTATTTTTTATGCTTTTCTAAATTAGTTCTATTTCCTCCAGAAATATGGACTTACCCAGTGGACACGCAGCTGATGGGGTTGACCCGGCAACAGACACCTCGCATGATGTCAATAGGACCCCGACTACCCCGTGAGACCAGTCCCCGAGACGAACACTGGTTTACCCATCAACCCCATACCTCCACAATGGTCCTACACAAGAAGCTGCACTAGTTCAGCCAGAAGGACAGACCTCCCAGGCACCGACACAACAGTCGGATACACCCTTGTCTCCACCTCCACCCTTTCCAGCTCTGATGCCACAACTAGAGGGACAGCCATAAATGTTCCAATTCTTCCAAGCTATGATGCAGGCACAGTGGCATCAGACAGAGACCTTGAGGTAGAGCTTGATGGCATCTCTGGAGAGGACCTCTACTCCAGCACCCGCACGAGCACCTGCACCTGTCCAGCCAGCTGGTACTGTCCGAGGTTTTTGCCAGATGGGCCAGGGAACCTTTTCGGACAGCGAGACTCCGGAGGAAATCTTAGATTGGGTCTCCAATACGGAGATGCTGCTGGAGGGTTCACAGCTACATCCAGACCTTTGGATGACCGCAGTGAGGGCCCAACTCAAAGGCAATGCCCATCACTGGTGGGACTCCATAGAGCGCAGCGTCGGCAAGACCCAGATGTGGGAGCAATTCTTAGTGTACTTCAATGCGAAGTATTTCTCGGCTACGGTCAGAAATGATCTATACTCCCAGTTCCTGCACCTGGAACAAGGAAATATGATCGTAGATGCCTACGACGCAGAGTTTAGTCGACTTAGTCGATTTGGTGCCATCTTGATACCTAATGAGCTGGAGAAGGCCATGAGGTTCCATCATGGCCTTACTTTCGAGCTACAGAGGTATACTACCACACAGGCGAGGATCTCCTATGAGGAGGTTCTTTCAGAGGCGAGGATCCAGGAGGCCATTGGCAGAGGAGCGAGGCGCTCCACCACGACCATACCAGCCAAAGCCCAGCCTGGAGCAGGAGGACCAATTCGTCGTCCGGGAGTGCAGATGCAGCAAAGGACAGTGACATACCAGCACAAGGAGCTTCCGACTTGTCACCATTGTGGCAAGAAGGGACATATTGTCAGAGACTGTCGAAAGAAGCTTGGACTGTGCATGATATGTGGGGCAAGTCAGCACCTGGCCAGAGACTTCCCACAACGCAGAAAGGCAGCACCACAGACCGGACAAAGGCCATCAACACCAGTCCAGAGGATACTACCCCGACTGGAGGTTAGCGTCCACCAGCACCTTGAGGATTTCAGAGGGGACCACCCTTGGCCCCACAGGAGGCTCAGTTTGATCGAGCCAGGCAGCAGGCCAAAGGGCAAAGGCACGGACAGGCCTTTGCACTAGCAGCAGTTGAGGAGGAACCAGAAGGGGAAGCTATCACAGTGTCACGCCCCAGTCCCAAAAATATGTAGGACTAGGACATGTAAGCATGCCAGCCGCATGGATATGGCAACTCCAATATATGGAAACCAAACCCATACGTACGCTGTAATATGAATATCAAATCCATAAATGGTATAAATCTATCACAAGTCACAGGATATAATCTAAATCTCATCCACAGAAAATCAAATATAAATAAATAACCAGTATCTATGAAACTAGATCTCAATAATAAGTATCTAAGGATGATAGTTGGATGGAAATAAATCCACTACCAACTCGAATATAAAGGCAAATATAATATAAGTACAACACAACCAACACTATATAAGAATACCAGCTAACAATCACGGCTCGAAGAGAAGACATCCTCGAAACATATGTAACCATCCGAATCTGCGCTCCTGCGAATACTCAAGAATAGATACACCTGGAAGGGCCAGGTCCTCAGAGGGACATAACAAGATACATAAAAGCATGCCAATAAAGTACTGAAATAAATATCCAATGGTCGCCTAACCGTCTAAGTGAATGTAGTTAAGAACAACTTTCCCCACAAGTGAGCTATCTGGCTGAAAACTGGGATTTGGCATGGTTCTCTATTGGAGATCCAGGGGCCTAAAAGGCACGTCGTCTTTTGAACGGCGGAGGTCCGCCTGATAATATATAATATATAGTGGTCATCACCATCCGTATCTCCAACGGAGAATCCAGGCGCACAATAAAAAAAGTGCAAAGGAACTCAAATGTGGTACTTGTTGTTCTCCCCAGCCCATGCTCTAAGCATGTCACATCCATGACACAATTTGGTTCATAACCTATTCTTAGTACCCTAGCCCAATCCTGCAACCAAACAAGGACAAGGATGGGACCACCGTACTACAATAAGCTATGTCCATGGACCTCTAATAACTGCTAAGTATTCTAGCATACAATATTCCCAGAATAAGCAAAATAGCTAGAAAGTACTTCCCTTTCGTCTAATTTGGACACAGGGGCAAAACGGTAATTTCGGGTCAAAGCGGACTCCACATGTGGGCAACTTTGCACCGAAAAGTGTGCCAAGGGTAACAATTGCTAAAAGGGACAAATTATAGGTCAAACAAACACTAATTGTCAATACAAACTCAACGGTATGTCCAAATGTGGAATCCGATGAGCCGAACACAATTTTGAACAAAAACTCAACTATGGGGCCCGCCAATTGGCGACTTGGTCAACTATCTCAGAATTGTGTGAAAATTGGATCACAGGACCAGCGCGTTACCACGAGTCCAGTGGCATAAGTTTCGTCGCAATCTGACGAGCGTACACAAAATGGGCACAGCTTTCACAAAAGTTGTGACACAGGGCTTGTCCGCGGATACGGGCTGATTCCGACGCGCACACGCGTCCGAATCAGTTTTTGCGAACTCTCACATATCCGAGTACACTGTGCGCACCATTTGGTACACTTGGTACACAGCGGGGCGGTCCCGTTTGGCGGGGCGCGCTCCATTTCACAACTTTTGGAAATCTAAAAAAGTGGGTTTTTGGGATTTTCTAACAAATTTAATTCTACCTACAGCAGTTAATAATATAATATTATTTAACAGGAATTAAACTAGTTCAAGTGGTCTACGCATACCAAAAAGAATCATCGAATTCGGATCTCTGTGGTGGGAGATACGAATCTGGAAACATGGGTGATCACCGTAGTTTTCTGCGATCCCAGAAATTAGTCTATTTTTGCCAACTTTGGCGCTATTTTCGTCTATGGTTACGCGTTGTTCGAGGTCTACTATCATACAGATATGGAAGAGGGTTAAGGGGTGAGCATACCGGTGAAGACGGGATGGCGTTTGGTTGAGCGAGGCGACGGAAAACAACTCCGGAACACAGGTACCTCGTTGCGGAAATCTGCAGTACGCGGGGTGCGCGGGGTCACGGTCGTCGGGATTGGTTTGGACGGCCTGACAGGGTTCTCCGGCTGCGGTGGCGGCGCTCTCTAGGTCTAGATAGGAAGAGGAGGAGTTTGGATTGATCTAGGGTTAGGGTTTTAGTCAAAATAGAGTATATATATATATATATATATATATATATATATATAAAAGAGAATGAGAGGGGGAATCCGGTTAATAAGCCGCGGGGTCGGTTGTATAACTAGGTTGCTGTTTTGCTATGGTCTGTTGAATAGCAAAGAGGGTGGCTCACATGCATGGGCGGGTTTTTGCTACTAGCGGTACAGTGGGGTTTACAAGGGGTGTAGCGGTCTGCTAATTTGCTAAGGGGTGGTTATGGTTTGCTTGTTGTTTTTGTTTTCTTTTTCTTTTTCTTTTTCTAATCTTTTATATTTCTCTTTATATATATATATATATATATATATATATATATATATATATATATATATATATATATATATATATACGTATATACTCATAGAAAAAATTAGAATTACACTAATACATACCATTAAGCTAGCAACTGCTCAAGGGATCTCCTACATAAAATAAATTCGAAAAAATTCTTAATGGCCCCATAAATCCCCTAAGTGTACGAACACCTAAAATAAAAATTAATAAAAATCTATTTCTCCTAATTAGCCACTAATTACTACAATTAAATTATTAATTAATAAAAAAAGGTAATTACAGTTTTTAGGAATAGGAGTTTTACATTCTACCCAACTTATAAAAATTTTGTCCTCGAAATTAAAATTAAGCCACGGTAGAAAGTCAAGGATGGTATAAGATTTGCATTGTTTAAAATGCAAGACTAGGTTTAAAGGAGTGGGCGATGTTGCGCGCTGCACATTCCAAAAATCATGGGAAAATCCACATGAACAAAAAATAGGTTTATTCATGTGTCATGTCCAATGGTGTGGAGACCTAAATGCTCTTTTGCATAAAAGCGCCCAACCATTGAAACGTTGCACAAAGATGGAAATTGGATTAAATAATAAAATTAATGCGCATGGGGTTTGGGAATTAAGTAGAGGTACATGGGATAACATTTGGTGGAACACAAGGGTCATGGACATAGAGGGCTCATGATAGAATTTTGTCATAGATTGGGTTGTACGAAACGGGTCAAATTGTGTCTCCAATTTCGATTGGAACGCACAAGGATAAAAGTTGGAATTGATTAGGATTAAATAATAACGTCCGCGATAAATATTGTGCGACTAAAATGTAGCACAAGGGAGCTTAATTATAAGTCACACAAAGGTCAGAATATATGGCGGGCATGTCTAGGACAAGGGTGTGGAATTTATAGGAAGACAGTGGCTAGTGTAGTGCTCCAATTATCGAAGCACGGTAAGGTGCGCTAAGTGATACCATGTTGTAAAACTAAATAAAAATACCGTGTTCTATTTCTAATTAGATTCGAGCTAGCCTCAGTCTCACTATCTAAGCCAAGTAGGTCTAGTTTTGGGTGAGGGAGTTTACAATCTGCCCAACTTATAACAATCTCGTCCTCAAAATTAAAATAAAGCAAAATTTGTTAATCCTTCATGTACATAAGGCAAGTCAATCACTATCTCTTCCAAAATTTAAAATCTATTCAAATCTATCTCAATCACTTTGAAAATTAAGGTAACCTCTGTTTAATCAAGATCTCAAAATTCATTAAATCTTCATCATCTTAGTCATTCAAAAAAAAAAAATTTAACATATAAAATGACTTAATCTCATAGTCGAATCTTACTTGGTCACAAAATAAAATTTCTCTCAAGTTGACAGTGCAACTTTTACCCAACTTAGATTTTATCCATCTATCATATAAGGCTATACACTTAAGAAGAATATTCCTTAATTTATTTACTCATTTTATCCAATCCTCAAAACTTTAACACCGGTTATATCGTATATGATAGGACTTTAATCAATTATAAAAGACAGCCACCAAATAATGTGATTGGCCTATAGATATATCTAGTACTATCTGTATATCAAACTTATACCAAGCACGAGGTTTCGTCCTTCCGAAATAAGGGAAGACGGAAAACAATGATAAGAGTTCAAGGGAAAGGTACTAGAATGGAAGTATGGAGATCAAGGCGATTAGAGAATTCAAATGGGAATTGTCAAGGCAGTTGTGGATTGAAATCCTATTTTGGTAATTTCTTATTCGCGTGCTCGTATCAGTATAGTTATATAACTGATACGATACGCTCAGACATGTCTAGAGGGCAAGTACATTCGTCTACTAATCACTATATATCTCAATCCACGCAAAGTAGTTATGCGAGGGGCGAACCAAGCGCACTAAGGTTAGCTAGACCCTAATACACTGATTCTGAAATGTATTATTGTGGGCCCCCAATAATACATATGTCATGAACAAGATCGATAAAGAATAAGCTTGCAAAAACTAGGCTATAATAGCAGCATAAGTCAAGGTAGTACAACAAATATGAATACACTGGATTATGATGAAAGAAGGTACATAATAATTCAAGTTCACAAAAGATAAGACTTTATAATCTCTACAGTTGTCATACTAATTCCTTGTCTAAGTCGATAGTCGATAAAGTAGGGGTATAGCCTCTAAGTTCTACAATCTGAATAAATACTGTCGTCTTAAGCTAGCATATAGTTAATGTCGTTCAGTTACACTTCAATAGTAGGTCAAAAGACTATGGAATACTATGTTGTGAGGTATACTACCCAACTTATAATAATTAAACTAATATTGTAATTGTCTTAAGGATACCGTAGAAGCTCCTGTTAAGGTCTACGAGAAGGGGTCTTGGTACTTATTAGGGTATCCTCTTATATTACATAGGTCATGGTCATCTTAAGTCTTAGTCATAGTGCTTATAGAACAAGTGTCAATTGTAAGAATGGAAAGTTACTGGCCTTCAAGGGGAAAGGGAATATAACTCGTATCGAGGTGAGGGTACATGCTACACAATTTAAAACTAAGGGATAATCACCAGGTCACAATCTACAAGAATAACTTAAACCATCAAGTTCTAACTACCAATCACATAATTCAAAATTCAAGAGTAAAACTATAATCCTAGCAAGCTATATATCCTATCATAGAATACAATCACTTGGTCTATAATTAGAGGTGTCAAGTGGCACGAGTTTGAAAGATGAAGAAAAGAAGAAGATAATTTATTCGTCGCATAATTAGCGATCGTTAAGGTCGCAGAGGAACAATATATGAAATTAAAATAGAGGGCTCTGGATAGCATCATGGTTCCCTAAGGGGGAGCGGTATGCTAGTTGCTATGTTCGAGGTATGATCAAGGAAAAAGTATTGATTACATTCCTCTAGGCTTCCTGAGGTATTGTCTACTAATAATAAGACAATGATCTAAGTTTATAGTTTTCCAATACTATCTAACTATGAAGGTTAGGTTCAGTCCTAATTTTCAATTTTTGGTTTTCTATTGGTTCCTCAATACTAGGGTCAAACCTTAAGGTAAAACTTCTAGCTACTATAGTAGTGTCTATACTACTCTCAAGTCCCCATAATACATCAAGGGGTAATGGTAAACCAATCTATAGATAAGGAATTCTAGGGTTCACTAGATATTCTAAACTTAGTGGTGTGTCTATATTCTCGTTGTATTCTTAATAGGTGTGCTACCATAATTATCATCCTAATAACAGGGGTTCACATATTCTAGCAGAAGGCTATACTCAAAGAACTATTAGGGAAGCACATGAATCAAGCAGGATACAATTGTTTAAAATAGAACAGATTAGAAGAAAGATGAGTATTAGTCAAATGTGGATGAGATCCTATACTCTAATCCTATTTGCAGGCTTGCTCGGTACAGTAATATAACCGAGACAATATGCTCTCGACCTGCATAGGCCACCATTAAAAATATGTCATGCCCCAGTCCCAAAGATACGTAGGACTAGGACACGTAAGCATGCCAGCCGCATGGATATGGCAACTCCAATATATAGAAACCAAACCCATACGTACGCTGTAATATGAATATCAAATCCACAAGTGGAATAAATCTATCACAAGTCACAGGGTATAATCTAAATCTCATCCACAGAAAATCAAATATAAATAAATAACCAGTATCTATGAAACTAGATCTCAATAAGAAGTATCTAAGGATGATAGTTGGATGGAAACAAATCCACTACCAACTCGAATATAAGAGAAAATATAATATAATTACAACACAACCAACACCATATAAGAATACCAGCTAACAATCACGGCTCGAAGAGAAGACATCCTCGAAATATATGTAATCATCTAAATCTGCGCTCCTGCGAATACTCAAGAACAGATACACCTGGAAGGGCCAGGTCCTCAGAGGGACATAACAAGATACATAAAAGCATGCCAATAAAGTACTGAAATAAATATCCAATGGTTGCCTAACCGTCTAAGTGAATGCAGTTAAGAACAACTTTCCCCACAAGTGAGCTATATGGCTGAAAACTGGGATTTGACGTGGTTCTCTATTGGAGATCCAGGGGCCTAAAAGGCACGTCGTCTTTTGAACGGCGGAGGCCCGCCTGATAATATATAATATATAGTGGTCATCACCACCCGTATCTCCAGTGGAGAATCCGGGCGCACAATAGAAAAAGTGCAAAGGAGCTCAAATGCGGTACTTGTTGTTCTCCCCACCCCATGCTCTAAGCATGTCACATCCATGACACAATTTGGTTCATAACCTATTCTTAGTACCCTAGCCCAATCCTGCAACCAAACAAGGATAAGGATGGGACCACCGTACTACAATAAGCTATGTCCATGGACCTCTAATAACTGCTAAGTCTTCTAGCATACAAAATTTCTATTAGCAGTTATCCCTACCGCACGGCCCATACGTACAGGAGGCCAGACCTGTCATGCAGTCCGTGATCTATATGAGACTCACACTCGTGTAACAACTGTGTCACGGCCAATGAACCTAATGATGCTACATGATAATGGGGTAGTCTCATAAACAAGGTCAATGCAAATACATAAATAAAAACATATCGCGATGACACCGTCGCACGTATTTTATATAATAGTTAAAATATATGAACTAAAGACAGAAAATAAAGATGCATGCAATATATGGAATATAAATAACAGTACAATGGCAAGGTATACTTGTCTAGCAAGAAGCTGCAAAATGTAACGTCCAAATGTCCAACACATAGGACCAGAAGCTATGGCCTCAGAACAAATATCTCCGGATGCTGAAATAGATATCACCAACATTCTCAGAATAAGCAAAATAGCTAGAAAGTACTTCCCTTTCGTCTAATTTGGACACAGGGGCAAAACGGTAATTTCGGGTCAAAGCGGGCTCCACATGTGGGCCACTTTACACCGAAAAGCGTGCCAAGGGTAACATTCTCTAAAAGAGACAAATTATAGGTCAAACAAACTCTAATTGTCAATACGAACTCAACGGTATGTCCAAATGTGGAATCCGATGAGCCGAACACATTTTTGCCCAAAAAGTCAACTGTGGGTCCCGCCAATTGGCGACTTGCTCAACTGTCTCAGAATTGCGTGAAAATTGGGTCACAGGACCAGCGCGTTACCACGAGTCCAGTGGCATAAGTTTTGTCGTAATCTGACAAGCGTGCACAAAATGCGCACAGCTTTCGCAAAAGTTGAGACACGTGGTTTGTCCTCGGATACGGGCTGATTCCGACGCACACACGCGTCCGAATCAGTTTTCGTGAACTCTCACGTGTTCGGGTACACTGTGCGCACTGTTTGGTATACTTGGTATATGGTGGGGCCATCCCGTTTGGCGGGGGGTATTCCGTTTCACAACTTTTGGAAATCTGGAAAAAGTGGGTTTTCAGGATTTTCCAACAAATTTAATTCTACCTACAGCAGTTAATAATCTAATGTTATTTAACAGAAATTAAACTAGGTCAAGTGGTTTATGAATACCAAAAAGAATCATTAAATTTGGATCTCTGTGGTGGGAGATACGAATCCGGAAACATAGGTGATCACCGCAGTTTTCTGCGATCCCAGAAATTGGTCTATTTCTGCCAACTTTGGCGCTATTTTCGCCTATGGTTATGCGTTGTTCGAGGTCTACTATCACACAGATATGGAAGAGGGTTAAGGGGTGAGCATACCGGTGAAGACGGGGTAGCGTTTGGTTGAGCGAGGCGACGGGAAACAACTCCGAAACACAGGTACCTCGCTGCAGAAATCTGCAGTGCACGGGGTGCACGGGGTCGCGGTCGTCGGAATTGGTTTGGACGGCCTGACGGAGTTCTCCGGCTGCGGTGGCGGCGCTCTCTAGGTCTAGATGGAAAGAGGAGGAGTTTGGATTGATCTAGGGTTAGGGTTTTAGTCGAAATAGAGTATATATATATATATATATATATATATATATATATATATATATATATATATATATATATATATATATATATATGTATATAAGAGAGAGAATGGGGGGAATCCGGTTAATAAGCCGCGGGGTCGGTTGTATAACTAGGTTGCTGTTTTGCTACGGTCTGTTGAATAGCAAAGAGGGTGGCTCACATGCATGGGCGGATTTTTGCTACAAGCGGTACTGTGGGGTTTGCAAGGGGTGTAGCGGTCTGCTAATTTGCTAAGGGGTGGTTATGGTTTATTTTTGTTTTTTTTTCTTTTTCTAATCTTTTATATTTCTCTTTAAATATATATATATATATATATATATATATATATACTTATAGAAAAAATCTAGAATTACACTAATACATACCATTAAGCTAGCAACTGCTCAAGGGGTCTCCTACATGAAATAAATTTAAAAAAATTCTTAATGGCCCCATAAATCCCCTAAGTGCACGAACACCTAAAATAAAAATTAATAAAAATATATTTTTCCTAATTAGCTACTAATTACTACAATTAAATTATTAATTAATAAAAAAAAGATAATTACGGTTTTTAGGAATAGGGGTTTTACACACAGGTACCATTTTAGTTGCGTCATTACCTGCAACTGCATTATTTAATTCTGGCGCTACACTATCTTTCATATCTAGTAGTTTTGTAGCCATGCATAGAGTAGCTACTTTCCCCTTGCCTAAGAGTTGGAAGATTCTTACCGGAGGAGGCATCGTACCGGTTACCAGCACTATTAGAACGTGCTCAGTAGTCGTGTGTGGTAGGGAGATGAGAGCGCGATTTTTGGTACTCCCGATGCCAAACTTCGACGTTGTTTCAGGCATGGACTGGTTGAGCCAGTACAATGTCGTACTAGATTGCCGGAGGGGTAGCATCATTTTTAGACCACTATATCACCCGGAGTTCGAGTACATGCGGGGCACCATCGAACAAGGAGTAGGCCAAACAGCTGGAACTTACATGGCTATGGAGACTGCGCCCGCAGCAATTGTTGCAGAGTTCGCGGATGTATTCCCGGAGGAGTTGCCAGGCCTACCGCCTGATAGAGAGGTGGAGTTCACTATCGAGTTAGTGCCCGGAGCAGCACCGGTATCTTCAAATGTGTATCGGTTGGCAAAGAAAGAACTGGATGAGATGAAGCTAAAATTAGAGGAGTTGCAGATCAAGGGGTTTGTCCGTCCTAGTGCATCACCCTGGGGAGCACCAGTGTTGTTTGTACCAAAGAAGGATGGGACGTTCCGTATATGCATTAATTACAGAGCCCTTAATGCCTTGACTATCAAGAACAAGTATCCCCTGTCGCGGATTGATGATCTGTTTGACCAACTGACAGGAGCAGTGGTATTCTCAAAGATAGACTTGAGATCAGGTTATCATCAGGTAAAGGTGCGGAGAGAAGACATTCCAAAGACAGCATTCAGGACTCATTATGGTCACTACGAGTTCTTGGTGATGCCTTTTGGACTGACGAATGCACCTGCCGTATTTATGAACCTGATGAACAGAGTCTTCCACCAATATCTGGACCGGTTCGTGGTAGTCTTCATCAACGACATCTTGGTGTATTCAAAGAGCCACGAGGAGCACGGAGAGCACTTGAGGCTGGTGTTAGAGACGCTAAGGCGTGAGAGGCTTTATGCAAAGCTGAGCAAGTACAAGTTTTTCCTAGATCGTGTCGCTTTCCTTGGACACGTTATATCAGGAGATGGTATTTCGGTAGATCCAGCAAAGATTTTGTCAGTAGAGACATGGCCGACCCCTACCAATGTCTTAGAGGTGAGGAGTTTCCTAGGACTTGCCGGATATTACCGGAGGTTCGTAGAGAACTTCGCAAGGATCGCAGAGCTGATGACTCGCTTGACCCGCAAGGAGCAGGAGTTCACCTGGTCAGAGGAGTGTCAGATGGCATTCAATGAGCTGAAAAAGCGTCTGACTATAGCTCCTATCTTGACCATACCTTCCAGATCCGGAGGATTCGTAATCTACAGCGATGCATCCGAAAAAGGATTAGGTTGCGTCTTGATGCAACATGGGAAGGTTGTGGCCTATGCCTCTAGGCAGCTGAGGACCCATGAGAAGAACTAACCCACTCACGACCTGGAGCTTGTCGCAGTGATCTTTGCTTTGAAGCTTTGGAGACACTATCTATACGGAGAACGAGTGGAGATATTCACTGATCACAAGAGCCTGAAGTACGTCTACACCCAGAAGGACCTGAACCAGAGACAAAGACGTTGGCTCGAGGTAATGACATACTTTGAGATCGAGCTACAGTACCATCCAGAAAAAGCCAATGTGGTAGCTGACGCTCTGAGAAGGAGGCCCATGGCATTCTTTTTTACCACCCAACAACATCTATTGAGAGATCTGGAGCAGCTGGGTATATAGGTCATTGCGCCAGGAGCTGACGGCCAGTTGTCAAGTTTCCAGTTGCAATCAACATTGGTCGAGAGGATCAAGACTTCCCTGCCAACAGATGCCAGATTATAGAGGCTCCGACAAAGGACCGAGGCCGGAATACAGACAGGATTGCGCATACACGAGGACGGAACTTTAAGATATGAAGATCGTCTCTATGTTCCGAATGGAGAACTTCGTCAAGAGCTGATGTCGGAGGCGCACAGCTCAACATACTCTATTCATCCAGGAGGTACGAAGATGTACAAAGACCTGAGGCAGTACTATTGGTGGCATGGAATGAAGAGGAAGATAGCCTATTTTGTGGCGAAGTGCCTGGTGTGTCAGCAAGTCAAGGCTGAGCATCAGAGGTCCGCAGGCTTGCTTCAACCACTCCCAATAGCTGAGTGGAAATGGCAGCACATCACTATGAACTTCATTACGGGTTTTCCGAGGAGTCCTAGTAGTCGTAATGCGGTATGGGTGATCGTAGATCGACTTACCAAGGCTGCCCACTTTTTACCCTTCAGAGTTGGGCAATCTACAGAGTTCTTAGCAGATATGTATATGAGAGAGATTGTGCGACTATATGGAGTGCCGGTTAGTATAGTGTCTGACAGGGTTACGAGATTCACATCTTACTTTTGGCGGAGTATGCAAGAGAGTCTCGGTACCCGCCTAAAGTTTAGCACATCGTATCATCCGCAGACAGATGGCCAGTCCGAGCGCACCATTCAGACACTGGAAGATATTGTAAAACCCCTATTTCTAAAAATCTTATTTATTATTTTTTTATTAATTAATAATTTAATTATAGTAATTATGTGCTAATTAGGAGAAATAGATTTTTAATAATTTTTATTTTGGGTGTTGGTGCACTTAGAAGATTTATGGGACCATTAGGAATTTTTCGGAATTTATTCCATGTAGGAGACCCCTTGAGCAGTTGCTAGCATAATGTTATGTATTAGTGTAATTCTAGATTTTTTTTCCTATGAGTATATACGTATATATAAATATATATATATACATATATATTTTTTAAGAATTTAGAAAAAAAAAGAAAAGAAAAGGAAAAGAAAAGAAAAACTATTAATAATTACTATTAATAACTAATACTATTCCTATCTATTAATAAATTATTAACTACTAAATCATCCAAACCACTTCTTCCTAAAGCCTACCCGCTGCTTGTAGCACCCAGCCGCCCCTTGTAGCATTTGTTAGCAACCCACATTTTGTAGCAACTCACAGCAAGTCCTTTAGCCCCACGATTAGCCGATAACCCCCTCCGCTCTCCCCACTTATATATATATATATATATATATATATATATATATATATATATATATATATATATATATATATATATAAAACCCTAAACCTAAATCATCCAGACCCTTCCTCTTCCCATCTAGACCTAGAGAGCGCCGCCACCGCAGCCGGAGAACCCCGCCAGGCCATCCAAACAAATCCCAACGACAGCGATCCCGCGCATTGCAGATTCCAACAGCGAGGTACATGTGTTCCGGAGTTATTTTCCGTCAACTCGCTCAACCAAACGCCACACCGCCTTTACCGGTATGCTCACCCCTTAACCCTCTTCTATATCTGTATGATAGTAGACCTCGAACAACGCGTAACCATAGGCGGAAGCAGCGCCAAAGTTGGCGGAAATAGACCGAATTCTGGGATCGCAGAAAACTACGGTGATCACCCATGTTTCGGAGTTCGTATCTCCCACCACAGAAATCCGAATTCGATAATTCTTTTTGGTATGCGTAGACCACTTGACCTAGTTTAATTTCTGTTAAATAACCCTAGATTATTAACTGCTGTAGGTAGAATTAAATTTGTTAGAAAATCCCGCGAACACACTTTTCTAGATTTCCAAAAGTTATGAAACGAAACGCGCTCCGCCAAACGGGACCGCCCCGACGTGTGCCAAGTGTACCAAATAGTGCGCACAGTGTAACCGGACACGTAAAAATTTACGAAAACTGATTCAGAAGCGTGTGCGCGCCGGAATCAGCCCGTATCCGCGGACATACCCCGTGTCGTAACTTTTTTGGAAGTCACGCGCATTTTGTGCACGCTCGTCAGATTGTGACGAAACTTATGCCACTGGACACGTGGTAACGCGCTGGTCCTGTGACCCAATTTTTACGCAATTCTGAGACAGTTGACCAAGTCGCCAATTGGCGGGCCCCACGGTTGACTTTTTGGTAAAATTGTGTTCGGCTCATCGGAATCCACATTTGGACATACCGTTGGGTTCGTATTGACATCTAGAGTTTGTTTGACCTATAATTTGTCCCATTTAGAGACTGTTACCCTTGGTACGCTTTTCGGTGCAAAGTGGGTCACACGTGGACACCACTTTTACTCGAAATTACCGTTTTGCCCCTGTATCCAAATTGGACGAAAGGGAAGTGCTTTTTAGCTATTTTTCTCATTTCGGAAACGTTGGTGATATTTATTTCAGCATTCGGAGACGTTCATTCTGAGGCCGTAGCTTCTGACTCTTGGTGTTGATATAGGGACACTATATTTTGCAGCTTTCTTGCTAGGCAAGATACCTTGCCAAATTGTTTACAGTATTTTGCATGTTTAGTATATTTCTGTATATTTATTATATTTTTGTTTATTCATTGTATGTGTAGTTTCTTTCAGTCATTACTATATATTAGATATGTTGACACACACTTGACACTTAGTATTATAGAGGACAATCAGTAGGCGTATGGGCTTTAACCACTCTGGTAAACCATAGTCACTAGCACGCACTATGGTAGTCGTGTTCGATGGTCGCTACCCCCGAGGTATGTCAGCTGATGATGTCCACTGACGAGTGTATGAGTTGTGAGGATTAGATCAAGTAGCCTACCCTTGCCCATACGTCGAAAAGTTGTCCTCATTTGCATTCATATAGATTTTCTTGTATAGCGTACTTATTTATTTTCAAATATTATGCATGTTTACTGTATTCAAATTGGCTTGCTTCTATGTATCTTGTTATGTCCCTCTGAGGACCTGGTCCCTTGCCAGGTATAGACGACCAGGAGTATCCGCAGGAGTATCCGCAGGAGTACGGGCCTGGACCTGACGCATTACTTTCTGCCGAGGAGGTCTTACCTTCTGAGCATCCTTGATTACATCTAGCGATGGATTCTTTTAGCTGATACACTTCTACCATCACATTATTTTTATATTGGAGATTTATACTCCTCTCTCATTTTAGTATTGATATAGTCATTGGTAGTAGATTTGTCTCCACCCGACTATTATTTTGGATATTTCAGACTCCTTATTCTAGTTTAGTATTTCTTTTCTATGACTTGTTGTGTGGATGAGATTAGCATATCTGTGACTTGTGATATTATATATACCACATGTGAGTTTATATTCATATTACAGCGTACGTATGGGTTATGGTTTCCATATATTGGAGTTGCCATATCCATGCGGCTGGCATGCTTACGTGTTCTAGTCCTACGTATTTTTGGGACTGGGACGTGACATGTTTTTGTGGTGGCCCATGCCGGTCGAGTTAGCCGTTTCGGTTATATAACTGTACCGAGCGAGCCTGCACCTAGGATTAGAATTTTAGATCTCATCCACACTTGACTATAACTTACCTTCCTTCCAACATGTCCTACTTAAGTGCTTGCATCCTGCTTGATTCATGTACTCTTCTTAATCCTTCGTCCATCTCTTGCAGAGAGATGAATTTGCATAACGGGCATGCCGCCACCGGGGATAACACGTCTCCAGGGGACGATGACCAATCACCAGGAGTGACCTCAAAGATACCTCTTCTTCTCGGACCAGATGGACTGACTAGCAATCCAATTCCATCAACCCCTTCTACGATACCTAATGGGACCCTTCCAGCTTTATCAGCACCGCAAGATGGCCAAGCGCAGCTGTTCCAATTCATCCAGATGATAATACAGGAACAGAGGCAGCAGGCAGCAGAGCAGAGGCTAGAATTTCTAGCAACACTTGAGAGAATGGCTGCACTAGCCCCTATACCAACCCAGGCACTAGTTTCAGTACCACAAGCTCGGGTTGGTTCAGTCAAGGACTTTGTGCAGATGGGCCCTAAGCCATATAAGGGCAATGAGAGTCCTGAGGAGACCACGAACTGGATTGCCAATACCAAGAAGTTGTTAGAGGCATCACAATTACCTTCTGACCTATGGCTGATAGGAGTAAGGACTCAGTTAGAAGGCAACGTGCATCACTGGTGGGAATCAATGGAGCGCCAGTTGGGTACGCGTCAGACTTGGGAACAATTCTTGGAGTGCTTTGAGAGGAAGTACTTCCCGGATACTGTAAGGGACGCGTTGTACGATCAGTTCCTCCATCTGGAGCAGGGGAACAAGACAGTTGATGAGTATGACGTAGAGTTTAGCCGCCTCAGTAAGTATGGCACTGTCCTAATACCTAATGACTTGGAGAAGGCTAAGAGGTTTCACCGCGGGCTGACTCAGGAGCTCCAGCACTACACTAGCTCCCAGTCCCGGATCTCTTATGTCGAGCTATTGACAGAGGCCAGGATCCAGGAGGCCATCAGCAAGGGAAACAGAATTCAACAAAGAATTTATCAAGGACCAGTAAGGACACAGCAAGGAGGACCCATTAGACACCCTTTGACACGCCAGCAACCAAATAGTGATGCACCATATCCAACCAAGGAGCTCCATACTTGTCACTATTATGGTAGGACAGGTCATATTCTAAGAGACTGTCATTGTCGATTGGGGCTGTGCATGATATATGGATCAAGTCACCATCAAGCCCGAGAATGTCCTCAGCAGAACCAGGGGTCTATGGCATTTAAATCAGGAACACCGCATACACCCTTAAGTATAGAAGACCAAAAGGACCCACCACTGCTTCTACAGTCTACACAAATGGAGAAGACTAGACCCCAGTTGAACAACCAAGGACAAGGCCAAGCACTCATTATGACAAATATGGGAAAGCAGACACAGGAAGCCGTAGGTACAGGTACGATATTTTAGTTATAATTGTCCTTACATACTCATAACCCCAATATGACATAATATCTTAGATGTACAAATAGATGTAGAATTATATATATGGTAGTTTAGCAGTTATGAGGATGTATGTATATTTTACCCAGGTGGCATACACGCGATGCTAATGGATGACGTGAGTAGCAGTAGTAGTATTCTTCCCCTATCCTTATCTCGCCCTCTTGGGTGACTCATTTCCTCCTTTTATATTCATTCCTTATCTCGTGCGTAACTCTTCCTATCATAGTCGTATCTTTCGTGCCATTATGAATTATTGATTTATATCAACCTTATCCCTATTTTGTTAGTTAAAATATAAATGTGTTAGTAATGCTTGATAACTAAGAATGAGTTCTTAATATGTATATGCACTATAGCAATGTCTGTATTCTTTATTAGTTTAACCCTTAAGTAGCACCATGTAGCCTAGTAGAAATTGTTAGATCATTTGAGCTAGATCATACCCCTAATAAGTTAGTCAAGACCTTAAGTGTTTCCCTAAAAACTTAGACTATGCCTAGGAAAGAGTTGAAGGCACTTGTTACGAACTGATGACTATGACAAATCGCTGGCGAGGAAGAGACAGTTGCAGCCAGACGATTATGGTAGAGTAGTCGAATTACTTGCAGCCATACTGGCCAGGTGGCGTGGCAGTATTAGACTATGATACTTGACGGTTACGGAAAAAAGTCATAGTTATGAGATTCTAGACAGGTATCCCAAGATTCTCGACCCAATAAATGTATTTGCCTTACAAACCTAGACAATAGCTTCAAAGAATGTGACTACTAGTAGAATTCTTATAAGTTGGGTAGTGTAGACGAGTTAGAGGTATGTCGGCTGATGATGTCCACTGACGAGTGTATGAGTTGTGAGGATTAGATCGAGTAGCCTACCCTTGCCCATACGTTAAAAAGTTGTCCTCATTTGCATTCATATAGATTGTCTTGTACAGCGTACTTATTTATTTTCAAATATTATACATGTTTACTGTATTCAAATTGGCTTGCTTCTATGTATCTTGTTATGTCCCTCTGAGGACCTGGTCCCTTGCCAGATATAGACAACCAGGAGTATCCGCAGGAGTACGGGCCTGGACCTGACGTATTACTTTCTGCCGAAGAGGTCTTACCTTCTGAGCATCCTTGATTACATCTAGCGATGGATTCTTTTAGCTGATACACTTCTGCCATCACCTTATTTTTATATTGGAGATTTATACTCCTCTCTCATTTTAGTATTGATATAGTCATTGGTAGTAGATTTGTCTCCACCCGACTATTATTTTGGATATTTTAGACTCCTTATTCTAGTTTAGTATTTCTTTTCTATGACTTGTTGTGTGGATGAGATTAGCATATCTGTGACTTGTGACATTATATATACCACATGTGAGTTTATATTCATATTACAGCGTACGTATGGGTTATGGTTTCCATATATTGGAGTTGCCATATCCATGCGGCTGGCATGCTTACGTGTCCTAGTCCTATGTATTTTTGGGACTGGGACGTGACAGATATGTTGAGGGCATGCATGCTTGATTTTAGTGGATCATGGGAGGACCATTTACATTTGGTCGAGTTTTCCTACAATAATAGCTATCAAGCGAGCATTCAGATGGCTCCCTATGAAGCGTTGTATGGAAGGAAGTTTCATTCCCCAGTATATTGGAGTGATGTGGGCGAGAGACAGATTCTAGGGACAGAGTTGGTTGTTCGTACAGTGGAGAAGGTAAAGAAGATCCAAGGGCACCTGCGAGCAGCGCAGGACAGACAAAAGCACTGGACAAACGTGCATCGACGACCCCTAGAGTTCCAAGTTGGAGATCATGTGTTTCTAAAAATCTCGCCTACCCAAGGGACTATCAGGTTTGGAGGCAGAGGAAAGCTAAGTCCGAGGTACATCGGACCATTCGATGTGTTAGAACGCATCGGAGAGGTTGCTTACAAATTAGCCTTGCCACAGACTTTAGAAGGAGTCCATGACGTCTTCCACGTATCTCAACTAAGGAGGTACATGCCAGATCCGAGTCATGTGCTTGACCACTCGGAGATCACTGTCGGGCCGAGTTTGTCATACCAGGAGGAGCCTGTAGAGATTCTGGACAGAAGAGAGAAGGTGTTGCAAGGTCAGACTATCCCTCTAGTTCGTATTGCATGGAGGCATCATGCACCAGGCGAGTCGACCTGGGAATGAGAGGATGATATTCGACAACATTTCTTCCATCTATTCGAAGGCCTAGGTATGTAGTAGCATTTTAATTCAGCGAATAGTTTTGCACCATATGTCTATTTTAATTTCGATGACGAAATACTCTAAGGAGGGTAGATTATAAACCCCCTCGATCAAATTTAGGTTCACTTAGCTTAGATAAAGAGATTAGGGTTAATTTAGAGCCAATTAGAATATAATTATAGTATATATAATTATTGTGCAATATTTATATTACTTAGTGCACCTTACCATTGCTTCGATATTTAGAGCACTGCACTGGCTATTACCCTCAAAAAAATTTTATACACTTTTTCTAGACATGCTAGCCTCCTATTCTAACCCTTGTGTAACTCACAAATACTCTATCGTTTGCTTTATTTTAGTCGCATAAAAACTGTTACAAACGTCCGTGCTTAAATTCAATTAATTCCAACTTTGCATTCTTTGTCCGTTCCAATCGAAATTGGAGACACAACATCCACCCGTTTTGTCCAAACCAAATTATGACATTATTCTATTTTAAGTATATTACGTCCATGATGCTTGCGTTCTACCAAATTTTAACCCTGTATATTTCCAATTAATTAAAGAACACCTTGCGCATTAATTTTAATTAAATTAATGCGATGACCCAGCATCACCCAAAACTAGACCCAACTCCTACCCAAACCCACACTCACACCCTCAAGACTCTTACTAAATACTAAACACCATTTTAGTGCATTACATCACCCCAAAAAAAAGGTATTTTTCTCATCCAATTTCTTATTTATGCAATTTCCCAATTTTCAAGGGCTTTTGTGCAATTTATGAATTATCAGGGACTTTTGTGCAAATAGGAGGGGTGAGGTGTCCACCTTCCATTGGAGGAGACACATGGATAATTCTTCACCCTCCATTTCATTTTAGGTCTACATTCAATGCATGTACATGCATTAAATGTAGCCTACAACCCATTGTAAGTGTTCACACATAAACCCTAAAACCCCCCACTCCTATAAATACCACACCCGACTTCTCCCTCAACTCACCACAGCCACCTCCACCTACGACCACCCCTGACCTAACTCCCCCTCCGACCTCCCTCCTCTCAGGCACCCCCCTGCCGCCGCTGCTGCGCCGCCAACAGCCACCCACACCACCATCACCCGCACCACCACCCTCTCTCACCCCGACCCCCCCCCCCCACCGTAGCCACCACCACCATAAACCACCACCACCGCCCTCACCCTCTCCTCCACCGACCTCGCCACCGACGACCACCCTCGGCCACAGCTACCGCCGCTGCAGCTGCTGCAACTGCTGCTGCTGTTGTGCACGACCACCCCCCCCCCCCCGGCCGGAGCTCCGCCTTCCCCCGCCGGCGACGACCCCGTACGGACACCCCCCTGGACACGACACAGGTATACCCTCCCCTATTACTATACGTATACGTATATATATATATTATATGTATATATATGTATATAAATAGATTATATATATATATATATATATATATATATATATATATATATATATATGTATATATGTATATTATATATAAATATTATTATGTATTATTATATGTATATATGTATATATGTATTATGTATTATATATAAATATTATTAAGTATATGTATATTGTGTGTATATATATATATATATATATATATATATATATATATATATATATATATATATATATATATATGTATATGTATATTATGTATATATACTATTTATATATATATATATATATATATTAAAGTTTATATATATTATGTATATATATATTTATATATAAAAGTATTAAATATATACATATATATGTAAATATTATATATATGTATATGAGTATATAAGTATGATATTCATATACATAGTATATATATGTATATGTATATGTATATGTATATGTCTATATATTATATGTATATACTATATGTATATGTAATTACTATATTTATAGGTCATTACTATATATATATATATACATATATACATATTTAAATATTAATTATGTATATGTTTACCTTTTTTTTATAAGGAACGACACGTGTACGTTCTAGCTATGTGCACACGTAATCCAGCTAGATGGACAGTCGTGACCCTACGTCAGTTCGTTACTGCAACGTAGTGTGTCGTGATCATACTATTGTAGTGACTGATGATGGTATGATTATATTATATATATAGGATCGTTGGACCGTACATGTGAGATTTTAGGAGCAGGTTATTGGCACTCACAGCTCGAGGACGTAGGCAAGTATACCTTGCCTGATTTTACTGTTTAATTTAAATTATAAACTATTGTACGATATCCTGTTACAATATACATATAACTGTGCGCGTCCGAGATTGACTCGGCTGCAGTCGACGAATACGTCGATATGTAGTGTAATTGACTTAGACACTAGCAGACTCACCTACCATTGCTAAGGTATTCTGATATCTTCCTAAGATCCTGATACTTGTACACGCATCACGATTGCAACTCATGTTGGGATGCGGATTCACGTACTCGACTAGCTACCGGTGCGTGTGACATGCATCACGGTTTAGCACATAATCAGGACTATCTAGTTAGTTGTGACTTGGCATATAGTTACGTGGTATACACGTCGTATATTCGACTTGTATATCCGCATTGGGCGGGGAAGACAACTAGTAGGTATATGGGATACACACATTGGACTCTATAGTATCCACAGGAGCCACGGATCCAATGACTTCCTTTATTCAGATACCGCGTTCTTCGGAGCGATACGGACGTATATATATTTGCAGATACCTCATTCTTTGAAATGATAGATATTACATGTACAGATACCACACTCTTCGGAGAGTGGACGTTATGCCTACGCCTACTCATACGTACCAAGGTTGTCTTCATATTGCATTCACATAGATTGTTAGCACACCCCTTTATTTTATTCAGTATTTATATATGGTATGCATTTTTGTATCTTGTTACGTCCCTCTGAGGACCTGGTTCCCTTCCAGATTTGGACGAGGCATACTATCCTACAGTGTACGGACCCGGGCAGGAGATGAGGTATGCATCCGAGGAGGAGCTAGAGGTGCTGCCATCAGAGTTTCCCTGATCTTTGGTAGACCTACCATCTAGGGCTGGAGCCTCTTTATCTAGATAGTCGATGCTCTAGTCATACTATATTTCAGCACTCTTATTTTATCTTTTATAGTGGGTTTGTTCCCACCAGACATATCTGGGTTGTACTATAACTTTTTAGACTCTACACTTATTATCCAGCATTATTTCTGTAATTCTTGTTATATTATGGATGAGATTAGACATTACCTGATATATGTTAGTATTAGATTTGTTAGTATTTTAGGACAGTGTAGCACGTCTCATTGGGTCCATTAAATTGGGTAATCCCTCAGAGACGTGTCAGCTGGCCAATGCCACGTGGCCTAGTCCCGTATAATTTGGGACAGGGGCGTGACATATGTATCTTGTTACGTCCTTCTGAGGACCTGGTTCACTTCCAGGTTATTTGAGCATGTTGCATGATGCTGGATGTAGTGGAGTGTTGGACATTGTTGCAGGTATATATACATCTTTCAGTTATTACAATCATGTACTACTTTTTATTTTTGATTCTACTTTTATAGCCTAGTGTTTATAGGCCTATATTATTCTTTGGGCAGATTCGAACGACTATATTATTGGGCTGCAGACTAATGATGTGTACCGTTCCTTCTTGAGATTTTATTTACCATGGATTAAGATTTAGTTTAGTTGTTGGATATTAGAAATAGATATTTAGCTGGATCACTTAACCTTAGACAGAGTAAGTGCACTTCATCAGACCCATTAAATTAGAAAGCCCTACAGAGTCGTACCAACTGGCCATTGCCACGTGTCTGGTCACATACTTTTTGGGACCGGGGCATGAGACATTCATATCAACAAAGTTGTAATAGGACTCACATGCGTGGAGGTATGAAAAGCTATGTGCGCCCACGAAATAAGGTGGATCAATGATCAGATAGCTTGTTCGAGCCTCTTTCTATGCCAAGGAGAGTACGAACCATGGAAAAATGTGATACGGTGAACTAGTTTGCTTTCAATCTTGAGGAAATAAAGGAAAAGATTGAGGAGAACCATACGAGAAGAAAAAAGAAGGTATGACATGCGACGCCCATGACTACAGGAGTGGAAGTCGTTCAGAGACTTAGTGTACCCGTCGACGAGGGTGTCGAGGAAACAGGTGTGGGAGAATTTCATGCACGAGATTTTTTACTCTACTGAGATAATGTTGCACAACACATCTAGTCAAGAGCTTTAGCTGGAAGGCTTTAGAACTGTCACTCCCCATTCTCGGTATATATTTTATACGTATTTGGCTTATTGTCTTGACCGCCCATTGGTCTAGACCCGACCTGTGTGCATTGGTTGAGTTGGGTTCATGGGTTTAATCGTGTGGCTATGATTGAGCATGACTTAATCCAACTGCTTGCATTGAACCCCTTTCTCTCTCTTTCTTTCTCCATGGGCAAGTACATCTTGCACACATGGAGAAACATAGATCATGCATATTTTTATTCTTGTTATTTCTTGTATATTATTAGTCTATTAGGTGCATGTTGATTTTTTTACATCTTTGATACTGGGTGATTTATGTTTTGATGGCTAGATATGAGTAGATCTAAGTTTATGGTTATGGATTTTATTTGATACTTTCTCAGGGAGTATTTTCCCAAAACTTAGTAATTTTGAAAATAATTTGGCTCATGTTGTAGAAGATTAGATTTACCTGACTTTGGCTTTGGTTTTATTTGATTTGGAGTTTAGCATGGATTTCATGAATGGGAGCAATTGTGTACGCCAACCTTGGGTGCTGATTCGAGAAGAACAATTCTGCAAAGAGTGTGCATAAGAACCCTTTTTATCACGACCCGCACCCGATGTAGAGATGCAAGTAGTGAACAACGCCCAGCCTACGCCACAGCATTTGTGGTTGAATGTTGTTTGGGTAAACTATCTATCAATATGAATATGCCACCAACAAAATGAATATACTCAATCACAGATCTAAGATGAAAAATAGCAAGAATATGATAAAATAATAGAAGAGTCACGAATACAACTCATGAGACAAATAATAACATCAAATGGGTCAAAGAAAACTAATGCCGATATGCTGGAGACAAATCCAGTACAAAGAACTAACTATGAAGCTACGAGTCCTGGGTCGTTTGTCTCCGTCGGGATGAGACCCTCCTGAGCCAAGGTCTCTGGCTCTAAGCCCACAACATCCTGAGGTCCGTAGTGAGTGGGGTACCACTCCTTAGTGTCATCTGAAAAAAATATATCAAGTCAGGAAAGGAGCAAAGTACATCTCTAACAGCAGTTCTAATAAATAATATAAATTATGTAACAGTAAATAGATATAAAATATACAAGATGCAACATATAGATACAAGAGATATACAATAAAGGAAATACTGAAATAAATACAAGAATGAACAATATGGCAATGAACAAGAATACTAATGACTAAGTGAGTGAGTACCAGCTTTAACATGTGATCGATTTGGTAACTTGCACAAGGATAAAAGGCCTGGTTAATCATACGTGCGGTGTATGACCAACACTCACAAGGAAACAGACATGCACAAGGAGGGTATGATCACATATCTATACTAAATACTCTCCGTCCCCGACTGGTATAGTGGATCCAACCATGGTATGTTATGACACGGGTTTCCACAAGAAGGGCCCTACTCTTCTCATGAACCAATATCTGTACTTGTACAAGAAGAAAAAGAAACAAGGCTTGCACAAGATACACTGTAAATAGGAAGGAATAACATCTCATGACAAGATCTAGATATACCAATCCGTGTAACTATCGTGTCAAAAAATCAAGGATATCTACACTAGATACAAGGAACATAGAGGATATCATAAATGAAAAACTATCAGAGAATGTACTCGCCTGAAATCCGATGAATAGTATCACAGATGTCCGGTACGGTGCCTCGAAGACCTAAATAGGGAATATAATATCAATATAAGGTTTCAGAATGAAAATAAGTTAAACTGGTCAACATCTAGGTCAAAAAATCATTTCTAAGTCAAAATAGTCAAACTAGGTCAACCCTAAGTCAAACTGGTCAAACTAGTTATTTCTATGTTGCAAAAGTCTATCTCTAGGATATTGGGTCCGTAGACTATGCAACTAAGCCACTAGCTAAACTATGATACTAAAAAATATTGTATCGTAAGATACGCAAGAAATTAGATATAAAAATATCATAGTACATATATACAATCAATAATATCTAATATTCCTAATTAGACTAATGATAAGTGGATACCTTGGCTTTGAACCAATGCGGTATCGCACCACTACACCCTCATCTTGATACTCGAACCCAATACCTTGAGTATCCCTCAATACCTTGACATTTACCTTGGTATCATAAGGTAAATGTGATCCTAGTATATATTGACTACCCAACACTAAACTATACTCTAATATGTATTAATTAATACCAACTACCATGCTATACTAACTACCAATGCAAACTAATACATATATACATACATATATAGACCTACATATATACATATACATAGCTAGAGTTACATAAGTAAAAGTATATATATCTAACTACTATATTATAAGTATATGCATATATATCTACGACTACATAATACAGTAACTAACTAAACTAAACTACTACTATACCAAGGAACTAACTACTAAAC
The DNA here is from genome assembly GCA_036927795.1 of Iris macrosiphon. Taxonomy (NCBI): domain Eukaryota; kingdom Viridiplantae; phylum Streptophyta; class Magnoliopsida; order Asparagales; family Iridaceae; genus Iris; species Iris macrosiphon. Next base: position 140,352,146 of record JAYESA010000018.1, on the reverse strand, counting down.
TATAAATAACTAACTAAACTAACTAGGAACTTACCTACTGCCCACTTGCTGATACCCTGCTGTCCACAGTATGCTAAAACTGCTGCTGCTACTGGATGTTGCTGTTAAAGTACTACTAGCTGCGGCTGATGCAACCTGCTGTGCTGCTCGTGCAGTGCTCGCTGCACATGCTGCTGCACATGCTGCTGCTCGCACTACTGGGTTTGCTGCTGCTGGTACTACTGGCTGTTGCGTCTCGCTGCAATGGCAGCTGCGGCGAAGAACTCGATCTGATAAACCCCTTATCCTGTAATTCGTCCACCTACTTCTTCAGCTCGACCAGCTCGCTGTTGTTTACTCTATAGACATACTGTAAAATTGGTTCTGCACCTGGAACCAAGTCTATAGAGAATTCAACATCTCGATCAGGCGACAATTCTGACAATTCCTCAGGAAACACATCCAAGAACTCTGCTATCAATGGATGCGGTAACTCCTTGTCTTCCACCATAGCTCCACAGATAAAGCCTTCTCCCTGCTCTGCATCTCCTCTAGCAAACTCAAACTCTGGCTCTCCTGGTGGGCTAAACAAAACTCGACCTCCTCTATAATCTATACTAGCACGGTGTCTACTCAACCAATCCATCCCTAGTACAATGTCGTAGCTCGGAAGTGGCATTACGAGTAGACACGTACTCAGCTCTCGACCTCCCAGAGTAACTCTCCGATCCTTGCAAATATTATTAACCAGCATAATGCCTCCCCCGGTCATGATCTTACAAGTAGTAAGCAAATACTCAGCTACTAAACCATGCTTCAGAGCAAAATAAACAGATACAAAACTATGGGAAGCACCACTATCAAACAAAGCTAAAGGTGGAATGGAATCAAGAAGAACAGAACCTGCGATGACATCTCCGGTAGGCTCGACCTCCTCGACTGTCATAGCGAATGCTCGTCCCTGACGTGCACCTCCCTGATGTTGGTGCTAGGCATAACGCTATTTTGGGTCAAAAGTGGCGGTCCCCTCGGCTGTACTGCCTGTGGCCTCGCTTGTGTCCTTTTAGCTGGAGCTTCTCCCTGAACTGTACGACAAGGATTGGAAGGACACTCTCTCTGTTGATGTCCCTCAGTACCGAAATACAAACAAACTCCCAACCTCTTCCTGCAAACTTTCCAGATGTGGTCGAACTTCTTGCAGAAGTGGCAGGAAGCTTGCTGTAATTGTCTCTGCTGCTGCGCTGCCTGATGAAACGATGCCCTAGCTGGAGTCTGGTGCTGCTATGGCTGCTTAAAAGGCCTGAACTGGAAATGAGGATGCTTGGCAGTCACTGTGCTGCTGTTAGCCCCCAAAAAATAATCGCGATCTCTCTTGGGCTTCAAACCCAACTCCCGCTCAACCTTGCGTGCCTCCGCAAGTTTCTCCGAGTAGGTCTCATAAAAAGACGGAATGAGGATCTTCACTTCTCAGTTTAGACCCTCGCAAAAATGAATAGCTCGAACCTCCGGCTCTCTTACCAAATACTCCGTAAATCGGCTCAGCCTACCGAACTATGCGGCGTATTCCTCCACAGACATGCTCCCTTGAATAAAGCTCTCAAACTGCCTCCCCAAGTCTAACATGTCTGCCCGAGCAAAGAACTTCTTCTTGAAGAGGTCATTGAATACCTCCCAAGACTGCCTTGCATCAGCAAGAAATAGCTTGTTCCTGAACCAAGTGTGGGCGACGTCGAACAACTGAAGTCCTACTGCCTCAACTTTCAGATCCTCAGAAAGACGGGACACCCTCATAAGACGCTTAATATCCTCGAGCCAATCATCAGCGTAGATGATGCCCTCTGTCCCCTTGAAGACCCGAGGTTCCAGCTTCTTGAAGTCCTGGATGTTGCCTGGCTGAAGCTGGGCAACCTGCGGAGCAACCTGCTGCTGGACCGAAACTCCTCTCTCTACTATGGCAAGAGAAAGCTGATAAGCACTCTCGATGTCCTGCCGTAACACGTCGGTCTGCCTACCTCTGGTGTGCCTCGGACTGAGCCCTCTGTGCCTCCAACATCTTGCAAAATATTGTGAACATCTATGTCGTATTTGTCGGCGTGGAAGGTAGAGGTGGAAGTTCCTCAGATACAGCCGGAACAGTCCTCTGAGTAGGAGGTGGACCCCTGAAAGCAGCTGACACACCAATCACCGGAGAAGTGACTGGTACAGGCCTTCGAAAAGACGTAGATCTCTCAGAAGTTGCTCTCCCCTGCTGTGATCTAGTCTTAGGCGGCATCTTGAGAAAGCGAAAGGAAAGAATCAATATGGCACATGATATAAGGCATTCAAAGAAAGGACAGTTAAAGATCAAATATCAATATCAAGAAAGAATAGTTGAAACGAATCAATAGAGTTTTTCCTAGATGTGATTGAGTATTCTCAGCCTATAGCCTATAACCTATATCCTGAAACAGGCTCGTAATAGCACTCAATTTATAGCACCACTACGAATCGCACTAATTGCGACCTCGAAGAGTAGTATGGGCCACCACTAAAAATATGTCACGACCCCCACCCGGTGTAGGGATGAAAGTAGTGAACAACGCCCAGCCTACGTCGCAGCATCAGCGGTAGAACGTTATTTGGATAAACTATCTATCAATATGAATATGCCACCAACAATATGAATATACTCAATAACAGATCTAAGATGGAAAATAGCACGGATATGATAAAAGAATAGAAGAGTCACGAATATAACTCATGAGACAAATAATAACATCAAATGAGTCAGAGAAAACTAATAACGATATGCTGGAGACAATCCAGTACAAAGAACTAACTATGAAGCTACGATTCATGGGTCGTCTGTCTCAGTCGGAATGAGACCCTCATGAGCCAAGGTCTCTGGATCTAAGCCCACAACATCCTGAGGTCCGTAGTGAGTGGGGTACCACTCTTCAGTGTCATCTGGGAAAAATATATCCAGTCAGGAAAGGAGCAGAGTACATCTCTAACAACAGTTCTAATAAATAATATAAACTATGTAACAGTAAATAGATGTGAAATATACAAGATGTAATATATAGATACAAGAGATATACAATAAATAAAATACTAAAATAAATACAAGAATGAACAATATAGCAATGAACAAGAATACTAATGACTAAGTGGGTGAGTACCAGCTTAAACATGTGATCGGCTTGGGAACTTGCACAAGGATAGAAGGCCTGGTTAATTATGCGTGCGGTGTATGACCAACACTCACAAGGAACAAGACATGCACAAGGAGGGTATGATCACATATCTACACTAAATACTCTCCGTCCCCGACTGGTATAGTGGATGCAACCATGGTATGTTATGACACGGGTTTCCACAAGAAGGACGCTACTCTTCTCATGAACCAATATATGTACTTGTACAAGAAGAACAAGGAACAAAGCTTGCACAAGATATACCATAAATACCAAGGAATAATATCTCATGACGAGATCCGGAAATACCAATCCATGTAACCATCGTGTCAAGAAATCAAGGATATCTACACTAGATATAAGGAACATAGAGGATATCATAAATGAGAAACTATCAGAGAATGTACTCGCCTGAAATCCGGTAAACAGTATCACAGATGTCCGGTACGGTGCCTCGAAGATCTAAATAGGGAATATAATATCAATACAAGATTTGGAATGAAAATAAGTTAAACTGGTCAACATCTAGGTCAAAAAGCCATTTCTAAGTCAAAATAGTCAAACTAGGTCAACCCTAAGTCAAACTGGTCAAACTTGGTCAACTAGCTATTTCTAGGTTAGAAGAGTCTATCTCTAGGATATTGGGTCCATACACTATGCAACTAAGCCACACTAGCTAAACTAGGATACTAAAAGAAACCGTATCGTAAGATACGCAAGAAATTAGATATAAAAATATCATAGTATATATATACAATCAATAATATCTAATATTCCTAATTAGACTAATGTTAAATGGATACCTTGGCTTTGAACCAATGCGGTATCGCACCACTACACCCCCATCTTGATACTCGAACCCAATACCTTGAGTATCCCTCAATACCTTGACATTTACCTTGGTATCACAAGGTAAATGTGATCCTAGTATATATTGACTACCCAACACTAAACTATATACTAATATGTATTAATTAATACCAACTACCATGCTATACTAACTACCAATGCAAACTAATACATATATACATACATATACATACCTACATATATACATATCTAGAGATACATAAGTAAAAGTATATATATCTAACTACTATACTATAAGTATATGCATATATATCTACGACTACATAATACAGTAACTAACTAAACTAAACTACTACTATACCAAGGAACTAACTACTAAACTATAAATAACAAACTAAACTAACTAGGAACTTACCTACTGCCCATTTGCTGATACCCTGTTATCCACAGTATGCTGAAACTGCTGCTGCTACTGGATGTTGCTGTTGAAGTGCTACTAGTTGCTGCTGCTGCAACCTGTTGTGCTGCTCGTACAGTGCTCGCTGCACATGCTGCTGCACACGCTGCTGCTCGTACTGCTGCGTTTGTTGCTGCTGCTGGTACCATTGGTTGCTGCATCTCGCTGCAATGGCTGCTGCTGCTGCTGCTGGAGAGCAGTGCTGAAGTTGCTGCAGTTGGCTGCTGCCACTCGATGTCCCCCCACAAACACACACACAACTATGCACACTCTCACTAGTATCTATATATATATATATATATATATATACACACAACACACACACACACACACACACACACACACACACACACACATATATATATATATATATATATATATATATATATATATATATATATATATATATATATATATATAGTCATAAGTAACATATACACATACATATATATAACTACTTATGTATATATATAAATCACTTCACCTATATATATATATATATATATATATATATATATATATAACTATGCATACACATAAGTATATACATATATAAACATACATCTATACATATCTATATATATATACACATGTTTATATATACAAATATAAAGACCAACACACACACACACACACACACACACACACACACACACATATATATATATATATATATATATATATATATATAATAACCATAAACAATGCAAATTGAATCTAGAAATGCAATGGAACAAACACGTGGAGTGCATCGCACCTGTATCACACTAGATCTATGATACGCTTGCGATACGAGTCCACCACACAACTAAACGTACCCCGAAGGACACGAGAAAGTCTAAAATAGTATATATAAACAATACGAAGAGTCAATTACACATCTATGTGTCCGTGTCAAAATATGACATGCTCAAAGTCCCGTGTCGAAGAAAAAACTCCCAAATTAACCCGTATCTCCAAATTATTGGGATACGGCCTACACGTATCCAATTATGGATATGACAATAGCCACACACAATCAAACATATGTTAATTTGGTCTAACTAACCAATTTACAAACACAACATGTGTCAATATCAAAATTTTCCCAAAATTGACACAAAACACACCATAACTTTTTCCATAGGCCTCCTATGAACCTAATTCCAATTACTATGGGTAGCCTCATCATATGGGATTATTCCTAATGATTAAAACATGGATTTATAGTCTACATAAAAAGAAAAAACTGAATTTTACCTATTGGAAGATGAATTTCCAATGAAACTTCCAAAATAGGTGAAATGAGCCATCAACTTGTAGATACTTGCTTTTTCCTTGTAGATCCTTGCTCTACTAGTCTCTAATGATGATTTAGGAAGGAATTGGAAAGAAATTTGGTGTGGGAATGAAGAAATTGGAAAGAGAAAATTTTAGATCTAGATTTAAAGTAAAAATAAGGACAGAGAAACTCTTCCCACTCTTATACATGGACGGCCCCCTCCCTAAGCTACTATGAAATGATTAAAATACCCCTTGGGGCCCCTCATGAAGAAATAATTAAGGAGAAAAGATTCTAGTCTAATGGGTTTAATTTAATTAATCACCCTCCTAATGAATGGGCTTCTAATTGGGCTCAATTCTAACTAAATATAAATGTTGGTCTATGGATCTAATCTAAACTAGTTAGGTCTACTAACATAATTCCAAAATAATAACTAACATCTAACAATAATTGAATAACACAATAAATAATATTCAACATGCATAATATTTAATTAATTATGAAATGACCAAAATACCCTTTCCTAAAAAATGTGGTAGTGGCACTTTTTTTTTGAGTAAACCACGCACATCCATATTATGGGCGCACTTTTGTGCAAAACACTATATGCGTTCTTTTGTACAGCACCCCCCTTCTTTGCAAAAGTACGCCAAGTGCTCTTTGAGTATTTCTTGTGCGTACATTTTTAAAGAAAACTCTTGGGCGTACTTTTGGTGCATAATTTTGTAAGGTTTTTCCTGCACCGAGAAAAGTGCGCCTAAGCTTCGGTTGGTGTATAATTTGGTGCACATAGTTTTCTTGGTGGACTTGCCTTGACTTTTGGGCTTCTCGATTTATGTGTTCTTGATTTTGTGTGTTCTCGACTGTTGTGTTATTCTTGATTTTTGTGTTTTGTCGGATTGCCTAATTTCTTGGATTGCATGATCTCGATTGGCGTGCATTACTTTCTTATGATTACTTTTTCTTGCCCGTGTACTTTTCTTTGTATGCCTAGCATCTCTGTTTTATCCGGCTTTGTGTGCGTAATTTTTCAAAGAATTTCTTTCTGGCATAAAATTGTGCTCACTTTGGTTCCTGTCTTGTAATTGTATGCCTGACTCATCTTGCATTTTTACACGTACTTTTCTAAGGGGCATACCCTTGTGTAATAATACGCGGCTTATTTTTACCGATTGTGCGCCTATTTTAATCCTAGGCGTATACTTGTTGCATTGTTAGGAATTGTTATTCCTCCTGATTATCTTCATGCTTGCCTTGACCCTAGTAAGTTGTGAATGACTAATGAGCTTGAGGATCAGAATGACAAGATTCTCATGTACATGACTATATGCGAGACATGACTACGTGCTAGACCTGACTATGTGTACCTGACTTGATCAACATGTTTACATGTGATAAGATATAATTCATGTGACCGAACGTTAGGCCTGGTATCCTGACCTGATTAATTCTATATGTGCTGATACACCTTCTTGGATTGAACGTGCTACTTGGCTCAATTGTATACTGAGTAGGTGACAATAGCCTACATGTGCATCGAGGTGCGACATGATCATGTTAAGTGTTACATGCTACGTGTTATTGTTTTCTTTGGCACAAACATGATAATTCGTCAGTAACCATAGCGTGGCTTGGATATTGTTTACTTTTATTGCATCACGCTCGGGGGTATTTAGATTGTGCTCTTGAGTAACAATGTAGATTTGTACCTAGCGTACTCGTACCAAGTACGACATTTAAGGCGAATAATCATGTGGCCATGACATGAGATTCCAGTAACAGTAGGGATAATTAGGCAACTAAAATATATAGATCGTGCATGACGACTGCCCCTTTGATATTTATCGAGGAATGCAAGACTGACCACCACGGATATTATATATCATCCGCACTAGTAGAGTGCAGTATCTGATTTTATTTTTTGTCGTGCCAGCGCCTCCCTATAGGAGTACTGGAACTGCTACTGACCTATTTTAGAGCGGTAGCCCTACGAAAAATTGGTGCATTTCTACGTGCTCGTATTATTATTGGATTGGCTAACCCTGCTCGAACATAGCACGATCTGAGGATACTTATATTATGCATTATTCCTGGGATAACCTAGATTTCTCCTAGTAAGTAGTAAAATTGCTTGTCCACTCATTAGTTAAACTTTTTTGTGTATTGTATCTTCTTCTAGTAGTCTAGGGACATGGACTGTCATGGTGTGATGTTCCAACCCTTGTCCTTATTTGGTTATAGAATTTGAGTATTGTGCTACGATAGGATATGACCCAAAACTACGATATAGAAACTCTTAGCTTGACCAGAATCAGGGGACATACTTTATCTCGACATGATATAGCACTTCTTGTCCTTATTTGGTGTATGAGCGTCGTACCATCTCGATGATGGGGTATGCGCCAGTGATTTGACTCATAAATTATGCTAGATCTGGGGTTTTGTTTTTTTATTCGTGCTTCCTTGTGGTACTTGCTACTTGAGGTCTATCCAAACTGGTATTACATGGCCAGGTTTAGATCAAGAGCAGGAGGATCCAACTTATCTCTCTACGAATGATGCATACCAGACGGATGGCCGCTGAGGGACAAGAGTGGGCTTCACTCTTTTCCACTTATACTGTACATTCATATCTTTTGGGCGTTTAGCCACCATCACTTGTTAGTCGGGAAGTTTGGACTCTAGTTTTCATTACATGATCGTAATTAATCAGGCTGCAGCTGATCATAGTTATGTACTCTTGATATTCTGCTAGCCTATCATTTTTTATGGCTAGATTCCTAGATCATTTTGGTAGAGCATTTGTGACGCCTTACTGCTTTATCTTACATGTTTTATGCTTATTGTTTCTTAATTTGAATGATTAAGACATAGATGTTCAGAGACCTGAGGTGACTTGATTGTAGTATGCACCCCCTTGTCTTCTTACATCCTTGGCCGTACCCTGGGGTACCTGTGTACTCCGCAGTGCGTAGTGGCCATGTCATATTCCTGTTCTCCGTATTCTGGTGCTGGGGCGTGACAAGAACTTTCCAGAATATTATGGAGTCCTCTTGAACTCTAAAGAGACTTTCCAAGTTTCTAGAATTTATAGAATATTTCCACCATATAAATATATCTAGGGCCAAGAATAATGCCTAGAATATTTTCTAAAATAATGCCTAGAATATTCATAAGATCTTGAATAATGCCTAGAATATTCTCTAAAATAATACCTGAAATATTACTTTTCTAGAAGTTTCTTGTAAGTCCTTTGAGGCCCTATAAATAAGTGGAAGGCTCACTCACCACCCAAGTAATTATAAACTCTATCTAATGTAGTAAAGTTTTTAATATTTTAATCTCTCTTGCTCCATATTTTCTTATTCTTGCCTTAGCAATCTAGCTAAGCGTATGGGAAAGGCTTGTGTAGGTCTTCAAGGAGGAAGTTTGTGCGCCGCACGGAGCGAGGTGTAGGAAAAATATTAAGGCCATGTCATTGTGCATAATTTATCCATGATCATGCATGCATATGCAACTTAGTTATTAAAATATAACATTTATGATGACATAAAAACTTGAAACAACTATGCATTAAATTCTCCTTTCTATTACCACATTCATCGAGTCATTGCTTGGATTACCATTCTTCCCAATCTAGATATTTCTATAATTATGACTCAACGGTCCCAAATCTTTTTCTATATTTCTATCTCTGAAACAATAACACAATATCACATATGATAATATAATAACACTATATTCCATATGATAACATAACAACAACGCTATAATCCAAGTCTATAACAGTGTATAATAACACATGTTATAACAACAGTATAATAATCATGTTCTATATAGCAAGTTAACAACTATCATATTACTCTCTTTTATCTTGGTTCTTTTTTACTTAGCATTAACAATCTCATGTCATATAGAAACACAGACCAGTAATAACTTTTTATTAAGTATGAAGGTAAATGAGAGAAGGATCAAAACCACTCACCAATTGACAAATCGACTTTGTTCCAAACAAATAGATCTCTGACTGATTTCTCTACATGAATCCAAGTCCAACCAAATTTTAGGAGTCAATATTCCATCATAATACACCATTCAAAGCAGGACTTAACATAATTCACCACTCAAAAAAAGTTTTGTCATTGAAACTTAAAGGATAAAGTCCTCCCTCTGCACCAACTAACTGATAATGAAAACTCCTTACACAAACTCTGATCCAAACTTCCAAGATAATTTATCGATTGATTGATCGCCTGTCACGCCCCAGTCCCAAATACCGAGGGACCGGACGCGTGGCAATGGCCAGCAGCACGCACCGATGGACAAACCCAATTTAATGGATCCATCGGGGCATACTTAAGCTGTAAAATAACAATAAGTAGGTCCAATGATACAAGTCTCATTCTACACTAATCTCATCCACAACAGATAATCCAGATCAAATGCCAGAATAATGCAAATAAATATAAACTAACAAGTCTCAATAAAAGTGTCTCGGAGAACAATCTGAGTACAAGTCTGGTACATCAATAAAATAGACTGGAAATAAAATAACTAGAAACAGAAATAAATGAGTATCTCAAGCCAATACTCAAGAGAAGTCCTCTGGTACGATCTCGTCCTCAGATCCTAGCTCTGCTCCAAGGTAGGCTCCTGCTCCTGCTAAGGCTAATGCTCCGGTCCCGTATACCTCAGGATAGATCTCGTCAGCTAATCCTGGGGACACAATCCGAATCCAGGTCCTCAGGGGACATAGCAAGGTACAAGAAAGCTCAAGCCAAAATAAATATAGAGCAGCAATAAATGAATAATAGGGTAAATAAATAACCAGCTAAGTGATATGCAAGTGAGATTTTTAGTCATACTCGGGCTGAGACTACTACAGGATCAGTGTCGGAGAAACCCATAGCAGTATTTTCTCGAAGGGCCAGAACTGGTGCCATAGCTCTGAGTCGGAGACTAAGACACATCCAAATTACACCATATAAATATATATAATCAGCCTTTGATATGGTAATACTCTCCCCACCCAATGTAACCACGCATCTCATGTTCATAACGTCTCATGTCCATGTCAAGCGGGATCATAGCTAATGCAACAAGTCATATAATATCTAAGAATATAATGTCTATGTCAATCATGTATCCTACACAGAATCACCATGAATATCTCAGAAAGATTCTGTCTCATGAATAGTGTCAAGTGTCCTGGGTCATGATGTACTTGATAAGACAAGTACGAGAATATAAAGTGTCACGAATGTCCATCTCTAGATGACAGTACCCAACACCGCGTACAGTGTTGGCACCCGACTAATAATCGGACGCTAAGTACGTCACACGGTCCTAGGTTAAGCATGCACAGCAATATAATGAAGCAAGAAAAATATATAACAATACTGCAGAGTTTGGCAAGGTACACTTGCCTGGGGTCCTGGCTCCAACTGTAGCTCTGGTCTCAGTGTGATCTGCAGGTACTACTCTGGTTGCTGAAATAAACATCACCATTAGATTCAAAAAATATCAAATAGCTAGAAATGCCTGTCCTTGAGTCCAATTTGGACACAGGGGCAAAAATGACATTTCCGGGCCAAAACGAGGTCCACATGTGGGCCACTTTGCACCGAAAAGCGTGTCAGGGTCAAAGGTCTCCAAATTCACCAAACTTAGTGTCAATAAGTCAGGAACGATGATACGAACCCAACGGAACTTTCAGAATTGGATTCCGATGAGCCGATCACAAAATCGCCCGTCAAGTGGAGCCTGTGGGGCCCACGATACGTGATTTTGTCAACGTTCTCAGAATCAAACCAAACTTGGCTCAGAGGACCAGCGTATTGCTACGAGTCCGATGGCGCAAGTTTCGTCTCGATCCGACGTGTGTACACAAAGTTACAACGTGTTCCAGAAAGGACGGATACGGGGCGTTGTCGACGGATACGCGTTAATTCCGGTGTACACGCACATCCAAATCAACTTCTGCGAAATCCTACACGTCCGTATCAACGTCGCGCACGTTTCGGTAAAGACCGCATGCGACCAAGTCGTCCCGTTTGGCGGGGAGCACTCAGTTCCGGGGTGAATTGGGGCGTTGATTTTCCTGTTTTTGGATCGCGGTTCGCGATCACCACAGGACGCGATACACCGAGCGGGTTGCACGGGCACCGAGAGAGTCATACAGTCTACGCGACACAACTGACGGAATTGAAAACGGGTAAACGAGCAGGGAGATACGCGTACCTGAACAGGGTTCGAAAAACCCGAAATATCCCGTGTCCGACACGACGCGAAGGGCCGTGTCCGGATCCGAATCCTAGGGTTAGGGTCCGGGGAGGCTGTGACCGGAGCTTGGCGGCGCTGGGGAGACTGGGTCGAGGCTGGCCGGGGCTCGGCGGAGCTCTGTCCCTCTGCTGCGGCTGTGCTAGATCGGGGAAGCGGACAGCGGGTGAGGAAGGCCAGGGAAGCGGCGGCCTCGATGGCGGCGGTGGCGCTGCACTGGAGGAGAGGAGAAGCAGCGAGGCAGCGGCACGGGGAAGAAGGAGTAGGAGGAAGTGGCGCGCGGCGGAGGGCAACGGGGAGGCTTCGGCTGGGGCTCGGGTTCAGGTGGAGTAGGCGGCTGCGAGGGCTTCGGCCGGAGGAGAGGACGACCGGGGAAGGGAGAGAGGAGGCGGCTAGGGTTGAGGTGTCGGGTGTCGTCGAGTTGGGGAGAGGCGGAGGAAGGAGGAGGAATAAAGGTGGAGCTCGGGGCTGCGGGCTGAGGTGGAGGAGGAAAGGGGGTGCTCGGCCGTCGGCTAGGGTTCAGGGCAGGGGACAGCGGGGAGTTCGGTTCAGATGGCTGCGGCGGCGTGCTGGTTGGGGTCGTCGGCGACGAGGCGATACGGCGAAGAGAGGGAGAGAGAGTTGCGGTGCGGCGGGGCACGGATCCCGAGGGGGTTAAATACCTGCGCCGCCTGGTCGGAACAGTGTTTCCGACCCGTTAGAGAATTAGGGTTCGGTGGATTCGGGTCCTGGTCGGGCGGGTCGCGAGTTGGGCAGACCCGATCCGACCCGTTAAGGTCAGGGGTCCGGTCCGGTTTGGTTGGACCGGGTTCAGCCCGGTTTGAACCCGGTTCAACCCGGTTTATTTTGGGTTTAAAATGGTTTAATTTATTTAATAGTTTTTAGGGCTTTAAACGGGTTTTCGGAGTCCAATAAATTCACCAAAAATTACCCTGTGCTCGGTTTCTCCATTTTACACCATAAAATATTATTTCCATAATATTTTAATATTAATCAACAGCAATTAAAAATCATTTAAATTAATAAAAGCCTAGGTTTTAATTACGAAAAAATTCCAGAAAATTCCAGAAGATTGCGAAAATCCAAATTTAAAATTTCTTGAAAAATCAGGGGGATTATAATATACCCCCCTTAAGAGGATTGCGTCCTCGCAATTAAAAGAATAACCGGTCAGCAGAGACGACACGGTTGCAAATATTGTTTGAAGCACATCATGATCAAGGAGAGTCAAGGTTGAGGGTGTAAGAATACTATAAAAAAAAATTATTTCCCTAAGCATTAAAAGTTATGCAATCTCCCGTATAAAGGAGATTTAGAAGACTATAGTTCAGAAAAACTAGATTATCACTTAAAACATATTAGGTTATCAATTATAAAAACATTCTAGGTATTTAGCAATTTAAAATTACTAGGTGAAGGCTAGGGTCACGAACCAACATGCAAAAACTAAAACAATACTAGAAACAGAAACTATAAGAACTTACGTGCATTAGCTACTCCATGAATTTGTGCATCCTCCAAAGTCATAGCAAAAGCTTGTCCGCGTCCTTGAGGTGGATTCCTCTGCTGCTGCTGGGCCTGCTGGAAGGGTGCTGGTCGAGGTGCCAAAGGTGGCCTTGGTTGATATCCTCCTGGTGCTGGTAGAGCTTATTGGTTTGCCCTTGGTGCTCCTTCTCTACGCTCAGGGCAGTCCCTCACTTCATGCTGTCTGGATCCGCAACCTAAGCATAGTCCTAACCTGCGTTTGCATTCCCTGGCGAGATGGACTGCTTTGCCACAGTAGTGACAAGTAGAGAGGACTATTACTTGTGGTGTAGATGCGTTCTGCTGTTGCTGTAGGTGAGGTCTCTTTGCAGCTTCTTCTTGTGGTGCTCTGGCTGGTGCTGATGTGGAAGTCCGCTTCAAACTAGTCTCTCTCCTGGTGACGCGCTCCATGCGTCGGGCTGCAGCAAGGACGTCCGAGTAAGATGTAGGTGCAGTGGATCCAATTAGTTTCTGTAGCTCGAAGTTTAGTCCATCGAAGAATTTCTCGGCCTTCTCTTCTTCTGTCGGAATCAAGGTAGGGGCGAAGCGACTCAGACGAATAAATTCCGCGTTGTACTCTTCCACTGTCATATTGTCTTGGATAAGGTAGTTGAACTTCTCTCTGAGTTCTGATCGAACGGTAGCTGAAATGTACATCTCTTGGAAGAGTCTGGAGAACTCCTCCCAGGTGACTCGGTCTGGTCCGAGCCGTGTCTCCTCAGATAGCCACCAGTGATGTGCATTGTCCGTCAATTGCATTCTGACGGCAGTCATCCAACGTTCCTTTGGTAGATCTGCTGCTTACAATTGATGTCGTATGTTGGTAAGCCACTCATGAACTTTAGTAGGTTCCTCCTTGCCTGAGAAGGTACGGGGCTTCAGCTGGCGGAAGTCGGTGATAGAGCCCGTCGGTTGCCGTCGAGTTGGTAGGTTGGCCTGCTCCAGTGCATGTGCTAGGCTGCAACTCAAAGTCTCTTATTGGATCTGCTGTTGAGCTTGCATCATTGCGTAGATCATTTGGAACATCTGTTGCCCGTCCATAGGCTGTCCTGGTGGGAATACAGGCATTGGTGGGACGAACTGCGGAGGCGGTGGGATGTCGTCACGCCAAGATCTAGAGGCATGCTGATCTGCTTGGCTGCCTTGGTGAGTAGAGGGATCTCCACTCAATGGCGCCACTTCATCTTCTCCGTAGATGGCTACAGCACCTATTGGTGTGTTTGCTGGAGTTTCGTCGTTGGCTCTTGAATCTATTACTCTGCATCAAAATAAACTATAAGAGGTGTACTGGAATCAAGGCATGATGCAAGAAAATTTCATTCGAATACGATATAGATATCAAACGTTTCAAGCAAGTGGATGAGATCCAAAAACTTATCATATTCTTATTGCAGGCTTGCTCGGTCCCTAAGTTGAAACCGAACAATTTAGTCGTTGACCTGCATGGGCCACCACAAAAACCATGTCACGCCCTAGTCCTAAAATACCGAGGGACCGGACGCGTGGCAATGGCCAGCAGCACGCACCGATGGACAAACCCAATTTAATGGATCCATCGGGGCATACTTAAGCTATAAAATAACAATAAGTAGGTCCAATGATACAAGTCTCAGTCTACACTAATCTCATCCACAACAGATAATCCAGATCAAATGCCAAAATAATGCAAATAAATATAAACTAACAAGTCTCAATAAAAGTGTCTCGGAGAACAATCCGAGTACAAGTCTGGTACATCAATGAAATAGACTGGAAATAAAATAACTAGAAACAGAAATAAATGAGTATCTCAAGCCAATACTCAAGAGAAGTCCTCTGGTACGATCTCGTCCTCGGATCCTAGCTCTGCTCCAAGGTAGGCTCCTGCTCCTGCTAAGGCTAATGCTCCGGTCCCGTATACCTCAGGATAGATCTCGTCAGCTAATCCTGGGGACACAATCCGGATCCAGGTCCTCAGGGGACATAGCAAGGTACAAGAAAGCTCATGCCAAAATAAATACAGTGCAGCAATAAATGAACAATAGGGTAAATAAATAACCAGCTAAGTGATATGCAAGTGAGAGTCTTAGTCATACTCGGGCTGAGACTACTACAGGATCAGTGTCGGAGAAACCCATAGCAGCATTTTCTCGAAGGGCCAGAACTGGTGCCATAGCTCTGAGTCAGAGACTAAGACACATCCAAATTACACAATATATATATATAATCAGCCTTTGATATGGTAATACTCTCCCCACCCAATATAACCACGCATCTCATGTCCATAACGTCTCATGTCCATGTCAAGCGGGATCATAGCTAATGCAACAAGTCATATAATATCTAAGAATATAATTTCTATGTCAATCCTGTATCCTACACAGAATCACCATGAATATCTCAGGAAGATTCTGTCTCATAAATAGTGTCAAGTGTCCTGGGTCATGATGTACTTGATAAGACAAGTACGAGAATATAAAGTGTCACGAATGTCCATCTCTAGATGACAGTACCCAACACCGCGTACAGTGTTGGCACCCGACTAATAATCGGACGCTAAGTACGTCACACGGTCCTAGGTTAAGCATGCACAGCAATATAATGAAGCAAGGAAAATATATAACAATACTGCAGAGTTTGGCAAGGTACACTTGCCTGGGGTCCTGGCTCCAACTGTAGCTCTGGTCTCAGTGTGATCTGCAGGTACTACCCCGGTTGCTGAAATAAACATCACTATTAGATTCAAAAAATATCAAATAGCTAGAAACGCCTGTCCTTGAGTCCAATTTGGACACAGGGGCAAAAATGACATTTCCGGGCCAAAGCGAGGTCCACATGTGGGCCACTTTGCACCAAAAAGCGTGTCAGGGTCAAAGGTCTCCAAATTTGCCAAACTTAGTGTCAACAAGTCAGGAACGATGATACGAACCCAATGGAACTTCCAGAATTGGATATATATATAATCAGCCTTTGATATGGTAATACTCTCCCCACCCAATATAACCACGCATCTCATGTCCATAACGTCTCATGTCCATGTCAAGCGGGATCATAGCTAATGCAACAAGTCATATAATATCTAAGAATATAATTTCTATGTCAATCCTGTATCCTACACAGAATCACCATGAATATCTCAGGAAGATTCTGTCTCATAAATAGTGTCAAGTGTCCTGGGTCATGATGTACTTGATAAGACAAGTACGAGAATATAAAGTGTCACGAATGTCCATCTCTAGATGACAGTACCCAACACCGCGTACAGTGTTGGCACCCGACTAATAATCGGACGCTAAGTACGTCACACGGTCCTAGGTTAAGCATGCACAGCAATATAATGAAGCAAGAAAAATATATAACAATACTGCAGAGTTTGGCAAGGTACACTTGCCTGGGGTCCTGGCTCCAACTGTAGCTCTGGTCTCAGTGTGATCTGCAGGTACTACTCTGGTTGCTGAAATAAACATCACCATTAGATTCAAAAAATATCAAATAGCTAGAAATGCCTGTCCTTGAGTCCAATTTGGACACAGGGGCAAAAATGACATTTCCGGGCCAAAGCGAGGTCCACATGTGGGCCACTTTGCACCGAAAAGCGTGTCAGGGTCAAAGGTCTCCAAATTCACCAAACTTAGTGTCAACAAGTCAGGAACGATGATACGAACCCAACGGAACTTCCAGAATTGGATTCCGATGAGCCGATCACAAAATCGCCCGTCAAGTGGAGCCTGTGGGGCCCACGATACGTGATTTTGTCAACGTTCTCAGAATCAAACCAAACTTGGCTCAGAGGACCAGCGTATTGCTATGAGTCCGATGGCGCAAGTTTCGTCTCGATCCGACGCGTGTACACAAAGTTACAATGTGTTCCAGAAAGGACGGATACGGGGCGTTGTCGACGGATACGCGTTGATTCCGGTGTGCACGCACATCCAAATCAACTTCTGCAAAATCCCACACGTCCGTATCAGCGTCGCGCACGTTTCGGTAAAGACCGCGTGCGACCAAGTCGTCCCGTTTGGCGGGGCGCACTCAGTTCCGGGGTAAATCGGGGCGTTGATTTTCCTGTTTTTGGATCGCGGTTCGCGATCACCACAGGACGCGATGCACCGAGCGGGTTGCACGGGCACCGAGAGGGTCATACAGTCTATGCGATGCAACTGACGGAATTGAAAACGGGTAAACGAGCAGGGAGATACGTGTACCTGAACAGGGTTCGAAAAACCCAAAATATCCCGTGTCCGACACGACGCGAAGGGCCGTGTCCGGATCCGAATCCTAGGGTTAGGGTCCGGGGAGGCTGTGACCGGAGCTTGGCGGCACTGGGGCGACCGGGTCGAGACTGGCCGGGGCTCGGCGGAGCTCTGGCCCTCTGCTGCGGCTGTGCTAGATCGGGGAAGCTGACAGTGGGGGGGGAGGCCAGGGAAGCGGCGGCCTCGATGGCGGCGGTGGCGCTGCGCTGGAGGAGAGGAGAAGCAGCGAGGCAGCGGCACGGGGAAGAAGGAGGAGGAGAAAGTGGTGCGCGGCGGAGGGCAGCGGGGAGGCTTCGGCTGGGGCTCGGGTTCAGGTGGAGTAGGCGGCTGCGAGGGCTTCAGCTGGAGGAGAGGACGACCGGGGAAGGGAGAGAGGAGGCGGCTAGGGTTGAGGAGTCGGGTGTCGTCGAGTTGGGGAGAGGCGGAGGAAGAAGGAGGAAGAAAGGTGGAGCTCGGGGCTGCGGGCTGAGGCGGAGGAGGAAAGGGGGTGCTCGGCCGTCGGCTAGGGTTCAGGGCAGGGGACAGCGGGGAGTTCGGTTCAGATGGCTGCGGCGGCGTGCTGGCTGGGGTCGTCGGCGGCGAGGCGATACGGCGAAGAGAGGGAGAGAGAGTTGCGGCGCGGCGGGGCACGGATCCCGAGGGGGTTAAATACCCGTGCCGCCGGGTCGGAACAGTGTTTCCGACCAGTTAGAGAATTAGGGTTCGGTGGATTCGGGTCCGGGTCGGGCGGGTCTCGAGTTGGGCAGACCCGATCCGACCCATTAAGGTCAGGGGTCCGGTCCGGTTTGGTTGGACCGGGTTCAGCCCGGTTTGAACCCGGTTCAACCTGGTTTATTTTGGGTTTAAAATGGTTTAATTTATTTAATAGTTTTTAGGGCTTTAAACGGGTTTCCGGAGTCCAATAAATTCACCGAAAATTACCCTGTGCTCGGTTTCTCCATTTTACACCATAAAATATTATTTCCATAATATTTTAATATTAATCAACAGCAATTAAAAATCATTTAAATTAACAAAAGCCTAGGTTTTAATTACGGAAAAATTCCAGAAAATTCCAGAAGATTGCGAAAATCCAAATTTAAAATTTCTTAAAAAATCAGGGGGATTACATTGCCAAAGCACATAAATCGAGACCAAAACAATCATAAAACACCTTCTATTTCTGATTAAAATATGAGTAAATCCTCCGACACACAACAAATGTACCTGAAACAACTCTCTCCACTCATGCCTTGGCATACTCTTATAATCCATAGTTGTACCAAACTACTCAAATGGATGAACTCAATAAACTCCACGAAGCCTCTTCCTTATTGTCCAACTTGAACATGTCTTGCACAAGTTAAAGGTCACTCAAGCACAACTTTCCATCCTTTTTAATTAATACAAGCTCACTCACGTACACCTTAGCCAAATTTATTGAACTGCTTATACCACCAAGATCAATCCAACCATTTCCAAAACTTTACCTTCTTTGTCTCCATCAATAGCATGTCTCGTATATAATCATACTTCTGAAACTCATAAGGCAAGATATTACTAGCAAACTAAGCTGCAGACACAAGCATCAAGAAAACAAGTCCAATCTAAGGCAAACCTACCCAAGCACTATAACATATTCTATTCTGGAACAAAAGGAGCATAGCCAAAACCAACTAGATCCAGTCTCTATGGAGTCGTCTATATTATAATTATCTATCAATATCAATCCATCTCAAATTCTTATAAGCATTCTAGGACACTTATCATATTGTCTAAACTTCCCCAACTAATATCAATACGTTAAGGCCAAAGTCAACTGATATCTCCATTCAAATCCTAAGTGTTACACCCTTATGATCCAAACTATTCTTAAGAATTCAATTTTAATTATATACCAAATTGCCAAACCTGACTGCATCGAGGTCCCAATCATAATTATAATCCATGCTTAGTTATAGAAGAATCTCAATATCCTATAATTTACCATTGAATCAATCCATGTTCCATCTTTCAATATTTTCTCAATCCAAGAAAGCAACTTAACAAAATTTAAATTACTTATGATGCCTACATCAATCATACACTTTTCAATATGATCACAATCTCTGTTAACATCGTCTAATTTCAGTCTTGCTTCAAATGTTATAGAATCTATCCAACTTAAAGTTAGCTCCAATCATATCATAATCTAACCAACAAATATCAATTTTCTTTCACTAATAAAAGTCGTCCAACATCCAAAAGATCTACTATCTACTAATACTGGTCTATTCAAGATACTTACACCAAACTTATCTAAAATTTTAACCAATTATAAGGTCATCATTATTAATTCCCAAGATCAATCTTAATTCATAGCTAGCTTGTCACCATGCAAAAACATATATCTATCTCATTAACTTTCGTCCAATAATATGAGATCTTGAACCTTCAAAACTCAATCTACTCTATGAACAAAATACAAATACACTACACTGAAATGATAATAGTCTAACTAGAGATAGTCCAATATGGTGTGCTCAGCAGTGACCTTTATATAGTTAGGCAGTATGCTAATGTCATATGCTTGCAGGATTAACAAGTTGATGCTTGGATGAATTCACGACACACTTATATTTTATGAAGAATAACAATTTATAAAAGATACACATATGATACATTTATACATTAGGAATGATAACATTGTTTACATGGAATGATGGTAGCCTTGGATAATATTTACTGTGTCAATTGACACAATTATGCTTTATATATTTGCTTATGAATTGTTAACTGATTCTAAGACAATAATAGAAAGACCACTTCATTATTCTTACTTGTCCTTGCATGATTATCGTGTTGGTTTAGGTGAGTCGGTTAGAGACCTCTCACCAGTGCATTCTCTAATGTATTGATTCCCTCCTCCTCATGTACGAGGAGTCGCTTAGACATGCTTTGAAGCTCGTTTGGAAACTTGAAATTTTTTGACTAAAGATGTTTTATGTTGTTTATAAAGGACATAATGTATAAAACATTATGGATTATATAAGTTTTACGAGTTGTATGTCTTGTGTAATCATTCATTGTAATAAGATCCAATATTATAGTTGCTTTATTATTTTAGCCTAAGCATCATTGTAATTTTGTTGCACATTATTAATAAAGAGAATTATTTTTCATATATATTATGTCTATCAACTTGTTTGCTTGTAATTCCGTTGTAATGACTTTATTTTTTAGATGTTATGTTAATAATGTTCGTTCTTACCTTATAAAAATACAATTTAGACTTGTACAACATTACGTCGGTGACGATTTTTGGTTCTGTAAAACCGGGACGTGACAACATCTCCAGCCAAACAGCTTCGAGTTGCCAAACAAAATCCAATCCCTTAGCACGTCCGACTCCCTGCACCTGTAGAGGAGGGGACCAGCACATTACAATGCACTAGTGAGCGGTCTCTAGCCGATTCACCTAAACCAATACGATAATCATGTAATAACATATAAAATTACTATATTGTCGTCCTACTTTCTCTAGGACCAGTTAACAATATATATATATATATATATAAACTAAAATAACCATACAAAATGTGTGAATAGTTTAACTATAAAACTTGTGCACAAGTTTTTCACCTAGGCCGAATTGATCTTGGTGCACCAGACCCCATTCAGGGAAGCCAAACCTTGTGCACAAGTTATCCAGAACCATACAAAATGCATGAATAGTTTAACTATAAAATATATGCATGATACATAAACAAATACAAAATAATGTAAATCTTTATTGTACAATAGTTCAGTCTCGTGATATCTCATTTTCCATTCGATGTTCTGACTGATGACTCATTGGTTCCAAACCATTCCAACTATCATGTGGTACCAAACCACATCCCAATAGTCCAACGGTACTGCATCATATCCATACTGCTTCCCAATCTAGGGATTACCACAATGACGAATTAATGGTCCCAAATATTTTTCCACAATTCTATATCTTTATAACAACAATACAACATTCCAAATGTCTATAAAAATAGCTCAATATTCATATGTCTGTAACAATAGTATAATATTTCATGTTTCTATATAGCAAGTAACAATAATAATATTACTATATTTTATCTTGGTTGTTTTACGTAGATTAAGAATCATATGGAATATATACAAAAATACTCAGAAAACTTCTTTTTTATTTAATTATGAAGGTAAAGAAGAGAATGATCAAAATTACCCACCATGATGAATAATCTATCAGTCCCGACCGAGTAGATATCGAACGATTCCTCAAAGAGACAATTTGATATGATGCACGATCTTCTTAATTAATATAACCATACAAGTAAGGACTACTCCATAAACCATCAAATCCGACAAAATTAAGCAAGTATGCATCACTACTCAAATTTTATAATTTTTTGAACACCACAAATTCAACCAGCATATTCAATCCAAGAAGCCAATAAATGCCTCCATTTGGAGCGAGGAATTATAAATCACATAAATTTCTAACCAATTCCTTCGCATGAATCCAAGTCCACCTGGGCCCTTCGAGCCAATAAACTAGCCCAATGTACCGCACAGAGCGAGATATTACAATAACAGCCATGTTGATAGCTCCATTGAGGACTTTGGAGGTTTTGGATGCCTGCATATGTAATGCACCACTCCGCTTGGTGCATTAAGATGATTCTTTGGTTCGAAGGGCCGTTTGGAATTGGGTTCAGGCAGAGGATTTATTCAGAGATCTGCTCGGTCGAGACATATATGTGTTTCTTCAGGTGTATGGTTTCGATGATCCTTCTTTGCTTTTACATTCACACTTAACAAATATTGTTGCTAGTTTATGTTTTTTTTTGCCATGAGATAGTAATGCTAAGTAAAAGAACCTTCATAGATAAAGAGAGTAATCTCATTTCTTTAACTTACTACTATAGAACATACAACTATAAACTGTTGAAATTGACTTGAGTAATATAATGATGCTATTATATTATCACATGGATTATCTACTTGTTGTATAGATACAGATGTTGGTACCTTTTGCAGGATGTTATCATAGGAAGTATAATTCTTTGGCTATGTCTTATATTTGGAATATAATATTGCAAAGATGTATCTTGTAAAGTATAATATTGTAGCTTAAGAAGAAGAAAAGATGGAAAGATTTGGGATCGTTGTATCGCCAAGGTAGTATCCTTGGACTGGGAGTTGCGTAGATATAATAAATTCCTGGATTAGAAAGAATGAGGCAAGTGACGGCTCGAGGAAATAGTAATGTAGAAGAGATATGTTGGTGTATATGCTTAGTAGAGATGCCTTATATGATTGTTTTAGTTTTATACCATGCATATGTGTAGAGTCTAACTGTTCATGCATCTGCATGGTCATAAATAACTTGTGCACAAGATTTGGTTCCTCGAACGATCACCGGGACATTGAGATCGTGTCGGCCTGGGAAAAATGGGTATTGCGGGACCTTCAGTAGGGTGTGTGACCTGGACTGGAAAGACATCGAAATACGAGTATTTTGGGAAATTCGATATAGATTGTGCATGCACGCGAAGTGTCATCGTCTTATTATAATATAGTCCAAGATGGCTTGGGTACTAGTGACCTTCATTTAGAGTTATGTTGCATGGTAACGTCAATATACTGTCAGGCCTATCCAAATGTTTGTAGAGAAAAGTGCACTACACATTATATTTATGAGCCTAACGATTGTCTTCTGTAGGGACACTTTTGTGACATACTTATTTTACAACATAAAATAATATCAGTGTATTGACATAGAAGCACATGATGGTAAGTATTGGGCATAATCAACTTGTTGCATGACACTTTATGCTTATAACACAAGTATGCTCATAACATGTAAATTGATCCTAAGACAAGATTAGAAAGATCACAAATGTTTGCATGCACTCACTTAATGGACGTGTTGGTTTTAGTTGAGTAGACTAAAGACCACTCAATAGTGCATCCCCAGGCCACAAGTTTGTATGCAGGTGCAGGGAGTAGCTCGGACGGTTCTGAGCGTCAGAGAGATTGGTTGGGCAAGAACTGGATCCTTATTCAAGCATATGGTTTGCTATTATAAAAGACATAATGAATGAAACATCATCGGTGTATAAGTTCTTGAGTTGTAAGCATTGTGGCATGTTCATTGTATTGAGAGGGAGAAGGAGAAGGAGAGAGTACGTGTAATCAAGTTGTTCTTGGCTTCGAGATGTTGTATTTTTGTTACATACTATCAATAAAGAGAATTATTTTTATATACCTTGTGTTGATTTAACTTTTATGCTTAGTATTTTCGCTGCAAGACTCTATTTTTTTAGTTGTGCTATCGGCCATTTTGGTACTTGATTTGTAAAAGTACAATTTATGTTTGCACGACATTACGTCAAGTGACGACTTTCGTTATACAAAACCTTGATGTGACAGCATAGTAGTGATCTAACCTCACTGAATAGCCTCATTGCAGGCTTGTGCTACTATTGAGTGGTTACATGGGCCTTATGTCACAACCCGCACCCGGTATAAGGGCACGAGCACGTGGGTACGTCCAGCCTACGCTACAACATCGGCGGTAGAACGCTGTCTAGGTCATGATACTATCTAATCAATCTCACATGAATATCCAACTCCATAAGGAGACACAGATATCACAATATAATATGGAATACTCAATCACATGAACTAAAGCACGATGAGATACCGAATAAAATAAACGAAATACAAGACAAGTCAAAAATAATAAAATAATCTAACCTGCAATCCATAACATCCAATCTCCCAAGTATGCTGGAGACAAGTCCTCTAAGTCATAGTCTGAAAAAATATTTCTAGTCAGGATGGAACGAAGTACACGCACTAACAGCAGTTCCACATATATTGACAAAAACTATAATACAGTGTAAAGAAATATAAGACAGATATGAATACTGGCAATAAGAAATACTGGAATAAAGAAATGCTGGAATAATAGAATATTGGAGCATATGTCATCATCAAAGTACATCTAGCCATGAAATATAAATACAAGTGCATGCTAGAACAATAAACTGGTATATATGTAAATGCTAGAATCATGACTAGAACATAAGGAATACTAGATCAATATACTAGAGATACATGTCAAGAACATCTAGCTAAGTGTGTAAAACATCAGCATATCATGTGATCGGCTTGGGACTGATCAGGCTCGCTATGTATGACTAGCTATAATTCATGTAAGGTCAGGCTAACCATCCGGATAGCCATGATGCAAGCAATAGTCAGGCTAGTCACACATAACAGGCTATGAGGCATGTAATGATCAGGCTGCACCGATGTGAGGTATGGGTGAGCTATGATGCATGTAAAGTTTGGGTATGATCACATAAGCTACTAATATTTTCCCATTTTCTCCAGCTAGCATGATGGATTCTAAATCACGACTCCTCGTGACAGGTCTCAATAATGCCAACTCGTGTAAACAACAATGTCAGAGTCATGTACGCTATACAACAAAAATTATAGAGATAATCAACATAATGGAAACTCTCAAAGAATGTACTCGCCTGGGGTCCTGCTGCTGGCAATGCCAATAACCGGATTTCCGAAGTCTTGTCTGAATAATCCAACAATCCTATAGACATATCACATAATACAATATTGCATCAGATATTACACTAACACACAATAAAAAATACACTGAACTCAGGGGCTACACTAGGTATGGCTCTGGTCAACTAAGGTCAAGTGTGCGTCAATTGTACGGGTGTCGCGTCTGTTATTGCTGTGCAAGACAGACAGTCAATAATATGGGTCTTGCCAGTACGTCAGTATATATATGGCAGTCTGCTAACCTGCTACGTGGTCACACTTGGGTCATCTAGTAGATAGACATATAATACATATTATTATCTATCATATACATTAATACTAATTAATTACAATTATAATAGATATATGTATATACATACTTAATAGAATTTATTATGTACATATATATATTAAACATGTACTAGGGATACATGTTCAATACATATACGTATGTATATATATATATATACTTACTTGAGAATTATATTATATATATATATATATATATATATATATATATATATATATATATATATATATATATATATATATATATATATATATACCAAAATATATTTCAACATATACTAATACATGTACCATACATACATACCAATTTGGTGACTATACTTTATAGATATATCTACGTACATGTATAGCAATATACACATAATAACTATATTCATATACTAAATACTCAACACGGCTAAATACGTATGCCAATACGTACATAACAATTATATACATATACACACAAAATAAAGTAGGAGGGACATGTTCGAACCTGTGCACGTGCACGAGATCGGCTTGGCGACGACGACGACGATGGCGATGGTGATGAAGGTGATCGTGATGGTGAAGGCAATGATGATGGTGATGATAATGGTCATGGTGGAGATGATGATGAAGATGATGGTGATGATTGGTGGCTGCCGGAGGAGCTCAGGCGAGGTGCTCAGGTGGTGGTGCGGGGTGAGGGGAAGAGAACGGCTAAGGGATGACAGGAAGGTGGAGATGCTGCTGGTGGTGGTGCAAGGGGAGCTGATCGGGGAAGATGACCGGAGGGTGCAGCGGGTCGACAGGGATGGAGTCTGGGCTCTGGTCGAGATGCTACTCCGGTGGGTCGGCTCGCGAGTTCGAGGAGAGGCGGGGGTCGTCGTGTGGAGTCGACGAGGGCGGCAGAGTAGTCGACTGCTCAGTCGGGGATCCGGCGGGGAGATCATTCAGGCATACGCGGGTCTTCGGTCGTGCAGTGGGAGAGGTGGCGGCATCGTATGGAGGCGGTGCTGTCGTCGGGTTCAGATGCAGTCGGGGTCATCGACGACTCGGCGAGGACGAGCGGCTAGGCGAAGGAGAGGGAGATGGCAGGCGGGGAGCTCCGGGCTGCTATCGTCGAGATGTTGGTCGGAAAGGGTGGCGTGTGGATCTCTGGTCCGGCGAGTACAGGCGAACGGGAAGAGTGATCCGACGATCGAAGGAGGGAAGAGGTGGACGGTGAACAGGAAGAAGAAGATGGGATAGGGATATGGGGAAGATGAAGTCGGCTGGCTTGGGTTTGGGGTTTAAAGGGAATTAAAAAGAAAAGGAAAAGTAAAGAAAGGGAAAAAGATTATTTATACAAGTAGGGTGTGGGTTTGACCTAGAATTGGTTTGACTGGTCAACCCCTTTTGGAATTGGGCTTCTCATGTATGATTTCAAGGGCCATGATTCAAATGGGTTCAAAATGAAAGGCTATGATGCATTGGTTCAAGGTTTGGAGGACCATAGTTTTAAGGAGGTTGGTGTTGAATTACACACTCCCAAAAATCATGAAAAAATATAAATAAAAGAGAAATGGGTTTTTTCATGTGTTGTGTCCAACGGGATGGACACCTTAATGCACTTTTTCATAAAAGTGCCCAACAATTAGAAAATTGTACAAAATTAGGTTTATGCTTTAATTTAATTAAAATAAATGCAATTGGTGTTCTAAAATAAATTAGAAGTACAAGGGACTAAAATTAAGTGGGACACAAGTGTTATGAATGAAGAAGACTCAGAATAGAATATTATCCTAATTTGGGTTGCACAAAATGGGTTGAGATTGTGTCTCCAATTTCGATTGGAACGCACAAGGATACAAAGTTAAATTTATTCGGAATTAAATAATAATATCTGCGATAAAAATTGTGCGGCTAAAATGAAGCACAAGAGAACATAATTGTAAGTTACACAAGGGTCAGAATGGAAGGCTAGCACGTCTAGGACAAAGTTGTGAAATTTGTCGGAAGGCAAAAGCTAGGGTAGCGCTCAAAATATCGAAGCAACGTTAATGTGCAACAATCAAATAAAATCATAATTATTTAAATATAATTAAATATTATGCAAATTATTTACTCATTAATAATGAAAAGACGAAAATACCCCTAATCTGAAATATGGAGGTGACACCTTAATACCCCTAAGCTCTATAAATAGCCCCTTGGGGCTGAATGGAGAGAGGTGCCACTTTTGGTGATAAAAGAGATATAAGAGAGTTTTTTCTTTACTTTTCAAAGCATTACATCAGTCACGTTGTGTCACTATCCAATTCTAGAAAATAGGATTTTCTTTTTATTTTAATTTGATAAATTGTGTATTGATCATAAATAATTGTATTTAATTTAATTAGTTGGTTGTATTATTTTTATTAGTTGTTTTAGAGTTTTGGCTAGTATGGACCCAAGTCAGACCCTAGTGGACCCATGTTAGACCCAACCAACGCCCTTATCAGACTCATTTATGGGTTTAGAATAGTTATTTTATTTTTAATTACCTGGATGGGTTGTTTTGGATTAGTTAGAATGCCTTAAGAAACCCTAAACCCAAACCCTATTTTGGATGACTTAAATTAAGGGTATTTGGGTCTTTGTGTTTAAGCTACAAAACCCTAACCCTATTTTCCTATACATGGCCGGCCATAACCACACCCCCCCTTCATTTTCAATTCTATATCTTTATTTTCTTCCCTCCCTTCTCCTTCTTCACTTCCTTCCATTTACTTTTCTCCATTCCAAGTAAGTATTTCACATTCCCCATCTTCCTTCATTTACTTCTTCCATAAATGCAAAATTCTAACCTTTTATTTTCCTCTAACCTAGGTGTGTAGAGCCTAGACTTGGTATAGAAGCTTGATTTGGAGGCTTGGAGGCTTAGTATGGCAATTTGGGGGGTTTTGGAGACTTTGACCTTGGGATTTCAACTCCCAAGAGGTAAAACCTAACTTTTCTCTTAGTGATTGCTCTAATATAGTGTAATTAGTAGTTTAGAACCTTCCTAGAGCTTAGGGCTACCCATGGGAGGAAGTTAGAACTTGTTTGGATGTGTTTGGAGACTTTGACATTAGGTTGTGTCAATTTTGGGTAAAATCCGAGATTGGCCCAATTTTAGGTGTTGCCCTAGGTTAGACGGACCTAGGTAGATATGCTTGGGTATCTTGAGGGTAAGTACGTGTTCCCATTCGGACACGTGAGGTTGTATCGTAGAGTTTTGGGCGTTTCGGGCAATTTGGGGGTTTTTCCTTCGTCGTGGGTTCCACGTGCATGTGAAATTTTGTCACGGACCTAGAATCAGAGAGTTAGCATTTTTGTGAGGTTTTAGACATCGATTAAAACTCGTGGATAAATTTTTGGTCGATTCTGAGTAGGTTTGGTGTGCGTTTCACGAGGTATCGCGAGCCGCACACCAAGTATTCGTCGAAATGACCAAATGGCCATTTCGACTTGGTTTCTAGGTTTTGGGCTTGTGCGCAGGTTAGTTTAGCCTTGGAGAGTGTGTATTAGAGTTTCGAGTTTATATTTATATATATATATGTATTTATATGTATATGGGTGGTTGTGCGTGTGTTGGTGTGGTTGTGTGTGTGTTTGAGTGTGTTTGTGTGTGTGTTTATGTGTAAGTATTTATATATATATATATATATATATATATATATATATATATATATATATGTGTGTGTGTGTGTATGTGTGTGTGTGTGTGTGTGTGTGTGTGTGTGTGTGTTTGTATATATATATATATATGTGTGAGTGTGTATATATATATGTGTGTGTGTTTGTATATATATATATATATATATATATATATATATATATATATGTGTGTGTGTGTGTGTGTGTGTGTGTGTGTGTGTGTATATATATATATATGTGTGTGTGAGTGTGTATATACATGTATATGTGTGTGTAGAGTGTGTGTGAGTAGAGAGGAAGGGAGAGTGAGTTAGAGAGATCGAGAGATAGGGCAGGAAGTAGAGCAACAACAGCAGCAGGGAGAGGGAAGTAGAACAGCAGCAGCAAGTAGCTGCAGTGGAAGCAGCAGTAAGTAGCTGCATCAGCAGCAACAGCAGCTAGTGGCAACAGCAGCAGCATGGAGCATTAGCAACAGTAGCATTAGGAGCATCAGCAACAGAGTTTAGAGAGGGAGAGATTAGATACAGATAGAGATATATATATATATAAGTATATGTAGATTGGTATATATATATATATATATATATATATATATATATATGTATGAAGATATATATATATAGATATGTATATAGATATATATATATGTATGTATATAAATAGATACATATATATTTGCCTAGATAGATAGCTATATATATATATATATATATATATATATATATATATATATATATATATATATATATATATATATATATATAGGTTTAGTTAGCTAGTTAGTGAGTTGAGATGGGTAAGGTAGGTATCTCAATACCTTGAGATATCAAGGTATTGAATGTAACTTGAGATACTCAAGGTATTAGGTATCGGGACGAGGTATTGGGCGTTTGCCTAGGAATGAGGTTAGAGTTATTTTATATATATATATATATATATATATATATATATATATATATATATATATATATATATATATATATATATATATATATACGTGTTAGTATATGCATTAGTGGGTATAGGCAGGGTATATAGCATGGGTTGAGATATCGGATACCGAGGGTATCCCGGTAACTCAAGGAGGCGAGTTTGAGGGTTTACTAGCTTAATGAGCTATTTTTGACCTAGAATTTTAGGGGCACCCTAGTTTGACCTAGAGTTGACCATAATTGCCCCCGTTGACCGCCAAAGTCAACCCCTGACCTTGTTTCGGCCTAGAGTTGACTTTTTGGACCCTGGGTTGACTTTTTGATCCAGATTTTATCGGTTTGACCCGTTTGACCTAGAACAATCCTAGAAGCTTGTTTTTAGTTATTTTATATCTGTTTAACTCTTTAGAACCCCGTTTAACCTTATTTTTTGTAATAGGTCTTTGCGACGCCAGTCCGGATCTCGATCCTCACTAGTTGCTTAGGACATTAGGCGAGTACCTACCTCTGATTGTTTCTATTTCATGATAGCGTATATATCACCTGTTCTAGAACTGTTGATACTTGATTTTGACATATTGTTTTATGAGCTGGTACTAGTTGGATCCCGTCATGAGATGTTATCCCCCTTACCGTGTTCAGCGGGTACTCTATCACGTGTATTTCATCATGTGCTTCGGGTATTGATTCTTATGTGCTTCGTGTGCTCTCGCTTTCATGTGCGCGAGTTATTTATCATGTACGTAGCGTGTCGTGGTTGGATCCAAGAGTATTAGTGGGGGAGGGGAGTAGAAGTTGGTTATGTGATCAAATCCAAACAGTATTCATGTGTATGTCGGTTATTCAACTCACGCATAACGGAGTTATCATAGAATAAATTATTTGCAACCCAAGCCGATCACATAACGAACTTGTGCTCAAGGCACTTAGCTAGTATTCTTATTTTCTTACATGCAGTTACTTCTCTGCTACTTGTATTGTTCCCCAGTTTTATATTGCAGTTACTTTATCAGTTCTACCATGTATTTACTTTCCTGTGCATCTTGTATTCTTTTCTATTGCTAGTCATATACACCTTACCATGTATTTGGAGTTGCTTTCAGAGTTATATACTTCGCTCCAATCTTGACTAAATATATTTTTCCAGAGGATCCTGAAGACTTTTTCCCGACTTACTACTGGCCAGGTGTCGACGATTGTTGCGACCCTGAGATAGAGGAGGAACCCGTCCCAGCTGAGGAGACGCCGCTAGCGCCCTAGTATAGCTAGGTGGGTTTTACTGGGTTTGTTCCCAGTTGGTTTTTGGATTACTGTATTATTTATTTTGCTACTACTGTGAGATGTTGTAGACTCTTAGACTTGGACTGTATATTTTGGATATTGTACTTGCTCTCTTTTGTTCTTTGTTTCTTTGTTGATATCTTATCGTGCTTTTACTCTTTTTCTAGTTATTGTGATTGAGTTTATATATATGTTGTCCTCCTTTTGGAGATGTTATCTTGACAGGTTATTGTGAGTTATAGATAGTTGTGACCTAGAACGGACCTAGACATCGTTCTACCACCAATTCTGCGGCGTAGGCTGGACGTACCCACGACTCATGCCCGATTGTTCGGGTGTGGGTCGTGACACGTTTTTGGTGGTGGCCCATGCAGGTCTAGTTTCTAGGTCTACCTGCGATAGGATATAGGATATAGGCTGAGAGAGAGAGTGCTCAATCACAACTAGGACTCTTCCTGATCTTTTGCTATCTTTAATTTTTCTGAAATTATTTTCTTTCAAAATATTAATTTCCTTCTTTGATGATATCGTATCTTGCACCGTATTGACTTTTTTTGATCTGTGTTCAGGATGCCTCCGAAGACACGGTCTCACCATACCATTTCAGCAGCTGCCACCGAGAGGTCTGCTACCTCTCGTCCTGCACGGCTTCAGGCAGCTGCTACCGCTCCACTCACCACTCATGCGGTTGAGGGAGCATCTACTTCTCTCAGATATTCTTCTCCACCTATCGATCCGAGAGCTACCCATGTTGTTCCTGTGGTACCTCCTCCACCACCTCCTGCACCGGTAGACGTTGCCCAGTTATTCTCGTTCTTCAGGGAGATGATGGACGCACAGCACCGATAGGCAGACGTGATGAGATTGGGCATTGAGAATGCTCCCCATGTGGCTATGACGGCAGTAGACAGAGTGGCTCAGATCCAGCCACAAGCAGAGCAGGCACAGCATCCTAGGCTGGGCAACATCATTGACTTCCAGAGGATGCGACCCAAGAAGTTTTGGGGTACAGAGGGGATCCTGTACGCGGATGACTGGATCGAGCATATCAAGGGGATCTTTAGGCTGGCACTGATCCCAGACAGCATACAGATAGAGGCAGCGAGCAGCCAGAGGTTCGATCTTGCCCTTACTTGGTACCGTACTGACATGAGGATAGCGGTACCGGGACTTACTTTGGAGGCTTTCAAGAAGCTTTTCAATGAGAAGTTTTTTTCGGATGTGGCTCTCAGTGCCTTGGAGAGCCAGTTTGAGGCACTCGTCCAGGGGAGCATGCTGGTGGACGAGTATGCAGCAGAGTTCTGTCGTTTGACAGATTTGTAGAGGGCTTGAGCGAGGTAGCGAAGGCGCGAAAGTTCCACAAGGGTTTGGTCATGGCGGTCAAGTCCTTGACTAGGAGTGGCCGCGAGACGACCTTCGAGCAGATTGTGAGTGATGCTCAGAGGGCTAAGGATGACTTGGAGCTGAAGACCAAGAGGAGTAAAGATGCTTTCGGAGTAAGCAGCAGTGCAGGCCCAGCCAAGAGGCCCCATTTCCAGCAGACGAGGCCGTTCCAGCAGACTCAGCAACACCAGGGTCAGGGTCGTGCGCCTTTCCAGCAGGCGTCCCAGT
The DNA here is from genome assembly GCA_036927795.1 of Iris macrosiphon. Lineage (NCBI taxonomy): Eukaryota > Viridiplantae > Streptophyta > Magnoliopsida > Asparagales > Iridaceae > Iris > Iris macrosiphon. Next base: position 140,319,120 of record JAYESA010000018.1, on the reverse strand, counting down.
AGTAGAGGCAGGGACAGCAGCAGGGTCCGAGGCAGCCCATCACTTGCCCTTTTTGTAGGAAGCCGGGGCACGGATGGGACATTTGCAGTAAGAGGCTGGGAGATGCTTGTTATGTGGTGCGGCAAATCACCAGTTGAGGGATTGGCCTTCAGCATTCGCTCGTACATCTCAGGGCGGAGGAGCCGCTCAGAGGGGACCAGCCAGAGCACCTGCAGTACAGCGGAGAAGACAACCTTTGCAGACTCAGCAGCAGAGGTTTGCCCAGCACCAACACCGAGGAGGACAACAAGGGCGAGCTTTTGCCCTGACCGTAGAGGAGGCCGAGCCCGTTGGTGATGTGATTTCAGGTTCTATTCTTCTTGATTCCATTCCAGCACTTGCTTTATTTGATTCTGGTGCTTCCTATAGCTTTGTGTCTGTATCTTTTGCTGTTAGACAACATCTTGTTGCTGAACCTTTAGCTAGACTCTGCAAGATCACGATCGGGGGTGGCATCATTCTAGTCAGTGATGTCTGCAGAGACCGGAGAGTTACCTTGGGAGGCCGAGAGTTGAGTGTGTGCCTACTCATAATGCCACTTTCGAGCTACGATATTGTACTCGGGATGGATTGGTTGAGTATACACCATGCTAGTATAGATTATCGTAGAGGCAGAGTGTTGTTTAGTCCGCCGGGAGAGCCAGAGTTTGAGTTTGCCAGATGAGAAGCGGAGCAGAGCGAGGGAGTCTTCTGTGGAGCCCTGGTGGTAGAGCAGAGGTTGCCACATCCATTGATAGCGGAGTTCATGGATGTCTTTCCGGAGGAGTTGCCAGGGTTACCTCCGGACAGAGATGTGGAGTTCTCTATAGACTTGGTACCAGGCGCGGAGTCGATATCCCAGCACGTCTATAGAGTCAGCAACAGTGAGCTGGTAGAGTTGAAGAAGCAGGTGGATGAGCTTCAGGACAAGGGCTTTATCAGATCTAGTTTTTCTCCGTGGGGTGCTCCGGTACTTTTTATGTCGAAGAAGGATGGGTCGATACGGATGTGTATCGACTACAGGGCTCTGAACAACCTCACAATCAAGAACAAGTATCCGCTGCCGCGTATTGATGATCTCTTTGACCAGTTGAGCAGAGCGAGGGTGTTTTCCAGGATTGATCTGAGGACAGGCTACCACCAGGTGAAGGTCAGGAGGGAGGATATTCCGAAGACGGCTTTTCGGACCAGGTATGGACAGTATGAGTTCATGGTGATGTCGTTTGGGTTGACTAATGCCCCGGCAGTATTCATGAATCTGATGAACAAGGTGTTCCATCAGCATCTAGACAGGTTTATGGTGGTGTTTATAGATAAAATCTTGGTGTATTCGAAGACCCCAGAGGAGCATGAGGAGCATGTGAGGATAGTGCTGGAGACTCTCAGAAAGGAGAAGCTTTATGGAAAGCTTTCGAAGTGTGAGTTCTTCCTTGACAAGGTTGAATTCCTTGGTCATGTGGTAACATGAGAGGGGGTCTCGGTGGATCCGAGGTAGATCATGGCAGTTGAGGCATGGAGTGCTCCAAGTTCAGTAGCAGAGGTCAGGAGTTTCCTGGGGCTGGCAGGTTACTACAGGAGATTTGTTCAGGATTTTTCCCGGTTTGTAGAGCCATTGTCTAGGCTGACCCAGAAGGACATGGAATTTGTTTGGTCAGAGGAGTGCTAGGTCACCTTTGATGAGCTGAAGAGGAGGTTGACGACAGATCTAGTGTTGACATTGCCATCGGGGTTTGGAGGATTCACTATCTATAGTGATGCATCGGAGAAGGGACTGGATTGTGTGTTGCAACAGAATGGGAGGGTGATTGCCTATGCTTCCAGACAGTTAAGTCCTCATGAGAAGAACTATCCTACCCACGATTTGGAGTTGGCAGCGGTCATCTTTGCTCTGAAGTTGTGGAAACATTATTTATACGGAGAGCGTGTGGAGATCTTCACTGACCACAAGAGCTTGAAGTATGTGTTTACCCAAAAAGAGCTGAACATGAGGCAGAGGAGATGGTTGGAGTTGATGAAAGACTTCGACATATTGTTACAGTACCATCCATTGAAGGCGAACATAGTTGCGGATGCGCTGAGCAGGTATCCGGTAGCTATGTGCCTGACTACATATCGTTATCTCCTGGCAGATCAAGAGAGCTTGGGCATTGAGGTGATAGTGCCTGGAGTTGAGATGCAGATGTGGGGACTGCAGATTCAGTCAGAGTTGATAGACCGGATCAGGGCTACACAGTTTGAGGATGAGTCCTTGAGGAGCATCAGGACGCATGTTCAGATTGGATTATCAGATGACTTCACCATTGCTGATGATGGTTCATTACTGCATGGTACCAGGTTGTGTGTGCCGAGTGGGTCGTTGCGTGAGGAGGTTCTTCAGAAGGCGTATCGATCCCAGTACTCTATGCATCCAGGTGCCAACAAGATGTATAGAGATCTGAGAGAGCATGTATGGTGGTACGGGATGAAGCGGGAGGTAGCACGCTTCGAATCCCGTTGCTTAGTGTGCCAGCAGGTGAAGGCGGAGAGGCAGAGGCCAGGAGGGTTGCTCCAGCCGTTACCCATTTCGGAGTAGAAATGGGAGCATATGACCATGGATTTTGTTTCTGGGCTTCCCCGTTCTCCAGGAGGGAAGGATGCGATTTGGGTCATCGTAGACAGGTTGACCAAATCGGCCCACTTTCTACCATTCAAAGTGGGTACGTCTACGGAGAGACTAGCAGAGATGTATCTGCTCCAGATAGTCAGACTGCATGGAGTTCCTGTGAGCACAGTAACAGATCGGGACAGTCGCTTTACTTCGCATTCTGGAGGAGTCTGCAGGTTAGCTTGGGCACCCAGCTCAAGTTTAGTACTGCATATCACCCACAGACAGACGGTCAGTCAGAGAGGACCATTCAGACCCTCGAGGATATGCTTTGTACTTGTGTTCTGGATTTCAGAGGCTCTTGGGAGGATCACTTGCACTTGGTAGAGTTTGCTTACAACAACAGCTACCAAGCCAGTATCGAGATGTCACCATTCGAGGCGTTGTATGGATGGAGTTGTCACACTCCATTATCATGGGATGATGTAGGCGAGAGAGCTTTGCTTGGCCCAGAGATGGTGGTGGATGCGGCAGAAAAGGTCAAGCTTATTAGAGATAGACTTCAGGTGGCGCAGGACAAGCAGCGGCATTGGGCCGATAGCCACCGGAGACCTTTGGAGTTTGAGGTATAGCTTAGAATTTAGATTTTGTTCTTGTGTTTGCTTGTGATTGCTTGTTTTAGATTAAGTTCTGAGACCTTGTTTGTGCTAGGTTGGTGATCTGGTGTTACTGAGGATTTCTCCGACGTGGGGCACTATTCGCTTCGGTGGAGGCGGAAAGCTTAGCCCACGGTATGTTATCAAAAATGAAAGGCGAGCGGAGTTTCGTTGGACCCTTCAGCATTCTTGAGAGGGTCGGTGCTGTGGCGTATAGGCTAGATTTGCTGCCTACGCTAGAGGGAGTTCATGATGTGTTCCACATGTCGTAGTTGAGACGGTACGTGGCGGATCCCAGTCACGTATTGGATCACTCAGAGATCGTAGTGGGCCCTTCTCTTAGCTATCCAGAGCAGCCGGTGGAGATTCTAGATCGGCGGGAGAAGGTGTTGAGGAACCAGACTATTCCCTTGGTTCGCATCGCGTGGAGGCATCACTCTCCAGGTGAGTTGACTTGGGAGAGGGAGGATGAAATGCGCGAGCGATACCCTTATCTTTTCGAGCCTTGAGGTATGATTCTTTCTTTTCCTTGCATTCATGTCCTAGTTTCATCTTTTAATTTCGAGGACGAAATTATTTTAAGGAGGGTAGGCTTGTCACTACCCAATTCTAGAAAATAGGATTTTTTTTATTTTAATTTGGTAAATTGTGTATTGATCATAAATAATTGTATTTATATTTAATTAGTTGGTTGTATTATTTTTATTGGTTATTTTAGGATTTTGGCTAGTTTGGACCTAAGTCAGACCCTAGTGGACCCATGTCAGACCCAACCAACGCCCTTGTCAGACTCATTTATGGGTTTAGAATAGTTATTTTATTTTTAATTACCTAGCTGGGTTATTTTGGATTAATTAGAATGCCTTAAGAAACCCTAAACCCAAACCCTATTTTGGATGACTTAAATTAAGGGTATTTTGGTATTTAAGCTACAAAATCCTAACCCTATTTTCCTATACATTGCCGGCCATAACCATACCCCCCCCCTTCATTTTCATTTCTCCAACTTTATTTTCTTCCCTCCCTTCTCCTTCTTCACTTTCTTCCATTTACTTTTCTCCATTCCAAGTAAGTATTTCACCTTCCCCCTCTTCCTTCATTTACTTCTTCCATAAATGCAAAATCCTAACATTTCATTTTCCTCTAACCTAGGTGTGTAGAGCCTAGACTTTGTATAGAAGCTTGATTTGGAGGCTTGGAAGCTTGGTGTGGCAATTTGGGGGTTTTTGGAGACTTTGACCTTGGGATTTCAACTTTCAAGAGGTAAATCCTAACTTTTCTCTTAGTGATTGCTTTAATATAGTGTAATTAGTAGTTTAGAACATTCCTAGACCTTAGGGCTACCCATGGGAGAAAGTTAGAACTTGTTTGGATGTGTTTGGAGACTTTGACATTAGATTTTGTGTCAATTTTGGGTAAAATCCGATATTGGCCCAATTTTGGATATTGCCCTGTCACACCCCAGTCCTAAAATATCGAGGAACTGGACACGTGGCAATGGCCAGCAGTACACACCGATGGACAAACCCAATTTAATGGATCCATCGGGGCATACTTAAGTTGTATTACAATGATCAGGGTTTACTAATCTCATCCACAGATTAAACACAGCAATATCAACAAAAAGTATTAAACAACACCCAGTCACAAGTAAATAAAAATCGGGGAACAACCCGATATTAAGTCTGTTACAATGTTCATTTAAACAGGAATAAAAGAGTTTATTTGCCATAAAAACTAAGCATAGAGAAGCAGATGTTCAGGAGAAGTCCTCAGCGATCACCTCGTCCTCAGGTACTGGTACTGTTCCGAGAAGTGCTCATGTTCCGTACACCTCAGGATAGATATCCTCTGCTAATCCTGGGGATATAATCCAGATCCAGGTCCTCAGGGGACATAGCAAGGTACAAAATAACTCAAGCCAACATAATTGCAATGAAATAGTAAATGAAATAAACAGGGTAATTATGTAACCATCTATGTGAAATGCAAGTTGAGAGCATCACTAAAACTAAGGCTGATACCACTACAAGCTCTGTGTCGGGGAGCCGATAGCAGTTATACTATGCTATATAGTTTACTATGATGTGGCCTATATATATATAATCAGCCTGTAGCCTGTGTGTCTCTCCCCACCCAATGTAACCACACGTCTCATGTCCATAACGTCTCATGTCCATGTCACGTGAGATCATATCTAATGCAGTGAGTCATACTATGTCTATGAATATAATGTCTAAGAATATAATGTCTATGTCATAAATTCTGCAACCTACACAGAATCACCTTGAATATTTTAGGAAGATTCTGTCTCATGATTCGTGTCAGGTGTCCTGGGTATAATGTACTTGATATGGCAAGTACGAGAATGTAAATGTCACGATATCCATTTCTAGGTGACCTTACACAACCCCGCGTACGGTGTTGGCACCCGACTATTAATCGGACGCTAAGCAAGTCACACGGCCCTAGGGTTGAGCATGTACAACAGTCACAGGAATAAATCAAGAGAACAAAATGAATCAATATACTGCAATTATGGCAAGGTACACTTGCCTGGGGTTCCGGCTCCAATTGTGGCTCTGACTTCAGCGGAATTTGCAGGCAGTACTCCGGTTGCTGAAATAAATATCACCATCAGATCCAGAAAATATCAATCAGCTAAAAACGCCTGTCCTTGAGTCCAATTTGGACACAGGGGCAAAAATGACATTTCTAAGTCAAAGCGGGGTCCATATGTGGGCCGCTTTGCACCAAAAAATGTGTCAGAGTCAAAGGTCTCCAAATTTGTCCAACTTAGTGTCAACAGGTCAGGAACGATGATACGAACCCAACGAAACTTTCAGAATTGGATTCCGATGAGCCGATCACAAAATCGTCCATCAAGTGGAGCATGTGGGGCCCACGATACGCGATTTTGTCAACGTTCTCAGAATTGAACCAAACTTGGGTCACAGGACCAGCGTATTGCTACGAGTCTGATGGCGCAAGTTTAGTCTCGATCCGACGTGTGTACACTAAGTTACAGCGTATTCCAGAAAAGTCGGATACGGGGCGTTATCGGCGGATACGCATTGATTTCGGTGTGCACGCACATCCGAATCAATTTCTGAGAAATCCCACACGTCCGTATCGACGGCGCGCACGTATCGGTGAAGATCGCACGCGACCAAGTCATCCCGTTTGGCGGGGCGTACTCAGTTCCGGGGTGAAACAGGGCATTGATTTTCCTGTTTTTGGATCGCGGTTCGCGATCACCACAGGACGCGACGCACCGAGCGGGTTGCACGGGCATCGAGAGGGTCATGCAGGGTTCGTGTCACAACTGACGGAATAGAAATCGGGGCAGCAAGGAGAGAATTATGAGTACCTGAACAGGGCTCCAAAAGTCCGAATTACGCGTGTCCGAGTCGAGTCTAATGTGTCCTGGACGTGTCCGGCCGTGTCCTGGCTAGGGCTTGAGTTCTGTGTCGTGTCTGAGTCGTCGGAAGCTTGCTGGACAGCTGAGGGAGTCGCCGGAGTCGGTCTGGGGAGGTCGGCAAGGTCATGGGCGGCCGGATCTGGTGCTGGAGGGCGACAGAGGGCGCTGGAGTCGGGCTCGACGTCGGGTCGGGGTGAACTCGATCGGAGGGAGGAGGAGAGGGAGGAGGTTCTGGAGTCGGAGTCGGGTGCTGGATAGTTGGGCGGAAGGCTGGGCGGCTGGGTTCAGGAGGTGCGGCGCCGGTGGTCAGGTGCTGGAGGGGATGGCCGGAGTTCCAGGGCTCGCCGGAGAAGAAAGGAATCAAGGAGAAATTTCGGTGGCCGGTGTGGTTTATATAGAGGGATTTGGGAAGAGGGACGGCTGGGGGTTTGGCCGAAATAGGAAGGGAAGGCGCCGGCGGGTGGAGGAAGTTGAAGATGGGGGGTCGCCGGCGGCCACGGCGGCGTAAACGGCCGCCGGCAGGGGAATCGTCGGGTAGGTGGAAAGTTTTGGGGGTTAGGTTACAGGCGGGTCGGGTCGGGTCCAACCGGGTCGGGTCTGACCCGGATCCGACCCGTTAAGGGGTTTGGGCTGGTTTGGGCAGACCGGCCGGTCCGATTCGGTCTAATTATTGGGTTGGTTTAAAATGGTTTAGGTGAACCAGGTTAAATTAATTAGGTTAATTTAATCAATAGTTTTTAGGGCTTTAAAAATACTTCCGGGGTCCAATAAATTCTCGAAAAATACCCTATGACTAGTTTTTCAATTTACACCATAAAATATTATTTTCATAATATTTTAATATTATGTAACATCATTTAAAAATCATTTAATAATTAAAACACCTTAGTTTAATTACAGAAAAAATCCCAGAAAATTCCAGAAAATTATGAAAAATCCAAATTTAAAAATTCTTGAAAATCAGGGGGTTTATAATCTACCCCCCTTAAGAGGATTGCGTCCTCGCAATCAATGAATAACCGGTCAACAGAGATGACACGGTTGCAAAATTTATTCGAAGCACATCAAGATTAAGAAAAGTCAAGGTTGAGGGTTTAAACTCATAGGGAAAATCATTTCCCTAAGCAATGGAAGTTATGCAATTTCCCAAATGTAGGAAATCTAGAAAATTACAGTTTTAGAAAACCAGGTTTATCCTTTATAAAAACATATTAGACTAACAATTCTAGGTTATCACTAGGTTATCAATTATTAGCAAGTTAAAACTATCAGGTTAAGTCTAGGGTCACGAACCAGCAGGCACGAACTATAGCAATACTAGAAACAGAACTACAAAAACTTACACGCATTAGCTACTCAATGGTTCTGCGCGTCTTCCAAGGTCATCGCGAAGGCTTGTCCGCATCCTTGTGGTGGATTCCTCTGCTGCTGCTGGACCTGCTGAAAGAGTGTTGATCTGCTTGATTTCTTTGTTGAGATGATGGTCCTCCATCAACTGGTGTCACTTCATTGTCGTAGGAGACAACTGCAACTTGTGGTGTTCCTGCGAAAGTCTCGTTGCTTGCTTGTGAATCCACTACTCTGCATCCAAAATAAACTGTAAAAGACGCACAAGAAAATCAAGGCAGGATGCAAGTCAAGGAATTAGTTCGAATCCGATATAGATGTCAAGAACGTTTCAAGCAAGTGGATGAGATCCTAAAAACTTATCCTATTCTTATTGCAGGCCTGTTCGGTCCCTAAGTTTGAAACCGAATAATTTAGTCGTTGACCTGCATGGGCCACCACAAAAACCATGTCACGCCCCAGTCCCAAAATATCGAGGAACTGGACACGTGGCAATGGCCAGCAGTACGCACCGATGGACAAACCCAATTTAATGGATCCATCGGGGCATACTTAAGCTGTATTACAATGATCAGGGTTTACTAATCTCATCCACAGATTAAACACAGCAATATCAATAAAAAGTATTAAACAACATCCAGTCACAAGTAAATAAAAATCGGGGAATAACCCTATATTAAGTCTGTTACAATGTTCATTTAAACAGGAATAAAAGAGTTTATTTGCCATAAAAACTGAGCATAGAGAAGCAGATATTCAGGAGAAGTCCTCAGCGATCACCTTGTCCTCAGGTACTGGTACTGTTCCGAGAAGTGCTCATGTTCCATACACCTCGGGATAGATATCCTCTGCTAATCCTGGGGATATAATCCAGATCCAGGTCCTCAAGGGACATAGCAAGGTACAAAATAACTCAAGCCAACATAATTGCAATGAAATAGTAAATGAAATAAACAGGATAATTATGTAACCATCTATGTGAAATACAAGTTGAGAGCATCACTAAAACTAAGGCTGATACCACTACAAGCTCTGTGTCGGGGAGCCGGTAGCAGTTATACTATGCTATGTAGTTTACTATAATGTGGCCTATATATATATAATCAGCCTGTAGCCTGTGTGTCTCTCCCCACCCAATGTAACCACACGTCTCATGTCCATAACGCCTCATGTCCATGTCACGTGAGATCATATCTAATGCAGTGAGTCATACTATGTCTATGAATATAATGTCTAAGAATATAATATCTATGTCATAAATCCTGCAACCTACACAGAATCATCTTAAATATTTTAGGAAGATTCTGTCTCATGATTCGTGTCAGTTGTCCTGGGTATAATGTACTTGATATGGCAAGTACGAGAATGTAAATGTCACGATATCCATTTCTAGGTGACCTTACACAACCCCGCGTACGGTGTTGGCACCCGACTATTAATCGGGCGCTAAGCAAGTCACACGGCCCTAGGGTTGAGCATGTACAACAGTCACAGGAATAAATTAAGAGAACAAAATGAATCAATATACTGCAATTATGGCAAGGTACACTTGCTTGGGGTTCCGACTCCAATTGTGGCTCTGACTTCAGCGGGATTTGCAGGCAGTACTCCGGTTGCTGAAATAAATATCACCATCAGATCCAAAAAATATCAATCAGCTAGAAACGCCTGTCCTTGAGTCCAATTTGGACACAGGGGCAAAAATGATATTTCTAAGTCAAAGCGGGGTCCATATGTGGGCCGCTTTGCACCGAAATACGTGTCAGAGTCAAAGGTCTCCAAATTTGTCCAACTTAGTGTCAACAGGTCAGAAACGATGATACGAACCCAACAGAACTTCCAGAATTGGATTCCGATGAGCCGATCACAAAATCGCCCGTCAAGTGGAGCCTGTGGGGCCCACGATACGCGATTTTGTCAACGTTCTCAGAATCGAACCAAACTTGGGTCACAGGACCAGCGTATTGCTACGAGTCTGATGGCATAAGTTTCGTCTCGATCCGACGTGTGTACACTAAGTTACAGCGTATTCCAGAAAGGTCGGATACGGAGAGTTGTCGGCGGATACGCATTGATTTCGGTGTGCATGCACATCTGAATTAATTTCTGCGAAATCTCACACATCCGTATCGACGGCGCGCACGTATCGGTGAAGATCGCACGCGACCAAGTCGTCCCGTTTGGCGAGGCGTACTCAGTTCCGGGGTGAAATAGGGCGTTGATTTTCCTGTTTTTGGATCGCGGTTCGCACGGGCATCGAGAGGGTCACGCAGGGTTCGCGTCACAACTGACGGAATAGAAATCGGGGCAGCGAGGAGAGAGTTATGAGTACCTGAACAGGGCTCCAAAAGTCCGAATTACGCGTGTCCAAGTCGAGTCTAATGTGTCTTGGACGTGTCCGGCCGTGTCCTGGCTAGGGCTTGAGTTCTGTGTCGTGTCTGAGTCACCGGAAGCTTGCTGGACAGCTGAGGGAGTCGCCGGAATCGGTCTGGGGAGGTCGGCAAGGTCGTGGGCGGCCAGATCTGGTGCTGGAGGGCGGCGGAGGGCGCTGGAGTCGGGCTCGGTGTCGGGTCGGGGTGAACTCGATCGGAGGGAGGAGGAGAGGGAGGAGGTCCTGGAGTCGGCGTCGGGTGCTGGATAGTTGGGCGGAAGGCTGGGCGGCCGGGTTCAGGAGGTGCGACGCCGGTGGTCAGGTGCTGGAGGGGATGGCCGGAGTTCCAGGGCTCGCCGGAGAAGAAAGGAATCAAGGAGAAATTCTGGTGGCCGGTGTGGTTTATATAGAGGGATTTGGGAAGAGGGACGGCCGGGGGTTTGGCCGGAATAGGAAGGGAAGGCGCCGGCGGGTGGAGGAAGTTGAAGATGGGGGGTCGCCGGCGGCCACGGCGGCGTAAACGGCCGCCGGCAGGGGAATCGTCGGGTAGGTGGAAAGTTTTGGGGGTTAGGTTACAGGCGGGTCGGGTCGGGTCCAAGCGGGTCGGGTCTGACCCGGATCCGACCCGTTAAGGGGTTTGGGCCGGTTTGGGCAGACCGGCCAGTCCGGTTCGGTCTAATTATTGGGTTGGTTTAATATGGTTTAGGTGAACCGGGTTAAATTAATTAGGTTAATTTAATCAATAGTTTTTAGGGCTTTAAAAATACTTCCGGGGTCCAATAAATTTCCGAAAAATATCTTATGACCAGTTTTTCATTTTACACCATAAAATATTATTTTTATAATATTTTAATATTATGTAACATCATTTAAAAATTATTTAATAATTAAAACACCTTAGTTTAATTACAGAAAAAATACTAGAAAATTCCAAAAAATTATGAAAAATCCAAATTTAAAAATTCTTGAAAATCAGGGGGTTTACATGCCCTAGGTTAGACGGACCTAGGTAGACATGCTTGGGTGTCTTTAGGATAAGTACGTGTTCCCGTTCGGACACGTGAGGTCGTATCGCGGAGTTTTTGGCATTTTTGGCGATTTGAGAGTTTTTCCTTCGTCGTGGGTTCCAAGTGCATGTGGAATTTTGCCATGGACCTAGAATCGGAGAGTTAGCATTTTTGTGAGGCTCTAGACATCGATTAGAACTCGTGAATAAATTTTGGGTCAATTCCGAGTAGGTTTGGTGTGTGTTTCATGAGGTATCGTGAGCCACACACCAAGTGTTCGTCGAAATGACCAAATGGCCATTTCGACTTGGTTTCTAGGTTTCGGGCTTGTACGCGGGTTGGTTTAGCCTTGGGGAGTGTGTATTAGAGTTTTCGAGTTTATATTTATATATATATATATATATATATATATATATATATATGTATATGGGTGTTTGTGCGTGTGTTGGTGTGGTTGTGTGTGTGTTTGAGTGTGGTTGTGTGTTTGTGTGTAAGTATGTTTATATATATATGTGTGTGTGTGTGTGTGTGTTTGTATATATATATATATATGTGTGTGTGTGTGTGTATATATATATGTGCGTGAGTGTGTATATACATGTATATGTGTGTGTAGAGTGTGTGTGAGTAGAGAGGAAGGGAGAGTGAGTTAGAGAGATCGAGAGAGAGGGCAGGAAGTAGAGCAACAGCAGCAGGGAGAGGAAGTAGAACAGCAGCAGCAAGTAGCTGCAGTGGCAGCAGCAGCAAGTAACAGCAGCAGCCAGTGGCAGCAGCAGCAGCATGGACCATCAGCAGCAGTAGCATTAGGAGCATCAGCAGTAGAGTTTAGAGAGGGAGATATTAGATGCATATATATATATATATTTAGTTAGCTAGTTAGTGAGTTGAGATGGGTAAGGTAGGTATCTCAATACCTTGAGATATCAAGGTATTGAAGGTAACTTGAGATACTCAAGGTATTGGGTATCGGGACGAGGTATTGGACGTTTGCCTAGGAATGAGGTTAGAGTTGGTTTTATATATATATATATATATATATATATATATATATATATATATATATATATATATATATACGTGTTAGTAAATGCATTAGTGGGTATATGCGGGGTATATAGCATAGGTTGAGATATCTGATACCGAGGGTATCCCGGTACCTCAAGGAGACGAGTTTGAGGGTTTACTAGCTTAATGAGCTATTTTTGACCTAGAATTTTAGGGTCACCCTAGTTTGACCTAGAGTTGACCGTAATTGCCCCTGTTGACCACCAAAGTCAACCCTTGACCTAGTTTCGGCCTAGAGTTGACTTTTTGGACCTCGGGTTGACCTTTTGACCCATATTTTACCGGTTTGATCCGTTTGACCTAGAACAACCCTAGAAGCTTGTTTTTAGTTATTTTATATCTGTTTAACTCTTTAGAACTCGTTTAACCTTGCTTTTCACAATAGTTCTTTGCGACGCCAGTCCGGATCTCAATCCTCATTAGTTGCTCAGGACGTCAGGCGAGTACCTACCTCTGATTATTTTTATTTTATGATAGCGTATATATCATCTGTTCTAGAACTGTTGATACTTAATTTTGACACATTATTTTATGAGCTGGTACTAGTTGGATCCCGTCATGAGATGTTATCCCCCTTACCATGTTCAGCGGGTACTCTATCACGTGTATTTCATCATGTGCTTCGGGTATTGATTCTCATGTGCTTCGTGTGCTCTCGCTTTCATGTGCGCGAGTTATTTATCATGTACGTAGCGTGTCATGGTTGGATCCAAGAGTATTAGTGGGGGAGGGGAGTAGAAGTTGGTTATGTGATCAAATCCAAACAGTATTCATGTGTATGTCGGTTATTCAACTCACGCATAACGGATTTATCGTAGAATAAATCATGTGCAACCCAAGTCGATCACATAATGAACTTGTGCTCAAGGCACTTAGCTAGTATTCCTATTTTCTCACATGCAGTTACTTCTCTACTACTTGTATTGTTCCCCAGTTTTACATTGCAGTTACTTTATCAGTTCTACCATGTATTTACTTTCCTGTGCATCTTGTATTCTTTTCTATTGCTAGTCATATACACCTTACCATGTATTTGGAGTTGCTTTCAGAGTTATGTACTTCGCTCCAATCCTGACTGGATATATTTTTCCAGAGGATCCTGAGAACTTTTGTCCGACTTACTACGGGCCAGGTGTCGACGATTGTTGCGACCCTGAGATAGAGGAGGAGCCCGTCCCAGTTGAGGAGACGCCGCTAGCGCCCTAGTATAGCTAGGTGGGTTTCACTGGGTTTGTTCCCAGTTGGTTTTTGGATTACTGTATTATTTATTTTGCTACTACTGTGAGATGTTGTAGACTCTTAGACTTGGACTGTATATTTTGGATATTGTACTTGCTCTCTTTGGTTCTTTGTTTCTTTGTTGATATCTTATCGTGCTTTTACTCTTCCCCTAGTTCTTGTGATTGAGTTTATGTATATATTATAATGTTGTCCTCCTTTGGGAGAGGTTATCTTGACAGGTTATTATAAGTTATAGATAGTTGTGACCTAGAACGGACCTAGACAGCGTTCTACCGCCGATTCTACGGCGTAGGCTGGACGTACCCACGACTCATGCCCGATTTTCCGGGTGCGGGTCATGACACTTTGCTAGCAACTTATCAACTTATGACCGAGCTACCGACCTTTCTTAAGGAGCCCTCATCAATTTTGAAGCATCGAGAGGAATTATGAGTCGTTATAGCCAAGAATCAGAAGACCAAGTTTTGACTATGGATCATGAACCAAATAGAGTGGTGTGCACTGACCAAGCTTCCATCGATATATTTTACCAGAAAATTTTAAGTTTTAGAGATTCATTGTAAGCTCTCGTTAAAGAGTTGTAATTTGTCGAAATAAATACAAGTTTACTTTCATTTGCAATCTTTGTAGCGGAAAACAATCAGGTGTGTGATTTTGGTGGTACTAGTTATCTCCATTCGGTAACGTTCGGTACGCCAACTTTGACTAATCTGTCTCCATTCTGTTTCTCCCAAGGTGTAAGATCGACTCTTGACCAATATTTATAAGACTACAAAGTGTGTGTAATGACATCACCAACCCTAACTAGAAATAGAAAATACATAAGTAATAAATGCTGGAAAAAAACTAATATACTCTTCAACGAAGGCTATCACTAATATAGAAAGAACGAAGAGAACTCCATACTTCGTAGGCCTTCGTCCTTTTTTATTTTATTGTTGCATATCGAATTATAACTAAGATTAGTTTATGAAATAAGTCTCCCTTATGCTTTCAGAAGATGCCAAATAGGGAAGTATCTTATCAAACGAATTGATGTTACCAAGTATCCTCTAGGTGTCGTTAAAAAAGATAAGTACAGTTAGTCCAATAAAACTTGGTTTGGATTGCTTTGCTTTTCAAAAGAAAACAACATAACAAATTTTTTTTAGAATAGACACCTCAGTTGATGTCAATAATTATCTAACTTTTCGAAAAACAACATATTTTAAGAATGCTTTTCAAAAAAATAAATAGAAACATCTTTGATAAGCAATTTTGAACCCACCTCTAATTCACTTAGGTCTCGCTTAGTTCGCGGAAAGAAAAGAAAAGAAAATAAGTCTTTACTATTTTCTTTCTTTTAGGAATTTACAATTCCCATAAAATTTTCTTTCGCTTTTTGGAAAGGCATTAATATTGGGAGAAAAAATGAATTATTGGGATGAGAAAGAAAAACTTTTGGCGGGTGGAAGAAATATTTCTATTCATTTTTTGGCATCCAAATATAGTAAACCAAATTTTTTTTCCAAAGTTCTGATTTTATGAACCAAACGTGGTACAACTTTGAGGTGGTGTTCGGGTTCAAGTTTTTGAGGGTTGGGAATGGGTTTTAGATTCCTTATCCTTGTTTGGTATGTATATGATTGAAAATTAGGGATGAATCAGATGGGGTTCATATTTTCATGGTTATGGAAAAATAATTTCCAAGGTTCCTTTTGGGAATAATTTTGCTTTCCTAGGAATGTTGCTTGAATATTTTGTTTGGACAATAACACCCTTATTTTACTTTCAAATTTTTAACTTCTATCCCAAATATGTAAATTTAGATAACAAAAACATGAAAGGATATTTATGAAAAATTTAATAAATTAATATTTTTTTTCCATATTTTCAATCTAATATAAATTAACATGGGTATGAAAATGCTAAATTTATTTCTCCGAGAAATGAATGAAAAATGAATTCCTAGTAATACAAAACCTTGATCCAAACGAGCCATAGAGTTTAATTTTGTTCATCACTAAAATTAGGGTAATTATAAGGGCACTGCACATTTTACTCGGGGCTAGCCGATTGAAAAATTAGAAAAAATTACAAGTTTGCCATCATGAAAGTTACTCGGGGCTAGCCCACTGTAATACTCAGGACTGTCAAAATTTTGACAGTCCTACCACTTGGAAGGACTGTCAAAATTTTGACAGTCTCATTTCCCAAAATTACAAGTTTCTCAAAGTTACTTGGGGCTAGCCCAAATTGTTATAATCAGGACTGTCAAAATTTTGACAGTCCTACCACTTGGAAGGACTGTCAAAATTTTGACAGTCCTACAAATTGTTAGGACTGTCATAATTTTGACAGTCCCACAAGTTATGTGGACTGTCAAAATTTTGACAGTCCTAATTTTAACCCACTGAAAATTTTATATAAAACTAGGACTGTCAGGATTTTGACAGTCCCACAAGAAATGAGGACTGTCAAAATTTTGACAGTCCTCATTTGTGGCTAGCCAAAATTGTTATAATCGGGACTGTCAAAATTTTGACAGTCCTTCCACTTGGAAGGACTGTCAAAATTTTGACAGTCCTCATTTGGGGCTAGCCCAAATTGTTATAATCAGGACTGTCAAAATTTTGACAGTCCACATAGCTTGTGGGACTGTCAAAATTTTGACAGTCCTACAAATTTTTAGGACTGTCATAATTTTGACAGTCCCATAACCTATGTGGACTGTCAAAATTTTGACAGTCATAATTTTAACCCACTGAAAATTTTATATAAAACTAGGATCAGACTTCAAACGGTCATAACTATTTGTTTTCAAATCGTTTTTGGTCACACAATAGGTCGATTTGTATGTTTTCGACGAGAGTAACACAATTCGTGTAGAGAGAATTTTCATCCGAAGTAAGACGTACATATTACAAGCAAAAATATAAAAGTTTAAAGTATTATAACTTTTGACTGGGAGATCGAAACAAGCTCCAGTTTGAGCCAAAATGACCGTATGGAAAAGTACTTCGGGATAAACGTTTCACCGTTTGACGGACTTTCCAAATTTTTAGAATCGCAAAAAAACGATGTTTTGACCTCCAAATTTGACTTTTTGGTCATTTTTTTTTTTTACAAAAAATATTTAATGTAGCAATAATAAATTTACTATTTTAAATAACAGAATACTTTAACAAATTTTAAGGATAGAAATTTTAAGGATAATTTGAAATTGTCCCCCGTCCCAACAATTAAAAAAAATAAATTAACAGAAAAAAAAATTTAGGACTGTCAAAATTTTGACAGTCCTACCAATGGGAAGGACTGTCAAAATTTTGACAGTCCTAAAAATTCAACATATATTTTTAGGACTGTCAAAATTTTGACAGTCCTACCAATTGGAAGGACTGTCAAAAGTTTGACAGTCCTAAAAATATATGTTAAATTTTTAGGACTGTCAAAATTTTGACAGTCATTCCCATTGGTAGGACTGTCAAAATTTTGACAGTCCTAAAAATCGACATTTTGACAGTTCTTCTATTTTTTCATTTTCTTTTTTGACAGTCCGGGAGGCGGGGGAGGAGGCAGAGGCGGCGACGACGACGACGACGGGAGGCTGCGGTGGAGGACGGGGGAGGAGGCGGAGGAGGACGGCGGGAGGAGGGAGGGCTCCGGTGGGGTGGGAAGGGTTTGGGAAGAAGGGTTTCAAAGTGGGCTAGCCCAGAGAGTAAATTAATGGGCTAGTGTGAGTAAACTTTGCTCATTAATGGGCTAGCCCCAATCCTGGGCTAGTCCCAAGTAAAATGTGCAGTGCCCTTATCAAAAGCCTAAAATTATGATAGATTATTTACCCTTCCATTCAAAAATAGACACTGTTATTTTTATCTAACATACAATAATTTTAAAAATGGTTTGATAATATCTATACTAAATTTTTCTAATTTGATAGGGGACAAATATAAAAATAAAGAAAAAGAAAAAGAAAAAGAAAAAGAAGAAGCTTTGAAGCCAATCAGAAATAAAAGTGGGACTAGTAGCACTTTGCTTCCAGGAAACTCAATAATAACTCAAAAAGAAGCATGGCCATCAGTCAGCTTTCGTATTCATTGAACCTCGCGCATAATCGGAGCGAAGTGACAAAATCCAACAGCAGTATTTAGCTGCTGTGCGCCGCCCCCACCCCTCCTTCCCCCACCTGTCCCTCTCTTGATTACCTTAGCACCACCCAAGCGGTAACCCCACCGGTAGGTGACCGTAACCCTTCGCATTTCCAGACCCCGCGGCTCGCCCACTCCTGCCGCACGCATCTGCTAAAAATATTGGACTTTTTGATATTACATTCAGGATATTGAAATTATTTCATGTTATTTCACGAGTAGATATTATTTTTTTTTAAATGTCGTTAAATTTTTTTAAATGTGTCACTATAAATTCAAAAATGACACTTTCAGGAAGGTAATATTAACTTATGAAACAGTAGAAAAATAATATCAATATCCTACATCTAGTAGGAGGGTAATATCAAAAAGCCCAAAAATATAATAAGGTCCCATCCGATCGTCCAATCTGATCGATGGTAAAGGTCTAGATAATGACGATTTTGCCCCAAACTGAAAATTCAGTTCAATTTTGATTTCGGTTTTGAAAATATTAAAAAAAAATTATTCGATTTCGGTTTTAGATTTCGATTACAATCAAAAATCAAAAACCGAATAATTTGTTTATATAATTATGTAAATATTCTAATTTTATATATCTTTTGTAATTTAAAATATGTATATTTTAAAAATAATAATTATATATATATATATATATATATATATATATATAGAGAGAGAGAGAGAGAGAGAGAATAAGGGAGGTGAGATGGCACCTCACTCTAAAAACAAGGGTGTCAGTGACGTGGCACAATCCCAACCACACATTTCATAATTGACAATTTGCACTTAACCCCCTCCTCTCGTTTGTGTGGTTGAGATTGTGCCACGTCACCGCCACCTTTATTTTTAGAGTGATGTGCCATCTCACCTCCCTTATTCTCTCTCTCTCTCTCTATATATATATATATATATATATATGTTTTAAAGTTTAACTTATAAATACAATAAATATGTGTATATATAATTTAATATAATTTAATTATAATTTTAATTTTGAATAAGATATATTATACAATAGTAATAGTCTAATCGAATAAATCGAATAGTTTATTCGACTTTTCGACTTAGATTATGTTTTTAGATTTTTTAAATTTTAATTTATTCAGTTTTAACTATTAAAAACGAATAAATCAATTGCTCACTACCTACTTTCAGACCGTGAGCTCTTTGGAAGTCGTCTCTGTCCTCACACACTCTCTCTCTCTCTCTAGAACTTGGTCACTCACTCTCTCTCCTCACTTTTCCTCTCTCTCTACGAAAAGAAGAATCGCGTGAAGAAAGCGAAGGGGGGCTTCTGCTCTGGACCAACCGCTTCGTCTCCGGCGATCGCAAAGATCGGAGTTTTCTTCCTCTCGCTCCCCGATTTCTGGTAAATAGATCGATTCTCGATATTGAGCTGAATTTTTCGATTGTTTCTGCTCTCGATGCGGTAGGTTTAGGGGTTGGGGTTTTCTGCTCCCTTTTCTTGATCGATTAGGGTTAGGTATGCAATCGGAGCTCATTGTAACGACATTTGGGGCTTAGGGTTCTTGTTTGATCGGAATAGAACCGCAATCGTTCGAAATTTGGGATAAAGTTGCCTTCTTTTGTGTTCCTTGGAAGCATTCATTGATCAAAAGCCGAAATTTTGTTGCTTGGAGTAATTCTGTGCTGTCGATACAAGAAAGTAATGTTCTTGGACCGGAAGTTTTAGTTCAGCGCGTTGAATTACTAGTGATGTGTTTCTTATTATTGAAGTTCCTTCAGTCCATCTCTAAATAGTGTATGGCTACGTCACGAACTTGATCGACTTTGTTGTTATAAATTTATAATGCACCGTCAAGATTTAGGCTGTAGTTCCCTAATCAGTTCCTGGAGTTTTTGTTTTGTTTCTCTTTCGTCATTGATTCTTCGAAATTAGGGTTAGTCTGCAATCATAGCTCATCGTAACGACATTTGGGGTTTAGGGTTCTCTTTTGGTCGGAATTGGACCTTAATCATATGAGATTTTGGATGAAGTTGCTCTTTTGTGTTCCTTGGAAGCATCTGTTGATCAAAAGCCCAATCTTTTGTACCAATTCTTACGGAAATTTGTTGTTTCGAGTATTTATGTCCTGTCCTTGTATAAGAATACAAGAAATTTTAATTTTTTTGTTGTAATGCACATTCATGATGCAGTTTTGTATAGTTGTGCAAAAGTTGATTGCTCATTTTTTGTTTTGTTTTCTAAGCCATGCAGAAAGCAGAAACTAATTGCTGAGGTTGGAGGGTGATGGAGGGCTGTGACTGTTTCGAGCCGCAATGGCCGGCCGATGAGCTTCTAGTGAAGTATCAGTATATTTCGGACTTCTTCATAGCCCTCGCCTATTTCTCTATTCCTCTCGAACTCATCTATTTCGTGAAGAAATCATCGTTTTTCCCTTATAGATGGGTGCTGATACAGTTTGGTGCATTCATTGTTCTTTGTGGAGCAACCCACTTGATAAACCTGTGGACTTTCACGATGCACTCGAAGACGCTTGCCATTGTAATGACTGTCGCTAAAGTTTCAACTGCGTTCGTCTCGTGTTTGACAGCAGTGATGCTTGTGCACATAATACCTGATCTATTAAGTGTTAAAACAAGAGAGCTTTTTCTTAAGAATAAGGCTGAGGAGCTTGATAGGGAGATGGGCCTCATCCGTACCCAGGAAGAAACAGGGAGGCATGTCCGTATGCTTACACATGAAATAAGAAGCACGCTTGATAGACATACTATATTGAATACTACCCTTGTTGAGCTTGGGAGGACCTTGGATTTGGCAGAGTGTGCCCTGTGGATGCCATCAAGGACTGGCTTGAATCTCCAGGTTTCTCATACGCTGCACAATCAAATACCAATTGGATCAACTGTCTCTATTAATCTCGCTATAGTGAATAAAGTTTTCAGTAGTAATCGTGCGATAAGAATACCACACTCATGCCCGTTGGCTAGGATTCGGCCTCTCACAGGAAGATATGTTCCGCCTGAGGTTGTTGCTGTACGGGTTCCATTATTGCATCTCTCAAATTTCCAGATTAACGACTGGCCTGAGCTTTCTGCAAGAAGCTATGCAGTGATGGTCTTAATGCTGCCATCAGATAGTGCTAGAAAGTGGCATGGCTATGAACTGGAGCTTGTTGAGGTGGTTGCTGATCAGGTTGTTATCAATTCCTTAACTTCTTTCAAGTATGAAGTACATCATCATATTTAGATATTTTGCATACCACTACCCCTCTTAAGTTTCTTTGCTGCAATGCATAAGACATAACAAAATCTTTGAATAGTCAGTGGTTCACTAGTGATTCGGATTGGTTCTTACCAGAGGCGGATCCAGGAATTACAGTCAAAGGGGACGGCCTGTTGAGCAGCAAAAGAAATAATAATAAGAGAGTGGTTGAGAAGTAAAAAAGAAAGAAAAAAAAAGAACTAGTAATGAGTTATGAGATTCGAATAGAGACCTCTTGAATACGTTTAACAAGTTTACCAACTAGTCTGATCAGTGATGTTTTAGGTAGGTAGTAGGTCATATTTATTTGTATTTTTTGGCAAAATTATCAAATAAATTTATAACCAAAATTCTTTTTCATGAAATCAAGTGGGGGCTTGAGCCTGCCACATGCTTCAGTTGGATCTGCCGCTGGTACTGACAGAGTTATTATTGCCGAATCATTACTTTTGCTTATAGCACTATATGGTTTTGTAATATCGGGTTCCTTATATGCTAGCATGCAAAAGTGAGTTGCAGATATGTGTCCTCTGTTCCATGGGCAGGAAAAGGACACGGTATTATTCGAACACGGGGTCACGGTTGACACCTATTTTGGTTGTAGTTTATTTTGAAGAACTTGCTTATTCAGATCATTCTTAATACACATGCAAATGCACATTGCACGTATTTTCATGCTATAGACATGTCCAGGTGTCTGGTCCTGTGTCCAAAATTTCCCAACACTCAGAACACTTGGCACCCTGCCAGGTGTGTAACTAACACCAGAAACTATAGCAACAATACTGCAAACGGACAACAATGTGGCGTGTCCATTAAAATATATGCTAAATTGTTTTAACAAAATTGAGAAATTTTTTAATAAAACGAAACTGCCTACTAAGAATAAAACAAAGACTGGGCATTAGAGTGACCTAAACCTTGGCAAACTGAGGTGCAAATGCACCCATGTTCGTTGCCCCTCCAAAGAGACCTTTTCACTTCATAGCTAACGAACATCGTTGCTAACACTGCTAGGTTTTATGTATATTTAAGATATTTATATATATGTTCAACAACCTACTTTCTTTTGCTCATGGTACCTCAAAATTATTGAAAAACAACAAGAAGATGGAAAATCATGATCTTACATCTCCAAACAAGCAACTTTCACACGTTGGAGTCTGCCTTAATATAGAAAAGTTGATGCAGGACAGGAACTAAAATGAACCAAGGGACAATGCACTGTCAAATCAACATATCTACACAAACCATACTGAGTCAAAAACTATCAATACTGAAGAATTTCAAGAAATCTGAGAGTAGCAATTGAAGCAAGATCAAGATTAGGGTTTGGCAGAGGATGGGTGAACTATATCAACACAATTGAAAACTTGCCAAATCTTGTACTTGGAAGTAATTCCTTCTCTTCGAAGTTTTCTGTCTCCAAGATCCAAGGTTCAATCATAATCCAACAGGAGAGGTCTTGATTTATGGGGATTGATTGTTAGGGTTTTGAGTTTGAGTTTGATTTTGGTTTTGGGGTTTTAGTTTTGGTTATATAAACTTATAAAGGTGAAGAGGAAGTCTCAGAGAGTAGTCGAACGTGGGGTTTCAATAGGCAGCAACAACGGCTATGAGAGGGGAAGGCGTTATCCACTTCAGGTCTGTTGCAAGGCAGTAGGGAGGATGGCTTCTGTCAGGTTGGCCATTCACATCAGCAGCAGCCAGAGCGCAGCAGCCATAACAGTGACGGCGGCAAAAAAACACAATCATCAGCAGTTGTTAGAGGGAGGCCGAAACAGGATGAGCAAGAGAGGAGGCCTTTAGTTAGGAAGGGAAGGAGAGATTTAGGTTTGGGGTCTTGGGAGGCCTCATACATGGTTGCAAATCACAGAGATACCCCAAAACTTATTAACAAGTTAATTAAGTTTGAATACATCCTTATTTTTATTCTTCGAGACTTGGCCATCAAGCAAACAAGTTTCCAAATAAAAGAAACTTCTAAATAAAGTTTGCAATTCTATTTCTAACCATGACTCAACTAAATAAACTCATGCTCCAATAAAAAAATATAAACCAAACAACTCCAAACAACTCTGAAACTACTTTGGAATCCTTCGAAACCAATCCGGGCGGTTAAGTGTGAACTCGATCTCGACCTCCATCAGCTCTCCCAGCTTGGAAGGTTCCAACTCCTGGTGAAGGAAGGCGATGATACCCTGCTAGCTAGTCTGGGTCAGCTTTCTCAAGCAACTTATTCCTCAACCATGAACAATCTAAATCTGGACATTGGTACGTCCTCGCCAGCGAACCAAGTAACGTTTGGTAAATGACATGCTTTATATATGATCTCATCGTCTAAAATGTCCTTCTCTGGTATGATGCTAGAATGCATCTAGGGTGGTAATGGTGGAGAGTGGACTGGAAGTCCTGGAATGATAGGAGATGATCCTCACGAAAAAGTAAAAAAAAAAGTGTTGTAGGCTTGAGAGGAAGTATGTTCATGATAGGGTGTCAATTCCTTCATATTGAATCCTGGAATGTTCTATAAGTTCACATGGAATCTCCTACTCATAGTCATACGTATCGAAATTAATCCTACTGGGAACTCAATAAGGACCCGTTCTCTCATGGTGTTTCTTTCCAGTCCCTTGAAAGTCTCTAAAGTCACACTCTAACCAATACCTTCTCACTAATCATCTAACCTCCTAGGAGTGTCTACTGAATATAGGTAACATTTCATTGATCACATCTATCTTTTTGCGGATACCAATATGCAGAAAGAAGATGATTTGCTAAGAATTCACAGATGCACTAGAATGTGATCCTTATAACCGGGTTAATAAATCTAAATGCTGTAAGGTATGCAATTAATGATCCTCAAACAGACTAAACCTAGTTGACTTATCAACAAAAGGTGCAAACTTGGCCATCGGGGTAAAAAGTAGAAGGGGACTTGCCTCTCACGAGGGGCTATCTCATCCATAGGTGTAGGGACCACACACCTATCACTGTGTAAGGGTAAAGGGTGTAGCTAAAGTCACTGAAGCATTCTTAGCATCACTAGCACCATGTTCTGCTACATGGACATAACCTTAGAAGCCAGAAACGGGAGCGGAGGCGGGAGCGAGGGAACGCGACTATTTAGAAGAGTCTAAAATTGGAAGCGTGTTGAGAGCGTGCGCTAATAATTTTTTTATATTTATTAATTATTGTTATCAAAACTTATAAATATCTTAATATTTATTAGAATTTATAAAGTTCAGTACAAAGTTACAAAGAGATCATTCTCATGTTTTTTTTTATATGATGTCAAGGTAAGTAATTTTTAGTTTCTTGCTATTTTGATAAACGTGTATTAAAAAATTTCTAACTCTCTTTTCAAAATTTATGTCCTCTTTTAAAATTATGGTCATATTATGAGAAACGCTCATGTTGTCGAAAAAATGCGCTCCTGTCACCGGAGAAACAAGCTCCCGTCATCGTGGAAACGAGCTCCCAACAAGCTCCCAAGTAAGAACCGTCGAATCGAGGTTCTGACTGAGATTTGTTGACCTTCTAGGAGTTTCTGGCTTATATATATATATATATATATATATATATATATATATATATAGAGAGAGAGAGAGAGAGAGAGAGAGAGAGAGATCAACATTTCCGATTTTTTGCATCCCCAAACATCTCCATGTTATCAACCATTGGATCTTATTTAAGTCATATAATCTTAACCATTAATTTGAATAGTTCAATTCAACGGTTAAGATTAGATGACTTAAACAAGATCCAACGGTTGTAAATATGAGTATGCTTGGGGATGCATAATAGGAGGGGATGCGGATCCCTCCTCACTTATATATATATATATATATATATATATATATATATATATACACACGAACCGAATACCTTTAAGCTCGTGTTTGACCTCTTTTATCTAATGAGCTATTCTTAGGCTCGAGCTCATGCTCTTGAACTCAAAAAGCTCAGCTCATGAGCTTTTTAGTGAGTCGGGCTCAAGCCGCCTCGCGAATAGCTGGGTTCGTTAACACCCCTAGGCACAATGTTATCCAGGAGCTTCGGATAATTCTTGTGACAGCTTGCGTCACAAGGGTTTCAATCAGCCGAGGGTTACAAAGTATAAACTAATTTTCTGGTTTTGGACCTCCATCTTAAAACTAGTCTTATGTTATTTCCAAATTTTTATTGGGAGGAGTGAAACTGTAATTTGCTGGCATTCTGGACAGCAAGTTGACATATTTTCTGCCATCACTTTTCAACCATTTCTTGTTTGATTAGCTATTGAACCATGCAAGCCTTATCCATTAGTCCCAGATATGCAAGCATTCCATTATGAGAGAGAGTAGTCCAAGCTTCCTTCTTTGTGCTCTTGTAGTTCCAGGAAATCCAAGAATGTATCGAACCACTAGTGAGAAAATAACAGTGAACAGTATTTCGCACCTACGTATAAGTTCACCTTGAACTGTTGATGACAAAACATTTCATCATATATCAAAAAGGAGAACATGTCCTGTTACTTTCTTGTTGGAATTCTATGTTGTAAGTCTCCCAAAAAAGTGTATAATGGAAGGGTGCAGTCCATGTTTCTTCATCTTCAGCAACCCTTCCCTTTGTCTTAACAAGATTTTCTTGTTTTCTTATTTCCCAAAAATAAGATGGAAAACCTAGTCCTGCATCTTCTATGTTCATTATCATGTTCATCCTGCAAGAAGGATTGCGATTCAAGCTCCGCACTAAATTGGGCCAGAGGTTTATCTGTTGGACTCATCCCTCAAAAACTAAAATTGGGGTCAGGACCATCCTGATCTATCCTAGTCCATCATCCAAAATCTAGCTAAATACCTTTTCGTCAACTATCGTGTTGTATGTTGTACATAGCTTGAAGTAGCTACCATGCCATTTCCCAACAAAACATTTGTGAATTTTATTCGTAACATGCCTTGTAATCTCTTGTCAGGCATTCCCATGTAGATTTTTCACTGTGCAAATTGGATGGGTATGCCACTAAATTGCACCATCCATAGCAACCTTGTCTAACATGACATACATGTAATCATATGTAGAGCATGAAAAAGCCATGTTTCTGTCATCTGCTCTCTTTGTGCTCATGATGATCTTGCCAAAGGAATGGCAGGTCAAGCTCCTCCGTATATTGTGCTAAAGGTGCCTCTGTCTGTCAGCATTTACAGTATTTTCTTCTCTTTAAATTGCAATATGGATCAGGATGATCCCAATATATCCTAGGTGAACAGTTACCAAAATATTTGCAGATATCTTCCTATATTAATTGTAATTGACCACCTTTGTTCTATTTTGTTGTGCTATCCTTTGAAGCTTGAGATAAAATAGCAGGTCACACTTGCCTCGTCCTTTCCATATGGCTACTTCCCACTAAATCACTATTTCTTAGTACCCTTCCTCGTGCTAGAGTTCTGAAATTACTGATCCTACAAAAGTTTAGTCTTAAATTTCACTTGATTTCCCTTATATTTCAATTTTGTTAACCTATAGAGGGTCCCAATTATTTAATAGACGACAATATGAGTCATTTCAATCCACTCATTTAGAGAATTGACCTGCTGGAGTTGATGATTTTATGGCATTTATCAAATTAATGAATTTTCTTTATATGTTCCAATATGTATGTAATTGTTCTTGAACTTTGTAGACAAATCATTTGTTTCTTTATCCTTGGCTGATAAGCTATACTACATATGAACTGGTAACTTTAGTAACACTCATAAATTGCCTGTGCAGGGTAGTTCTTTTGTGAATTTCGGCTTTGTGGGAATCTAACTTTTACTTTTCTTGCTGCCAAGTCTTTTATGACCTTAACTATGTTGAGTACCATAATTTTGTGAACTGTCCTTTTTTCCAGGTAGCTGTTGCACTGTCACATGCTGCCATCCTAGAAGAGTCTATGAGGGCACGAGATCTACTCATGGAGCAGAATGTTGCCCTAGACTTAGCTCGGCGGGAGGCAGAAATGGCCATTCGTGCTCGTAATGATTTTCTAGCTGTCATGAATCATGAGATGAGGACTCCCATGCATGCAATTATTGCCTTATCTTCCCTACTTCTAGAAACCGAACTAACTCCAGAGCAGCGGTTGATGGTAGAAACTGTGTTAAAGAGTAGTAATCTACTGGCAACACTAATCAATGATGTTTTAGATCTTTCTAGGCTTGAAGATGGAAGCTTTGAGTTAGACATTTCGAGTTTTAATCTTCATGCTGTGTTCAGAGAGGTAATTTATGGGTTTGTGATGTGCTTTTGTTTTGATTAGTGTGCATTGTTTTGGTGCTTACCTGTTCAGGTTTTGCTTTTAGGTCATAAATTTGATAAAACCAATAGCAGCTGTAAAGAAATTGGCAGTCTCAGTATCACTAGCACCTGACTTGCCATTATGTGCCATGGGTGACGAGAAACGTCTCATGCAAACTATTCTAAACGTTGCCGGCAACGCGGTGAAGTTTACAAAAGAGGGCCATATTTCAATTACAGCAACTATAGCCCGACCTGATTCTTTAAGGGACCCACGAATTCCTGAATTTTGCCCAGTTATTACTGACGGGCACTTCTACTTACGAGTCCAGGTACATTCTAAATTGACTTTTGTATCCAATCCCTCCAATAGTTTCTGTTTTTACATAATTCTTGTTTCCAGTATTTCTCAAACATATTTTGTATTATTTCAATGTCTCTCTTTTTTGTTTCATCTTTCTTCAGAAATAAATATATTGTTATCAAATGACCGGTAAGTTTTGAGATATTTAACTTATTCAACAATCACTAGCTAATAATGCCTTTGCCTTAACTATTCATCCTACCAATGGAGTATATATCATGATTCATGATTGTGCTCTTTTGCCTTGGCTTTAAAGTTTTAGCTTGTGATAGATAATGAATTAACAAGTTACTTAGTACCACATATTCTCGTACTTTATTACTTCAGATTAAGGATACCGGTTGTGGAATCAGCCCCCAAGATATACCTCGACTCTTCACCAAATTTGCAGATACTCAAACTGGAGGCAACAAGGGTTATAGTGGCAGCGGGCTCGGGCTTGCCATTTGTAAGAGGTATGGTCAATATAAGAAAGGTTGAACATCAGGCTTAGTTAGTTTGTCATGTATTCATTAATTAGATCTGATTTTACTTTTGAAACATAATAATCCTTGCTTGCATATTCCGTAGCTTATTCGTTGGAAAGTATATTAATTTTGTTCTGTAGTGATCTATAGTTGGATGGTATAATAACCCTCCTATTGTTTATCCAAACATCTAATCAGGTTCATAAGTCTCATGGAAGGACACATCTGGCTTGAAAGTGAAGGTGTAGGCAAAGGTTGCACGGCTACTCTAGTTGTGAAACTCGGAATTTGTGAAAGTCGAAATGGGTATCAACAACAGTTATTTCAGGCGAATTGGCCGTTTCATGGGGATGCAGGCTTTCCTGGACAAAGAGAGGTCCTTAAAGAAGAAACCAAAATAATTCCCCCAAAGCTCCGGTACCAAAGGAGTTTATAGTCTTCTTGAAGGGGTGGTTCGTCTGATTGAGCTCTAGGAACCCCATTGGTATAGCCAATTTTGATATGGTTCGGAAGGTTAAGGTTGATAATTTAAGCATGCATAGTTCTGTTTAGAATGCCTAGGGCCACCAATCATGCTCTGCTTTGCAAGGATATTTGATTAGCACTCCAAGCAGGAGGGGAAGCATTGTTTGGAAATGTAGACAAGTTACATGCGAGCTGCTCTGTAACTGCTCACTCTGTGGGAGCACTGGATTGATTATGCGCACTAATAAATTCTGATTCTTGTGAAAATTATTATTGCATTTATTGGGTAGTATATTAGAGTAATTTAAACTCCAGCTTAGATGCCTGCATCTTTGTTCGGTGGGGTTCCGAACATGTGGAAAACACTCTAGAGTGCGACGAGCACAATTAAAACCACCTCAACTACCTCAACGGAAGTTGGAGAAGAATGATGTTATGTCTTGACAACCAAAATTGGTAGTATATGATTCAATACCCAGGACACTTTCTCAGGGTATAGATGCCCTAACTATCGATACTTAGCAAGAGCCTTGGACCAGCCCTCCTCCTGGCATTCTTGCTCTTTGGCAAGTTGTTAATCCGCATGTTCATGAGTTTCTTCCATCAAACTGAAAAATTATTCAGTGAGTTGGGTTCATCATGTACCTTGATTCTCCTCCATTTGATGATCTGGAGATGAGGAGAACTATTCTATGCTCGGGCCAAGGGCTCAGGGTATAAAGAATTGCATACTTTTTTGTTAGGAATAAAGTCCGTAATCACTAGAATGATAGTATATGAACCATGTACGCCTTTAATAAGATAATTGTATGTTTATGTTATAAATTGTAAATACAAATAAAAGAACTATTGTTATGCTTATTAAAAAGTAAATAGAATGATTGTATGCTTAAGTTAGACTGTGAATAAAATTGAAAAAAAAAAATGTTGCCATGCTTGTTAAAGAAAGAAAGAGAATGATTATAAGTTTCGTTATCGTGTGTTGTTAAAAGAGTAGAATTACATGTTGAAGTTAAAGACTGAAAAAAAAAACTAAAAAAACTGAAAGAATTATGTTTGTTGTTGCACAAGAAAGAATAATTTATTGTTCCTCAATTGTATAATGTAAAGATCGAATTGTATAGAAAGAACTTGTACTGTTTGTAAGAAATAATATGAAAGAAAGAAAAGGACACGACTTGACCATATAAAAGATGGAAAGGAAGAACTGAACTACAACTCTATGGTTGAAAGAAAGATAGAAAGAAATGTTTATTCATTATGTAGTTATTGTTTTACATTGTTTTATCTGATAGAAGTTGCATTTATGAATTGGTCTTGGACAACTTGTGCATAAGGTATAGTCTCCCGATCGATCTCCTAGACACCAGGATCGTATCCGCCTATGAGAGAATGGGACACACTGAGGCTTGTACGTCCTCGCGAATAGGGGGATGTCATGTCTATTAGAGAGATGTGATTATATGTCCCAACTTTTATTCTTGGGAAGGCACCCATGGACCATCATGTAGTTAGGTTGCATGCTAGAGATAATATTATTGCAAGCCTAACAGTTTAACGCAGTGACGAACATAAAATTATATATATATATATATATATATAATCCTTGTTTGTTGCAGAAATGGATAGTTGATCGTCGGTAAGAATTATTACATAAGTGAATGTCTATATTGTCTTATGGTTCTCATTATGAATTGCTCCTAAGAAAGAATTGGTTTAATTGAAATGTTGCCATAATGTCCCTAAGATTGAATATGTGTAAGAACAATGTTGCATTTGGTAAAAGTAGAAAGGAATGCATATTGTGCATGAATTAGTCTCTACCACTTGAATAAATGAAAAAAGAAAATACTACTTTTGATTAAGTTTTCAAAAATCTTGATTTGTATTGACATAAAATGGAAGTATGTAAAAGATAGAAAGATCATCGTTAAAAGTAACATTTTCTCATATATATATATATATATATATATATATATATTGGCTGCTTTCAGTTGAATGTAGTTTTATTCCCTCGCCAGTGCATTCTCTAGTATACTGGGTCCTCACTGGGGTTGAATTTTTTGTTGGACCTTTTGAGACGGCAGAGGACCCTCGTCCCTTTGAAGCTGGAGATCAAAAGGTGCATTGTTGCTATTTTCGTATAAATGGATGTAATATATGGAACGAAGTCATTGTAATTCTTTTCAGTTCAAAGGTTGTAAGTCAAGTTTGACATTTGAGTTGGTCAGAAAGAGCCCTTCTTTGTATTCCGCTGCAATCCACCAATAAAGGAAATATTTTGTTCTCGTCTCATTGTGTTTATTTAATTTTTTTAATTAAAATTTCGCTGCTTCTTTATCTATTCAGTCTATTTTGTTAATGTGCAAGATCGTGCATAACTTAAGCTCGTACGACGTCACTTCCATTCACTTCCATTTCCTCCCTCCCGCGGTTCCAATTTCCATCAAATCTACAACGACGCTGCTACGCTGTCCGTCCTTGGTGGGTGATTGCGCCTGCCAGAAATTAAGTGACGGTAGGGGTGAACATCGGTTCGATTCGATTCAAAATCGAACCGAATAAGTAAAATCGAATTTGATCGAAAATTAAATAAGCAAAATCGAAATCAAATCAAATCAAATTAGACCATAACTGAACTATATTTTCTTATTCGATTTTCGGTTTTGGACCGAAGCCGAAACCCAAAATCGAAACCGAAACCGAAACCGAATAAGAAAATTTAGTATTTTCAAAACCGAAACCGAACTGAATTTTTTTTAAACCGAACCGAATATCTTGTTCAGTTCGATTTTCGGTCCAAAATCGAATAATGTTCACTCCTACGTGGCGGCCAGAAATTGGCTTCCTGACCCAGGATGGACCAAAGCTAGCAGGGGAGCCAATGGCTGACGGCCAGGTGGATGCGGGCCAGTGCAGACACCCCCTAGGGACGAACAAAAAATATTTTTGAATATATATATATATTGTAAACGGGATATGAGTCATAGTGTTCATTTTTCTAAATGAATCATGCATATGTGGACCGATAGGAATAAATTTTTACATCCCATGTGCATCCATGTGCACTAATACACTCTATTTCTATTTTTTCATATGTGCATGACTCATTTAGAAAAATGAACACTATAACTCATATACTACTCATATATATATATATATATATATATATATATATATATATATATATAGAGAGAGAGAGAGAGAGAGAGAGAGAGAATAAGGGAGGTGAGGTGGCACCTCACTCTCAAAACAAGGGTGGCAGTGATGTGGCACAATCACAACCACACAAACGAGGGGAGGGGGTTAAGTGCAATTTGTCAATTATGAAATGTGTGGTTGGAATTGTGTCACGTCACCGCCACTCTTGTTTTGAGAGTGAGGTGCCATCTCACCTCCCTTATTCTCTCTCTCTCTCTCTCTCTCTATATATATATATATATATATATATATATATATATATATATATATAACAGAAGGAAGCTACTCTCCCGGTGCTTACTTCATGACAGTTCTAGGGAGTCGGTGACCAAAGCTTGCATGATAAACTCTAAAATAATTTAACCAAGGGATTGTTTGGTTTGCGTAAGTGGACTATAAAGTGAACCACTTTTTACATATGCATACAACTACTACTTCCACTTTTCGGATGCTTCAGGAAGTGGGATGTGAAGTGGGCAATGAATGGACAGTTTGTAGTTCATGTATACAGCTTTCAAATCCTGTCCGCTTTCAAATCCTGTCTCCACAAAAAACCACCTCTACATCCATTTTTTGCTCAGATGTGGGATGGAAGTGGCAACTAGACTGACAGGCGGGAGGTGGAGAGAAAGGGTCACGACGGAGGGCTTCGCCAACGCCGACGTGGTAGAGGTCGTCGAGGGAACTGACACTGACACCGGGTCATGTTAGAAGAGGAAACAAAAGTAGTCGAGGCGGCAGAGGGCTTCGACGATGCCGACGAAGCAGAGGGCGTCAAGGCACGGGCACGGCGGAGGGAATAGGAGCTGACGGTGGAGAGAAATGTGAGAGGGATAAAGTTTGGAAAAGAAGAGAGGGGGGAGGGGAGGGAGGCTTGACTATATACTAAGGCTTGCCATAAAGGCACTATAAAAAATATTTGGGACTAATCCATTAATAAATAAAGTTTACTCATACTAATCCAAATATTACTTGTATTAGTCCAATCTCACTTCAAATCCCCTAAACCTCCACCACCGTTCAATCTTGTCAGAGCCCTCCTCCTCCACTCCCTCCATTTGAAATATAAAATTTTACAATCTCCATCTCCTCAAATTCCAACCAATGATCGATGGCTCTCAAACTCTCAGAAAAATTAAGGTACAATTCTTCCTCCTCTTTTTCCTCTATTTTTTTTTCCATTGCATTTCGAAAAAATTTCAAAAAAATTCTTTCCAATCTTCGTTAGAGGCTTAAAATTATAGTGAAATAATCTAAAATAGGTTTTGGATGTAGTTTCGACATATTTCTGGAGTCTCGAACCCTATTTTAGGTTATACAAGTTCGAATTTTCTCGACCGTTCGGGACAGAAACATTCCGGACTGTAAACATTTCTACAGTCCTATATACATTGTGGACTGTTGAAATATCTGCAGTCCTTTATGTATAGAGGACTGTAGAAATTTTAACAGTCCTATGGACTGTTAAAATTTCTACAATCCTGATTGTTCAATTAATTTTTAGATGTTAAAATATAAATCTTCTTTGTCTTATAGTGACGACCCTTGGAAGGGTCTTGAGGATGAAGGTATTATAAGAAGATCCCACTGCGTCGATGCGTCGATGCGTAAGGAACGCAATGTTGAGCGTGTTGTTGAGACAGTTCTCACTATCGTCGACCCTGAGGTACCCCTCAAGTTAGGAAACGTCGACTGAAGAAGACTGTAACTCGTTCGAGAGACGTGCTCCTAGTACTTCTGGTTCTTCTTCCTTCTCCGATGAAGACATATCAACCGTCCAAAATCGGCCAACTGATGGTTCATGACCTTCTCAGCAAGCAGATAGTCCAGTCGAGACTCGGCCACAAACCCTCGAAAATCGGCCTACTGATGGTTCAGGACCTTCTCAGCAGCCAGATAGTACAGTCGAGACTAGTCCAAACGGTTGCTCTATGTTGCCGTCGATCGAGAACCATATTGCATACCAAATATGGAACAATCTGGTAAGTACATTACGTTATGATAATTTTATATATAGTTCTAAGTTCTAAGTTCATCCAATTATTTATAGATAACTACATTTTATATATAGTTCTAAGTTAATCCAATTGTTTACTTTTCAGGAGAGTTCTTGTATGTTAACGGTGATCAACCACGGCAAAAAATGCAATACATGGGGGTTTGAATTTTTCGGAGACGACGTCAAGGCTAAAATCAATCCCACTAGTTTACAAAATTTGGGTAACTACTCATATACGACGGTGGACAATGCACTTATATCAACATTTGTAGAACGATGGCATACAGAAACCAATACTTTCCATCTCCCAAAAGGGGAGTTAACGATTACCCTGGATGACGTCCATCATATATTGGGACTTAGGGTTGATGGTCGAGTCATGATGAATCACATTTTTGACGAATCGAGCATTAACTTTAACGATCATATCGTGGATTATGTATCAGGCTGTATTGGAGTTGATGCGGCGAGTTTTACAACCCTTCAAGACTTCAAGAAGTCGTACAAACTTTCTTTGAAATATTTGGAGGAGACATTCGATGATCCGGACCCCGAAGCGGATAATAGCGATAATGTGGCTCGTGGATATATGTAGTTCATCTTAGGGGCTGTCGGCATTCCGGATAAGTCTGGAACGTCGATACATGCTTAATATCTCTTGAATTTTGACGACATAGACACGGTGGAAGAAATATCTTGGGGAAGCGGTATACTAGCATACCTTTACCTCGAGCTTGGTGCGGCATCCCGCGTCGGTTCCAATACAATATCCGGATGCCAGACTCTACTCCATGTAAAGATATATATTTGTCAACTTGTATACATAATAAAAAAATTTGTTGTAAATTGTTTGACTAATTTTTTTTTAACTTGGTTACGTGAAGGCATGGATATACGAGCACTTTCCAACCCTGAAGTGGACTAAACTTAACCGAGGGTATGACGAGCACCTTCTTAGAATGTGCAGATAGAAGCCAACTAAGGAAGATGCTAAACGTCCACACACATTGGCCGCCCTACGTAATGCACAAGATATGACGATAGAAGAGGTGAATTGAGACCTAATTTTTTTATGTTTGGTAATAATTTATTAAATAACGTTATGTTAAATTCCATGCGTTGAAGATAGTATGGAATCCATATAGTGATTTGCGACATAATAGTCGTCCATTGCAACCAGTCGCTTTATATCACGGTCTGATAAGTTGTCATGAAATCGAGGAGTCTTATATGCCTGATAGAGTGCTCCGTCAGTTTGACTACGTACAAACAGTACTGAAGCGCACATTGAAAACGATAAGTGCTCCGAGAGGTACAAAACCCCTAAACTATATTCTAGCGGCGTTCAACTGGGTCTCGGACTTCTTCACTGAGTGGCAACGTCACGTTATTAGAGAATATGAATGACAAGCAGCAGTTAATATGACGGACTGTAGCGACGACTACATCGCCTACTGGTGTCGGACTACCTACGTTGTTCAAACGCGGAAGCGATATTGTGGGTGTACCATCAGATCTCCCCGCCAAAACTGTCTTGTATACTGCATTGGTTAAGATGGTGAGGCAACCAACTTTCAGTTTGAAGATATGTAAATGTTTATAACCTAACAAATTTTATGAATTGTCATCAATAAGCTAGGAAAGCGAAGAAGTTGGGAAGAAGTCTCGTCAGTTGCCAGGGTGAGAATTATATGAAAATCAATGAGGAGCTACAGCACATCGACAATACTGAGGATTTTTCTTTCTTGGAAAATAGGGAGCAACGAACAAAGAGGCGGCATGAAGTTTACGCCATGTTTCAATTGATATGAAACTTGGTGTTTCGAGTTGGCTGTAACTTTGTGTTTCGAGTTTTGATTGGTTATGTTTTGTTTATGTTGGCTATAACTCTATGTAACTTTTATATAAAGACGGAGGATTAAAACTAGGACTGTCAAGATTTTGACAGTCCCAATAACTATTGGGACTGTCGAAATCTTGACAGTCCTAGTTTTGCCCTTATATATGTGTGTAAAGACAGGGGATTAAAACTAGGACTGTCAAGATTTCGACAGTCCCAATAGCTACTGGGACTGTCGAAATCTTGACAGTCCTAGTTTTGACTGGTTATGTTTTGTAACTTTTATATATATGTGTAAAGATAGGGGATTAAAACTAGGACTGTCAAGATTTCGACAGTCCCAATAGCTACTGGGACTGTCGAAATCTTAACAGTTCTAGTTTTGACTGGTTATGTTTTGTAACTTTTATATATATGTGTAAAGACATGGGATTAAAACTAGGACTGTCAAGATTTCGACAGTCCCAATAGCTACTGGGACTGCCAAAATAAATTGGACTTTCCACACACACACACACACACACACACACACACACACATATATATATATATATATATATATATATATATATATATATATATATATATATAAGTTGAAAAAGATACCAAAGCTCAACATACATGACTCATTGCACAACATACAGTACTTCATTTCATTTCTTTCATAGTCACTATGTATTGCACTATCATACTACAAAAGTACAAGATGTTATATTCCAGTTCTATTACATACAAAATTATAAAATGCTACAAAAGTATAAGATGTATCAATCGATTAGAATATCAAAGTAGTCATTAGCCAAGATTTTGAGATCCTCCATCTTCAGCATCTTCTTATAGCCAGCAATTGCATCTATGTAGGGTGTCCTCCATGCGATCGCTTCCTCCGGTGCGTGTTTATACCAAAACGTAGAAGGTGGAGGAATAGGAGAATGACCGATCAACCTCGGGATGACAAAGTGTTGTCTGACAAGCCCTATTGAACATAGATTGGATAGTCTGTGTTCGGCCGGGGGAGCGCACATTGGAAAGAAAGTATTGTTAATTCCTTCTGAGATAATTACAATAGGTATTTTATACCTATTAGAGAATACGTATGCAGCAGGCAGGACATCCATGTAATGGTCTGGTCCGGTAACTGTGTCAGTACAAGATATGCTTGTAAACAAATCTTCAACAATTTCTTCGTCGAGTATCTTGCCTATAGAAGGGAAGACGAGACTCTAACTCCTCGTACAGCTCTTTCCTAACATGTCTCCATCCTGCTTTAACTGAATAGCCAAGATGTCTTGCGAGTACATAAAATCCACAATGGCCATCCTTAGAAAAATCAACAATAGACCAAATAAAATTTCGTATCTCAGGTCGAAAATTTTGAATGTATAGACTGTACGAATCAGAGAAGTTATCTAAACCCTCGGCCCTGACTGCATCGTTCGTTTTCTGTTTCTTTCTTCTTCGAATAGTCAGCTTACTCTTTCTCTTCGAAATTACTACACTTTCGATAACCGACTTTGACTCAACTTGCTCTAAATTGCGTTCAATATTTTCAAACAAGGATGAATCTCTTTTAGTTCAAGTAATCAAACATTTCTCAACTGAAATCAAACAGTTAACACGGTGATCTGGTTGAGAGAGATTCCGGTGCCTGTTGGTTAGTGAGGAATGCATGGTGGAGCTTCTATCCCCTTTCGGTATTATCCAGTGTCACAAGAAAATGAACACAGGACGCTACGCAAAAACGCATTGACATTCTAGCAACCACCAGGATGACACAGTCAGTCAGCAGCGACCACTCAGCAAAGTTGTGGTAACAGATGATCATCTGTCATCGCATTGAGCATTGACAAGGAACAACACCCAGACACAGGAGAGTTCTTATTTTTACACTATATGCCAATCAGCAACGATCATATTCAATTGAAGAGCGTTAAGATAATTTCAAGAACATTTGGCACCATATAAGTTTGCTTTATAGCTCGAGAGTTTTAGAGAGCTCAAATATTATTTCAATAATCAACACCAATATGATTATTTTATGATTAAGAATAGCATATCAAACAGGAAAGTAACAGTAAACAAATTCCAATCATCATTCTATTAGCAAGCCTTAAATGCAATATATATTTAAGTATACTCATAACCCATCACGGGTTCCACATCCTTGGCCCAAGTGTTTATAAACATACAAACGCAATATTGATGGTTTCGATATCTTGCATTGAGATAGAGAAGCCAATGCTTAAGTTCATCAGTTAAGGGGAAAAAAAAAAGGAGAGGCTCATCATCATATTGAAGGTAATCCACCCTATGGTCACTTCTGGATATATTGTCCGCAGATTGCCCATGTTGTAAGTATAGTTTAGACACTAAGCATGCTAGAAAATAACAATAAATAGATTCTCACTATTGTTATCAGGATCGGTCCAGGATCCTTCCTATAAGTATTGTATATCAGCAGTTTCAGCAATTTCGGGTTGGATTTTGAAGTTTTTGGCTTTCAAAGCCAAAAAATATCCAAAACTCTTTAAAAACTAAAATAAATATTTGATCCATTTAGGCTCAACATTGTGTTATTGTTGTTTCCCGTGTCACTTTTGAATGAAATACTATTCAATATTGTTGAATCAGTTTTATTATTTCTTTACTTGCTTTCAGACAAGTACCTCTGTGATAGATGTTTCAAACATATATATATATATATATATATATATATATATATATATATATGTTTCAAAAGGAAATTAAGATGGATCAGTCATCAGTATTATAGATATAGAACTTCCACAAATGATAATGGTTGTAATACATCGATAAGAAATGACACAATGTAGCATGTAATTCTTCATCACACGACGGAATCATTTGTGTCTACATTGTTTTTTTACCGTTCTCTTTCTTTTTAATTTGTCTTTGTGAAGATGACCAGGAAAGTGTCATAATTTCGATATCACTGAGTATTGGTCGGTATCAGTGGAGGTCAATATCCGATCAGCAGAGGCCACCGATATTGTACGTACCAGTATCGGACAATAGGCAAAATCCCCGAACCAAAAATGAAGAATCAACCTGTATTTACTATTTAGTACCACCATGAAAACAATGGTACCAAAGTAAGAAAACCATATAAATCACTCAAAGAGATTATTTTAGGTGGATAAGCCAAATAAAATAAAATAAATCAAAGGGAGAGAAAGATCCACCAATAAATTTAGAGGGGTTACAGATCTACGACTTTCCAAAACTAGAAAACCAGAAAGTGAATAAGAGCATGAGAGCTGCAAGAAGAAAGTTCTTTCGTTGCTACAGTCGCAGACCACCTTGAAATTGAAAGCATATTCCTGTCATGTTATAGTAGCTAATATTTATAGTATTAGCTGCAACAAAGTACTACTTTGTTTAGGACTTCCTATCAAGTCGAAGACAATTAAAAAGCATGAAACAATCTCGAAACTACTGAAATCTTTGATCATGGTTCCAGTCCAAATTACACAGCAACCTTTAGACTTCAAACATTTTATACTATTGGTTACAGCCACCTGAAGCTTTAAGGTGCTTTTGCAAACCGTTAGCAAATCCTCTTAATATGATTTAGTGGAGAAGATAACTCTCCTTATAGCTTAATCCTTAAATAAGAGAGTTTGGCAAAGCATAAAGTCATTGTCGTAGTCATCTAAGCTTTCTCCTGTGAGTCCTGTAAGTAGGCGTGTCATTTGATCTATTCTGTTAAATCGAACCATACTTTTCCAAAGGTGTACTTAACCGCAAACCATATAGGATAAAGCACTAAAGCGAATAACATGGTATAATCTAAAATCGTATTTGACCATATCGTATCAATAACTCAATTAATTCGGTTTTAACCGCAAAAAATGCAGCATTCAAAAAGAAAAGAAAAAGTAAAATTTGTCATGACTCAAAACATATCGATACGAGTCATAAGAGAGGAAGACACTAGTTGGGAGAGTGAAGATTCAAGGGTTTTTTCTGGATATGGTAGACTTAGGATTAAGGTTCGGTTTCAGGTTGGGTTAGACTTAGGTAGATAGGCATGTAGGATGTAGCATAGTTGTAATATTGTGTTCTGCAATCCGAACAGTCTTTTGCAAACCACACAAATTTACAAATCCTAAATGCAAATTGAACCGTCTTCTTCCCATAAAATGAATCGAATAGCCAAAAGTCATCTCGTCTAGGTTAGTTGTGGTTTTTGGCGGCATATTGTTCAACCTCTACCTATCAAGATGGGTCGGCTATGAAGCATAAGAAAGCTCCATAAAATATTTTACTAAATTTTTATGTACTTGTCGTCCTTACGTCAACTCTCTATTTTGGTGCCAAATTACTAGCCAAAGGTGGCTATCGGCATGAAAGGATCATGCCACAAAACCTAGACAATCAATTGTAGACAATCAGTTGCCAGGTAGATAGACATACCTATTGGATATGTAGTTTAAGCTCATGCAACCAAAGAGCACCAAGTTTTCAATTCGCAAAGGATAATAAAGTAATCCCCTTAATACTTGTTAGGCCTTTGCAAGCATATAAAGTCTTTTTTAAGCCACCAGTCTTCAAATGTCTATGCCTTGCATTGGTGAGGTTTTAAAACTATGCTCAAGTACTAGAACCACTACATTCGAATCATTAATTCAACTCCATAATGCTCTAAAAAGAACAAAAAAAATATACCATTAAATATCACGATTCTCAAATTAGAGAAACCACGTACTTCTTTCGCAATTGCCTTGGCAAATTGGAGAAGAAAATGTAACTAAATAAATATATACACAATTATTCACAGAGGTTCTACACATCAATCAATCAAAGTGATTGAAGCATATAAAGCCGGTTTTAAGCAATCAGTCTTCGAACACCTATGCCTCACATTGGTGAGGTTTTAAAACTATGCTCAAGTACTAGAACCACTACATATGGATCATTAATTCAACACCACAATGCTATAAAAAGAACAAAATGTATACCATTAAATATCATGATTCTCAAATGAGTACTTCTTTCACGCAAATTGGAGAAGAAATTGCAACTAAATAAATATATACACAATTATTCACAGAGGTGCATATCATATGTACACATCAATCGATGGACGAAAGTGATTGAAAAGCACCTGATCAATCATGATCAGCACACGGACGGGACGAGACGGATCGGCAGCACCTTCTCCCTCTCCTCCAGGATCCTCCCCACCTTCTTGAACGCGAAGAGCGCGCAGTTCGACAGCGCGATCCAGAGGACCACCTCGTAGACGAAATCGAACGCCGGATCCGGCGATCCCCTCCCGTGATTTTCCCCCCAATCCGACCCGCCGCCGCTGCCGCCGAAACCCCAATCCCTCCCTCCGCCGCCGCCGCCTCCGCCGCCGAAGGAGCCGTCGTCACCGTCTCCGGAGAGTCCATCGTCGTCGTCGCCGCCGAGATCGGAGGATTTTCTTCGTGTCCGGCGGGAGCGGCGGACGAGCGCGCAGGGGGCGACGGAGCAGCGGTAGGGGTCGGAGCGGACGGCGACGGGAGGGGCGGCGGAGTCGGTGGGGAGAAATCCGACGGCGGAGATCGATAGGACGGAGGCGGTGGCGGAGGCGGGGGAGGGAGGGTGGCGCTGGAGGAGGAGGTTGGATAAGACGGATTCGGCGGCGATCGCCGGCGAGAAATCCATTGATTTTTTTTAGGGTTTCGGAGGGAGAGGGGAATTTGTGTTTCTTTTCTTTGAAGCCTTTGATTTATTTTTTATTTTTGGGGAGGTATATATAGAGTCCGAGACGGCGGTGTGGAATCTGATTCCGTGACGGTTTCTCTTTCTGGAGGAAAATTCAATTCAACGGATTTTCGTTGCGTGGCTGAAGTTTTTGGCGAACGTGTTTTTTTTTCTCTCTGGGTTTTTCCTCAAATCTAATGTATTTTCGAATAAGTCTACCAAATTATATCAATTACTCAGAATTCTGATTATTAGAAATTAAAAATCGTGTAAGTGAGTTTTTTTTTTTAATATTTTTTCTCACTTTCTAAATATATATATATATATATATATATATATATATATATATATATATATATATATATACTTTCATCACAGATATTTTGAGTTAAAATTATTTTTGAAATGATAAACATTTATGGTAGTGGGAAGTATATAATTATTTAGTGGTTATTAATTTCATCACAGATATTTTGAGTTAAAATTATTTTTGAAATGATAAACATTTATGGTAGTGGGAAGTATATAATTATTTAGTGGTTATTAATTATATTAGCAGAAATATATATATATATATATATATATATATATATATATATATATATATATATATATATATAAAAGGAGTTCAAATCAACATTTTGCATGACCTCCTGGATTAGGCATACTAGTCTGATTGGGAGGGAGGGATGTCATATTTATGAGCTGATGGGCTCCACGGATATGGTTAGCAACCTTATCCAGGAAAGAGAGTGGAAGATCCAGGGTCTTCTGATCGAGGCGGTCGATGCGGAAGATATTCGGGCAGTGGAGATTGATATACAAGCGATGGAGGATTATTGGACTTGGGCAGACATGGAGAAAGGCACTTTCAAGTTCAGTACAGTCATGAATCAGATACGGACCGATTATGAGGAGGTTGATTGGGCGGAGATGGTTTGGACCAAAGGGGTTGCAGTAAAAATGTCGTTGTGCTTATACAAAGTGATTAGGAATCGACTTCTTACCCGAGACAGGTTGAGCAATTTTGGCATCCACTGTGAGGACATGAAGCGTTGTTTATGCGGTAAACATGATGAGACCATTGATCATCTGTTCTTCGCTTGTGATGTCAGTTGGGAGATCTAGAGTGAACAGAGACGTAAATTGGGATAATTTCATGATCATTGTAGAGAGCTGGTTGCAGCCTTGAATAATATTAAAGCTCATAAGAAAAAATGAGAGAAATGTTATCGCCGTCTTAAAATAATATTTGGGACGGTGGTATGGCATGTCTGAAGAGAACGCAACCGG
This sequence comes from Iris macrosiphon, assembly GCA_036927795.1. Taxonomy (NCBI): domain Eukaryota; kingdom Viridiplantae; phylum Streptophyta; class Magnoliopsida; order Asparagales; family Iridaceae; genus Iris; species Iris macrosiphon. The sequence continues at coordinate 140,276,448 of JAYESA010000018.1, read as the reverse complement.
TGTATCTTTGAGGGTCGTTCCCTTAGTACTTTTGTTGTACAAAGAAACATAGATGCTGACATAGATTTTTTAGATCCCAGATGACCCATTTTGTAATCTAGGATAGTTTTAAGTTATAATTATCGTTGATCAATAATATTTACCTTCTTAATATATATATATATATATATATTATTTTTTATTTTTTTAAGAGGTAATTGTGTTACAGACTCCTTGCATGAAGGCCTACAAACTCGGTCCAAAGGTCCACCACATCCCGGTCCGAAGGCCCGCACCTGTACCTGCACCACACTTGAACCGCAGATGCGCTGCACCCATCACCAACTCACCACTTAATTTTTTCAAAGGAAAATTAAATGGCGCCCAGAAGGCTCGAATATATATATATATAGGAGAGAGAGAGAGAGAGAGAGAGAGAGATGTGGCTTGGAATAGATTCTAAATTGAGCCGTCTAAATCGTTTGTTAATACTCTATTTTTTTTTAAATAACTAATTGTTTAACTATCTAATATGATTTAATTATAATTAAATATCTCTAACTGAAGTGGTTAAGGTGGTAGACATTTTTTCTTGGTTGCTTGAGTTCAATTTCTAGGAACGATAGTATTTATAATAAATTTATATTTATTTATTTTTTAATAAAAAAATTATGCACGTGCACGTTAATATATATATATATATATATATATATATATATATATATATAGAGAGAGAGAGAGAGAGAGAGAGAGAGAGAGAATAAGGGAGGTGAGATGACACCTCACTCCCAAAACAAGGGTGGCGGTGACGTGGCACAATTCCAACCACACATTTCATAATTGGCAAATTGTACTTAACCCCCTCCCCTCGTTTGTGTGGTTGTGATTGTGCCACATCACCGCCACCCTTGTTTTGGGAGTGAGGTGCCACCTCACCTCCCTTATTCTCTCTCTCTCTCTCTCTCTATATATATATATATATATATATATATATATAAAGGTTGAAAAAGAACACTTTTGAAACATGAAAGTTTCACGATCAAGACTCGAACTTTTTCTATTATATATAACACTAGTATATATGTATGTGCATTGCACGTATTTTATACTATTTAGAAAGAACAAATAACAATTTTTAATTTTTTACTTACATAAAAATAGCAAACAACAAATTCTTAATGTTTTACTGCCTAGAAAGAGGAAACGACATTTCCTTTTTTTTTATATAAATTTATTTAATTATTTATTGTTAAATTTAATGAACAATTTTAACTATCCATGGTAGAAAGAGGAAATAACGTCCTATTAATTAGGAAACATAACTAGGAGATATTGTAACCAATAAAAACACCAATAGTGCACATTAGCTTTGCAACTCACCTATGTCATTGTTCTGAATGCTAGCTGCTGGTGGAGTACATGTTGGAGTGATGTTTAATTACTAAACATTATCCTCTTGATTTAAAATGTTATTGTTATGCCTAAGAATTAAGGAGCAATTTATGGTGGTTAGATTAAAATAGTAGCTAATGAATTAAATTAAGTAAGAAATTTTGTAGTTAACTTATAATTAATGATGACTGCATGAAGTGAAAATTGTAGAGGCGTTTGTTTAAAGAAAAATTAGTTATTTTTTAAATAATTAATAGAAAATTTATAAACGACTTAGACGGTTCAATTTTAAGTCATTTTCAAACCACCTTATATTAGTAGAGATGCAAAGATTGTAAGGATGAATTCTATTAGGAATTATTTGGTAGACGGTAAGTGAATGAATGATTTGAATTTGCATTTTCAATAGTTAGAAAGTGTATGAAATTCATGTAATTTTTTGTTCCGTTATAATTTTAAAATGTGTTTGATTAGGTTAGAAAAGTGGGAAAGTGAAAGTGAAAGTGAAAGAATATATTAAACACTAAAATTAAATAATTCATTTAGAATGTTTAGATAATTATAATTACAAATGATTGATAATAAATATTAATAAATCATTTTAGATAACTATTTAATTATCCTAATTATATAATAATAATAATTATTAAATATTTGTTAAATTATTAATTAATATTATTTATTTAAGTAGTTATTACTTTAAGTTAACTATTTATCCTTGAAACTTAAAACCAACTAGGAACAAATTTTAATAAAAGAATTTGTAACTAAATATTAGTTAACACTTAATTATCTCTTAATCGTATTTCTCTTAATTTGTAATAGTAATTTACTATCTTAATTGATGACCACTAATTAAACAATATTTATTGCCTGCTATTAATTAATTATCTTAATAATTAGGTTTTTAATGGAACAATAATCAAATATTAATTAAATTGATAGTTAATATTTACTACCTACTAATTAAGCAAGTTAACATAACTAATTAAGAATAAAAAGGTGGGGCCTATGTGGGTTTTGCACAACTCAAACACACACCTTCTCTTTTTTAGAGGATGTGTGTCATGTCTCAGAACTAGAATACTAGCAAACATTGGCAGACACATGCCAGCTACACGGAGTACACCAGCACCTCGAAGTACGTTCACGGCTGCATAAAACGTAGAGTTACCTACAATTAAGCAATAAAGTCCTACGATCAACAATTTTATGTCTCAACCATAACAAGCAAGAAGCGATAAGAAATCACATATATGAATAAGAGTAAGGTGTCTCAAACACTACAAACATGATGATCATGAGGTTAACAGTACCGAATATATATAAGAATGATCTTCCGACTCCACTATGGGATATTGTCAAACAAAACCATAGTGATCAACCTCCAATAACAAGCACCACAAATCAAGCTCTAAGGATATGAATCATTCGCTTTCCTAGAAAACCATAATTAGAGATTGTAGAAGCATGAAAAATATGTCACGCCCCAGTCCCAAAAATACGTAGGACTAGGACACGTAAGCATGCCAGCCGCATGGATATGGCAACTCCAATATATGGAAACCAAATCAATACGTACGCTGTAATATGAATATAAAATCCACAAGTGGTATAAATGTAATACAAGTCACAGGGTAAAATCTAAATCTCATCCACCAAAATCATATAGAAATAAATAACCAGTATCTATGAAACTAGATCTCAATAAGAAGTATCTAGGATGATAGTTGGATGAAAACAAATCCACTACCAACTCGAATATAAGAGCAAATACAATATGAGTACAACACCACAACACAATATAAGAATACCAACTATCCATAACAGCTCGAAGAGAAGACATCCTCGAATCACATGTAACCATCCAAATCTGCGCTCCTGCAAATACTCAAGAAAAGATACACCTGGCAGCGGACCAGGTCCTCAGAGGGACGTAACAAGATACAGAAAATACGAGCCAATTTGAATACAGTAAACATGCATATGGTTTGAAAATAAATAAGTATGCTGTACAAGACAATCTATATGAATGCAAATGAGGACAACTTTTTGACGTATGGGCAAGGGTAGGCTACTCGATCTAATCCTCACAACCTCACGCTCGTCAGTGGACATCATCAGCCGACATACCGCGGGGGTAGCGACCCTCGGACTCCATCAATCGACATACCGCGGGGGTAGCGACCATCGGACACGACCCACCATAGTGCGTGCTAGTGACTACGGTGTTACCAGAGTGGTTAAAAGCCCATACGCCTAATGATTGTCCTCTATGATACTAAGTGCCATGTGTGTGTCAACATATCTAATACATAGTAATGACTGAAAGAAAACTACACATGCAAGAACTATACAGAAATAAAATAAATAAACAGAAATATAAATAGCATGCAAAGTACTGTAAACAATTTGGCAAGGTATCTTGCCTGGGGTCCTGCTGCTGGTATGAATCAGAGTCCAAGTCACAGTCCAAATAGCCTATGTATTACAAATTTATCACGTCAAAAGATAATTTATTTTAATTTATTTAATTCTAGAATAATTACTCTAAAATCCTATTTTAATCTTATTATTCTTATTTTTATGTTAATTCCTAAATTTTGTCCAAAGAAACTGAATTTTATCAACTCGAGTCTCATGGCACGCAAATCGAGGCGATCTGTTGACCAAAAAGTCAACCGACACAAACTCAACTTTCATGCATGATTTCCTGTAGATTTCAGCGTCAAAAATATGCTGGAATTTATGGCTCGTCCGAATTCAAATTCGTTTGGGAATTATGGCACATACAAATTTTGTATTGTGCACCGATGGTTAAATTCTAACCTAGAAGTTCTACAGAATTAACAGTATATAAATAATTCGAATTAAATTCTGGGAAAAATTTATGTCGATGATCTCGACATTAGCTTTCCGAAACTTTAAACGGTTCGTGATTCTGACTCCTGGTTCTCCCGAAATCACGAAAACATCGAAACACGTCTATTTTTGGACATGCTGTGCTCTACGAATTTTACAGAATTTAATACTCATAATTTAGAAAAACAATTTATATAATAAGAAAGCTAACCTCATTATCGTTCTAACAAAAAAAATTGGAGCATGTTTGGAGTCCGGAGCTAGGAGATATCGTCTTTTTAATTCGTCATAACTAGTGGAAAATGAGGCTGAATTTATGACGAATTTTGACTATTTTTTGGACGAAAAAGAGAGGAATTTGGGGAAGAAAAATATGAAGGATGAGGTATTTATAATGGTGGACACTACTTAATTAAATAGGACTAGGATTGGTTAATTTGGATAGGATTATGATGAATTTAAATAAGGATAGGATATGCATGAAGTTGATTTTCTAGTAGGTTCAGGATTTGAATTAATTTAAAATAGAGTTTGAATTTATCTCAATAATTTATAATCTTAAATATAATTAAAGATAATACAAATAATTTATAAAATCTTATTAATATCTATTGACACTAAATTAGCATCTATCTAATATTAAGACTATATATATCCAAATAAATCCTAAATAATTTTAAAATCTAAATAAATTTCTTAAAATTCTAAATAAATTACAAAAAAATATAATTAAATATTTTAAACTAAAATAAATATTTGGTAGGAACGACATGCAAGTATGGTCGTATAGTAAATCATAGAAGTCCTAGAAATTTATGTTTTCTAAGTTTTAATTACCAAAAATTCTAGAAAAATCTCCAAAAATCTAAAATAACCTAAAATAATTCTAAATGAATATTTATATAAGTAAATATACTAAAGAAAAAATTATTTTCTAATTAACTAAGAGAATACTCTAAATAAATTCAACATCTATAATAAATATAATAATATAAAATATACACAAATACCTATTTTGGGTGAGGAAGTTTACAAAATACGCTGGATAACTCTACGCAGCATGGTGATGCAGGACAGCGTAAACAGAGGACCTCAGGGCCATCGAGCGTGCAACAGAGCTTTTTTCGCTGAGCACAGCGTAAAATATAAAGCTCAAAGGACCGTCCGCATAAAATGCAGTATGACCAGGCTGCTTCAGCGTAGACAGGGTGCTTCATCGCCTCTATGGCATAAAACTCATCCGCATTCAATGCAGCATTAAAGCGTACGAGGAACGCTTCGTCTTCCCCGAAATGAACCTGTCAAATCACGCAGTGAACCTGACGTCTGACTCCTGACAAAAAGTACTGCACGGCTACCCAGACGACGGCTGAAATAATGGCAGACCACTTGGGACGCGCCCCTGCATTTAATGCACAGTATGATGGCGGATCTCTGTATTTAATGCAGGAGATTTGGTTAAATGTCACCGAACCGTCGTTTAGTGACATCCCCTTTGCGTAAACTGCTTTTACGTATACAAGGGGATACGCTGCCTTATTTTACACAGGCAGACGTGAACTGTTTACGCTCCGCGGAAGACAAACAGACTGCCACGTCAAAAGCTGCTCTTCGTACAGGGCTCGAGGCACGTCTTTGCACCTAATGCTCAGAACGGTGGCAGGCCTTCAGAACACGCCTCTGCAATTAATGCACAAGATGATGACGGATCTCTGCATTTAATGCGAGAGATTTGATTATATCTCCAAGAGCCGTAATTCCGGCTAAGACATCAACATCATCACTCTGGCACGTTACGCAGCGGCTTCTACGCCCATTCAGCTTCTGTGCCCACTCGGCTTCTACGCCCATTCAGCTTCTGTGCCCACTCGGCTTCTACGCCTCTTCAGCTTCTATGCTCATTCGGCTTCTATGCTCCTTCGGCCTTCGGTGCCTATTCGGCTTCTATGCCATCAGGCTTCTACGCCTACCTGGCTTCTATGCCTACTTGGCTTCTACGCCATGGTGACAGACATTGGCTTCTACGCCAACCTCTTCTACACGAGGGATACCTACCTACGTGGCTTCTACGCCGTGATCTTCGCAGCAGTTATACGCGCTTCGTCCCTCAGCTGGACACGCGTCACACGCTCATTCAAAAGATCATCTATACGCGGGCAACGGTTATTTTAACCATCGTATAAAAGGGTGCTGTACTTTCCACTCCTCGGTTTCTACACCAACTGAGTGGTCACTGTCACTAAAACTCTATAAATAGAGACCTCTATCAATAGAGGACAAGGTCGGAAGAAATTGGTCAAAAAACCTCCAAAGAGATCGAACCACAGGTCGAAACATTGGAGATTGAAGAGAAGTCGAAGAGTCTTTGAGAGAGAGGAATCCGGAGCTCAGGCAAAGAGTAGCGATCGACGACTTTGGCATTGTACATCCACCCTCTTTTGCAACCTTCGAAGCTGTTTTCCGTCTTCTACGGCACTTCTTCACCATCGTGTGGTCCAAGGGCTAAAGTGATCGACTGCAGATAAGACACCTATAGCAATATTTACCCAGATTTAAAAATTGTACTCGACATCCTCGTATAGGATTAATTGTACAAGCTTGTTTGTAAACCAAAGAAAACGGGTTTCGTATAAACCCCGTCTTATATACATTCTTTCGTTTATCACCGTAAACAAGATGGCGACTCTGCTGGGGACATCCTTCTCCTCTGACGAGAAGGCGATTGCTCAACACGATGCGTATCCGTGGGATCCGTGAAGAAGACACTGGTCGTCCAGTTCGACCAGTCTGCCTACGAAGACATGCTTCGGACAGGGGGTAGCTCCCACTCTCTCTCTGTACAAGATAATAGGAAGCTGCGCAAGGTTTGGATGCCCAAGACATCCACTACCATTCCTGTTGACTCTCCGATCTCTCCGACCAATGAGGTTGTAGCATTGCTCCCTCCGTGCCCTGCGTGTGAAATTCAGTCGCCTGTCTCTGACAGGGCCGACAAAACTTTTGGCAAAGCCTCAGCGCTAACCCAGAAGTATCCTCCGCGCTCTGTGCGAGAAATTCAGTCTCCCGTCCTTGGCGGAACAGACAAAACTTCTGACAAAGCCTCAGCGCTAAACCAGAAGTATCCTCCGCGCTCTGCACGAGAAATTCAGTCTCCCGTCCTTGGCAGAACAGACAAAACTTCTGGCAAAGCCTCAGCGCTAACCCAGAAGTATCCACTGCGCTCTGCGCGTAGAAACCAGTCTCCCGTCCTTGGCGGAACAGACAAAACTTCTGGCAAAGCCTCATCGCTAACCCAGAAGTATCCACTGCGCTCTGCGCGTAGAAACCAGTCTCCCGTCCTTGGCGGAATAGACAAAATTTCTGATAATGCCGCAGCGCCAAATCAGGAATCCCAAACTCGCTCCTTCCGCAGGAAAGCAGATGATCCCTGCAATCCACGCAAAGGAAAGCGAGTAGCGGACTGCCCAACTTCTCGGCCTCTACTCCAGCAAGGGAAGAATCTGCCCACCCTCCGGATTACGCGAGGAACTGATGGCCGACTGAGGGCCTCCTCGGCTTTACGCCAGACGGAGTACGGCGCCAAATTATGCCAGGAGGAGCCCCTCGACGTAAAGAAGGCTCAATTTGCGGAAAGACACCCCCCTCGGGAATTATCCGCTGACCAGATGGCCAACCTGTTGTATACGGGTGGCACAGGGAGGACTCCAGTTCCCAACATCCGCATGCCTACTGCGATGAACAGAAGGAACAAGCAATCTCCTTCATCTTCTTCTGTAAATCCTCCTGACCTGCGTGAGTATCTGATCCAGAGACGCAAAAACAGGAGTCATAAACAGGCTTCAGAGCCCCTAACTATCAAACGGGAAGAGATCGTGTGGGAAGATGCATCAACATCTAATGTCATCATGATATATGAACCATATGAAAATGATGCCTTTATTGTTCCTCCAACTAGCGACGACCAGCGTCCAATAGTCTTCAATCGCAGGCGGAGCAGTCCGATTGTACAAGAAGAGTTTCGCGAGTCTGAGGGTGGAAAAATGCAAATCCACAGGTATAGCCCACAAGCTTTGAAGATTATACAGAGCATGGGTTATGATTTAAAATTGAAACAAGGCCTCAACTATGGAAAAGGCAGACGAACACCGTTGCATAGTAATCCTTACTCTCAACAAACTCGTTTTGGGTTGGGGTACACTGCGTCTCCTGTAAACTCCAAACCTCCGGAGAATGATTCTGTAATACCAAAGGCAGGTTCGTCCAAATTAACTCCTGTGAACGAATGCAACGACAAGTCTGGGGGTAGCCTACCTCGACAAAATAGAGTAATATCCATAGCAGGGGGTACAATTCTCTCAGAGTCCAAATATGATGCAACGAGGGCGATCCTCCCGGAAGATCAAAAGACTCAGGCATCAGGATCCCGAAAACCGAAAAGGGACTTTTTCCTTCAAAGAAGATGACATTATTGAAATCTTCAACATGTTGATAAAAGGAAACAAACTTCAGATTCCTAAGATCAGATACCCTGAGAGGGCTGGCAAAGTCGATGATCCAGATTATTGTCTCTTCCATCGATACATTCATCACCCTACGAGGGCCTGCCATGTGTTAAAAAGAAGAATTCAGGAGTTGATCGATGCCGAGGTCATCACTTTACATCTATAAGTGAGGGGACAATCACTGCGGGCTGGGTTCACCTTAAAACGTGACAATTAGCTCCCTCAAGAAAAATACAGGATGATGAACCCCTGAAAGTTTCCCCAGTGGATCCTTCAGGTCTCTCCCCCACTCGAGAAAATCACTCTATAGTAAATTTTTCGGACAAAGTTTGTCATGTTCATATTACCTCTGAATAAACTTTCGACTGTCGATTATCATGTCCATATTACCTCTGATATCGGTTGTCATCTACACTTAACATCCGTACTTAATTCTAAGTACACCAGTAGTGTTAAGTCCATAAAAAGACTGCCATGTCCATATTACCTCTGAGCAGATGTGTACCTCCATCCCCAATGGAGTCACAATTAACAAAGTTTGTCATGTTCATATTTCCTCTGAATAAACTTTCGGCTATCGATTATCATTACCTCTGGTATCGGTTGTCATCTACACTTAACATCCGTACTTAATTCTAAGTACACCAGTAGTGTTAAGTCCACAAAAACTGCCATGTCCATATTACCTCTGAGCAGATGTGTACCTCCATCCCCAATGGAGTCACAATTAACAAAGTTTGTCATGTTTATATTACCTCTGAATAAACTTTCGGCTATCGATTATCATTACCTCTGATATCGGTTGTCATCTACACTTAATATTCGTACTTAACCCTAAGTACACCAGTAGTGTTAAGTCCACAAAAACTGCCATGTCCATATTACCTCTGAGCAGATATGTACCACTCCCCATGACGATATAGAGCCTATAGCACAAAAATTCTTGGCAGCTATAGATTCCTATCATCCGTACATGTGGGAAGTAGCATCATCATCCAATGTCGTCACGACATATGGACCACATGAGGATTCTATCTTCATTGTTCCGCCTGCCCGCAGCAGTCAGCGCTCAATAGTCTTCGGCCGCATGCGCAACGAACCGACTATACAAGAAGATTCCTTCAATGACGATGCTGGTGAGATACAAGTTTACAGGTACAGCCCGCAAGCTTTGAAGATCATGCAAAGTATGGGTTATGACTTAAAACTGGAACAAGGTCTCTACTACAGAAAAGGCAGACGAATGCCGCTGTACGGCAATCCCCACTATCAACAAACTTATTTCGGGTTAGGGTATGCCGCCTCCCTTGCGACTTTCGAGTCGAACGAGGATATCTTTTTCTCTTTTCAAGATGACTCGTCGCCCTCCGACTCATCCGAGGCTCTCGAACGAACATTATCAGTGAATATGGTAGTGGAAGATTCCTTCGAAGCAGACGAACAAGAATCTGAGCCGTTTGAGAATGACTCTTGGGCTCAACAAATGGATACACAATGGGAGTTCCGCTTCGAGCAGAGAGAACCTCCCACTGAAGATGAAGTTATCCAGATCAATGTTGGGGATGAACTTTCACCAAAGTCGATATTCATCAGTAACAATCTTCCCCCAGCTGAAAGGGAAGAAGTTATTCGACTGATAAAAGAATACATCGACGTCTTTGCGTGGAATTATGAGGATATGCCAGGACTTGATCCAAAGGTGGCTACCCATAAACTCAACATATTGCCCAATTCGAAGCCCGTGAAGCAACACCAACGCCGGTTCCGCCCGGATATGATGGACGTCATTGAAGCTGAAATCAAGAAGTTAATAGCCTGCGGTTTCATCAGGGAGGAACAACATCCCGACTGGGTCGCCAATGTTGTCCCGGTCATAAAAAAAATGGGAAAGTGCGCATCTGCATCAATTACCGAGATCTGAATGCAGCCTGCCCCAAGGACGAGTTTCCTCTTCCCATCACAGACGTCATGATTGACAATACATGCGGTTTCGAACGTATGTCTTTCATGGACGGATTCTCAGGATACAATCAGATCAAGATGCATCCTGAAGACGAGAAGCATACTGCCTTCCGGACACCACTGGGGGTGTATTGCTATACGGTCATGCCCTTCAGATTGAAGAACGCCGGGGCTACGTACCAACGGGCTATGAGTAACATATTCCACAAGCATTTACGCAAGACAGTGGAATGTTACATAGACGATATAGCTGTCAAAAGCCGCCTCAAGGACAATCACATCCAAGACTTGAAGATGGTATTTGAGCTGATGCGCCAACATCAACTCAAGATGAATCATACAAAGTCCTTTCTGGGTGTATCTAGTGGCAAATTCTTGAGATTTGTCATTACCGCCAAGGGCATTCGAGTGGACCCTGATAAAGTCAAGGCCATCTTAGAAATGCGACCGCCCCATAATCTGAGGGAACTCAAGGAATTTCAAGGTCATCTGGCTTATATCCGAAGGTTCATATCCAACCTCTCTAGGAGATGTCAGCCTTTTTCTCGTCTCATAAAGAAAGATGTATCCTTCGTATGGGACGAAGCCTGTCAGCAAGCGTTTAACGATATCAAACGCTACCTCACTCATCCGCCAGTTCTGGTGCCTCCCGTCATAGGAAGACCATTCTTCCTGTATATTCGAGCGATGGACCATTCTCTGGGAGCTCTTCTCGCGCAGAAGAACGATGTGGGACATGAACATGCTATCTACTATCTGAGTAGAATGATGATCGGAGCTGAGCACCGGTACAACCCAGTGGAGAAGGAATGTTTGGCTCTGATGTTCGCTATTCAGAAGACGCGGCACTATGTCACCGGCCAGACTATTCATATCATCTCCAGGATCAATCCTCTTCGGATACTGATGAACAAGCCAAGTGTTCTTAACTCCCGACTCGCGACTCGGGCAATGTTATTAACACCATATGACATGGTGTACGTCCCTCAGAAGTCCATCAAAGGCCAAGCATTGGCTGACTTCCTAGCCGCTCATCCGATCCCGGAAGCCTCCAAATTATACGAGGATATCCCCGACGAAGTTGTAGAATGTAATTCCGTAATGGAAAGTGACGCATGGCAACTATTCTTCGATGGCGCCTCCAGGACTGGTCCCAGGGGAAACGTAGTTTCAGGAGTAGGAATTGTCCTGGTTACTCCTGACAAATTCGTCATCTACCGACCATACTCTCTTAGCGAGCCCTGCTCCAACAATGTCGCAGAGTATAACGCTCTATTAATCGGGCTCCAAGTCGCTAAAAAGCTAGGGGTCGAATCTCTGGAAGCTTTCGGTGATTCTCTGCTGATCGTCAATCAAGTCAGAGGAATATATGAAGTCCGGAATCCAGACCTCATCCCCTATCACCGAGAAACGGTCGAGATAGCCATGACATTCAAAGGGTTCTTCCTAGAGCATGTACCTCGATCTCAGAATCTGGAAGCTGATGCCCTAGCCAGTCTAGCTGCAGATTTAGCTACTCCTATAAGAAGGCAGAATTCGATAATCCTTCTTAATAGAGATTTATTCTGTGTGAAGACAACTTTCACATAGAGCGCAGCTACGCTGTGAACACCGATCCTTCTATGAGAGATTAGAAGAGTCCCTTTATAGATTTCGTGGCGTACGGAATCTTGCCGGAGGACCCTAAAGAAGCAGTATCCGTCAAAAGACGATCATTACGCTTCTACTTTGATACATCTTCACAATACCTATATCGCCGGACCTACGACGGAATGCTATTGAGATGTCTCTCTAATGACGAAGCACAACAGATTATCCGTGAAGCTCACGATGGCGTATGCGGGGCGCATCAACCCGGTCCTAAGCTACATGATCGTATCAGGAGAATGGGCTATTACTGGCCCACTATGATCGCAGACGCAATCAAATATGCAAGACAATGCAGGGCCTGTCAGGTTCATGCAGACTTCATACATCAACCGTCTGAACATCTACATCCTACGGTTGCATCCTGGCCTTTCGAAGCATGGGGTATGGATATCATTGGTCCTATTCACCCGTCTTCTTCCAGAGGTCATCGGTTCATACTGGCCATCACGGATTATTTCTCCAAATGGGCAGAGGCGATCCCTCTTGCTGAGGTGAAGGCATCTAATGTGATCAGCTTCATCAAGCATCACGTCATTTATCGCTTTGGGATTCCTCGAAGGATAATCCATGACAATGGGCCTCAGTTCATCAGCCAAGCGTTTCATTGATTTTGCGATAAAAATCGGATACAAAATATCGCCTCTACGGCGTATTATCCAGCTACTAATGGTTTGGCGGACGCCTTCAACAAAACCATTATCAAACTCTTAAAGAAGTTCGTCTCCTCGAACAAGAGAGATTGGAACGAGAAGCTGGGAGAATGTCTCTGGGCATACCGCACAACGGTCCGAGCACCGACAGGTTGCACCCCATTCTCATTGGTCTACGGGAGTGAAGCAGTTCTTCCCATCGAAATTCAAATTCCGTCACTCAGAATAGCAGTCGCTAATGAGTTGACTCGGGAAAAGAATGACCTTTTAAGGCTTCAAGAGCTGGAAGGATTAGACGAGAAATGCCTTCAAGCTCAACAGAGCATCGCGTTCTATCAGGCACGCATTTCCAGAGCTTTCAATCAAAAAGTAAAGGAAAGGGTGTTCAAAGTCGGCGAGCTAGTCTTAGCCGTAAGAAGGCCGATGATTCTTACTCACAGGAGTAAGGGCAAATTCCAGCCCAAATGGGAAGGCCCTTACGTGATCGAGACAACGTTCTCAAACGGCGCTTACAGGTTAGCCCAGCCCAATGGAGACCTAATAATGGCTCATATCAATGGCAAATTCCTGAAAAGGTACTATGCTTAACCTCCTCTGCTCAAGTAGAATATGGCGAAAATCTCATTCTGACAAAACTACTTCCAAAACTAAACTAGTTGGGTCATATTCTATCATGTCCATATAACCTCTGAATAGATATATCCTACTAAAGCATACTCTATCATGTCCGTATGACCTCTGAATAGATATGTCCTGCTAAAGTTTACCAAGAGTATATCACGTCCGTACTACCTCTGATATAACTCTCACCCAAACCTGTCATTTACATTCCAAAATGATGGGTCCACAAAGTCAGATGAAAAGCCTCTTTATTATTCCCAAAAAAGAGCAAAATTACAAAGCAAAAGCGAAAAGTACATCATTAAGGGGGAGCGGTCAGATCACGAATCTGCTGTGCCAGTGCAGCCATCCTTGCGTTCCTGGAGTCCAAAATGGTAGCTCGAGCTCGCTCCCACCTCGTCTCCTCATTATTCAAGCCGGATAAATCAGACAGAGAATGTGTAAGAGCGGCGTGCGTGGCACTCGCATGTGCCAAGTTCTGTTGAGCCGCTTCCATTTGGCTCTGTAACATATGTACACCTGCGGCTGAAGCACGAGACCACTCCTTGGCTAAAGCGAGCTCAGCCTCCAACTTGCGGACCCTCGCTTCATTTCCTTCATGTTTAGCTTTACTCTTGGCCAACTGGGGAACAACACACTCTAAGAGGGTGTGCTCGTCATTCATCTCCTTCTGCCGCATCTCGATGGACCTGCTCAGAGCTTCCAACTCTCCTAGCCTTGCAGTCAAGGAGTCGTATTCATCCTGGACCAGATCGTCAACACTGTCTTGGGATAGCTGCAAGTATTCGTTAATGGGTTGCTCCAAACCATTAACCACCTCCTCCAGGGTGTCAGCTAACCCAGTATCGCCGAAGTCCCTGATCGCCTCTATCGAAAACCGAGAGGACTTCTTCAGATGCTCAAAGTTTAGATTCTTCTCCAAAACCATTGATATCAGCATTTTCAAAGTGTTGTAGAAGATACTGGTATATTGCTCGGTCAGTGCAGCTAGACCCGAATGCACGCTGGGAGTGGCTGCAATGTTGGCAAACCTCACTCCAAGAACAACCGCAGACGATGTGGCCACAGTCGTCGCCTCAACAGGAGGTGCGACGAAAGATGAAGCGCCAACACCGGACGAAGTAACCAGCATACTCGAAGGAGGCATTATCGCAACGACAGACTTGTCCTCTTGAGGTATCGGAACCTCGTCGGCAGGCGAGCCGGCACCCGAAGATGCTTCCTCTTCAAAATCAGGCACCTCCGTATCGCCGCCAGGACCTGACACAGAGCCGAAGGACGCATATACATTGCCCTCCCCGAAGAGGTCGTCCTCTGAAAGGAAGACAAGAGAAAGTTAATATCAATATAATGTTAATTTTCCTAAAGAAGAGGCATAAAAAGACGACATTTACCCATGGCCAATGGTGTATATGTCGCGTCTGCGGCCTGTACAACTAAATCATTTCTTAGTGATGCTAGGTAAGCTGTCATACCTGGAGAAGGGGGCCTGCTAACTGACGCTGGCAAATACTCTTCCAGGTCTTCGCCGAGATCCACTTGAGGCTTATCGGCTGGAATCTCGCTAGAGGCGCTGACAGGAATGGCAGGGGTTTCTCCCGATGCTGCTCCGGATAAAGGTATACAGAATCTTATTATACTCGTCCCTGGAGGCAACTTCGTTCCACTACCTGAAGCAGTAGCAGTGATAGCAGCTCCCAGCTGAGATTCTCCGGCACCACCGGCCGGAACAGTAGAAGGTCCCTCTCTAAAAGGTAAGGAACCTCCAATCAAAGAATCATTCCCAACATGGGGAGAAGCAGGCTCACTTCCAGGAGCCTCAATACCAGGAATCCGGAGAGGACGAGTAACCGTCTTCTTCTTCCTCTTACGAGGGGAAGCCTCCTTCGGAGCAGGAGCCCTTCGTTTCCCAGAGATTACCAAAGCCCCTGCAGGCGGAGGTATTTCATCCCTCGGTACCGATACAAGAGGCTCATCCGGAGTAACGGACTCTTCACCCTCGTCAGAAGAAACCGAGGGGACTTCGACTCTTCCCCCAGGCTTGGAGGAAGGCACCCTAAAACTTCTATGTATATCAAAGTCGCGACGGAAGGTGTTGGTTGCCACGTAGAACTGGGCATACGTGTGAAGGATGCGCAATTCCGTGGAGAGAGTGGTGAAGGGCACAGTAAAAATTGCCCCAGTGCAGCCCATGATAAAATATCGCCATCCCCTCGCTCCATCAATGAGTCCACCTCTGGACCTGAAGCTGGTGATGGCGTTGCCCACGTGCAACTGATCATACCCAAACTGCCTGGCAAACCGACTAGGCAGGTAGGGTTCAAAGAAGCAGTGGTCCTCACTTCTATACAGCAAGTGGGAAGGTCTAATGTAGACCAACCAATTGAAAGCTTCGGAAGAAAGAATGGTCTTCTCTCCACATGAGTCCTCAAGCCTAATCCTCGATTGATTGCGATGAACAGAGGGGACAGTGCAAAGGAGCTTCCAGCTATGACTGCAATGCAGCACCCGCCGACAGTCTAAAACTGTGAGCACGTTCCAGGAGAATTTCTTGTAATTCAGCAAGAAACTCTCCCCCAAGCTACTGCCGAAATCGGGAGACATCACCCGGGGGTTATGGAGAATTAACCATCCCATCAAGTACAGGTATGGTAATTCCACCAGGGGAAAGCTTTCACGCCAAGCTTCATCGGCGAGCAGCGCCTCAGTCATCGCTCTCAGACCAGCTTGTATGCGGCATACCATGGCAGGGAGCAAGCCCAGTCTCGCCCCAAATACCAGACGCACTGCAGGCCACAAGGTGTTGCGGTGAATACGATCCGCAGATGCGATGTCGGGTACCACCAGTCAGCGCAGCCATATAGAGAGGAAGCCAGCCAGTTGAGATTCCTTGGATAGAGCCCTATGGCAATGCCTCAGATGACTGTAGGCCTTAGTACCTGCAGGATATCTTCCTATCCCTTCGACGAGGATCTGATCTGGAGCCCTAGCATCCTCCATAAGATCGTCGACTTCCTGAGCAGTAAGCACACTCAGAGGGTTCACAGGCTCATCCTTGCCTTCCAAGACTTTCTCCGGCTGAGCAGCCCTGGCCCGGTGAAAAAAGAGGTAGGACGTCCATTTGCTGGTGTGAGCCAAATCTCAAGGCTCAACATAGAAGGTGGTGCAAGCGAGGTAGTGGCACATCAGTTCCTGGTACACTTCCACTACCCGAGGGTATGAATCCCCCAACTCCCGGTTCGTGGGAACATACTCTTCATACGGAGTATCCCCCATCGGCAGTCTCGAGATCTCTGCCATCTCATGGAGGGCCAGTCCCAACTCCCCCAGTGGAGTGGCGAAAGTCCCGGTGAGCGGAATATATCGCTCCATCAGTGCCAGAAACAGGTTAGGGTTAGGAGGTAACCCAACACTGGTGGCACTCACAGCTGCAAGCAGACCGATGCTCTCCAACTCGATCCGAAAATGCTTCAGGGTCCAATCGACTAAGCGAGCCCATCAAAGATTTGTTGGGGTCATCCACCCATTGCATCGAGGATTCACCTTGGGGTATACTCCTCCGTGCCCCATAAAATCATTACAGAAGGTCGGCAATTGCACCGGCTGGAGCACCAAGCTGTCTTCACTCGGGATACTGCCCGGGTACAATCCCCTGAACGACGTTACAGGACCGGAAGGGCGGCTGACAAATAGGCCAGATCCTTTCTGGTATAAGATCTTCCCCGGCCTACCGTGAAGATCGGGAGTCAGCGTCCACGACATCCTCCTGGGATGTGTAGCATGTAAGAATGCCGAGATGGGATAATCTCTCGGCATCTTGTGCAGAGTCAAGACCAAGCCCCCGGCAGGGAAAACCCAGAGTTCTTTCTTGGGCTTCGTCTGGGACTGCTTGTCAATCATGTCCCCGAAGAGAAAGGCCGGCTTTATATACTGGTCCCCGTCTACGTACGTCAGGGGCTCTCCATTAATCATGTTCAGCAGCGTTCGCTCGCCCTGAGACGATATCAAAATTTCCCTTCCTTCGGGATATTGGGGCCCGGAGATAGAAAATGTCACATGGGACAGATCCTCCAGATAGTTGGAGTGCAGCAGCCCGGCGGCAGAACCCATCACCTCGACTAGCGGAGACTCACCCAAGTTAACTGCAAGGGTGCAAGAAAAATACGTCAGTTTCTATACTGGACATCACAATCTTGCAGCATATGCCGAGAGGCAACAGTCTGTGCTCTACGCCAAGACTATAAAAACTTGATCGTTTACGCCGGAACCTCCATCCAGAAGCGTAAAAATTTAAGTCGGCAGTATACAGTCTGTGCTTTACGCCAGACTGCCAAAATTCGAGTTGTTACGCAAGAATTTTCATCCACAGGCGTAAAGCTCAAATTTTTACGGTATACACCAGGTTTTCGGCAGTCAAAGCTTTTACGCTCAACTGCGAAAATCTGGAGTTTTTGCGCTGACACATTAGAAATATGGGTGTAAACCCCCTCGACCAAATTCCAGTATTTTAGGAATTTTTTTCACAATTTAGGATTTGTTGCAATATTTTAATTTATTTTGCTTACATATCCTATTGACTTGTGCACCTGTCCATTACCTAATTATTTGGAGCCTTACCCTGACTGTTATCCCCGAACGAAGTTCACATACCTCTCCTAGACGTGCCAATCTACTATCCTGCACTTTGTGAAACTCCCAGATACTTAGTTTTAAGCCTCGTATGAGACGCACAAATCTCGTTGCAAACGCCCGTATTTAATTCCTATTTTTGAATTCCCAGATCTGTACATCCCTGTTCCAATAGAGATTTGAGGCCCAACATGCACCTGTTTTGCCCAGACAAAAAATACGTTATTTTTCTACACTGAGTATACTACATTTAGTGTATTGACACCGTAGAAAAATTATGACCCTACCTGCCTCTAAATAATTAAAGAACACCGTGCGCAGTATTTATTAATTAATAAATACGGTGACCCGTATCACCTAGAAACCAGGTCCAACCCCTGCCCAGACTCACCCCCATACCCCCGGGACCCTCACACAGCTTTTTCCTTCAATCCTGTGAATTTTAGAATTTTTAGGAATTGGATATTTTTCCAGACAATTTCGTAATTGCGCAATTTCCCAAATCTAGGACTTTTACGCAATTTATGAAATTACAGGGACTTTCCTGCAAATTGCAGTACGAGGTGTCACCCCCCCTCACTGGCCGTTGAACCTGCGCCGTCCATTTGGAGACGGGACCCACCCAAAAATATCCCGAAAATATCACGAAAATATCTCGGAAATATCTTGTAAATATCTCAAGATATTTTATTAAAATATTAATTAATTTTTTTATAAAAGAAAAGAAAAGAAAAGAAAAGAAAATAATAAAAATTAAATCCTAAAAAATCTACCCCCCCCGTTCAGCCCGTAGCCCCCCCCCCCGCCGGCGGCGAGCTCCCTGCCGGAGCCTCCCCCGCCCACCGGAGCCACCCCTCCCGATGGCCCTCTTCCCCGCTCCCTCTCCCCCGACCTTCCATCTCTCCTCCTCCTATTCTCCTCCTCCTCCCCGCCTGTGCGTCCCCGCGACCGCTGGCGAGCTCCGCCCCCCCCCCGACCCCTCGAGCTCCACCGCCTCCACCCTCTCTCTCGGCCTCGACCTCCCCTCCTCCCCGAGCTCCACCACCAACCCCTCACGTCTCCGCCACCACCGCCACTCCATCAGAACCCCCCCCGCCGCCGCTCCTCCACCTCCTCCTCCACTCCGCCCTAGCTTCCCTCTCCCCTCTCTCAGCCCGCCTCCGCCGCCCCTGGCCGGAGTCGACCCCCCCCTGACCCGCTCCTCCTCCTCCTCCTCTTCCCTCCACCGCCACCACCATCATCAATCACCACCACCCTCCACCACCATCATCATCACCATCACCTCCCTCCCCGACCCGACGTTCCCCCCCTCTGCTCGACTCCGCCCCATCCTCCACCACATCCTCCACCTCCTCGGCCACTCCCCCGTCCGGCCAGCACCCAGCCACCCTCCGCCTGACGACTCCCCAGCTCCCCCCGATCTCCTCCCTGACTTCCTCCCCCACGGTCCCGAGCAGCACCTCAAACCACCATGTCCACCACCCATCACCACCACATGTCTTCCTCCGGCGACGCCTTGAGCCGTCACGACGAAGCCTCGAAGAGTCCCCGCTGAACTCTGACCGGTCACAGTGACCAGGACACAGTACAGCAGCTGGACACGGCCCGGACACGTCCAGGACACAAATCCTGTGTCAAGACGACTCACGAGGACACGAAGAATTCGATTTCTGGAGCCCTGTTCAGGTATCGTTTTCTCCCTCCTTGTACTTCCGTTTTCAATTCCGTCAGTTATGACACGTAGGCTATGTGACCCTCTCGGTGCCCGTACAATCCGCTCGGTGCATCGCATCCTGTAGCGATCGCGGCACGCGATCCAAAAACAGGAAAAACAATGACCCGATTCACCCCGGAACTGGGTACGCCCCGCCAAACGGGATGACTTGGTCGCACGCGGTCTTTACCGAAACGTGCGCGACGTTGATACGGACGTGTAGGAATTCGGAGAAGTTGATTTGGATGTGCGTGCATACCGGAATCAACGCGTATCCGCCGACACCGCCCCGTATCCGTCAGTTCTGGAATACGCTGCAACTTTGTGTATACACGTCGGATTGAAACAAAACTTATGCCATCGGACTCGTAGCAATACGCTGGTCCTGTGAGCCAAATTTGGTTCGATTCTGAGAACGTTGACAAAATCCCGTATCGTGGGCCCTACAGGCTCCACTTGACGGGCGATTTTGTGACCGGCTCATCGGAATCCGATTCTGGAAGTTCCGTTGGGTTCGTATCGACGTTCTGGACTTGTGGACACTAAGTTTGGCGAATTTGAAGACCTTTGACCCTGACACGTTTTTCGGTGCAAAGTGGGCCCACATGTGGACCCCGCTTTGACCGAAAACTGTCATTTTTGCTCCTTTGTCCAAATTGGACTTAAGGACAGGCGTTTCTAGCTATTTGATATTTTTTGAGACTGTTAGTGATGTTTATTTCAGTATCCGGAGACATTTATTCTGAGGCCATAGTTCTGACTTTTGGCATTTGACATCTGGACATTATATTTGCAGCTCTCCCGCCAGGCAAGTATACCTTACCTTGTTGTACTGATTACTTTCAGTTATTGATAGTTACATGTTTATTTATCATATAAATGTGCGCGTCCGAGAAAACTCGGGTGCAGTCAACGAAGGCGTTGACGTTAGGATTGTATCTGACCTAGTGTCTAGTAGACCCACCTAAAGTTGTGAAGTTATTGGTATGACTTCCCAGGCCTTGACACGTCTCATTACACGTCACAGAGTGAGTTCATGTAGGGACGCGTGCCTCATACTCGACTGGCCATCGGTATGAGCAACACGTGTAACGGTATTTAGCTTAGTTGTTATTTCTATGGAGACTTGCATTATTATACGAGATGTCCACGTCGTTTTCACGACTTGTATATCTCCATTGGGTGGGGAAGACACATAGTAGGCGTTTGGGACACCCCCTCCTTATATTCCTGTTACCATACTCTTCGGAGATGGGGTTTTCCGGTTACCATGCTTCTCGGAGATGGGGTAGTAGTTTTTCTTGTTCCCGTTACCATGCTCCGAGGAGGATGGGGTATTCCTGTTACCCGTGCGTCCGGGGGCATATGACACATATACTAGCCAGTCATGACGATTGGTGAATTACGTCAACGTATGTCAGGCCTACACATCCCCATGCGTACTATAGGGTCTTCAAAGATGCAGTTCACTTAGATGGTTAGCACACCCCATTTATTTATTCAGTATTTACATTATGGCATGCTTCTATGTATCTTGTTATGTCCCTCTGAGGACCTGGTCCCTTTCCAGATGTAGATGTTCCCGAGTATTCGTGGGAGCGCAGATTCCGGACAGGCTTTTCATATTCCGAGGAGATCTTCTCTTCGAGCCTCGTGATTGTCAGATGTTGTTCTTATATGGTGTGTATCTGGTTCCTTTTATTATTCTATTTCGGCAGTGGATTTGTTTTCATCCGACTGTCTTTCTCTAGTTACTTTATATTGAGATCTAGTACTTGGTTATTAGTTATTCATGTATATTTGACTCTGTGGATGAGATTTAGATATTACCCTGTGACTTATAATTAGTTTTACCACTTATGAATTATTGTTCATTATACAGCGTACGCACGTATATGTGGTTTCCATATATTGGAGTTTCCATATATACGGGCCAGCTGGCATGGTTACGTGACCTAGTCCTACGTATTTTGGGACTGGGGCGTGACAGTGGGCGTAAAAGATGAAACGTCTCCGTGCATCATCTTCCTCAAAGAGGCTATCAGCACAGAAGACGACCTAGCGCGGTCACGTACAACGTGTGCGAAGGATTTTTTAAGTCGTTCTTTTCGTTCCAAAAACTCTACCTTTCAGGCCAGGTGCACTGCTCGTCGGCGGGACGCTTCGCTCAGAACAAAGTTCGCCTTGCCCGACCGGAGACACTCCCGCTTGAGCAGAAGAACGGGAAGAAGAATCGACCTTCTTTCCCTTAGAGGAGGAGGATTGCTTCGAGGCCATTACTGGAAACTTTGAAGACTCAGAGAAGAAACGAAGAAGAAACTCGAACAGTCGAAAGCTTTCTTTCGCAGAAGACGGATGAAAAGTTTTTCTCTCAGGAACTTGGAGGTATATATAGAGTTCGGATGGACTCCTCGAAACCCGAACCAAATCTTCTAATAAATGTTCAGTTATGATTGGGTACTACGTCAGCCTATTATTCTCGAAAGGCGGACAGTCAGCGAATTCGAAAAGTTTTCGCGCAAAGAAGATTCGTGGTTCCTACGCTAAGGAGCTTTCTACGCTCGACAGCTACAGATCTACGGTTTTACGCTCACAGGCTATAAGTCTATGGTTTTACGCCCGGATGTCCTTGTGCTCGGTAGCTTTTACGCTCGAGAGGCTACAAACCTACGACTTCACGCTCAGCAGCTACAAATCTATGGTCTCACGCTCGGCGGCGTTTAGTTTACGCTCAGAAGCAACAGATCCACGACTTCACGCTCGGAAGCTTTCCTTTTCACAGGCTACAGATCTACAGTTCTACACTGAGGAGCTTTCTACGCTCGACAGCTACAAATCTACGGCTTTACGTTCGCAGGCTATAAGTCTATGGTTTTACGCCCGGATGCCTTTGTGCTCGGTAGCTTTTACGCTCGAGAGGCTACAAACCTTCGACTTCACGCTCAGGAATTACAAGTCTATGATTTCACGCTCGATGGCGTTTAGTTTATGCTCATGAGGCTACGAACTTATGATCTTATGCTATGACTCTCCGCACATCTGAAGGATATGCAGGCCGGAGTATGCGTACATCTGAACGATTCTCAAAGCGGTCAATTGCAGAGTTCACACAGAAGATACTCGTCCTTGACCAGAAGATATCCCAAGTACCCGAGGCATACAGAGTTCAATATTGAAAATTACTCTTCTTCGTGGGTCGATTGGAAGTTCATCCAGACTCCAGTCTGAATATTTCATCTACAGCTCAAGATGGCAACTCAGTTTAACAGCCATTTCTCGACCCTGTTCCAAGGGACTTTCGAGAAATCATTCTTGAAGATGATGTCTGAACAAGAATTATGTTTATCAGAAGCAACAGTTCAGAATTCTACGCGGTTCCTCATTCCTAAAGCAGCTTTCTGCGCACCCTAAGCTATGCGCAAAAGACAGGACATGACCTAGCACTCTTTCTAAATCAAAGTCGGCGTAAGGAATCAGACGTGTCGAAGCTACACATATTCAGACTTCACAACAAAAAAAGTATGGCGAGATAATCATATGCAGAGAAGAAAGACGACTTTATTAAATATTAAAATCACGATTACATATGAAGGAAATCCAGTCTACAAGGGTTTTCTTCATTCTCGTGATTACATATGAGGGAAATCCCGTCTACAAAGGACTTCCTCGTCGTCGCCTGAAGATCGCACCCAGAATCTGTTCTGCCAGGTTCGTGCATGGGCGGTAATTCTTCATCCATCTTCTCCAGCAGTCAGTCGGTAACCGCAAACCGACTGACATATTATCAGGGCAGGAGGATACAAAACTGGGCATAGACCCATCCTCCAACAGAAGAAAAGCAGAGTAAATATGCTTTCTTACGCCCAAAAGATCCAGTTGAGGCTTCTTTAACCCAACTCGATCCTGGACAGAGCTAGTCTATCTGCTCTCATCCCCGGAGGTAACGGGAGAAGGCACCGCCTGCAAGCAGTGTGGTCAAATATGACCCTTCCCCTCTCCTGGGCAAACCGCCATATAAAGTTGCTGATTATCCCGAGCAAGGGAGGCTATGATATTCTTCCATGATCCATCGTTGCAGATGACACTTGCTCGAAGACGTCATCTTTTTTGGCTCCTTATACGCTGGAAGAACATGGTCTTCTTCTTCCTCAGGTCGACCCGACGAACTCCGGCGATCATCTCTGCATGGTGAAGGAAACGTGGGAAGAATAGGTTAACTCCTCAGCCTTTTTATAGGCGAAAGAGATCACACCAACTCCCAATAACTCCGCCATAAAGTCAGCCTCGAAAGAACGTGCCAAACTTGACCATTTCAGGCTCCATTCAGAAATGTTTCGAGTTACGAGTAACGGTTCATGCTTCATTCAAAGCATTTCAAATTACGAGAAATTTAAAAGCTTTTGTCATGCCCCAGTCCCAAAAGTACATAGGACTAGGAACACGTAAGCATGCCAGCCGCATGGATATGGCAACTCTAATATATGGAAACCAAAATCCACACGTACGCTGTAATATGAATATAAATCCACAAGTGGTATAAAATGTATCACAAGTCACAGGGTATAATCTAAATCTCATCCGCGAAAATCAGATATAAATAATAACCAGCATCTATATAACTAGATCTCAACATAAATATCTAAGGATGATAGTTGGATGGAAACAAATCCACTACCAACTCGAATAGAAAAGTACAACACAACAAATACAATATAGGAATACCAGCTAACGACCATGGCCTCTGTAAACCCCCTCGACCAGATTCCAGTATTTTAGGAATATTTTTCAGGTATTCAGGATTTATGGCAATATTTTAATTTATTTTTGCTTACATATCCTATTGACCTGTGCACCTGTCCATCACCGAATTATTTTGAGCTTTACCTGACTGTTATCCCCGAACAAAGTTCCCATACCTGTCCTAGACATGTTAGACTATTTTCCTGAATTTTGTGCAAGTCCCAGATGCTTTATTTTGAGCCTCATTTGAGACGCACAAATATCGTTACAAAAGTCCGTATTTATTTCCTATTTTATTTTCTGCTCTTTACCCATCTCTGTACCCTTAGAGATTTGAGGTCAACCTACACCTGTTTTGCCCAAACAAAAATACGTTAATTTTCTACACTGAGTATACTACATTTAGTGTATTGACACCGTAGAAAAATTATGACCCTACATGCCTCTAAATAATTAGAGAACACCGTGCGCAGTATTTATTAATTAATTAAATACGGTGACCCGTATCACCCAGAAACCAGGTCCAACCCCTGCCCAGACTCACCCCCCCATTCCCTCGGGACCCTCACATAGCAATTTCCCTCAATTCTGTGAATTTTAGAATTCTCAGGAATCAGGTGTTTTTTCAGACAATTTCGTAAATTGCACAATTTCCCAAAATAGGACCATTATACAATTTATGAAATTACAGGGACTTTCCTGCAAATTGCAGTACGAGGTGTCAGTCCCCTATTGGCCAGTGAACCTGCACCGTCCATTTGGAGACGGGACTCACCCGAAAAGATCCCGAAAATATCCCGAAAATATCCTACAAATATCCCGTAAATATCTCTAGATATTTACTTATTTAATTAATATATTATTCTATAAAAGAAAAGAAAATAAAATAAAAAAAGAAATAAAAATAAAAACCTAAAATCTACCCCCCTCTCCCTGCAGCCGAACCCCCCCTCGCCGCCGACGCCGAGCCCCGCCCGCTGGAGCTCCCCCTCCGCGTGGCGAGCCACCCCCCCTCGCCGGCCTCCCTCCCCGCTCCCTCTCTCCTCAACCCCCTTCCCCCCCAAGCTCTCTCTCCCTCTTCCTCTCCTCCATCCTCCCCCCCCGGCCGGAGCCGACCTCGCCGGCGAGCCGACCCCCGACCCCTCGGTCTCCTCCTCCTCCTCCTTCTTCCCTGCTCCTCCTCCTCCACCCTGCCCTCCGCCACCCGACCCTGCGGCCCCCATCCGACCAGCGCCCTAGCCGACCCCCTTCTCCTCCATCACCAACATCTCCTCCTCCTCCTCGGCCACTCCCCATCCGGCCAGTGCCCCGCCGCCCTCCGCCTGACAACTCTCCACGCCTCCTTCCCGCAGCTGCCCGCCGCCCGTCGACGCCGCAGGCCGAGCTCCAGCAGCGAGCCCTAGCAGCCGCAGCAGCCCGGCCTGCCGCGCGCCGCCACCTCCGGCCAGCGCCGCCCCAGCTTCCTTCGGCCGGCCTCCCCCGCCTGAGCTCCGGCAGCAACTCGAAACCCTAGCCCTAGGGTTGGATTCGACTCGGACACGCCGTGTCGTGTCAGACACGTGTCGGACACGAGAAACGCAGTTTCCCGGAGCCATGGTCAGGTATCCATATTTCTCTCCTCGTAACTCTGTTTTCAATTCCGTCAGTTGCATCGTGTAGCCTGCATGACCCCCTCGGTGCCCGTGCAACCCGCTCGGAGCATCGCGTCCTGTGGTGATCCTGAACCGCGATCCAAAAACAGGAAAATCAACGACCCGATTCACCCCGGAACTGGGTACGCCCCGCCAAACGGGACGACTTGGTCGCACGCGGTCTTTACCAAAATGTGCGCGCCATTGATACGGACGTGCGGGATTTCGCAGAAGTTGATTCGGATGTGCGTGCACATCGGAATCAACGCGTATCCGCCGACACCGTCCCGTATCCGTCAGTTCTGGAACACGCTGTAACTTTGTGTACACACGTTGGATCGAGATGAAACTTGCGATCCAAGTTTGGTTCAATTCTGAGAACGTTGACAGAATCCCGTATCGTGGGCCCCACAGGCTCTACTTGACGGACGATTTTGTGACCGGCTCATCGGAATCCAATTCTGGAAGTTCCGTTGGGTTTGTATCGACGTTCTGGACTTGTTGAAACTAAGTTTGGCAAATTTGGAGACCTTTGACCCTGACACGTTTTTCGGTGCCAAGTGGCCCACATGTGGACCCCGCTTTGACCGAAAACTGTCATTTTTGCCCCTGTGTCCAAATTGGACTTAAGGACAGGCGTTTCTAGCTATTTGATATTTTCTGAGACTATTAGTGATGTTTATTTCAGCATCCGAAGACTTTCCTTCTGAGGCCATAGTTTCTGACACTTGGTATTGGACATCTGGATATTACATTTACAGCTCTCTTGCCAGGCAAGTATACCTTGCCTTGTTGTACTGTTTGATTTCAGTTATTGATAGTTACATGTTTATTTATTATATAAATGTGCGCATCCGAGAAAACTCAGGTGCAGTCAATGATGGCGTTGACGTTAGGACTTGTGTCTGACCTAGTGTCTAGTTGACCCACCTAAAGTTGTGAAGTTATTGATATAACTTCCCAGGCCTTGACACGTATCATTACATGTCACAGAGTGAGTTTATGTAGGGACGCGTGCCTCATACTCGACTGGCCATCGGTGTGAGCTACACGTGTAACGGTATTTAGCTTAGTTGATTATTTTATTGAGACTTGCATCATAGTAGGAGGTGTCCACGTCGTTTTCACGACTTGTACATCTATATTGGGAGGGAAAGATACTAGTGGACGTATGGGACACCCCCTCCTTGATTGTTTTATCCTTCGTACTATGCTCCTCGGAGATGGACGATTGCAGAGTGCCCTTGAGTCAGGGGGCATATGACACATATACTAGCCAGTCCCGACGATTGGTGAATTACGTCAGCATATGTCTAGCCACACATTCCTATGCGTACTACAAGGTCTTTAAATTGCATTCACTTTTAGCACACCCCATTTATTTATTCAGTATTTACATTATGGCATGTTATTTTTTTGTATCTTGCTATGTCCCTCTGAGGACCTGGTTCCCTGCCAGGTGTATATATTCTTGAGTATTCGCAGGAGCACAGATCCGGACAGGCTACCTATATTACGATGAGGTCTTCTCTTCGAGCCTCGTGATTGTCAGATGTTGTTCTTATATGGTGTGTATCTGGTTCCTTTTATATTCTATTTCGGCAGTGTATTTGTTTCCATCCGACTGTCATTCTCTAGTTACTTTATATTGAGATCTAGTTACTTGGTTATTAGTTATTCATGTATATTTGACTCTGTGGATGAGATTTAGATATTATCCTGTGACTTGTGATTAGTCTTACCACTTGTGAATTTATTGTTCATATACAGCGTACGCACGTATATATGGTTTCCATATATTGGAGTTGCCATATATACGGGCGGCTGGCATAGTTATGTATCCTGGTCCTACGTATTTTGGGACTGGAGCGTGACAATGTTTTGAGTGGTGGCCCATACAGGTCAGAGCATATTGTCTCGGTTACGTTACTGTACCGAGCAAGCCTACACCTAGGATTAGAGTATAGGATCTCATCCAATTGACTATGACTTTATCTTCTTTCCAGTCTGTCCTACTTACATAATTGCATCCTGCTTGATTCATGTGCTTCCCTGATAATTTCTTGAGTGTAGCCCCTGCTAGAATATAGGGATCCCAGTTGATAGGAGGATACTTAGGGTAACATTCCTAATAAGAGTATAACTAGGGCATTGACACATCATTAAGTCTGACTACATAATGAACCATGTCACGCCCCAATCACCCGTAAGCCCAATAGTCCCCGCTGAACGTGAATCACCACGTTGCAGCTCTCCCGCAGGAATTTGTCATGCCCCAATCTCCCGCAAGCCCAATAGTCCCCGCTGAACGTGAATCACCACGTTGCAGCTCTCCCGCAGGACAATCGTTCTCATCGGGACGTGATGCCGTACGAGCCTGGAGTTGCGCTCGTACAAGGCGATGTTGTCAAACACCAAATGTTATCATCGAAACAACCAAGTTGCAGCGGAAGTCAAGTATTGTGTACCAAGCACACATCAGAGTAATACGCAGTGGAGCTCACGATAGGGTCCAAATGAAATGCCTCATCAAAGGCAATGCCACAAAGGCGATGCCGCGAAGGCGATGAAATACTCTTGCTCTTTTCTCTAGCCCACAAAGGTACTTACAGTTCATACATCATGCCTCGTATATCCAAGCAGCGCCACTACGCCTGCGTACCTGAAATATTGCCCATATGTCACGACCCGCACCCGGTGTAAGGGTACTAGTCGGAAACAACGCCCAGCCTACGCCGCAGAATCGGCGGTAGAACGCTGTCTAGATAATCTATCTAATATAATGAACCACCAATAATGATAAAATACTCAATCACAGAACTAAGATAGAATGAGCACGAATCAGATAAAGAATAGAATAGTCACAATACAACTCATGAGTCTAAAATAATACATCAATGAGTCTGAAGAAAAACAGAAATAAGCTGGAGACAAATCCAGTACAAAAGAATACTACAAAACTATAAAGCTACAACTCCAGGGTCAACTGTCTCAGTTGGGATAAGTCTCTCTTGAGCTAGGGTCTCAGAATCTAAACCCACAACATCCTGGGGTCTATAGTAGGTAGGGTACTCCTCAGTGTCATCTGGAAAAATATTTCCAGTCAGGAAGGAGCAGAGTACAACCCTAACAGCAGTTCTCAAATAATGATAAAAACTATGTAACAGTAAATAGCTGTGGATAAACAAGATGCATAAATAGATACAAGAAATGTATAGACAATAAGGAAGTACTGGAAAGAAATACAATAATGAACAATATGCTGATGGAACAAGAATACTAATGATTAAGTGTGTGAGTACTAGCTTTAACATGTGATCGGCTTGGGAACTTGCACAAGAGTATAATGGCCTGGCTGATTATACGTGCGGTGTATGATCAACACTCACAAGGAATAAGACATGCACAAGGAGGGTATGATCACATATCTACACTAAAATACTCCCCACCCCCGACTGGTATAATAGATCCAACCACGGTACGTTATGGCACGAGATTCCCCAAGAAGAGAGCGACTCCTCCCGAAAATCGGTGTCTGTACATGTACAAGATAACCAATGAAACAATACTTGCACCATATACACCATATACCAAGGAATAACATCTCATGACGAGATCCGGATATACCAATCCGTGTAACAATAGTGTCAAGAGAACATGTAAATCTACACTAGATACAACGAACATAGAGGATATCATAAATGAGAAACTATCAGAGAATGTACTCGCCTGAAGTCCAATGAACAGTCTCACAAATGTCTGACTCGGTGCCTCGAAGACCTAGATATGGAATACAACATTAAAACAAGGTCCCGGAAAGAGAACAAGTCAAACTAGACAACTTCTAGGTCAATAACTCAATTCTAAGGCAAAAGTCAACTATGGTCAACTCTAAAGTCCACTAAAGTCAAACATGGTCAAACCCAAAGTCAACCTCACAAAACATCCATAAAATAATATAAAAATAAAATACAACAATTTAGGAATCAAATTAGATTCCAAAAGAAACTCACACAAAGTATATTAATAATACAATTAATATATACCTTAAAAAAATATATATACAACCCAATATTCATATAATTAAAATACTATATTATAACAATTATTATACCTCACAAAACACATATATATACATATAAATATATACAAATACAATATATAATATATACATTAAATCTGTCAAAGCGTCACTGAAAACAGTGAGCTAAGAATACAATTTAATTAAAACGGCTAATAGTGACAGTTTCGTCTGTCACCGAAAAACTGTCGCAGAAAAAACTGAATACAATTCCTACTGCCGACTGGATCGCTGACAGTTTAAAACCGTCGCAGAAAGACTGTCGCTGAAAATCCGCTCAGACCCGCCCACTGCTAATTAATGACAGATTTGTCATTAAATGCATTTAAATGCACAGAGTTACAGCGGCTGCTATATCGGCTAATTAATGACAGTTTTACTGTCATTAATTCACTGTTACTAAAACAATCAAAATATATATATATATATATATATATATATATATATATATATATATATATATATATATATATATACAATAAAATTACTATACAATATAATTAAATAACTAATAATTATATACTTATATATATACACATCTACACTTATAATTAAATACCAATTGTTACAAACTCATGTACATATTAATGTACATATTTTATATGGCTAGAAGCACATCTAAAATATATAGATTAATATACAATAAGTTCATAATAATTATAAATAATACAATTACACAATCAAACACATAAATATATTTTATAAAATATTTTATGTATAAATTATATTATTTAACAAGTAGTAACATATATATTTGCATGCAAGAAAGCTACATATTATATTGTACATTATATTAGCACACACAAAATATAGATCTATGCTACAATAATTACTATAATAAATACACAAAATAAATATATAATATCCATATATATTTACTAATTATAAATGAAGAATTGAACCATAATTAATTAGATCTATGCAAAATACACACAATTGGAGAGTATCTCACCGTATCCCACTAGATCTAGGATACGCATGCGACACGAGTCCAACACACAACCAAATGCACCCCGAAGGACACAAACAAATCACAAATAATATTTATGAACAAATCAAAGTGTCAAAAGTAGATCTATGTGTCCGTGTCAAAATACGACATGTTCAAAGCCCCGTGTCGGAGGAAAACCCCCAAATGACACGTATCACCAAATAGTTGGGATACGAACCAAAAGTATCACAATATGGACACGACACTAGCCTCAAACACAAATCTCATGTCCAATTGATCTATAGGATCAATTGACACACACAACAAAATGTAAATTCGGAATTCCAACAAAATTGATACAAAAAGCACCATAACTTTCTCCATGGGTCTCCTATGAACACAAAACAAAGTCCTATGGGTAGTACATAGATATAGGTTAATTTTACATGATTAAATCCCAGATTTAGAAGCTATTTAAATGGGAAAAATCTGAATTATACCTATTGGGAGATGGATTCCCAATGAAACCTCCAATTGAGATGAACTTGCTTCCAAATTGTAGATCCTTGCTCCTCTTTGTAGATCCTTGCTTCCTTCTTCTAGATCCTTGCTTTCTTCTTCTCTAATGGTGAATTGGGAAGAATTTGGAATGAAATTGGTAGGGAATTGGATTGGGAATGGAGGGAATTTGGTAGTGGAAAAATTCTAGATCTAGATTTGGAATGAAATGAGAGGAGAGAGAAATTCCCCCCTCATAAATAGGCCGGCCATAGCCCCTCCCCCAAGCAATTGTAAAATGTCCAATGTACCCCTTGGGGCCTCTCATGAAGAAATAATTAAGGAAGGAAGCTTCTAGTCTAATCATTTAATTAATTTAATCCATCTCCTTAACTATGGGCTTTCTAAATGGGCCAAGTCTAACTAGTTAATTCATGTTGGTCCATGGGTCCAAACTAAACTAGTTGGGTCCACTAAAATAAGTCCAAAATAATTAAATAATAACTAACAACAATTAAATAATACAACAAATAATTATTTACCATGCACAATATTTATTTAAATAGGAAATTATCAAAATACCCTTTCCTAGAAAATGTGGTAGTGACACCATAAACGTGGGTCAGTACACAACCGTACTGGTGAGCGGGGTAACCCACTCGCCTAAGCCGACACTAAGTAAAATAGTGAATGCAAACAGTTATATGGTGATCTTTCTAGTTGAATCCTAGATTCTTTTCATGGCATAGGGATGACATGTTAAGGAAAGCTGTAAAGCAGTTTAAGCATGCAAGCATTCAACTCAAACCAAGCGACAAGCATAATATAACCCAACCGAAGGAAACTAGCATGCAACCGTCTTGCTCAAGTCCAAGCAACACGATAACATATCGAACCGTCAACCAAGCCTCAATATCCATCCTCAACCAAAATACTTACATTCCAATCCCAAAGTGCACACTCTTGCCGAGACAAGGTGGCCGCGCCTACACGAAACCAAACCAACAAAAGAAAAGCAAGCCAACACTAGTCTATATGAAGTCACTGGCCAAGCCATAAATGTCACGACCCGCACCCGGTGTAAGGGTACTAGTCGGAAACAACGCCCAGCCTACGCCGCAGAATCGACGGTAGAACGCTGTCTAGATAATCTATCTAATATAATGAACCACCAATAATGATAAAATACTCAATCACAGAACTAAGATAGAATGAGCACGAATCAGATAAAGAATAGAATAGTCACAATACAACTCATGAGTCTAAAATAATACATCAATGAGTCTGAAGAAAAACAGAAATAAGCTGGAGACAAATCCAGTACAAAAGAATACTACAAAACTATAAAGCTACAACTCCAGGGTCAACTGTCTCAGTTGGGATAAGTCCCTCTTGAGCCAGGGTCTCAGAATCTAAACCCACAATATCCTGGGGTCCATAGTAGGTAGGGTACTCCTCAGTGTCATCTGGAAAAATATTTCCAGTCAGGAAGGAGCAGAGTACAACCCTAACAGCAGTTCTCAAATAATGATAAAAACTATGTAACAGTAAATAGCTGTGGATAAACAAGATGCATAAATAGATACAAGAAATGTATAGACAATAAGGAAGTACTAGAAAGAAATACAATAATGAACAATATGCTGATGGAACAAGAATACTAATGACTAAGTGTGTGAGTACTAGCTTTAACATGTGATCGGCTTGGGAACTTGCACAAGAGTATAATGGCCTGGCTGATTATACGTGCGGTGTATGATCAACACTCACAAGGAATAAGACATGCACAAGGAGGGTATGATCACATATCTACACTAAAATACTCCCCACCCCGACTGGTATAATAGATCCAACCACGGTACGTTATGGCACGAGATTCCCCAAGAAGAGAGCGACTCCTCCCGAAAATCGGTGTCTGTACATGTACAAGATAACCAATGAAACAATACTTGCACCATATACACCATATACCAAGGAATAACATCTCATGACGAGATCCAGATATACCAATCCGTGTAACAATAGTGTCAAGAGAACATGTAAATCTACACTAGATACAACGAACATAGAGGATATCATAAATGAGAAACTATCAGAGAATGTACTCGCCTGAAGTCCAATGAACAGTCTCACAAATGTCTGACTCGGTGCCTCGAAGACCTAGATATGGAATACAACATTAAAACAAGGTCCCGAAAAGAGAACAAGTCAAACTAGACAACTTCTAGGTCAATAACTCAATTCTAAGGCAAAAGTCAACTATGGTCAACTTTAAAGTCCACTAAAGTCAAACATGGTCAAACCCAAAGTCAACCTCACAAAACATCCATAAAATAATATAAAAATAAAATACAACAATTTAGGAATCAAATTAGATTCCAAAAAAAACTCACACAAAGTATACTAATAATACAATTAATATATACCTTAAAAATATATATATACAACCCAATATTCATATAATTAAAATACTATATTATAACAATCATTATACCTCACAAAATACATATATATATACATATAAATATATACAAATACAATATATAATATATACATTAAATCTGTCAAAGCGTCACTGAAAACAGTGAGCTAAGAATACAATTTAATTAAAACGGCTAATAGTGACAGTTTCGTCTGTCACCGAAAAACTGTCGCAGAAAAAACTGAATACAATTCCTACTGCCGACTGGATCGCTGACAGTTTAAAACCGTCGCAGAAAGACTGTCGCGGAAAATCTGCTCAGACCCGCCCACTGCTAATTAATGACAGATTTGTCATTAAATGCATTTAAATGCACAGAGTTACAGCGGCTGCTGTATCGACAAATTAATGACAGTTTTACTGTCATTAATTCACTGTTACTAAAACAATCAATATATATATATATATATATATATATATATATATATATATATATATATATATATATATATATATAACAATATATATATATATACAATAAAATCACAATACAATATAATTAAATAACTAATAATTATATACTTATATATATACACATCTACACTTATAATTAAATACCAATTATTACAAACTCATGTACATATTAATGTACATATTTTATATGGCTAGAAGCACACCTAAAATATATACATTAATATACAATAAATTTATAATAATTATAAATAATACAATTACACAATCAAACACATAAATATATTTTATAAAATATTTTATGTATAAATTATATTATTTAACAAGTAGTAACATATATATTTGCATGCAAGAAAGCTACATATTATATTGTACATTATATTAGCACACACAAAATATAGATCTATGCTACAATAATTACTATAATAAATACACAAAATAAATGTATAATATCCATATATATTTACTAATTATAAATGAAGAATTGAACCATAATTAATTAGATCTATGCAAAATACACACAATTGGAGAGTATCTCACCGTATCCCACTAGATCTAGGATACGCATGTGACACGAGTCCAACACATAACCAAATGCACCCCGAAGGACACAAACAAATCACAAATAATATTTATGAACAAATCAAAGTGTCAAAAGTAGATCTATGTGTCCGTGTCAAAATACGACATGTTCAAAACCCCGTGTCGGAGGAAAACCCCCAAATGACACGTATCACCAAATAGTTGGGATACGAACCACAAGTATCCCAATATGGACACGACACTAGCCTCAAACACAAATCTTATGTCCAATTGATCGATAGAATCAATTGACACACACAACAAAATGTAAATTCGGAATTCCAACAAAATTGATACAAAAAGCACCATAACTTTCTCCATGGGTCTCCTATGAACACAAAACAAAGTCCTATGGGTAGTACATACATATAGGTTGATTTTACATGATTAAATCCCAGATTTAGAAGCTATTTAAATGGGAAAAATCTGAATTATACCTATTGGGAGATGGATTCCCAATGAAACCTCCAATTGAGATGAACTTGCTTCCAAATTGTAGATCCTTGCTCCTCTTTGTAGATCCTTGCTTCCTTTTTCTAGATCCTTGCTTTCTTCTTCTCTAATGGTGAATTGGAAAGAATTTGGAATGAATTTGGTAGGGAATTGGATTGGGAATGGAGGGAATTTGGTAGTGGGAAAATTCTAGATCTAGATTTGGAATGAAATGAGAGGAGAGAGAAATTCCCCCCCCCATTAATAGGCCGGCCATAGCCCCTCCCCCAAGCAATTGTAAAATGTCTAATGTACCCCTTGGGGCCTCTCATAAAGAAATAATTAAGGAAGGAAGCTTCTAGTCTAATCATTTAATTAATTTAATCCATCTCCTTAACTATGGGCTTTCTAAATGGGCCAAGTCTAACTAGTTAATTCATGTTGGTCCATGGGACCAAACTAAACTAGTTGGGTCCACTAAAATAAGTCCAAAATAATTAAATAATAACTAACAACAATTAAATAATACAACAAATAATTATTTACCATGCACAATATTTATTTAAATAGAAAATTACCAAAATACCCTTTCCTAGAAAATGTGGTAGTGACAAGTCTACCCTCCTTAAAATAATTTCGTCCTCAAAATTCAAAGACGAAAACTACCCCCAGAAAATCACAGAACATAACTAAAGAATCACAACTAACTAATGAACAGAACATAACAATGAACAGAACATAACTAGAAAATAACATACCTCAAGGTATAAACAAATATGGATAACGCTCTCGCATTTCATCCTCTCTCTCCCAGGTAGACTCCCCCGGAGAGTGATGCCTCCATGTGACGCGCACCAAAGGAATAGTATGGTTCCTCAGCACCTTCTCTCTCTGATCCAGAATTCCAACTGGCTGCTCTGGATAGCTAAGAGTAGGGCCCACCTCTATCTCTGAGTGATCCAATACATGACTAGGATCTGCCACGTATCGTCTCAACTGCGACACATGAAACACATTATGCACTCCCTCCAATGCAGGTGGCAAGTCTAGTCTATAAGCAACTGCACCGACCCTCTCTAGAATAGTGAAAGGTCCAATGAATCGCGGACTAAGCTTTCCGCCTCCACCGAAGCGAAGCGTGCCTCGTGTCGGAGAAATCCTCAGAAACACCAAACCACCCACCTAGAACAAAATACCACCTTAAGAACTTAATCTATAACAAACAACCAAGAACAAACAAAAATCTAAACTATACCTCGAACTCCAAAGGTCTCCGATGGCTATCGGCCCAATGCCGCTGTCTGTCCTGCGCCACTCGAAGTCTGTCTCTAATCAACTGAACCTTCTCTGCTGCATCCACAACCATCTCTGGCCCAAGCAAAAATCTCTCTCCAACATCGTCCCAAGACAAAGGAGTACGACACCTCCGACCATATAGAGCTTCAAAAGGTGATATCTCTATACTGGCCTGGTAACTTTTGTTGTAAGCAAACTCTACCAAATGGAGATGGTCCTCCCAAGAACCCCCGAAATCTAGTACACAAGTGCGCAACATATCCTCGAGAGTCTGAATAGTCCTCTCTGACTGCCCATCTGTCTGGGGATGATATGCAGTACTGAACTTGAGCTGAGTGCCCAAACTCTCCTACAAACTCCTCCAGAAATGAGAAGTG
This sequence comes from Iris macrosiphon, assembly GCA_036927795.1. NCBI lineage: Eukaryota > Viridiplantae > Streptophyta > Magnoliopsida > Asparagales > Iridaceae > Iris > Iris macrosiphon. The sequence goes on along the minus strand of JAYESA010000018.1, from coordinate 140,239,026 downwards.
AAACGACTATCCCGATCTGAGACTATGCTGACGGAAACTCCATGTATCCTAACGATCTGCCTCACATACATCTCTGCCAGCTTCTCCGTAGACAAACCCACCTTGAAAGGTAAAAAGTGGGCCGACTTGGTCAACCTATCAACAATGACCCAAATCGCGTCTTTCCCTCTTGGAGATCGTGGAAGTCCGGACACAAAATCCATAGTAATGTGTTCCCACTTCCACTCTGGAATGGGTAATGGCTGAAGTAAACCTCCTGGCCTCTGCCTCTCGGCTTTCACCTGCTGGCACACTAAGCATCTGGATACAAACTGTGCCACTTCCCTCTTCATGCCATACCACCACACACTCTCTCGCGTATCCCGATACATCTTGTTAGCACCTGGATGTATGGAATACTGAGAGCGATGCGCTTCCTGGAACACCTCCTCACGCAACTCCCCACTAGGCACACACAATCTAACTCCATGCCTCAAAGATCCATCCTCTGCAATAGTGAAATCATCCTCCAATCCTGCTCTCACCTGAGCTCTGATACTCCTCAAGGATACATCATCATACTGTGCTGCCTTGATCCTATCCATCAAATCTGAATGTATCTGCAATCCCCACATCTGCATAGCACCACCAGGAATAATTACCTCAATGCCCAAGCTCTCCAAGTCCTCCAACAAATATCGATCCTGCGTCAAGAACATAGCTACCGGATACCTGCTCAAAGCATCGGCAACTACATTGGCTTTCCCAGGATGATATTGTAAAGAGATATCAAAATCCTTCATCAGTTCCAACCACCGACGCTGCCTCATGTTCAACTCCTTCTGTGTGAAAACGTACTTCAAGCTTTTGTGGTCTGTGAAGATCTCCACACGCTCTCCGTACAAATAATGTTTCCACAACTTCAGAGCGAAAATGACGGCTGCCAACTCCAAATCATGGGTAGGATAGTTCTTTTCATGAGGACGCAATTGCCTGGATGCATAGGCAATCACTTTCCCATGCTGCTGAAGAACACAACCCAAACCCTTCCCCGATGCATCACTATAATTAGTGAAACCTCCGGACCCTGATGGCAACGTCAAAATAGGAGCAGACGTCAACCTCTTCTTCAACTCCTCAAAAGCAACCTGGCAATCCTCCGTCCAAACAAACTCCACATCCTTCCTAGTGAGTCTGGTCATCGGCTCGGCAATCCTCAAAAAATCTTGCACAAACTTCCTGTAGTAGCCTGCCAATCCCAAGAAACTCCTGATCTCTGCTACCGAACTCGAAGTCTTCCAAGATTCTACTGCTGAAATCTTCTTCGGATCCACTGAAATACCATCACCAGTCACAACATGCCCCAAGAATTCCACCTTGTCCAAAAAAAACTCACATTTGGACAACTTCCCATACAACTTCTCCTTCCTCAGCACATCCAACACAATCCTCAAATGCTCCTCATGCTCCTCCGGTGTCTTCGAGTATATGAGTATGTCGTCGATGAACACCACCACGAACTTGTCAAGGTACTGGTGGAACACCTTGTTCATCAAGTTCATAAATACCGCCGGTACATTAGTCAAACTAAACGGCATCACCATAAACTCGTACTGACCATACCGAGTTCTAAAAGCAGTCTTCGGTATGTCCTCCGGCTTCACCTTCACTTGATGGTAGCCTGATCTCAAGTCTATCTTAGAAAATACCTTCGCACCACTCAACTGATCAAACAGATCATCAATCCGTGGCAAAGGATACTTATTCTTGATAGTGAGATTATTCAAAGCCCTGTAATCAATGCACATACGCACCGATCCATCCTTCTTCGGTACAAACAATACCGGGGCTCCCCATGGTGAAGAACTCGATCTGATAAACCCCTTATCCTGCAATTCGTCCACCTGCTTCTTCAACTCGACCAGCTCGCTGTTGTTTACTCTATAGACATGCTGCGAAATTGGTTCTGCACCTGGCACCAAGTCTATAGAAAATTCAACATCTCGATCTGGCGGCAATCCTGGCAATTCCTCAGGAAACACATCCAAGAATTCTGCTATCAACGGATGCGGCAACTCCTTGTCTTCCACCATAGCTCCACAAATAATGCCTTCTCCCTGCTCTGCAGCTCCTCTAGCAAACTCGAACTCTGGCTCTCCTGGCGAACCAAAAAAAACTCTACCTCCTCTACAATCTATGCTAGCACGGTGCCTACTCAACCAATCCACCCCGAGTACAATGTCGTAGCTCGGAAGTGGCATTACAAGTAGACACGCACTCAACTCCCGGCCTCCCAGAGTAACTCTCCGATCCTTGCAAATATCATTAACCAGGATAATGCCTCCCCCGGTCATGATCTTGCAAGTCCTAAGCAAAGACTCAGCTACCAAACCATGCTTTAGAGCAAAAGAAACAGATACAAAACTATGGGAAGTACCACTATCAAACAAAGCTAAAGCTGGAATGGAATCAAGAAGAATAGAACCTGCGATGACATCTCCGGTGGGTTCCTCCTCTTCGACGGTCATAGCAAACGCTCGTCCCTGCCGAGCACCTCCCTGCTGATGCTGGACAAAACGCTGCTGCTGTGTCGGAAGCGGTCCCCTCGGTTGTGCTGCAGGTGGTCTCGTCTGTGCCCTCGGAGCTGGAGCTGCTCCCTGAACTGTACGACGAGGACACTCCCTCAATTGATGCCCTTCAGTACCACAATACAAACAAACTCCTAGCCTCTTTCTGCAAACTTCCCAGATATGGCCGGGCTTCTTGCAGAAGTTGCATAGAGCTTGCTGTAACTGTCTCTGCTGCTGAGGTGCCTGGTGAAAAGGCGCTCTAGCTGGAGTCTGGTTCTGCTGTGGCTGCTGGAAAGGTCTGGACTGGAAATGATGACGTTTGGCAGATACTGCACTGCCGTTGGCCCCCAGAAAAGAATCACGGTCTCTCTTGGTCTTCAAACCCAGATCCCGCTCAACCTTGCGTGCCTCCGCAAATATCTCCGAGTATGTCTCATAAAAAGACGGAATAAGAATCTTCACTTCCCAGTTTAGACCCTCTCGAAAACGAATAGCTCGAACCTCCGGCTCCCTCACCAGATACTCTGCAAATCGGCTCAGCCTACCGAACTCCGCAGCGTATTCCTCCACAGACATGCTCCCCTGAATGAGACTCTCAAATTGTCTCCCCAAGTCAAGCCTGTCTATCCGAGCGGAAAACTTCTTCTTGAAAAGGTCCTTGAATACCTCCCAAGATTGTCCTGCGTCAACCAGAACCGGCTCATTCCTGAACCAAGTACGAGCGACGCCGAACAGTTGAAGTCCTACCGCCTCAACCTTCAGATCTTCAGAAAGACGGGACACCCTCATAAGACGCTCAATGTCCTCGAGCCAATCATCAGCATAGACGATGCCCTCCGTCCCTTTGAAAACCCTAGGCTCCAGTTTCTTGAAGTCCTGAATGTTGCCTGGCCGAAGCTGAGCAACTTGAGGAACAACCTGTTGCTGGATCGGAACTCCTCTTTCGACTACAGCACGAGCAAGCTGATGAGCACTCTTGATGCCCTGCCGTAGAACGTCGGTCTGTCTCTGATGTGCCTCTGACTGGGCCCTCTGTGCCTCGAGCATCTCACGAAACAGAGTAAACATCTGTGACGCCTCTGCTGGCACAGGAGGTGGAGGTGGAAGCCCCTCAGATACAGCTGGCACAGTCCTCTGAGTAGGTGGTGGACCTCCGAAAGCAGCTGACACTCCAATCACCGGAGAAGTGACTGGTGCAGGCCCTCGGGATGTCGCAGACCTCTCAGAAACTGCTCTCCCTTGCTGTGATCTAGTCTTAGGCGGCATCCTGAGACAAAGCGAAAGAAAGAATCAATATGGCACAAGATGTAAGACATCAAGGAAAGGACAGTTTAAGGGATCAAGTATCAATATCAAAGGAGAATAGTTGAATCAAAAGAATTTTCCTAGATGTGATTGAGTATCTCAGCCTATATCCTATATCCTATATCCTATTGCAGGCTCGCAGTAGTACAACTAAGTTGTCGCACTACCATGACATCACATACTTGTGAAGCTAGACCTGCATGGGCCACCACCAAAAATGTGTCACAACCCGCACCCGGTGTAAGGGTACTAGTCGGAAACAACGCCCAGCCTACGCCGCAGAATCGACGGTAGAACGCTGTCTAGATAATCTATCTAATATAATGAACCACCAATAATGATAAAATACTCAATCACAGAACTAAGATAGAATGAGCACGAATCAGATAAAGAATAGAATAGTCACAATACAACTCATGAGTCTAAAATAATACATCAATGAGTCTGAAGAAAAACAGAAATAAGCTGGAGACAAATCCAGTACAAAAGAATACTACAAAACTATAAAGCTACAACTCCAGGGTCAACTGTCTCAGTTGGGATAAGTCCCTCTTGAGCCAGGGTCTCAGAATCTAAACCCACAATATCCTGGGGTCCATAGTAGGTAGGGTACTCCTCAGTGTCATCTGGAAAAATATTTCCAGTCAGGAAGGAGCAGAGTACAACCCTAACAGCAGTTCTCAAATAATGATAAAAACTATGTAACAGTAAATAGCTGTGGATAAACAAGATGCATAAATAGATACAAGAAATGTATAGACAATAAGGAAGTACTAGAAAGAAATACAATAATGAACAATATGCTGATGGAACAAGAATACTAATGACTAAGTGTGTGAGTACTAGCTTTAACATGTGATCGGCTTGGGAACTTGCACAAGAGTATAATGGCCTGGCTGATTATACGTGCGGTGTATGATCAACACTCACAAGAAATAAGACATGCACAAGGAGGGTATGATCACATATCTACACTAAAATACTCCCCACCCCCGACTGGTATAATAGATCCAACCACGGTACGTTATGGCACGAGATTCCCCAAGAAGAGAGCGACTCCTCCCGAAAATCGGTGTCTGTACATGTACAAGATAACCAATGAAACAATACTTGCACCATATACACCATATACCAAGGAATAACATCTCATGACGAGATCCGGATATACCAATCCGTGTAACAATAGTGTCAAGAGAACATGTAAATCTACACTAGATACAACGAACATAGAGGATATCATAAATGAGAAACTATCAGAGAATGTACTCGCCTGAAGTCCAATGAACAGTCTCACAAATGTCTGACTCGATGCCTCGAAGACCTAGATATGGAATACAACATTAAAACAAGGTCCCGGAAAGAGAACAAGTCAAACTAGACAACTTCTAGGTCAATAACTCAATTCTAAGGCAAAAGTCAACTATGGTCAACTGTAAAGTCCACTAAAGTCAAACATGGTCAAACCCAAAGTCAACCTCACAAAACATCCATAAAATAATATAAAAATAAAATATAACAATTTAGGAATCAAATTAGATTCCAAAAGAAACTCACACAAAGTATACTAATAATACAATTAATATATACCTTAAAAATATATATATACAACCCAATATTCATATAATTAAAATACTATATTATAACAATCATTATACCTCACAAAACACATATATATATACATATAAATATATACAAATATAATATATAATATATACATTAAATCTGTCAAAGCGTCACTGAAAACAGTGAGCTAAGAATACAATTTAATTAAAACGGCTAATAGTGACAGTTTCTCTGTCACCGAAAAACTGTCGCAGAAAAAACTGAATACAATTCCTACTGCCGACTGGATCGCTGACAGTTTAAAACCGTAGCAGAAAGACTGTCGCGGAAAATCCGCTCAGACCCGCCCACTGCTAATTAATGACAGATTTGTCATTAAATGCATTTAAATGCACAGAGTTACAGCGGCTGCTGTATCGGCTAATTAATGATAGTTTTACTGTCATTAATTCACTGTTACTAAAACAATCAATATATATATATATATATATATATATATATATATATATATATATATATATATATAACAATATATATATATACAATAAAATCACAATACAATATAATTAAATAACTAATAATTATATACTTATATATATACACATCTACACTTATAATTAAATACCAATTGTTACAAACTCATGTACATATTAATGTACATATTTTATATGGCTAGAAGCACACCTAAAATATATAGATTAATATACAATAAGTTCATAATAATTATAAATAATACAATTACACAATCAAACACATAAATATATTTTATAAAATATTTTATGTATAAATTATATTATTTAACAAGTAGTAACATATATATTTGCATGCAAGAAAGCTACATATTATATTGTACATTATATTAGCACACACAAAATATAGATCTATGCTACAATAATTACTATAATAAATACACAAAATAAATATATAATATCCATATATATTTACTAATTATAAATGAAGAATTGAACCATAATTAATTAGATCTATGCAAAATACACACAATTGGAGAGTATCTCACCGTATCCCACTAGATCTAGGATACGCATGCGACACGAGTCCAACACACAACCAAATGCACCCCGAAGGACACAAACAAATCACAAATAATATTTATGAACAAATCAAAGTGTCAAAAGTAGATCTATGTGTCCGTGTCAAAATACGACATGTTCAAAGCCCCGTGTCGGAGGAAAACTCCCAAATGACACGTATCACCAAATAGTTGGGATACGAACCAAAAGTATCACAATATGGACACGACACTAGCCTCAAACACAAATCTCATGTCCAATTGATCTATAGGATCAATTGACACACACAACAAAATGTAAATTCGGAATTCCAACAAAATTGATACAAAAAGCACCATAACTTTCTCCATGGGTCTCCTATGAACACAAAACAAAGTCCTATGGGTAGTACATAGATATAGGTTGATTTTACATGATTAAATCCCAGATTTAGAAGCTATTTAAATGGGAAAAATCTGAATTATACCTATTGGGAGATGGATTCCCAATGAAACCTCCAATTGAGATGAACTTGCTTCCAAATTGTAGATCCTTGCTCCTCTTTGTAGATCCTTGCTTCCTTCTTCTAGATCCTTGCTTTCTTCTTCTCTAATGGTGAATTGGGAAGAATTTGGAATGAAATTGGTAGGGAATTGGATTGGGAATAGAGGGAATTTGGTAGTGGAAAAATTCTAGATCTAGATTTGGAATGAAATGAGAGGAGAGAGAAATTCCCTCCCTCATAAATAGGCCGGCCATAGCCCCTCCCCCAAGCAATTGTAAAATGTCCAATGTACCCCTTGGGGCCTCTCATGAAGAAATAATTAAGGAAGGAAGCTTCTAGTCTAATTATTTAATTAATTTAATCCATCTCCTTAACTATGGGCTTTCTAAATAGGCCAAGTCTAACTAGTTAATTCATGTTGGTCCATGGGTCCAAACTAAACTAGTTGGGTCCACTAAAATAAGTCCAAAATAATTAAATAATAACTAACAATAATTAAATAATACAACAAATAATTATTTACCATGCACAATATTTATTTAAATAGGAAATTACCAAAATACCCTTTCCTAGAAAATGTGGTAGTGACACCATAAACGTGGGTCAGTACACAACCGTACTGGTGAGCGGGGTAACCCACTCACCTAAGCCGACACTAAGTAAAATAGTGAATGCAAACAGTTATATGGTGATCTTTCTAGTTGAATCCTAGATTCTTTTCATGGCATAGGGATGACATGTTAAGGAAAGCTGTAAAGCAGTTTAAGCATGCAAGCATTCAACTCAAACCAAGCGACAAGCATAATATAACCCAACCGAAGGAAACTAGCATGCAACCGTCTTGCTCAAGTCCAAGCAACACGATAACATATCGAACCGTCAACCAAGCCTCAATATCCATCCTCAACCAAAATACTTACAATCCAATCCCAAAGTGCACACTCTTGCCGAGGCAAGGTGGCCGCGCCTACACGAAACCAAACCAACAAAAGAAAAGCAAGCCAACACTAGTCTATATGAAGTCACTGGCCAAGCCATAAATGTCACGACCCGCACCCGGTGTAAGGGTACTAGTCGGAAACAACGCCCAGCCTACGCCGCAGAATCGACGGTAGAACGCTGTCTAGATAATCTATCTAATATAATGAACCACCAATAATGATAAAATACTCAATCACAGAACTAAGATAGAATGAGCACGAATCAGATAAAGAATAGAATAGTCACAATACAACTCATGAGTCTAAAATAATACATCAATGAGTCTGAAGAAAAACAGAAATAAGCTGGAGACAAATCCAGTACAAAAGAATACTATAAAACTATAAAGCTACAACTCCAGGGTCAACTGTCTCAGTTGGGATAAGTCCCTTTGAGCCAGGGTCTCAGAATCTAAACCCACAACATCCTGGGGTCCATAGTAGGTAGGGTACTCCTCAGTATCATCTGGAAAAATATTTTCAGTCAGGAAGGAGCAGAGTACAACCCTAACAGCAGTTCTCAAATAATGATAAAAACTATGTAACAGTAAATAGCTGTGGATAAACAAGATACATAAATAGATACAAGAAATATATAGACAATAAGGAAGTACTAGAAAGAAATACAATAATGAACAATATGCTGATGGAACAAGAATACTAATGACTAAGTGTGTGAGTACTAGCTTTAACATGTGATCGGCTTGGGAACTTGCACAAGAGTATAATGGCCTGACTGATTATACGTGCGGTGTATGATCAACACTCACAAGGAATAAGACATGCACAAGGAGGGTATGATCACATATCTACACTAAAATACTCCCCACCCCGACTGGTATAATAGATCCAACCACGGTACGTTATGGCACGAGATTCCCCAAGAAGAGAGCGACTCCTCCCGAAAATCGGTGTCTGTACATGTACAAGATAACCAATGAAACAATACTTGCACCATATACACCATATACCAAGGAATAACATCTCATGACGAGATCCAGATATACCAATCCGTGTAACAATAGTGTCAAGAGAACATGTAAATCTACACTAGATACAACGAACATAGAGGATATCATAAATGAGAAACTATCAGAGAATGTACTCGCCTGAAGTCCAATGAACAGTCTCACAAATGTCTGACTCGGTGCCTCGAAGACCTAGATATGGAATACAACATTAAAACAAGGTCCCGGAAAGAGAACAAGTCAAACTAGACAACTTCTAGGTCAATAACTCAATTCTAAGGCAAAAGTCAACTATTGTCAACTCTAAAGTCCACTAAAGTCAAACATGGTCAAACCCAAAGTCAACCTCACAAAACATCCATAAAATAATATAAAAATAAAATACAACAATTTAGGAATCAAATTAGATTCCAAAAGAAACTCACACAAAGTATACTAATAATACAATTAATATATACCTTAAAAATATATATATACAACCCAATATTCATATAATTAAAATACTATATTATAACAATCATTATACCTCACAAAACACATATATATATACATATAAATATATACAAATACAATATATAATATATACATTAAATCTGTCAAAGCGTCACTGAAAGCAGTGAGCTAAGAATACAATTTAATTAAAACGGCTAATAGTGACAGTTTCGTCTGTCACCGAAAAACTGTCGCAGAAAAAACTGAATACAATTCCTACTGCCGACTGGATCGCTGACAGTTTAAAACCGTCGCAGAAAGACTGTCGCAAAAAATCCGCTCAGACCCGCCCACTGCTAATTAATGACAGATTTGTCATTAAATGCATTTAAATGCACAGAGTTACAGCGGCTGCTGTATCGGCTAATTAATGACAGTTTTACTGTCATTAATTCACTGTTACTAAAACAATCAATATATATATATATATATATATATATATATATATATATATATATATATATATATATCTATATATCTATATATCTATATATATATATATATATATATATAACAATATATATATATACAATAAAATCACAATACAATATAATTAAATAACTAATAATTATATACTTATATATATATACATCTACACTTATAATTAAATACCAATTATTACAAACTCATGTACATATTAATGTACATATTTTATATGGCTAGAAGCACACCTAAAATATATATATTAATATACAATAAGTTTATAATAATTATAAATAATACAATTACACAATCAAACACATAAATATATTTTATAAAATATTTTATGTATAAATTATATTATTTAACAAGTAGTAACATATATATTTGCATGCAAGAAAGCTACATATTATATTGTACATTATATTAGCACACACAAAATATAGATCTATGCTACAATAATTACTATAATAAATACACAAAATAAATATATAATATCCATATATATTTACTAATTATAAATGAAGAATTGAACCATAATTAATTAGATCTATGCAAAATACACACAATTGGAGAGTATCTCACCGTATCCCACTAGATCTAGGATACGCATGTGACACGAGTCCAACACATAACCAAATGCACCCCGAAGGACACAAACAAATCACAAATAATATTTATGAACAAATCAAAGTGTCAAAAGTAGATCTATGTGTCCGTGTCAAAATACGACATGTTCAAAACCCCGTGTCGGAGGAAAACCCCCAAATGACACGTATCACCAAATAGTTGGGATACGAACCACAAGTATCCCAATATGGACACGACACTAGCCTCAAACACAAATCTTATGTCCAATTGATCTATAGAATCAATTGACACACACAACAAAATGTAAATTCAGAATTCCAACAAAATTGATACAAAAAGCACCATAACTTTCTCCATGGGTCTCCTATGAACACAAAACAAAGTCCTATGGGTAGTACATACATATAGGTTGATTTTACATGATTAAATCCCAGATTTAGAAGCTATTTAAATGGGAAAAATCTGAATTATACCTATTGGGAGATGGATTCCCAATGAAACCTCCAATTGAGATGAACTTGCTTCCAAATTATAGATCCTTGCTCCTCTTTGTAGATCCTTGCTTCCTTTTTCTAGATCCTTGCTTTCTTCTTCTCTAATGGTGAATTGGAAAGAATTTGGAATGAATTTGGTAGGGAATTGGATTGGGAATGGAGGGAATTTGGTAGTGGGAAAATTCTAGATCTAGATTTGGAATGAAATGAGAGGAGAGAGAAATTTCCCCCCCTCATTAATAGGCCGGCCATAGCCCCTCCCCCAAGCAATTGTAAAATATCCAATGTACCCCTTGGGGCCTCTCATGAAGAAATAATTAAGGAAGGAAGCTTCTAGTCTAATCATTTAATTAATTTAATCTATCTCCTTAACTATGGGCTTTCTAAATGGGCCAAGTCTAACTAGTTAATTCATGTTGGTCCATGGGTCCAAACTAAACTCGTTGGGTCCACTAAAATAAGTCCAAAATAATTAAATAATAACTTACAACAATTAAATAATACAACAAATAATTATTTACCATGCACAATATTTATTTAAATAGAAAATTACCAAAATACCCTTTCTTAGAAAATGTGGTAGTGACAAGTCTACCCTCCTTAAAATAATTTCGTCCTCAAAATTCAAAGACGAAAACTACCCCCAGAAAATCACAGAACATAACTAAAGAATCACAACTAACTAATGAACAGAACATAACAATGAACAGAACATAACTAGAAAATAACATACCTCAAGGTATAAACAAATATGGATAACACTCTCGCATTTCATCCTCTCTCTCCCAGGTAGACTCCCCCGGAGAGTGATGCCTCCATGCGACGCGCACCAAAGGAATAGTATGGTTCCTCAGCACCTTCTCTCTCTGATCCAGAATCCCAACTGGCTGCTCTGGATAGCTAAGAGTAGGGCCCACCTCTATCTCTGAGTGATCCAATACATGACTAGGATCTGCCACGTATCGTCTCAACTGCGACACATGAAACACATTATGCACTCCCTCCAATGCAGGTGGCAAGTCTAGTCTATAAGCAACTGCACCGACCCTCTCTAGAATAGTGAAAGGTCCAATGAATCGCGGACTAAGCTTTCTGCCTCCACCGAAGCGAATCGTGCCTCGTGTCGGAGAAATCCTCAGAAACACCAAACCACCCACCTAGAACAAAATACCACCTTAAGAACTTAATCTATAACAAACAACCAAGAACAAACAAAAATCTAAACTATACCTCGAACTCCAAAGGTCTCCGATGGCTATCGGCCCAATGCCGCTGTCTGTCCTGCGCCACTCGAAGTCTGTCTCTGATCAACTGAACCTTCTCTGCTGCATCCACAACCATCTCTGGCCCAAGCAAAACTCTCTCTCCAACATCGTCCCAAGACAAAGGAGTACGACACCTCCGACCATATAGAGCTTCAAAAGGTGACATCTCTATACTGGCCTGGTAACTTTTGTTGTAAGCAAACTCTACCAAATGGAGATGGTCCTCCCAAGAACCCCCGAAATCTAGTACACAAGTGCGCAACATATCCTCGAGAGTCTGAATAGTCCTCTCTGACTGCCCATCTGTCTGGGGATGATATGCAGTACTGAACTTGAGCTGAGTGCCCAAACTCTCCTACAAACTCCTCCAGAAATGAGAAGTAAAACGACTATCCCGATCTGAGACTATGCTGACGGAAACTCCTTGTATCCTAACGATCTGCCTTACATACATCTCTGCCAGCTTCTCCGTAGACAAACCCACCTTGAAAGGTAAAAAGTGGGCCGACTTGGTCAACCTATCAACAATGACCCAAATCGCGTCTTTCCCTCCTGGAGATCGTGGAAGTCCGGACACAAAATCCATAGTAATGTGTTCCCACTTCCACTCTGGAATGGGTAATGGCTGAAGTAAACCTCCTGGCCTCTGCCTCTCGGCTTTCACCTGCTGGCACACTAAGCATCTGGATACAAACTGTGCCACTTCCTTCTTCATGCCATACCACCACACACTCTCTCGCGTATCCCGATACATCTTGTTAGCACCTGGATGTATGGAATACTGAGAGCGATGCGCTTCCTGGAACACCTCCTCACGCAACTCCCCACTAGGCACACACAATCTAACTCCATGCCTCAAAGATCCATCCTCTGCAATAGTGAAATCATCCTCCAATCCTGCTCTCACCTGAGCTCTGATACTCCTCAAGGATACATCATCATACTGTGCTGCCTTGATCCTATCCATCAAATCTGAATATATCTGCAATCCCCACATCTGCATAGCACCACCAGGAATAATCACCTCAATGCCCAAGCTCTCCAAGTCCTCCAACAAATATCGATCCTGCGTCAAGAACATAGCTACCGGATACCTGCTCAAAGCATCGGCAACTACATTGGCTTTTCCAGGATGATATTGTAAAGAGATATCAAAATCCTTCATCAGTTCCAACCACCGACGCTGCCTCATGTTCAACTCCTTCTGTGTGAAAACGTACTTCAAGCTTTTGTGGTCTGTGAAGATCTCCACACGCTCTCCGTACAAATAATGTTTCCACAACTTCAGAGCGAAAATGACGGCTGCCAACTCCAAATCATGGGTAGGATAGTTCTTTTCATGAGGACGCAATTGCCTGGATGCATAGGCAATCACTTTCCCATGCTGCTGAAGAACACAACCCAAACCCTTCCCCGATGCATCACTATAATTAGTGAAACCTCCGGACCCTGATGGCAACGTCAAAATAGGAGCAGACGTCAACCTCTTCTTCAACTCCTCAAAAGCAACCTGGCAATCCTCCGTCCAAACAAACTCCACATCCTTCCTTGTGAGTCTGGTCATCGGCTCGGCAATCCTCAAAAAATCTTGCACAAACTTCCTGTAGTAGCCTGCCAATCCCAAGAAACTCCTGATCTCTGCTACCGAACTCGGAGTCTTCCAAGATTCTACTGCTGAAATCTTCTTCGGATCCACTGAAATACCATCACCAGTCACAATATGCCCCAAGAATTCCACCTTATCCAAAAAAAACTCACATTTGGACAACTTCCCATACAACTTCTCCTTCCTCAGCACATCCAACACAATCCTCAAATGCTCCTCATGCTCCTCCGGTGTCTTCGAGTATATGAGTATGTCGTCGATGAACACCACCACGAACTTGTCAAGGTACTGGTGGAACACCTTGTTCATCAAGTTCATAAATACCGCCGGTGCATTAGTCAAACTAAACGGCATCACCATAAACTCGTACTGACCATACCGAGTTCTAAAAGCAGTCTTCGGTATGTCCTCCGGCTTCACCTTCACTTGATGGTAGCCTGATCTCAAGTCTATCTTAGAAAATACCTTCGCACCACTCAACTGATCAAACAGATCATCAATCCGTGGCAAAGGATACTTATTCTTGATAGTGAGATTATTCAAAGCCCTGTAATCAATGCACATATGCACCGATCCATCCTTCTTCGGTACAAACAATACCGGGGCTCCCCATGGTGAAGAACTCGATCTGATAAACCCCTTATCCTGCAATTCGTCCACCTGCTTCTTCAACTCGACCAGCTCGCTGTTGTTTACTCTATAGACATGCTGCAAAATTGGTTCTGCACCTGGCACCAAGTCTATAGAAAATTCAACATCTCGATCTGGCGGCAATCCTGGCAATTCCTCAGGAAACACATCCAAGAATTCTGCTATCAACGGATGCGGCAACTCCTTGTCTTCCACCATAGCTCCACAAATAATGCCTTCTCCCTGCTCTGCAGCTCCTCTAGCAAACTCGAACTCTGGCTCTCCTGGCGAACCAAAAAAAACTCTACCTCCTCTACAATCTATGCTAGCACGGTGCCTACTCAACCAATCCATCCCGAGTACAATATCGTAGCTCGGAAGTGGCATTACAAGTAGACACGCACTCAACTCCCGGCCTCCCAGAGTAACTCTCCGATCCTTGCAAATATCATTAACCAGGATAATGCCTCCCCCGGTCATGATCTTGCAAGTCCTAAGCAAAGACTCAGCTACCAAACCATGCTTTAGAGCAAAAGAAACAGATACAAAACTATGGGAAGTACCACTATCAAACAAAGCTAAAGCTGGAATGGAATCAAGAAGAATAGAACCTGCGATGACATCTCCGGTGGGTTCCTCCTCTTCGACGGTCATAGCAAACGCTCGTCCCTGCCGAGCACCTCCCTGCTGATGCTGGACAAAACGCTGCTGCTGTGTCGGAAGCGGTCCCCTCGGTTGTGCTGCAGGTGGTCTCGTCTGTGCCCTCGGAGCTGGAGCTGCTCCCTGAACTGTACGACGAGGACACTCCCTCAATTGATGCCCTTCAGTACCACAATACAAACAAACTCCTAGCCTCTTTCTGCAAACTTCCCAGATATGGCCGGGCTTCTTGCAGAAGTTGCATAGAGCTTGCTGTAACTGTCTCTGCTGCTGAGGTGCCTGGTGAAAAGGCGCTCTAGCTGGAGTCTGGTTCTACTGTGGCTGCTGGAAAGGTCTGGACTGGAAATGATGACGTTTGGCAGATACTGCACTGCCGTTGGCCCCCAGAAAAGAATTACGGTCTCTCTTGGTCTTCAAACCCAGATCCCGCTCAACCTTGCGTGCCTCCGCAAATATCTCCGAGTATGTCTCATAAAAAGACGGAATAAGAATCTTCACTTCCCAGTTTAGACCCTCTCGGAAACGAATAGCTCGAACCTCCGGCTCCCTCACCAGATACTCTGCAAATCGGCTCAGCCTACCGAACTCCGCAGCGTATTCCTCCACAGACATGCTCCCCTTAATGAGACTCTCAAATTGTCTCCCCAAGTCAAGCCTGTCTATCCGAGCGGAAAACTTCTTCTTGAAAAGGTCCTTGAATACCTCCCAAGATTGTCCTGCGTCAACCAGAACCGGCTCATTCCTGAACCAAGTACGAGCGACGCCGAACAGTTGAAGTCCTACCGCCTCAACCTTCAGATCTTCAGAAAGACGGGACACCCTCATAAGACGCTCAATGTCCTCGAGCCAATCATCAGCATAGACGATGCCCTCCGTCCCTTTGAAAACCCTAGGCTCCAGTTTCTTGAAGTCCTGAATGTTGCCTGGCCGAAGCTGAGCAACTTGAGGAACAACCTGTTGCTGGATCGAAACTCCTCTTTCGACTACAGCACGAGCAAGCTGATGAGCACTCTTGATGCCCTGCCGTAGAACGTCGGTCTGTCTCTGATGTGCCTCTGACTGGGCCCTCTGTGCCTCGAGCATCTCACGAAACAGAGTAAACATCTGTGACGCCTCTGCTGGCACAGGAGGTGGAGGTGGAAGCCTCTCAGATACAGCTGGCACAGTCCTCTGAGTAGGTGGTGGACCTCCGAAAGCAGCTGACACTCCAATCACCGGAGAAGTGACTGGTGCAGGCCCTCGGGATGTCGCAGACCTCTCAGAAACTGCTCTCCCTTGCTGTGATCTAGTCTTAGGCGGCATCCTGAGACAAAGCGAAAGAAAGAATCAATATGGCACAAGATGTAAGACATCAAGGAAAGGACAGTTTAAGGGATCAAGTATCAATATCAAAGGAGAATAGTTGAATCAAAAGAATTTTCCTAGATGTGATTGAGTATCTCAGCCTATATCCTATATCCTATATCCTATTGCAGGCTCGCAGTAGTACAACTAAGTTGTCGCACTACCACGACATCACATACTTGTGAAGCTAGACCTGCATGGGCCACCACCAAAAATGTGTCACAACCCGCACCCGGTGTAAGGGTACTAGTCGAAAACAACGCCCAGCCTACGCCGCAGAATCGACGGTAGAACGCTGTCTAGATAATCTATCTAATATAATGAACCACCAATAATGATAAAATACCCAATCACAGAACTAAGATAGAATGAGCACGAATCAGATAAAGAATAGAATAGTCACAATACAACTCATGAGTCTAAAATAATACATCAATGAGTCTGAAGAAAAACAGAAATAAGCTGGAGACAAATCCAGTACAAAAGAATACTACAAAACTATAAAGCTACAACTCCAGGGTCAACTCTCTCAGTTGGGATAAGTCCCTCTTGAGCCAGGGTCTCAGAATCTAAACCCACAACATCCTGGGGTCCATAGCAGGTAGGGTACTCCTCAGTGTCATCTGGAAAAATATTTCCAATCAGGAAGGAGCAGAGTACAACCCTAACAGCAGTTCTCAAATAATGATAAAAACTATGTAACAGTAAATAGCTGTGGATAAACAAGATGCATAAATAGATACAAGAAATGTATAGACAATAAGGAAGTACTAGAAAGAAATACAATAATGAACAATATGCTGATGGAACAAGAATACTAATGACTAAGTGTGTGAGTACTAGCTTTAACATGTGATCGGCTTGGGAACTTGCACAAGAGTATAATGGCCTGGCTGATTATACGTGCGGTGTATGATCAACACTCACAAGGAATAAGACATGCACAAGGAGGGTATGATCACATATCTACACTAAAATACTCCCCACCCCCGACTGGTATAATAGATCCAACCACGGTACGTTATGGCACGAGATTCCCCAAGAAGAGAGCGACTCCTCCCAAAAATCGGTGTCTGTACATGTACAAGATAACCAATGAAACAATACTTGCACCATATACACCATATACCAAGGAATAACATCTCATGACGAGATCCGGATATACCAATCCGTGTAACAATAGTGTCAAGAGAACATGTAAATCTAAACTAGATACAACGAACATAGAGGATATCATAAATGAGAAACTATCAGAGAATGTACTCGCCTGAAGTCCAATGAACAGTCTCACAAATGTCTGACTCGATGCCTCGAAGACCTAGATATGGAATACAACATTAAAACAAGGTTCCGGAAAGAGAACAAGTCAAACTAGACAACTTCTAGGTCAATAACTCAATTCTAAGGCAAAAGTCAACTATGGTCAACTCTAAAGTCCACTAAAGTCAAACATGGTCAAACCCAAAGTCAACCTCACAAAACATCCATAAAATAATATAAAAATAAAATATAACAATTTAGGAATCAAATTAGATTCCAAAAGAAACTCACACAAAGTATACTAATAATACAATTAATATATACCTTAAAAATATATATATACAACCCAATATTCATATAATTAAAATACTATATTATAACAATCATTATACCTCACAAAACACATATATATATACATATAAATATATACAAATACAATATATAATATATACATTAAATCTGTCAAAGCGTCACTGAAAACAGTGAGCTAAGAATACAATTTAATTAAAACGGCTAATAGTGACAGTTTCTCTGTCACCGAAAAACTGTCGCAGAAAAAACTGAATACAATTCCTACTGCCGACTGGATCGCTGACAGTTTAAAACCGTCGCAGAAAGACTGTCGCGAAAAATCCGCTCAGACCCGCCCACTGCTAATTAATGACAGATTTGTCATTAAATGCATTTAAATGCACAGAGTTACAGCGGCTGCTGTATCGGCTAATTAATGATAGTTTTACTGTCATTAATTCACTGTTACTAAAACAATCAATATATATATATATATATATATATATATATATATATATAACAATATATATATATACAATAAAATCACAATACAATATAATTAAATAACTAATAATTATATACTTATATATATACACATCTACACTTATAATTAAATACCAATTGTTACAAACTCATGTACATATTAATGTACATATTTTATATGACTAGAAGCACACCTAAAATATATACATTAATATACAATAAGTTCATAATAATTATAAATAATATAATTACACAATCAAACACATAAATATATTTTATAAAATATTTGATGTATAAATTATATTATTTAACAAGTAGTAACATATATATTTGCATGCAAGAAAGCTACATATTATATTGTACATTATATTAGCACACACAAAATATAGATCTATGCTACAATAATTATTATAATAAATACACAAAATAAATATATAATATCCATATATATTTACTAATTATAAATGAAGAATTGAACCATAATTAATTAGATCTATGCAAAATACACACAATTGGAGAGTATCTCACCGTATCCCACTAGATCTAGGATATGCATGCGACACGAGTCCAACACACAACCAAATGTACCCCGAAGGACACAAACAAATCACAAATAATATTTATGAACAAATCAAAGTGTCAAAAGTAGATCTATGTGTCCGTGTCAAAATACGACATGTTCAAAGCCCCGTGTCGGAGGAAAACTCCCAAATGACACGTATCACCAAATAGTTGGGATACGAACCACAAGTATCCCAATATGGACATGACACTAGCCTCAAACACAAATCTCATGTCCAATTGATCTATAGGATCAATTGACACACACAACAAAATATAAATTCGGAATTCCAATAAAATTGATACAAAAAGCACCATAACTTTCTCCATGGGTCTCCTATGAACACAAAACAAAGTCCTATGGGTAGTACATACATATAGGTTGATTTTACATGATTAAATCCCAGATATAGAAGCTATTTAAATGGGAAAAATCTGAATTATACCTATTGGGAGATGGATTCCCAATGAAACCTCCAATTGAGATGAACTTGCTTCCAAATTGTAGATCCTTGCTCCTCTTTGTAGATCCTTGCTTCCTTCTTCTAGATCCTTGCTTTCTTCTTCTCTAATGGTGAATTGGAAAGAATTTGGAATGAATTTGGTAGGGAATTGGATTGGGAATGGAGGGAATTTGGTAGTGGGAAAATTCTAGATCTAGATTTGGAATGAAATGAGAGAAGAGAGAAATTCCCCCCCTCATTAATAGGCCGGCCATAGCCCCTCCCCCAAGCAATTGTAAAATGTCCAATGTACCCCTTGGGGCCTCTCATGAAGAAATAATTAAGGAAGGAAGCTTCTAGTCTAATCATTTAATTAATTTAATCCATCTCCTTAACTATGGGCTTTCTAAATGGGCCAAGTCTAACTAGTTAATTCATGTTGGTCCATGGGTCCAAACTAAACTAGTTGGGTCCACTAAAATGAGTCCAAAATAATTAAATAATAACTAACAATAATTAAATAATACAACAAATAATTATTTACCATGCACAATATTTATTTAAATAGGAAATTACCAAAATACCCTTTCCTAGAAAATGTGGTAGTGACAATAAAGGACATATTCCAAGCATTAGCGGTGCGCCCTATCAGCTCGGGTAGCAAGCCCCGCTGGAGGTCCCGCAATGCATCGTGACTAGCACGAATCGATATTTCCCTCCGGATCGATACGGTCCCAGTGCCCCGGGAAGCCGTTTCGAGGAAATGTCAAACCCTGTGTACACAGGTTGTCCGTGACATGTAGAAAGTAGGTATGACGAGAGGATCGAACATTCTCGCCCCACCAAGCGATCCTAGACTCGTTCCATGAATTATCCAACCAAAACATCCATAACCAAAACATCCATAACCATTCTTCCAACATATTGCCCAAGGCACAAATATCCAGTTATCCCATATTCACAATGCCGCTTCTCAGCAATGTATTCCAAATGGTGCAACACCCATGCTCAAAGCAATCCCATGGCACAATGCCCCAACAGTGGCACAATGCCCTCGCCGATGCAGTTGTTCGGTTTCGAACCACAACTGCTCGCTTTGTAAGACAAAGCGACCAAATGATACTCGTGCACGGATGCACGCTCGCTCGCCCAAATTCCCGATATTTCCAACCAAGATATTCCAACTGTCCAATCATAATCCCAATGTATCCAACCGACTGCCTCAAATGATAATCCAACCAACTCTAGCTCCAACTATCCAACGCGTAAACCAAATCAAGCCACAAACCTATCCAAGCAACGACGTACACTCTATGCACGCCTCAGTATAGTGATTTCCAATGTTCCAGTCCAAGTGTTCAAGCCTTTACGTGTTTTCCATATTATTAGGCATGAAGGAGTAGAGAAGAAGGGAAAGAGCCCACTCACCATGTTTGACTCCGTTAAGCATCATGTCCTGCCGATACGGCCAATCCCTTGAACCCGTGGTCCGATGCAAGCGCGATCTACTCAACTGGTATGACCGTGCGAGCAGGCCGTGCTCTACAAATCATCCGACCGATCGGACTAAGGAAGATGGCATTATCATTCCAACCCAGCTGTCTCAGTACTGCTCTGAACGAACACCTGATTTCCATCGAACCCGCTAGCCATCTGCACATCAAACAACTCAATCAATACTTCTTCCCAAAATCCAACAAATCAAATATAACCAGCATTTGTTTCATTCAATCCGACTCAGCGTAACGCACCGTGCGGTTGCGGGCGTTACATAATATACCACTTAGAATCAGGTTCGTCCACGAACCGTGCTGGTACTCATTCCTATCACATGCCGTTGTCCAATCCAAAAAATCTGTTCTATGCAACCCTCATTATCCTGACTCAACATCTTGCTCTGCTGAACGCTCGTACAAATTCCCACATCCTCCTTGCAGCTCAATATGAATTCTTCGTATCGCTTAGTTTTGGATCATACACATATTTAAGGCGTCCCTAAAATACATGCATTTCAGCCGAGCTTTGCGATAGCGAATTTGGACAAGTTACAAGGGTATCTTTATGTCCGAGGCATCCATTTGCTTTACTCCCAATTAAACCAATCATGATTTCCATTCCAACATATCCGCTTGAGCACTTTTCTCAAATATGATGCTTTTCCACCGACTAAATCAGTTCGTGTTCCAACTCAATCCATCCAACTATTTTTGAATCCGCACTAGCAACATCTCCAAATATGCCTCATGCACCGAACGATCATCTCAACTGATACTACCCCAACTAGGCGACTTACCCAAATATCAACTATGCTCTTTGATCAACTCAACCAACACCTCTTCCATCAAATCATAATACCTCGCTGGGTGAACATCTATATTGAGGTTCGTGTGATCCACGAAGATTTCACCGCCACGCCAAAGGGATAGTGTCACCACGATTTCAACGTGGACACACTCGCCATAATTCCTAGGTTGCGCATGGAATAGTTCTTCGCGCTGCTTCCACTGCCTCGAAGCATAGGATATCACCTTTGCCTTCCGAACGAGCATGCTTCCCAGACTAAGTTCCGATACATCTTGTAAATCTGAGGCAAATCTGTCACTTCCAGTATTCGCAAGAATTTGATCTGAACGAGCCGCCACAGTCGTCCATTCATATAAATGCTATTCCCTTCCAGGGCACGATGAGTCAGAGGCGATGCCATCTACAAAAATCTGTGACTCTGAATCTCATCCGTTGACTTAGGCCAATCCCACCATCGCTTCGGTCTTCCGGCTGCTTCTTCAGCTGAAGGCTATCCCAAGGGTCTCTCAAATCCAACACTCAGTCAATCAGGCCAAATCTCCAACACACACTACTCACATCTGCCCTCGACGTATTCCCAAATACGCCGCCGCAAGGGTCGTTCTATGGGTCTACAATATTCATCTCTGATCGGGCGGGCAAGTCGCTAGGGTCAGCTGTCCCGAAGCTACGCTCGATAATTGTAATCATCACGATAGACAGTTACTATAAACCATGTTATATCTCATCTGCAAATCCGAACAATAATCCAACCATTCCATCCGAACGAACTTCCGAATCCGAGCACTTCATGCACTACCTCTGATGATCTGCCAACTAATGTCGCTTAACCACCTAGAGTCATTCTATCTATCCAAGCCACAGTTCGAGAACTGCGCTCGTTGAAACCGTCTTCCATCAATCCGTCGTTCTGCCCTGAATCCATCAAATTTTTCCGAACTGCCATGTTCGACTATTCGCACTACCACTTGCAATAATTCCCGAAACCAAAGACTTGCTCCCAAATCCTTACCTGTTTGCCGCGTCCCACAATGCACGTCCAACTTGCTCAAACAGCACAGTGATTTGCTTAATTGTTGCTCCCATATTTTGCTATCTTTAAAAGTCTGTCCGCCACAATTCTTGCCTTCAGTTGTTGCCTCAATCCGTTCACATCTTTTCGGAGAATCCGTCTATCATCTTTGCACAATTTCGCCAAATTCCACTTCTGCTAAACCTGAGTCAACTTCTCAAGCAGCAATATCCAAAAATCTTTCAAGTCGTTCAAATCTATCGTATTGCCCCTCCAAACCAAGATCGTATTTCATTACTCAACCATCAGCTCAAATGTGTTGCCCAAAATCGTAGTCCGTGCTCGCTATCATTCGATTCATCCATCGCTCGTTCAAGCGTATCCCAACTGTTCGTTCCACATGCTCAACTCTCCTTGCATCAATGAATGCTCTATCGAACTTCCAAATCATGCAGGCGATATGATATTCAACTTTCCATCCGAACAATCTCAATTGTTTCCAATACTTGTTCTCCTCAATCCTTCAAATTTCCAAACACTCATTCCCATATGTTTCATTCCGATCTATTCCATCTCTCAAGTTCAATGATACTTCCATTTCCATTTGCAAAAGTCCGTTCTCGATTGCTCAACTCAATATTCACTTTCTCCATTTTTATTCTTCCCAACTCAACCGACGTGCACCAACCAACTTATTTTGTTACCCGAGTCCGTTCAGGCAATTCCCATCAATGTCCAACCAAAATATTTCAATGTATTGCTCACAATGTGGTATTCCATATACCACTCCGAATCAAGTCGCTACTCGCATTACGATTCCTTTACACTGATCCAAGATCCGCTCGAACTATCCCTCATGTGTGATCCTGCCTTGCCCAACTCAAGTCTGACAAGAAACTCAGCCAACAAGTGAACCATTTTACTCTTTTCATCAATCTCGCTAGGCAACTTGTGCTATGTTCCATTCTCAATGCTTCCAGCTATTCTCAAACCGTCTGATACTTTCGCTACACGAGCAACCCGTGCAACGATTCCTTCCAAGTAATCCAACCCAATACCCAACTGTTCCACACATTTGCTGTACGAGCAACTCGTACAACATTACCCTGATATTCCCAAGTCAAACTCAAACCTGCTCAGCCGACGCGCTATATGATATACCCAGCCAAAGTTCAAACTTCTATCCAACACATTCGCTACACGAGCAACTCGTGCAACGATCCATTCTCAAATCCAATGCTTCTACTCACAACATGCTGCATAACCAATCTCATCTGCCAACCAACTGATCCACTGATGCAAACAGAAACTCCCGAATGACAAGCCAAGCCAACCCAACGACAGCTCTCAACTTGTTGCACAAATGCAACAACGCCACCCAACTTGCTGCACGAATGCAACAACGCCTAACGAGGCTAAGCGATCTAACGAAAACCAACCAAAGCAACACAACCAAGAACAACATGCAGTCACAACCAGCAATATATAGACTTATTGCATGAAACATCCAATACGGCACTGAGTAGAGTCAAGAGCTAGACGACACGCGAAAGCTATTTAGAGTTTGTGATGAAGCGAAGGACCAAGTCCGAGAAAATGAACCAGGCGCTCTGATACCAATTTGTCACGCCCCAATCTCCCGCAAGCCCAATAGTCCCCGCTGAACGTGAATCACCACGTTGCAGCTCTCCCGCAGGACAATCGTTCTCATCGGGACGTGATGCCGTACGAGCCTAGAGTTGCGCTCGTACAAGGCTATGTTGTCAAACACCAAATGTTATCATCGAAACAACCAAGTTGCAGTGGAAGTCAAGTATTGTGTACCAAGCACACATCAGAGTAATACGCAGCGGAGCTCACGATAGGGTCCAAATGAAATGCCTCATCGAAGGCAATGCCACAAAGGCAATGCCGCGAAGGCGATGAAATACTCTTGCTCTTTTATCTAGCCCACAAAGGTACTTACAGTTCATACATCATGCCTCGTATATCCAAGCAGTGCCACTACGCCTGCGTACCTGAAATATCACCCACAAACGTGGGTCAGTACACAACCGTACTGGTGAGCGGGGTAACCCACTCGCCTAAGCCGACACTAAGTAAAATAGTGAATGCAAACAGTTATATGGTGATCTTTCTAGTTGAATCCTAGATTCTTTTCATGGCATAGGGATGACATATTAAGGAAAGCTGTAAAGCAGTTTAAGCATGCAAGCATTCAACTCAAACCAAGCGACAAGCATAATATAACCCAACCGAAGGAAACTAGCATGCAACCGTCTTGCTCAAGTCCAAGCAACACGATAACATATCGAACCGTCAACCAAGCCTCAATATCCATCCTCAACCAAAATACTTACAATCCAATCCCAAAGTGCACACTCTTGCCGAGGCAAGGTGGCCGCGCCTACACGAAACCAAACCAACAAAAGAAAAGCAAGCCAACACTAGTCTATATGAAGTCACTGGCCAAGCCATAAAGGATATATTCCAAGCATTAGCGGTGCGCCCTATCAGCCCGGGTAGCAAGCCCCGCTGGAGGTCCCACAATGTATCGTGACTAGCACGAATCGATATTTCCCTCCGGATCGATACGGTCCTAGTGCCCCGGGAAGCCGTTTCGAGGAAATGTCAAACCCTGTGTACACAGGTTGTCCGTGACATGCAGAAAGTAGGTATGACGAGAGGATCGAACATTCTCGCCCCACCAAGCGATCCTAGACTCGTTCCATGAATTATCCAACCAAAACATCCATAACCAAAACATCCATAACCATTCTTCCAACATATTGCCCAAGGCACAAATATCCAGTTATCCCATATTCACAATGCCGCTTCTCAGCAATGTATTCCAAATGGTGCAACACCCATGCTCAAAGCAATCCTATGGCACAATGCCCCAACAGTGGCACAATGCCCTCGCCGATGCAGTTGTTCGGTTTCGAACCACAACTGCTCGCTTTGTAAGACAAAGCGACCAAATGATACTCGTGTACGGATGCACGCTCGCTCGCCCAAATTCCCGATATTCCCAACCAAGATATTCTAACTGTCCAAGCATAATCCCAATGTATCCAACCGACTGCCTCAAATGATAATCCAACCAACTCTAGCTCGAACTATCCAACGCGCAAACCAAATCAAGCCACAAACCTATCCAAGCAACGACGTACACTCTATGCATGCCTCAGTGTAGTGATTCCCAATATTCCAGTCCAAGTGTTCAAGCCTTTACGTGTTTTCCATATTATTAGACATGAAGGAGTAGAGGAGAAGGGAAAGAGCCCACTCATCATGTTTGACTCCGTTAAGCATCCTGTCCTGCCGATACGGCCAATCCCTTGAACCCGTGGTCCGATGCAAGCGCGATCTACTCAACTGGTATGACCGTACGAGCAGGCCGTGCTCTACAAATCATCTGACCGATCGGACTAAGGAAGATGGCATTATTATTCCAACCCAGCTGTCTCAGTACTGCTCTGAACGAACACCTGATTTCCATCGAACCCGCTAGCCATCTGCACATCAAACAACTCAATCAATACTTCTTCCCAAAATCCAACAAATCAAATATAACCAGCATTTGTTTCATTCAATCCGACTCAGCGTAACGCACCGTGCGGTTGCGGGCGTTACAAACCATAGCCTTCCGTATTACCTAAATGAACCCTAGCGTCACTTACCTATAGTTAACTTATCCTTATCCCTTGATGTATTTATGTATGACTTGAGTATAGTATGAACACTACTAGGATTAGTTAGAGATAGGATTATTAGAGATTTGATTATAGTATTGACCCTAGTCTAGAGGAACCAATAGAAAATCCAAGATTGAATACTAGGACTGAAACCCCATCCTAAGTTTGGATAAACCAGAGTTTTACGCCAGAGACTCTTTACCCTTGTTGGCGTAAAACCAATTGACCGTTGTTGGCGTAGAAGCCAATTGACCGTAGTTAGCATAAAGGCCAAATGACTCTCCTGATTGGCATAAAAACCAAATTTTGCAGAAGCTTGTCCCCTTTACGCCGCCCTTAGTCTTCCTTATCCTGTGTCATGAGAGCCATGTAGGTAACTGCCCTGCGTAGACCTGATGATTCAGGAATAATAGATAACCAGCGTAGAATAACCTGATTAGACGTAACATAAGAATAGGATGTTAGTGTATTTGTTACAGCCTTAGCTTTTCCCAGACTCGACCAAATCCTGTGCAGAGATACGCTTCGAGCCCTGTGCAAAAAGGAACAGCTTTTTGACGGGACATCTGGTTTTGTCTCACCTCGAGCGTAATAATGACTTGTATCCAATCTGTCACTAAAAGACAACCTAGAACTCCGTGCAAACCATCATCAAACCATCCCCTCGATTGTTGTACTAGTACTTTTGTCAGATGTCAGGATTCATTAACTTGACTGACAAACTCATGAATTTCTTGTACAACTTCATGCTGCAGCGTATGCTAGACTTTTTACGCTGGCAGATTTTTACGCAACCTATAGATATACTTTACCCGCAGACTTTTACGCTCAGACTTTCACCCAGACTTATACGCGCAGACTTTATACGCACAGACTTTATACGCGGACAGCTCTGAAGCTCTACCTTACGCTTCTCTGTTTTACGCAGATAACTCTGAAACCTATTTTATGCCGATAGTTTGAATCCCTGATTTACGCCAAACTATCTTATCTCTGCATTACGCAGACAACCTCGAACCCCTACTTTACGCGGACTTCCTTAAATCTCTGTTTTAGGCGGACAACCTATAGTGTTTATTAAGAGTATAGAACTTAGAAGACCATACCTCTTTTGGGTCAACTAGCAACTTAGGAAAGAGTTAGAATATTAACTGTAGAGATTGTAGAGTCCTGTCTTTTTGTGATTGTGAATTGTTTTGTAATTTTTCACATCATAATCTAGCGTACTTATATTTACCATACTACCTTGACTTACGCCGCTATTATAGCCTAGTTTCGCAAGCTTATTCTTTATCAAGCTTGTTCTTGAGAGATGTATTACTGGAGTACTACACTAATACATTTCAGAATCAGTGTATTACGGTCTGATCAACTATAGTGCACTTGGTTCGCCCTTCGCATAACTACTTTATGTGGATTGAGATATATAGTGATTAGTAGATAGATGTACTTGCCCGTTAGATATGCCTGAGCATATTGTATCAGCTACATAACTGTGCTGATCCGAATATGTGAATAGGAATTACCAAAATAGCATTTCAATCCACAACTGCCTTGACAATTCCCATTGAATTCTTTAAACGCCTTGATCCCCACACTTCTAATCTATTACCACCCCTTGAACTTTTGATTATTGTTTATCATCTTCCCTTATTTCGAAAAGACGAAACCTCGTGCTTAGTATAAATACGAGAGTGTATTGTTTTGTAGCCTTTTCAGTTTGTTCTTGGGTAATTACCAAACCCTATTTTTAGATTAGATTACAATATATAATTTGTGCTACCTTTAGATGACCCTTCACTACCTACCTACCTACGTTTAATTACGATCCTGATACGTGCATCGCTATGGCAGCATTAAAATTTTAATTTTGCCTCGTAACTTGGCTCAAGTTCAGAACTCAGAAGTACGATAGAAGGTATCGTTTTGCTGAAAGGAGTCTAAAAGGATTTCACCTAGAGGAACAATTGATTGACTCCTGAATGGATAGCAACACCTATGACTAGGTTGACTAAGAATTCCTATGGACCAACGAGTGTCAAGCCGCTTTCGAGGAGTTGAAGAAGCGACTGACCACAACACTCGTATTGACTATTCCATCCGGATCAGGCGGTTGTGATCTACCGACGCATCAGGAAAAAGTTTGGGATGCGTATTAATACAGGATGGCAAGGTAATGGTATATGCATCTAGACAATTATGAGTACATGAGAAGAATTTAGAACTTGCAACCGTCGTAATTACTCTGAAGATATGAAGACATTACTTATATGAGGCAAATCGTAAGATTGCACGGCATACCCATCAGTATTGTACCAGACAAGGATTCACGTGACCAGAATTGGTGGTCAACCGAAGAGACAGTTAAGTAAATACAATGACACTTGCGAGAGGTGCAAGACAGACAGAAGTAGTAGGCAGACCGTCATCATCGTCCCGTGGAATTCAAAGTGGACGATCATGTCTTCTTGAGGATATCACCTACTAGAGGCACCATTCGATTCAGAGGATGCAGCAAGTTGAGTCCAAGTTATATTGGACCATTGACGTGCTAGAAAGAGTGGGAGTAATGGCATATCAACTTGCGCTACCACCTTCACTGGAGAGAGTACTTGATGTATTCCATGTGTCGCAACTCAGGCGATATGTGACAAACAGCAGTCATGCTCTCAACCATTCGGAGATCACCATTAGGACGAGACCTGTCGTATCAAGAGCAACCCGTGGGAATCCTCAATCATCGGGAAAAAGGTATTGAGAACCAGTCTATTTCCTTGGTCCGCGTAGCATGGAAGCATGGCACGCCAGGAGAATCTACTTGGAAGCGTGTGGACGACATGCGTAAACGTTTTCGAACCTATTCTTAACCCAAGATATAAATTACTTTGTTAAATTATATCTTATGCCGTCTTTGACTTCTACCATGGCTTAGTTTTAATTTCGAGGACAAATTTTTTATAAGTTGGGTAGATTGTAAACCCCCTCGACCAGATTCCAGTATTTTAGGAATATTTTTCAGGTATTCAGGATTTATGACAATATTTTAATTTATTTTTGCTTACATATCCTATTGACCTGTGCACCTGTCCATCACCGAATTATTTTGAGCTTTACCTGACTGTTATCCCCGAACAAAGTTCCCATACCTGTCCTTGACATGTTAGACTATTTTTCTGAATTTTGTGCAAGTCCCAGATGCTTTATTTTGAGTCTCGTTTGAGACGCACAAATATCGTTACAAAAGTCCGTATTTATTTTCTATTTATTTCATGCTCTTTACCCATCTCTGTACCCCTAGAGATTTGAGGTCAACCTGCACCTGTTTTGCCCAAACAAAAATACGTTAATTTTCTACACTGAGTATACTACATTTAGTGTATTAACACCGTAGAAAAATTATGACCCTACCTGTCTCTAAATAATTAGAGAACACCGTACGACGTATTTATTAATTAATTAAATACGGTGACCCGTATCACCCAGAAACCAGGTCCAACCCCTGCCCAGACTCACCCCCCCATTCCCCCGGGACCCTCACATAGCAATTTCCCTCAATTCTGTGAATTTTAGAATTCTCAGGAATCGGGTATTTTTCCAGACAATTTCGTAAATTGCACAATTTCCCAAAATAGGACCATTATGCAATTTATGAAATTACAGGGACTTTCCTGCAAATTGCAGTGCGAGGTGTCAGTCCCCTATTGGCCAGTGAACCTGCACCGTCCATTTGGAGACGGGACTCACCCGAAAAGATCCCAAAAATATCCCGAAAATATCCTACAAATATCCCGTAAATATCTCTAGATATTTACTTATTTAATTAATATATTATTCTATAAAAGAAAAGAAAAGAAAATAAAAAAAGATATAAAAATAAAAACCTAAAATCTACCCCCCTCTCCCTGCAGCCGAACCCCCCCTCGCCGCCGACGTCGAGCCCCGCCCGCCGGAGCTCCCCCTCCGCGTGGCGAGCCACCCCCCCTCGCCGGCCTCCCTCCCCGCTCCCTCTCTCCTCAACCCCCTTCTCCCCCGAGCTCTCTCTCCCTCTTCCTCTCCTCCATCCTCCCCCCCCCGGCCGGAGCCGACCTCGCCGGCGAGCCGACCCCCGACCCCTCGGTCTCCTCCTTCTTCCCTGCTCCTCCACCCTGCCCTCCGCCACCCGACCCCGCGGCCCCCATCCGGCCAGCGCCCTAGCCGACCCCCTTCTCCTCCATGACCAACATCTCCTCCTCCTCCTCGGCCACTCCCCATCCGGCCAGTGCCCCGCCGCCCTCCGCCTGAAAACTCCCCACGCCTCCTTCCCGCAGCTCCCCGCCGCCCGTCGACGCCGCAGGCCGAGCTCCAGCAGCGAGCCCTAGCAGCCGCAGCAGCCCGGCCTGCCGCGGGCCGCCACCTCCGGCCAGCGCCGCCCCAGCTTCCTCCGGACGGCCTCCCCCGCCTGAGCTCCGACAGCAACTCGAAACCCTAGCCTTAGGGTTGGATTCGACTCGGACACGCCATGTCGTGTCGGACACGTGTCGGACACGTGTCGGACACGAGAAACGCAGTTTCCCGGAGCCATGGTCAGGTATCCATATTTCTCTCCTTGTAACTCTGTTTTCAATTCCGTCAGTTGCATCGTGTAGCCTGCATGACCCCCTCGGTGCCCGTGCAACCCGCTCGGAGCATCGCGTCCTGTGGTGATCGTGAACCACGATCCAAAAACAGGAAAATCAACGACCCGATTCACCCCGGAACTGGGTACGTCCCGCCAAATGGGACGACTTGGTCGCACGCGGTCTTTACCAAAATGTGTGCGCCATTGATACGGACGTGCAGGATTTCACAGAAGTTGATTCGGATGTGCGTGCACACCGGAATCAACGCGTATCCGCCGACACCGCCCCATATCCGTCAGTTCTGGAACACGCTGTAACTTTGTGTACACACGTCGGATCGAGACGAAACTTACGCCATCGGACTCGTAGCAATACGCTGGTCCTGTGATCAAAGTTTGGTTCGATTCTGAGAACGTTGACAGAATCCCGTATCGTGGGCCCCACAGGCTCTACTTGATGGGCGATTTTGTGACCGGCTCATCGAAATCCAATTCTGGAAGTTTCGTTGGGTTCGTATCGATATTCTGGACTTGTTGACACTAAGTTTGGCAAATTTGGAGACCTTTGACCCTGACACATTTTTCGGTGCAAAGTGGCCCACATGTGGACCCCGCTTTGACCGGAAACTGTCATTTTTGCCCCTGTGTCCAAATTGGACTTAAGGACAGGCGTTTCTAGCTATTTGATATTTTCTGAGACTATTAGTGATATTTATTTCAGCATCCGGAGACTTTCCTTCTGAGGCCATAGTTTCTGACACTTGGTATTGGACATCTGGATATTACATTTACAGCTCTCTTGCCAGGCAAGTATACCTTGCCTTGTTGTACTGTTTGATTTCAGTTATTGATAGTTACATGTTTATTTATTATATAAATGTGCGCGTCCGAGAAAACTCGGGTGCAGTCAACGATGGCGTTGACGTTAGGACTTGTGTCTGACCTAGTGTCTAGTGGACCCACCTAAAGTTGTGAAGTTATTGATATAACTTCCCAGGCCTTGACACGTATCATTACACGTCACAGAGTGAGTTCATGCAGGGATGCGTGCCTCATACTCGACTGGCCATCGGTGTGAGCTACACGTGTAACGGTATTTAGCTTAGTTGATTATTTTATTGAGACTTGCATCATAGTAGGAGGTGTCCACGTCGTTTTCACGACTTGTACATCTATATTGGGCGGGAAAGATACTAGTGGACGTATGGGACACCCCCTCCTTGATTGTTTTATCCTTCGTACCATGCTCCTCGGAGATGGACGATTGCAGAGTGCCCTTGAGTCAGGGGGCATATGACACATATACTAGCCAGTCCCGACGATTGGTGAATTACGTCAGCATATGTCTAGCCACACATTCCCATGCGTACTACATGGTCTTTAAATTGCATTCACTTAGATGGTTAGCACACCCCATTTATTTATTCAGTATTTATATTATGGCATGTTATTTTTCTGTATCTTGCTATGTCCCTCTGAGGACCTGGTTCCCTGCCAGGTGTATATGTTCTTGAGTATTCGCAGGAGCACAGATCCGGACAGGCTACCTATATTACGATGAGGTCTTCTCTTCGAGCCTCGTGATTGTCAGATGTTATTCTTATATGGTGTGTATCTGGTTCCTTTTATATTCCATTTCGGCAGTGTATTTGTTTCCATCCGACTTTCATTCTCTAGTTACTTTATATTGAGATCTAGTTACTTGGTTATTAGTTATTCATGTATATTTGACTCTATGGATGAGATTTAGATATTACCCTGTGACTTGTGATTAGTCTTACCACTTGTGAATTTATTGTTCATATACAGCGTACGCACGTATATATGGTTTTCATATATTGGAGTTGCCATATATACGGGCGGCTGGCATAGTTACGTATCCTGGTCCTACGTATTTTGGGACTGGGGCATGGCAGCCTCGAAGAGAAGATATCCTCGCAACACAAGTAATCATCCAAATCTGCGCTCCTACAATTACTCAAGAACAGATACACCTGGCAGAGGACTAGGTCCTCAGAGGGACGTAACAAGATACAGAAAATACGAGCCAATTTGAATACAGTAAACATGCATATTATTTGAAAATAAATAAGTACGCTGTACAAGATCATCTATATGAAGGCAAATGAGGACAACTTTTCGACGTATGGGCAAGGGTAGGCTACTCGATCTAATCCTCACAACCTCACGCTCGTCAGTGGACATCATCAGCCGACATACCTCTGGGGTAGCGACCCTCGGGCTCCATCAATCGTCATACCTCTGGGGTAGCGACCATCGGACACGACCCACCATAGTGCGTGCTAGTGACTACGGTGTTACCAGAGTGGTTAAAAGCCCATACGCCTAATGATTGTCCTCTATGATACTAAGTGCCATGTGTGTGTCAACATATCTAATACATAGTAATGACTGAAAGAAAACTACACATGCAAGAATAAACAGAAATACAATAAATATACAGAAATATACTAAGCATGCAAAATACTGTAAACAATTTGGCAAGGTATCTTGCCTGGGGTCCTGCTGCTGGTATGAATCAGAGTCCAAGTCACAGTCCAAATAGCCTATGTATTACAAATTTATCACGTCAAAAGATAATTTATTTTAATTTATTTAATTCTGGAATAATTACTCTAAAATCCTATTTTAATCTTATTATTCTGATTTCTATGTTAATTCCTAAATTTTGTCCAAAGAAATTGAATTTTATCAACTCGAGACTCATGGCACGCAAATCGAGGCGATCTGTTGACCGAAAAGTCAACCGACACAAACTCAACTTTTATGCATGATTTCCTGTATATTTCAGCGTCAAAAATATGCTAGAATTTATGGCTCGTCCGAATTCAAATTCGTTTGGGAATTATGGCACATACAAATTTTGTATTGTGCACCGATGGTTAAATTCTAACCTAGAAGTTCTACAGAATTAACAGTATATAAATACTTCGAATTAAATTCTGGGAAAAATATATGTCAATGATCTCGACATTAGCTTTCCGAAACTTTAAACGGTTCATGATTCTGATTCCTGGTTCTCCCGGAATCGCGAAAATATTAAAACACGTCTATTTTCGGACATGCTGTGCTCTACAAATTTTCTAGAATTTAATACTCATAATTTCATAAATTAAATTATATAATCAGAAATCTAACCTCAATATCTTTCTAACGCAAGAAACTAGGCCTCGTTTGGAGTCCAGAGCTATACGCAATGGCTTGTGGAAGATGAAGGAACCCTAGATGGCAATTCTCCAAAATCTCTCTCTCTAAAATAATGGAATAATTAGGGTTATAATAATATATATATATATATATATATATATATATATATATATATATATATATAGAGAATAAGGGAGGTGAGGTGGCACCTCACTCTCAAAACAAGGGTGGCGGTGATGTGGCACAATCTCAACCACACAAACAAGGGGAGAGGGTTAAGTGCAATTTGCCAATTATGAAATGTGTGGTTGGAATTGTGCCACGTCACCGCCACCCTTGTTTTGAGAGTGAGATGCCATCTCACCTCCCTTATCCTCTATATATATATATATATATATATATATATATATATATATATATAGAGAGAGAGAGAGAGAGAGATGTACCTGCAGCTGAATGGATATTTATAGGCTGACACGTGTCAGAATCTGATTGGATGGTTTTTGTTATATTATTTGTTTTTGATTTGCCTTTATCAAAACATTATTTAAGTCATTTTAAATCTAAATAACTCCAAATAAATATTAAAAATAATCATAAAAATCTGGAAAAATTACATTAAATATATTTTGAACCTTTAAACCCTAGAAAAATATTTGATACAATTTTATATTCATAAGTTTACTACTATAATTAGGAGAAGCTCTAAACATTAGTTTATCCATTTAACAAAAAATAAATACTAACATTATTCCAAAAATTCTGAAATAATTCCAGAAAATATATAATAATATTATAAACCCTAAAAAATAAAGTGGGTCCATTATATATTCCTGGGCTTGCACAATAAATTCTACAAGTCCTAAAAATTAGTTATTAGTCTAAATAACTTCCAATAAATACTAAAAGTATTCAGAAAATTCCCAGAAAATTCTAGAAAATATATTTGACTATTTAGAACCTAAAATAAAATTTTGGAATATTTTTAATTAAGTTTGAACATAAAATAAATTCTTCAAAGTCCTAGAAAATTAGTGTTACTAGTTTTTAATTAACTAAAAATTATGGAAAATCTCAATAATCTAAAATAGCTTAAAAATAATTCTAAATAAATATTTATATAAGTAAATATACTAAAAAAATTATTTTTTAATTAAATAAGAGAATACTCTAAATAAATTCAACATCTATAATAAATATAATAATATAAAATATACACAAAATATCTATTTTGGGTGAGGGAGTTTACAATCTACCCAACTTAAAACAATTTCGTCCTCGAAATTAAAATAAGGCATAATTTGTTAAATCCTTCACATTCGTACATAAGGTACGTCAATCGCAATCTCTTCCAAAAATTTGAATAACAAAATCTATTCAAATCTATCGCGATCACTTCAAAATTAAGATAATCATTGTTCAAATCAAAATTCAACCTATTGTAATCTCTTCTCACTTTTCCAAGTCATCAATATCCAAATTTAAATTGAATCCATATAATATCTTCAAGATTTAAATAATCCATATCAAATTTTATCTCACGATCTTCAACTATCATAATCTCCTCTAGAAGTAATTCGAGTCCAATATTATTCCTATTTTCACTTATAAATTTTTTTTTTGTATTCTTCAACTTTTTAAATTTCATTCACATCCTCAATATTTCAAATAGGTAGTCCAACCATCAAATTTTAATTCTTAATTTAAATTATCAAATTAAAAAATAATTTAAATGCAGTCCACCAATGTTCAAGTCCGAAATTATATATTTATCCTTCAAATTCAAATTGATGATTTTACCTTCAATACTCAAAAATTTAAATTATGTACTTAAGGTATAAATATTGGGTCCTCAATATCAAGATTTTTAAAATTTATTAATCCTCATCATCTTAGTCATTCTTCTAAAATTCTCAAAATTAAAATGGCTTGAACCTCTCCCAATCTAATCTTATTCGATCACAATCTAAAAGAAATTCCTCTCGAGTTGCCAATGCACTGCTACCCAACTTAGAATTTACCCATCTATCACAGAAGGCTATATACTTTAAGAAAAATATTCTTTAATTTATTTACTCATGTCATTCAATCCTCAAAACTTCAACGCTGATTATATCATATGTGATATGTCCTTAATTACGAAAGAATAATCCTCAAGTATGTGATCGGCCTATGGGGTATATCTAGTACTCTCTGTGTATCAAACTTATACCAAGCACGAGGTTTCGTCTTTCCGAAATAAGGGAAGACGGAGATCAATAATAAAGAGTTCAAGGGCGAGGTAATAGAATAGAAGTATCGGGATCAAGGCGTTTAAAGAATTCAAATAGGAATTGTTAAAGTAGTTGTGGATTGAAATCCTATTTTGGTAATTCCTATTCACATGCTCGTATTAGTACAGTTATGTAGTCGATACGATACGCTCAGACATGACTAGGGCAAGTATATTCGTCTACCAATCACTACATATCTCAATCCACGTAAAGTAGTATTATGAAGGGCGAATCAAGCGCACTAAGGTTAGCTAGACCTTAATACACTGATTCTGAAATGTATTAGTAGGCGTCCCCAATAATACATATCTCATGATCAAGCTCGATAAAAGAGTAAGCTTGCAAAACTAGGCTATAATAGCAGCATAAGTCAAGGTAGTGCAGCAAATATAAGTACGCTAGATGATGATGAAAGGAGGTATAAATTAATTCAAGTTCACAAAATAAAACAACTAAGCAACAATAATAAAAGACTCCTTGTCTATGTCGCTAGTCGACCAAATGTGGGCAAGGACCTCTAACTTCTATTGTCTGAATAACCACTGTCGTCTTATGCTAGTATACAATTAATGTTGTTCAATCATACTTCAATAATAGGTCAAAAGACTATGTGATACTAGGTTGTGAGATATACTACCCAACTTAAAACAATAAACTAATACTGTGACAGTCTTAAAGGTACCGTAGAAGCTCCTATTAAGGTCTTCGAGAAGGGGTCTTGGTACTTGTTAGGGTATCCTCTTATATTACATAGGTCATGGTCGTCTTAACTCTTAGTCATAGTGCAAGTGTCAATAGTAAGAATGGAACAATTACTGGCCTAAAGGGAAAGGGAATATAACTCGTATTGAGGTGTGGTACAAGTTACGCAATTTAAAACTAAGGGATAAGCATCAGGTCTCAATCTACAAGAATAACTTAACTATCAAGTTCTAACTACTAAGCACACAATTTCAAAATTCAAGATTACAACTATAATCCTAGCAAACTATGTGGCCTTAACAAAGAAATAAATTACTTGGCCTACTATCAGAAGTGTCAGGTGGCACGAGTTGAAAGATAAAGAAAAGAAGAACGTAATTTTGGTCGTCGCACAATTAGCGAACGTTAAGGTCACAGAGGAACAATATGTGAAATAGAGGGGCTCTAGGTAGCATCATGATTTTCCAAGGGGGAGTGGTATACTAGTTGAATGTTCGAGGTATGATCAAGGGAGAAGTGTTGATTGCATTCCTCTAGGCTTCCTAGGGTGCTGTCTACTAATAATAAGACAATGATATAAGTTTATAGTTCTCCAATACTATCTAACTATCAGGGTTAGGTTCAGTCCTAATATTCACTTTTGGTTTTCTATTGGTTCCTCCATACTAGGGTCAAACATTATGGTAAGCTTCTAACTAACTCTAGTAGTATCTATACTACTCTTAAGTCTTCATAATACATTAAGGGATAATGGTAAACCAATCTATAGATAAGGAATTCTAGGTTCACTAGATATTCTAAACTTAGTGGTGTGTCTATATCCTCGTTGTAATCTTAATAGGTATGCTACTCTAATTATCATCATAATAACAGGGGTTCCTATATTCTCAGCAGAAGGCTATACTCAAGGAACTATTAGGGAAGCACATGAATCAAGCAGGATACAATTGTTCAAATAGAATAGATAGGAGGAAGATGAATCATAGTCAATTATGGATGAGATCCTATACTCTAGTCCTAGGTGCAGGCTTGCTCGGTACAGTAACGTAACTGAGACAATATGCTCTTGACCTGCATGGGCCACCACAAAAATATCTCACGCCCCAGTCCCAAAAGTACATAGGACTAAGAACACGTAAGCATGCCAGCCGCATGGATATGGCAACTCCAATATATGGAAACCAAAATCCATACGTACGCTGTAATATGAATATCAATCCACAAGTGGTATAAAATGTATCACAAGTTATCACGCCCCAGTCCCAAAATACGTAGGACTAGGATACGTAACCGTGCCAGCCGCCCGTATATATGGCAACTCCAATATATGGAAACCACATATACGTGCGTACGCTGTATAATGAACAATAATTCACCAGTGGTATAATTAATCATAAGTCACAGGGTAATATCTAAATCTCATCCACAAAAATCACATAGACATGAATAACCAATAACTAGGTAACTAAATCTCAACAGTAAATAACTAAAGAATGACAGTCGGATGGAAACAAATCCACTGCCGAAATAGAATATAAAATGAACCAGATACACACCATATAAGAACAACATCTGCCAATCACGAGGCTCGAAGAGAAGACCTCCTCGGAATATACGTAACCTGTCCGGATCTGTGCTCCTGTGAATACTCAAGAACATACACACCTGGCAGGGAACCAGGTCCTCAGAGGGACATAGCAAGATACATAAAAATGATATGCCATAATGTAAATACTGAATAAATAAATGGGGTGTACTATCTATCTAAGTGAATGCAATTTAAAGACCTTGTAGTACGCATGGGAATGTGTGGCTAGACATATGCTGACGTAATTCACCAATCGTCGGGACTGGCTAGTATATGTGTCATATGCCCCCGACTCAGGGAACTCTGCAATCGTCCATCTCCGAGGAGCATGGATCGAAGGATAAAGACTCAATGAAGGGGGTGTCCCATACGCCTACTAGATGTCTTCCCCGCCCAATATAGATGTACAAGTCGTAAAAACGATGTGGACACCTCCTACTATGATGCAAGTCTCAATAAAATAAATAACTGAGCTAAATACCGCTACACGTGTTGCTCACACTGATGGCCAGTCGCGCATGAGGCACGCGTCCCTACATGTACTCACTCTTTGACATGTAATGATACGTGTCAAGGCCTGAGAAGTTATATCAATAACTTCACAACTTTAGGTGGGTCTACTAGACACTAGGTCAGACACAAGTCCTAACGTCAACGCCATCGTTGACTGCACCCGAGTTTTCTCGGACACGCACATTTATATAATATTAAAATAAATAAATATGTAACTAACAATAACTGAATCTAAACAGTACAACAAGGCAAGGTATACTTGCCTGGCAGGAGAGCTGCAAATATAATGTCCCGATGTCAAATACCAAGTGTCAGAAACTATGACCTCAGAATAAATATCTCCAGATGCTGAAATAAATATCACCAATAGTCTCAGAAAATATCAAATAGCTAGAAACGCCTGTCCTTAAGTCCAATTTGGACACAGGGGCAAAAATGACAGTTTTCGGTCAAAGCGGGGTCCACATGTGGGCCGCTTTGCACCGAAAAACGTGTCAGGGTCAAAGGTCTCCAAATTCGCCAAACTTAGTGTCAACAAGTCCAGAACGTCGATACGAACCCAACGGAACTTCCAGAATTGGATTCCGGTGAGCCGGTCACAAAATCACCCGTCAAGTGGAGCCGGTGGGGCCCACGATACGCGATTTTATCAACGTTCTCAGAATCGAACCAAACTTGGCTCACAGGACCAGCGTATCGCTACGAGTCCGATGGCGTAAGTTTCGTCTCGATCCGACGTGTGCACACAAAGTTGCAGCGTGTTCTAGAACTGACGGATACGGGGCGGTGTCGGCGGATACGCGTTGATTCCGGTGTGCACGCACATCCAAATCAACTTCTCCGAATTCCTACACGTCCGTATCAACGTTGCGCACGTTTCGGTAAAGACCGCGTGCGACCAAGTCGTCCCGTTTGGCGGGGCGTACCCAGTTCCGGGGTAAATCGGGTCGTTATTTTTCCTGTATTTGGATCGCAGTGTGCGATCGCCACAGGACGCGATGCTCCGAGCGGTTTGCACGGGCACCGAGATGGTTACATAGTCTACACAACGCAACTGACGGAATTGAAATCGGAATTACGAGGAGATAGATAAATATACCTGAACAGGGCTCCAAAACTGAGAATTCTTCGTGTCCGAGGCGACACGACGCTGCTGTGTCCGGCCGTGTCCAAGACGTGTCCAGGCTAGGCTAGGGTTAGGGCTTGCCGGAGAGTTGCTGCTGGCCGGGGCGGCTCGACGAGGGGCTGGGCAGCTCGCAGGAGGCTGGTGGCGAGGCGGGCAGCGGGGTCGGGCTGAGCTGCGGGTGGTGGCGACTGTGATGGAGGTGGCGGTGGAGGGAAGAGGAGAAGGGAAAGAGAAGAGGGCGGCCAGCGGGAGGGGGAGAGGGGACGGCGCCAGCGAGGCGGTGCGGGGTCGACGGGGGGGGGGGGGGGGCAGCGTCGCTTCGGCGGAACCGCGGGGAGAAGGGGCTGAGGGGAGAGGCCAGCGGGGAGAAGAGTCGGCTGTGGGGGGGAAAAGTCGGCTCCGGCGAGGGACTGAGCTACTCCGGCGGGCGGGGGCCTCGCAGCTCCGGCCATGGGGGGGGGTTTGCTGCCGCAGTTTCTTTTCTTTCTTTCCTTTCCTTTCCTTTCTTTCTTTTCTTTCCTTTCCTTTCCTTTCCTTTCCTTTCCTCCGCTGTTGCTTTCTTTCTTTTCTTCTTTCCTTCCTTTCTTTCTTTCCTTTCCTTTCCTTACTTTTCCTCTGCTGTTGCTTCCTTTCTTTTCTTCTTTACTCTCTTTCCTTCCTTTCTTTCTTTCCTTTCTTACTAAGTTTCCCTTTTTTTTTAGTAACTTTCTAGTCTAGGTGCTGCTGCTGCGGTTTCTTAAGTTGGGAATGGTTTTGGTTTTGGACAAATGGATTTGGGCTTATGGATTTTGGGTTTTGGGTTTGGATCCATCCAAACCCATTTCTATTTCTTTTCTTTTTCTTTTCCTTTTTACAAAGAATTTTTATTATTAAAAAAAGTAAAAATATCTAAAGATATTTTTGGGATATTTCCGGGATCTTTTCGGGTGGGCCCCGCGTCCAAATGGACGGCGCAGGTTCACCGGCCAATGAGGGGGACTGACACCTTTCATTCCAAATTTGCAGGAAGGTCCCTGTAAATTTTGGAAAATTGCGCAATTTTACGAAATTGTCTGAGAAAACACCCGATTCCG
This sequence comes from Iris macrosiphon, assembly GCA_036927795.1. Lineage (NCBI taxonomy): Eukaryota > Viridiplantae > Streptophyta > Magnoliopsida > Asparagales > Iridaceae > Iris > Iris macrosiphon. The sequence continues at coordinate 140,197,552 of JAYESA010000018.1, read as the reverse complement.
AAAAATAATAAAATTCACAGAATTGAGGGAAATTGCTATGTGAGGGTCCCGGGGAAATGGGGGTGAGTCTGGGCAGAGACTGGGCCTGGTTTCTGGGTGATACGAGTCACCGTATTTATTATTTAATAAATACTGCGCACGGTGTTCTCTAATTATTTAGAGGCAGGTAGGGTCATAATTTTTCTACGGTGTCAATACACTAAATGTAGTATACTCAGTGTAGAAAATTAACGTATTTTTTTTTGGGCAAAACAGGTGCAGGTTGACCTCAAATCTCTAGGGGTACAGAGATGGGTAAAGAGCAGGAAATAAAATAGGAAATAAATACGGACTTTTGTAACGATATTTGTGCGTCTCAAACGAGGCTCAAAACAAAGTATCTGGGAGTTGCACAAAATTCAGGAAAATAGTCTGACATGTCTAGGACAGGTATGTGAACTTGTTCGGGGATAATAGACAAGGTAAAGCTCCAAATAATTAGGTGACGGACAGGTGCACAAGTCAATAGGATATGTAAGCAAAATAAATTAAAATATTGCCATAAATCCTAAATTGTGAAAAATACTCCTAAAATACGGGAATCTGGTCGAGGGGGTTTACACAAGTCACAGGGTATAATCTAAATCTCATCCGCGAAAATCAGATATAAATAATAACCAGCATCTATATAACTAGATCTCAACATAAATATCTAAGGATGATAGTTGGATGGAAACAAATCCACTACCAACTCGAATGGAAAAGTACAACACAACAAATACAATATAGGAATACCAGCTAACGACCATGGCCTCGAAGAGAAGACATCCTCGCAACACAAGTAATCATCCAAATCTGCGCTCCTGCAATTACTCAAGAACAGATACACCTGGCAGAGGACCAGGTCCTCAGAGGGACGTAACAAGATATAGAAAATACGAGCCAATTTGAATACAGTAAACATGTATATTATTTGAAAATAAATAAATACGCTGTACAAGACCATCTATATGAATGCAAATGAGGACAACTTTTCGACGTATGGGCAAGAGTAGGCTACTCGATCTAATCCTCACAACCTCACGCTCGTCAGTGGACATCATCAGCCGACATACCTCTGGGGTAGCGACCCTCGGACTCCATCAATCGACATACCTCTGGGGTAGCGACCATCGGACACGACCCACCATAGTGCGTGCTAGTGACTACGGTGTTACCAGAGTGGTTAAAAGCCCATACGCCTAATGATTGTCCTCTATGATACTAAGTGCCATGTGTGTGTCAACATATCTAATACATAGTAATGACTGAAAGAAAACTACACATGCAAGAATAAACAGAAATACAATAAATATACAAAAATATACTAAGCATGCAAAATACTGTAAACAATTTGGCAAGGTATCTTGCCTGGGGTCCTGCTGCTGGTATGCATCAGAGTCCAAGTCACAGTCCAAATAGCCTATGTATTACAAATTTATCACGTCAAAAGATAATTTATTTTAATTTATTTAATTCTGGAATAATTACTCTAAAATCCTGTTTTAATCTTATTATTCTGATTTCTATGTTAATTCCTAAATTTTGTCCAAAGAAACTGAATTTTATCAACTCGAGACTCATGGCACGCAAATCGAGGCGATCTGTTGACCGAAAAGTCAACCGACACAAACTCAACTTTCATGCATGATTTCCTGTAGATTTCGGCGTCAAAAATATGGTAGAATTTATGGCTCGTCCGAATTCAAATTCGTTTGGGAATTATGGCACATACAAATTTTGTATTGTGCACCGATGATTAAATTCTAACCTAGAAGTTCTACAGAATTAACAGTATATAAATACTTAGAATTAAATTCTGGGAAAAACATATGTCAATGATCTCGACATTAGCTTTCCGAAACTTTAAACGGTTCATGATTCTGATTCCTGGTTCTCCCGGAATCACGAAAATATTGAAACACATCTATTTTCGGATATGCTGTGCTCTACAAATTTTCCAGAATTTAATACTCATAATTTCGTAAAATAAATTATATAATCAGAAAGCTAACCTCAATATCTTTCTAACGCAAGAAACTAGGCCTCGTTTGGAGTCCAGAGCTATACGCAATGGCTTGTGGAAGATGAAGGAACCCTAGATAGCAATTCTCCAAAATCTCCCTCTCTAAAATAATGGGATAATTAGGGTTATAATAATAATAATAATATATATATATATATATATATATATATATATATATATATATATATATATATATATATATATATATATATAGGGATGTACCTGCAGCTGAATGGATATTTATAGGCTGACACGTGTCAGAATCTGATTGGATGGTTTTTGTTATATTATTTGTTTTTGATTTGCCTTTATCAAAACATTATTTAAGTCATTTTAAATCTAAATAACTCCAAATAAATATTAAAAATAATCATAAAAATCTGGAAAAATTACATTAAATATATTTTGAACCTATAAACCCTAGAAAAATATTTGGGACAATTTTATATTCATAAGTTTACTACTATAATTAGGAGAAGCTCTAAACATTAGTTTATCCATTTAACTAAAAATAAATACTAACATTATTCCAAAAATTCTGAAATAATTCCAGAAAATATATAATAATATTATAAACCCTAGAAAATAATGTGGGTCCATTATATATTCCTGATCTTGCACAATAAATTCTACAAGTCCTAAAAATTAGTTATTAGTCTAAATAACTCCCAATAAATACTAAAAGTATTCAGAAAATTCCCAGAAAATTCTAGAAAATATATTTGACTATTTAGAACCTAAAATAAAATTTTGGAATATTTTTAATTAAGTTTGAACATAAAATAAATTCTTCAAAGTCCTAGAAAATTAGTGTTACTAGTTTTTAATTAACTAAAAATTATGGAAAAATCTCAATAATCTAAAATAGCCTAAAAATAATTCTAAATAAATATTTATATAAGTAAATATACTAAAAAATTTATTTTCTAATTAAATAAGAGAATACTCTAAATAAATTCAACATCTATAATAAATATAATAATATAAAATATACACAAAATATCTATTTTGGGTGAGGGAGTTTACAGCTTTGAAGGGGGTCTTGTAGAAGCATGAAAAATACGCTGGATAACTCTACGCAGCATGGTGATGCAGGGCAGCGTAAACAGAGGACCTCAGGGCCATCGAGCGTGCAACAGAGCTTTTTTCGCTGAGCACAGCGTAAAATATAAAGCTCAAAGGACCGTCCGCGTAAAATGCAGTATGACCAGGCTGCTTCAGCGTAGACAGGGTGCTTCATCGCCTCTATGGCGTAAAACTCATCCGCGTTCAATGTAGCATTAAAGCGTACGAGGAACGCTTCGTCTTCCCCAAAATGAACCTGTCAAATCATGCAGTGAACCTGACGTCTGACTTCTGACAAAAAGTACTGCATGGCTACCCAGACGACGGCTGGAATAATGGCAGACCACTCGGGATGCGCCCCTGCATTTAATGCACAGTATGATGGCGGATCTCTGCATTTAATGCAGGGGATTTGGTTAAATGTCACCGAACAGTCGTTTAGTGACATCCCCTTTGCGTAAACTGCTTTTACGCATACAAGGGGATACGCTGCCTTGTTTTACACAGGTAGACGTGAACTGTTTACGCTCCGCGGAAGACAAACAGACTGCCACGTCAAAAGCTGCTCTTCGTACAGGGCTCGAGGAACGTCTCTGCACCTAATGCTCAGAACGGTGGCAGGCCTTCAGAATACGCCTCTGCAATTAATGCACAAGATGATGGCGGATCTCTGCATTTAATGCGAGAGATTTGATTATATCTCCAAGAGCCGTAATTCCGGCTAAGACATCCACATCATCACTCTGGCACGTTACGCAGCGGCTTCTATGCCCATTCAGCTTCTGTGTCCACTCGGCTTCTACGCCTATTCAGCTTCTGTGTCCACTCGGCTTCTACGCCTCTTCAGCTTCTATGCTCATTCGGCTTCTATGCTCCTTCGGCCTTCGGTGCCTATTCGGCTTCTATGCCATCAGGCTTCTACGCCTACCTAGCTTCTATGCCTACTTGGCTTCTACGCCATGGTGACAGACATTGGCTTCTACGCCAACCTCTTCTACACGAGGGATACCTACCTATGTGGCTTCTACGCCGTGATCTTCGCAGCAGTTATACGCGCTTCGTCCCTCAGCTGGACACGCGTCACACGCTCATTCAAAAGATCATCTATACGCGGGCAACGGTTATTTTAACCATCGTGTAAAAGGGTGCTGTACTTTTCACTCCTCGGTTTCTACACCAACTGAGTGGTCACTGTCACTAAAACTCTATAAATAGAGACCTCTATCAACAGAGGACAAGGTCGGAAGAAATTGGTCAAAAAACCTCCATAGAGATCAAACCACAGGTCGAAACATTGGAGATTGAAGAGAAGTCAAAGAGTCTTTGAGAGAGAGGAATCCGGAGCTCAGGCAAAGAGTAGCGATCGACGAATTTGGCATCGTACATCCACCCTCTTTTGCAACCTTCGAAGCTGTTTTCCGTCTTCTACGGCACTTCTTCACCATCGTGTGGTCCAAGGGCTAAAGTGATCGACTGCAGATCAGACACCTATAGCAATATTTACCCAGATTTAAAAATTGTACTCGACATCCTCGTATAGGATTAATTGTACAAGCTTGTTTGTAAACCAAAGAAAACGGGTTTCGTATAAACCACGTCTTATATACATTCTTTCGTTTATCACCGTAAACAGAGATTGCTTTTCAATTTTATTTTCGAACGAAAAATCCTAAAGAAATCATTAACAACACATTAAACAGGTTACATGATTTTGACATTACAAAGGGGGACAAACATAGGGTTTTAAATTTTATTACAAAAATATGTATGAAATTTTGGACATCCATAATTACAGGGGACAAATTAAAGTAACAAAAATAAGTTCAATTAGGTTTTTCAAATAGAAAATTCATAAATATATCATATCACTTAGCGTTTTGCAAATTCTCACGCGTATAATATATTAGGGTTAGAAAATCAAAGAAGAGAAGCTCAAGAAATTGAACAAGAATAATAATTTCTTACTAGTTAGTCGTCTAAAGAGAAACCTCAAAAAATTGAACAAGATTAGGCTTTCAAGCTTCTTCAATCATCAATTTAAAAATAGGGCATAATTTCTACAGCCCTAAAGCTTTTGGGAAGGCTTAAAGAGGCATAAGAATGAATTGTTATGCCTTAAGGGCATGTTGGTCATGTTTAAGGGTCATGTGCCCCTTACATGACCTCAGATGGACATAAATTACTTAAATGAGACATCATAGTGTTGGGAACGAAATGCAAAAATTGTTCCCCAAACCAGAGAGTACCTGCGAGAGAATCGAGTAAAACGTACAAACCAAAAAACACCAAACACAAATCACAGACACAGAGATTTTTACGTGAAAAATCCAGATGAAAAAATCACGGGATGATCGGAGTCCAACCCTGAAGAACTTCCACTAATGGAATAAAGAGATTATACCCTCTACAAGCTCCTCACCGATCCAACACGGATTATCGCAACTCTTTGGAACAGAAAATAGATTACAACCACGAAGAAAAAAGACAATAAAAAAATACTCTAAATTGATCTTTTTCTCCGAAACGGCCTCCAATCATTCTTTCTCCTCTCAAAGTTGCAATATTACTCTTACCACATTTTTTTCTTTTTTTTTCATGTTGTTGTATATTCCATGAGCCTTTATATAAACTCTTGCATGAATTAGGGTTTACATATGAAAATCTATATATATAAGCCAAAAATATCTATGGAAATTCAATTATATTCAATCATATATTTAATGGAAATTAAATCATAAATTAGCTTACCATAAATTAGAAATCCAATTATATGGAAAGTTAATATATGAAAGATCCAATCATAAATATATAATTAAAGTCAAAGATGAAAATCCAATATAATATTTGCTTACCATAAATGTTCCAATATACGACGCTCGATGCACTTTTGGAGCTTTTCTGACACACGGATGGCGCTCGTCGCACTCCGGAGTATTCTCCACATAGGTTGGAAACCCCACACACTCCAACAAATCTCCTCCTTCACAACTATGTGGAGGAGGTCGTCATCCCGACGATCCGCCTGCAGTACTCAAACTTTTTCCTTGGAAGAATTTTTGTGAACATGTCTGCTATGTTGTCATCTGTATGAACCTTCTCAAGCGTCGCTTCCTTCTTTTCCACAATATCTCATATCCAATGATATCGGGTCTCAATGTGCTTGGACCGGCTATGAAATGTCTGGTTCTTCACAAGGTGAATAATACTCTGACTATCGCAAAGCAAATGATACTGCTCTTGCTTTAGCCCAATTTCCTGTAACATCTTCTTCATCCACAACAACTCCTTGCAAGCCTCTGTCGCCGTAATGTACTCTGCCTCTGTCGTCGACAAGGCAACACACTTCTACAATCGCGACTGCCACGATACTGCTCCACCAGCAAACATCATCACGTAGGCCAAAGTCGATCGCCTCGTGTCTACATCTCCAACCATATCAGCGTCGGTATACCCAACCAGCTTCGACTCGTCACCACCAAAAGAAAGTCTCTAATCGACAGTGCCCTGAAGATATAGTAGAATCCACTTGATCCCACTCCAATGTACCCTTCCAGGATTGAAAGTATACCTGCTAACTATGCCAACTGCGCGTGAGCGATGTCTAGCCTCGTACACACCATATCATACATAAGACTTCCCATAACTGAGGCATATGTGTAACGACCCATTCTGTTCAAGCGGACAACTGATTCAAACAGTGCAAGTGCAATGACTTGACCCATTTTGCTCAGCGAGAAGACTCGTTTGAGGCAAAGGATTTCCAGACTTGGCCCTTCAGGAGTTCAGACTTAGACTTTCAAATGCTCGCTCGGAGTATCGCTCGACCGAGGCAAAACATCGCTAAGGTGGGTGGCTATGATGAACTTGTCTTTGCTTAGCCAGCACACTTAAAATATGGAAGATACATACTAGTCTCTAAGTGAATCATCCCCTGCATGCTAATAAAGAATACAACGCACCTAGCTAAGGGAATAATCCCAACTTGTATTGCTTGTGTTAGAACATGGAAATGAAACTTGGCTTATGTAATGGACCCTCGCATGCTACCTTTGCCTTGTGCAAGTAGACCCCGCTATGCCTCGAGTAGATCGATATATATATTCTCCGTAGTGCACTGCTTCACTTTCTATACTGCACGCCCATAGACCATGTCGCTCGATATGTCCCTGTACAGATTCACTCATCGGTTTACCCTTAGACCGTGCGAAACGTAAATGCTTATATTTCATATAAATGCATTCTTGCCTGCTTACTTGTATTTTGTACTCGTTGCCTCATTTCAATACTTGTCATATAATTGCATGCCATAATCAAGTAACGACTATCTTGCCTTGTATTCATCCAATTCACCGGAAGGTTATCTAATAGTCGTTTCGTGCAAGTATGAACCTGAAAGTATACGGGACCGTTAGGTCGCCAAGGCAATTCCCGGACCAAAAGATTTCATCATGTCAAGTAAAGCAAGAATCACAACTCGTGGAGCAAGACTCATTCAGGTATTCGGATCCTTGGTAGTAACTCTCGAGCGGGCGAGGTGGTGTATGTGCCCTTATTGCTACACTCATCTCCGTCCAAGGGACTACACATCATCCAATGGCTAAGTGAATCGAGAATTAGCATGTCAAGTCATGAATCCCGTGAATCTAAAACCCAAGACTTGCATGGTCACGGACAACTCGTGCACGAGGTATCGTGGATTTCTCGGACGATCGTCGGGGCACCGGGATCGTACCGACCTGGGAGAAATCATATAGGGACTCCTCAAGCTTCGGCGGGATGGTGTTTGTGCCTCAAGTTTTTAGCGCTACACCATCACCTTCGGAAGAGTCCGGGTCTCTCCTGTTACGGCGGCATGGTGCACACCTCGAGTTTTTAGCGCTATACCCATCTCCGTCAAGAGACTCGTCCAAATGGCTTGTAGCGCCAGCTACCCTCATGTTCATATAGATAAGTCATCCTCGCTTAGCGGCAATCCGCATGCGAGTCATTGCATCATATCCAATAAACTGAAACACTTGAACGGATATGATTATAACACACTCGTTCATATTTGAACACTTGAACACTTGAACATCCTCTGCAATACTTCTGGATAACCTGTATACTTGTGCCTCCGAAACATAATCTTGCTCACGACACTTGTGTTTGCATATGCTATTGCCCCTGGATTCATTATATATATTCTTGTTTGATTTAACTTGGTTCGCATTGGACATGAAAAGATGAATGGTAAGTTGGTAAGTCTCGCCGTGTTCCTTTATATCGCACGACGCACTGCCATACGAGTTAGGCTTTTCATTATGCCATGAAACTGATCCTAAGGCAAAACTAGAAAGATAACTTAATAGATGATGTACGGAACCTATACAACATGTTTGGATTTATCGAGCGGGTGAGAAGCCTCCCCACCAATGCATTCATGTACTGATAATCCACCAGATTGCTTGCAGGGTACGAGAGAACCTCGTTCGGTGCGGATGCCCCTTCGTGCGTGCTAAGGCGTTGAGTTCGCTCGGGAGCCTTGGAATGTTACGTCCGGAACTGAAGCAAATATACAAGACATAATGTTGGAACATCGCCTATGTATCATTCTATAAATGTAGCCACTTGGCATGTTTTATTGTTTCAGAGAGAGAGAGAGAGAGGATTGAGCAACTTATAATCTAGGCCTAGCGTTGTTTGTAATATTTTTTTAATATCAATAAAGAGCTTGTTTTACTTCTATACTTGTGTTATTCAATGCTTCCGCTATTGACGACTCTATGAACTTGTTACCAATCGCCGGTATTTCTTATTCTGCTACACTCGAACTATCTGTGTGACTCTGTGGCTTAGATATCTTATTGCATGTTCGGATCATGGCCTTGCATGGACGCAGCTTACGCTTGTGCGACATCACGCCCAGATGGGAACGATCATCCCGCGGGAGCGCTGGCGCGGTGATTCGCGCCTAGCGAGGACGGCCGATTACCTGCGGAAGATCGAGGCGTGAAAATATGGAACCCGCTTCATATCTTTCTTCTCGTCCTCGATCGATGGACACTGCTCCTCAGAGAACTTAAAGTGACCAGCAAGTGGGTTACTCACTTTCTTCGGCCCGTCCATCCCTAAACACTGAAGTACCCGGAGAATGTACTTCTTTTGGGACAAGTGTAGCAGCTTGGACTCTCTCTCTTTCTCTCGGCTGATATCCATCCCAAGAATAGTCTTGGCTACTCCCAAATCCTTCATAGAGAAGGCCGCGCCCAGTTGACGCTTCAACTCCGCTATCCTAGTGGCATTCCGACCCACCAATAGCATATCATCAACATAGAGCAGTAAAATAATAAAATCATCCTCGTCAAAGTACCTCACAAATACACAGTGGTCTAACATCGTCCGTGCGTAACCATGCTCCCCCATAAATGACTCAAACTTTATGTACCACTGCCTCGGAGCCTGCTTCAGACCATACAAGCTCTTCCTCAACTGGCAGACCAAGTGTGACTTGCCCTTCTCAGAGAATTCCTCTGGCTGCTCCATGTAAAACTCTTCCTCAAGATCACCATGGAGGAATATCGTCTTCACGTCCATTTGCTCGACCTCTAAGTCAAAACTGGCTGCAAATGCTAGAACCACCCGAATAGATGACTGCTTGACGACTGGCGAAAAGATCTCATCATAATCTACGCATTTTTGCTCACCGTAGCCTTTAACTACCAGTCTCGCTTTGTATCAAGGACAAGTAGCATCATTTATCTGCTTCACTCTGAACACCCATTGATTCTTCAAAGCCTTCTTGCCCTTTGGCAACCGCACCAGATCATAAGTAGAGTTGGGCTCCAAGGTGTCACGACCCGATTTCGTAGAATCGTTGAGGCGTCCCCTGAATCGTGACCGCCGTACGGGCCTGGGGTTGTGCCCGCATAAGGCTTTAATGATTTGCATAACAAATACATATTTAGAGTACGCAGATAAATTAAAATACAGATTTGAAACATGGAAAAGTTCTCTTTATTGATAATGAACATGTATTACAAACTCTTGAACGAGTCAGCTAATTTGCCGCACGGGCTTACAAAAGTGTTGACTCAAAATGAGATAGCAGTCCTGTACATTACATCCCTTTACTAAACTTCAAAATGTATAGACCTTCGGGCTGGAGGACGGCTTTGCCACGGAGCTGCATTGTGTATGAAGAGTTGCAAGCTCCTTTCTTCGAGTACTTAAAAATGCGGCACGATCAGGATGCGCCAACAGATGGACTGGATCAGGAAGACGACTTCGGCTCCTCGCTCGGTTCGCCTTGGTTCGGAGAACCTGTTTCAACGAGGATCAGTATGTCGAAACATACTGGTGAAGATGAGCTAACCGAACTATACTAATCAACACGTTGTTTTAATGAAGCATGCATATTTGTGGGTTTCTATCTTGCCTTAGTTCATTTACAAGTAAGCAGCATATATAATTTACTGAAATGAACGTGCCACCGTTCGGTGGATTTTACCTGACCGTCTGAAATACCTGCACAATACTTACCATGCCTTCCCTGCCACGAAGACACAAGTTAGTTTGCAATAGGTTTAAATATACACGTTGGGATCACTGACTGGAAGCCATTATGGACAATAGTCATTGACGAGGATGTATGCAACAAAAGCACGTGGTGCGCTGCAAGCATCCCGTCAATCACGTGAGACTAAATATTGAGTTCCGCCCGGACCGGATCGGTGCCAGTGCCCCAGCGACCATCCGCGGAACCATTTACCTTGTGCACAAGTTGTCCGTGATCGTTCGTTCATAACACGTTAAACATTTATGCAGTTGAGGCAGCATATTGTACAAGACAAGTAACATTGCATGATTTATTTTGTATAGCCTCATTGAACAATTTGTCGCATGCAAGATATGATTCATAATTAGCACAATTTATAGAAGAATATGCATTCTAACTAAGATTGGTGCATATGGTGAACATTCCGAACGAACAAGCATGCACACGAGTAACCATACCCAAGTTGAATGACAAGCAATACAATCCAAGTCTATTCCCTTTTTATCTTGGTTTCTTTTTAGTTATTACTTAGTATCGTTTGATCAGGACAAGGAGAATGCAAGCATTTTAGGGTGTGAGCTTGGAAGCAGGGCTAGCTAATCGGGATGGTAGCCACTCACTTAGATGGTTGGAAGGGAGAAGGAAAGAGGCACTTCACGACTCCGCTCGCAAGCCGCCTACTGCTCGTTCACCTGCATCACGAACAGCTCGATCAATACTCCTTCCTCTCTTTCCAAATCTCGGAATTGAAGTGCAGTTCAATGAACGAAAACAATGAAACTCATCGAAACCGTTCAAGGAAAACAAGCAAATCCCAAAACCAACTCAAAGCACAAAAGCAACAAGCGACATCGAAATCTGAGGCAATAAAAGATAGCAGCGGAGAGGTCCCTCCTGACTCTGCCGCTAAGTCGATCCCGGGGGCACGGTCCACTGAATATGGGAATCGATTCCGAAGAAACAAATCCATAACGAGGACGAGTTCTTGTTTCAATCTATCCCGATCGAACGATACCGTCTTGTGTTTCTTAGCCGCGCTCCCCACACCGAAGGAACGGGGCGCTACATCCTACCCAACCAATTGGAAGTTTCGTCCCGAAACTTAGGAATAGAACCAACCGTTAGGGATTTGGATGTCGAGGATGGCTAGCAGAGTAGAGCGGACAGTTTTGCATTGTGTGATTTGGGTCTCCACAAATGAGGCATAGCCCGAGTTTCTTTCGGCACTGGTTGACGGCATGCCCCTGTCTTTTACAGAAGAGACATATTTGGTTGGCATTTGCCCTCTGCTGACCACCGTTGTTTCGGTGCCTTGTAGCGGTATTTCCCCTCTCGTCGCTATGGCGTTTGTGATTGTAGGTATGCACAGCGCTGGTAGAAACGTGAGGATATTATGGTTCAAGTGATAGGGCGTGATTCATGAATTCACGCATTATTTTGTACTAATTAACAACCACGTGCGCATAGATAGCAGGGCGCAACCTGCCTTCAAACCTTCTTGCTCGACTCGCTGCATCAGGTAAATAGGCCCTAGCGAATTTGGAGAGTCGGTTGAATTCGGCGGAGTACTGCTTAACTGTCATACTGCCCTGCCGCAGCTGCACGAACTCGTTTTCCATCTGACGTTGTACTGGAGGGGGTATAAACTCCTCTTCAAACGCGGCATGAAAAGTCGTCCACGAGATTGCCTCCTCTCCGTGATCAAATTGGAGAGATCGTCGATGCACGTCCCACCAATCGTGCGCGTTGAGGCGGAGCTGTAGTTGCGCGCAGGCGACGCGCTTCTCTTCAGGGACCACTAGCAGAGCGAAGTGGTCTTCAAGTTCGGCCAGCCAATCTAGGGCCACAATTGGCTCCTCCGTCCCGTTGAATGGGGTGTTGCAGACTTTCTTGAAGTGGCCAAAGTCGAAGGCAGTCACTTCCTCGGCCTTAGAATTTGCGGTGTCTCTACTTCAAGCACGGACTGTTCTACTGGAGTCGTTGTTGTTGCAGCAGAATGGTTGGAAGCCAAAGTCTGAACGATCTATTGCAGGGCATCCACCTGCTTCTGTTGGACTGAGAATCGGGTCTCTAGATTGCTTTCGAACTTGGCTTGGCGAGCATCGTCTCTTTGTCGTTGTGCTTCTAGCATTTGCATTACCCGCTCAAGCGGATCGACTTGAGACATGCCTCGCTGGCTCCGAGAGCTTCCCAAAGTGCCCGAACTACTTTCTTGGCCTTGCGTTTCGTTCGGTGCTAGCGCTGCAGATTGCGCTGGTGTCGTTCCTTCAAAAGAAGGTAAATTACATTAGGATCATAATGTATTATGGACTTATTGCATGAACGTATCTCATTTTGGCCTAGCGAGTTCAAGAGTTCGCACAGGAATTTGATCGTTAAAGGAACTTTTCCAATGCGAGAGTCTAAGAAACTTGAATCCGTGCTCTGATACCATTATGTCACGACCCGATTTCGTAGAATCGTTGAGGCGTCCCCCGAATCGTGACCGCCGTGCGGGCCTGGGGTTGCGCCCACCCAAGGCTTTAATGATTTTCATAACAAGCATATATTCAGAGTACGCAGATAAATTAAAACACAGATTTGAAAAATGGAAAAGTTCTCTTTATTGATAATGAACATGTATTACAAACTCTTGAACGAGTCAGCTAATTTGCCGCACGGGCTTACAAAAGTGTTGACTCAAAATGAGATAGCAGTCATGTATATTACATCCCTTTACTAAACTTCAAAATGTATAGACCTCCGGGCTGGAGGACGGCTTTGCCACGGAGCTGCATTGTGTATGAAGAGTTGCAAGCTCCTTTCTTCGAGTACTTCAAAATACGACACGATCAGGATGCGCCAACAGATGGACTGGATCGGGAAGACGACTTCGGCTCCTCGCTCGGTTCGCCTTGGTGCGGAGAACCTGTTTCAACGAGGGTCAGTATGTCGAAACATACTGGTGAAGGCGAGCTAACCGAACTATACCAATCAACACGTTATTTTAATGAAGCATGCATATTTGTGGGTTTCTATCTTGCCTTAGTTTATTTACAAGTAAGCAGCATATATAATTTACTGAAATGAACGTGCCACCGTTCAGTAGATTTTACCTGACCGTCTGAAACACCTGCACAATACTTACCATGCCTTCCCTGCCACGAAGACACAAGTTAGTTTGCAATAGGTTTAAATATACACGTTGGGATCACTGGCTGGAAGCCATTATGGACAATAGTAATTGACGAGGATGTATGCAACGAAAGCACGTGGTACGCTGCAAGCATCCCGTCAATCACGTGAGACTAAACGTTGAGTTCCGCCCGGACCGGATCGGTGCCAGTGCCCCAGCGACCGTCCGCGGAACCATTTACCTTGTGCACAAGTTATCCGTGATCGTTCGTTCATAACACGTTAAACATTTATGCAGTTGAGGCAGCACATTATACAAGACAAGTAACATTGCATGATTCATTTTGCATAGCCTCATTGAACAATTTGTCGCATGCAAGATATGATTCATAATTAGCATAATTTATAGAAGAATATGCATTCTAACTAAGATTGGTGCATATGGTGAACATTCCGAACGAACAAGCATGCACACGAGTAACCGTACCCAAGTTGAATGACAAGCAATACAATCCAAGTCTATTCCCTTTTTATCTTGGTTTCTTTTTACTTATTACTTGGTATCGTTTGATTGGGGCAAGGAGAATACAAGCATTTTAGGGTGTGAGCTTGGAAGCAAGGCTAGCTAATCGGGATGGTAGCCACTCACTTAGATGGTTGGAAGGGAGAAGGAAAGAGGCGCTTCACGACTCCGCTCGCAAGCCGCCTACTGCTCGTTCACCTGCATCACGAACAGCTCGATCAATACTCCTTCCTCTCTTTCCAAATCTCGGAATTGAAGTGCAGTTCAATGAACGAAAACAATGAAACTCATCGAAACCGTTCAAGAAAAACAAGCAAATCCCAAAACCAATTCAAAGCACAAAAGCAACAAACGATATCGAAATCCGAGGCAATAAAAGATAGCAGCGGAGAGGTCCCTCCTGACTCTGCCGCTAAGTCGATCCCGGGGGCACGGTCCACTGAATATGGAAATCGATTCCGAAGAAACAAATCCATAACGAGGACGAGTTCTTGTTTCAATCTATCCCGATCGAACGATACCGTCTTGTGTTTCTTAGCCGCGCTCCCCACACCGGGGGAACGGGGCGCTACACAAGGAACTCATCTTCTCCTGCATGGCCTCTATCCACTCCTGCCTGTGTTCGTCTTCCATAGCCTCTGCAAAACTTTCGGGTTCTTCTCCGTCAGTCAGTATCACATACTCACCCGGTGAGTATCTCGTAGATGGTCGACACTCTCTATCGCTCCTCCTCAATGGAACCACTGGTGCTGGATGTATACCAATAACCTTCTCCCCTTTAGGAACTACCTTCTCGGCATGCTCATCCTCTTGAGGGTCACCCTGACCACCATCAGCGGACTGATAATCAAGGTTGGGAGCAACTTCATGTACTGGCTCCCTCATAACTGGATAATCTGTGATGTCCTCTGAAAATTGTTCGAAATAAAATGACTCTAACTCAAACAATTCCTCAGTCTCAGAAGGTATCTCAGAATCCTGAGTGTTGGTCATGGTCTTATCCTTGACAAATACCACGTCCCTGCTTCTGTAGAGCTTTCTTTCCACTGGATCGTAGAGTCTATAGTCAAACTCATCCCGACCGTAACCGACAAAGACGTACTGCCTCATCTTCGGCTCAAGTTTGGATCTCTCGTCCTTCGGTACATGCACGAAGGCCTTGCAACCAAACACTCGCAGGTGATTGTATGACGGCTCTTTGTCGTATCATACTTTTTCAGGCACATCACCCTTTAAAAGAGCACTAGGAGATAAATTAATAATATAAGCAGTTGTCTAAAGAGCCACACCCCAATACCTGTCCGGTAAGTTTGCTTCTAACAGCAAACACCATACCCTCTCCATCAGTGTCTTGTTCATCCGTTCTGCTATACTATTGAGCTGAGGTGTCTTTGGCGGAGTTTTATGGTGTCGTATCCCTTGCTCTCTGCAGTATGCATCAAATGGACAGATATATTCGCCGCAATTGTCCGATAGCAGCTTCTTGCTCGTTTTTCTTTCAATGGAGGCCTGAAACTCCTTGAAAGTGGACAATACCTGATCCTTGGTCTTTAAGGCATAGACCCAAACCTTCCTGGAAAAATCATTAATAAAATTTACAAAGTAAGAAGCACCACCGATGGATTTTACCTTCAGAGGACCGCAGATATCCGAGTGAATCAACTCGAGCAACGTCGGCTTCCTTGAACTTGGGTGACTTTGGAAAGATACCCTATTTTTCTTCTCCGCCAAACAGTACGTGCACCTCTCCAACTTTGTAGACTTGAGTCCTGGAATCACCTTCATATTCACCAAGTATCTCATCCCCTTCTCGCTGTTGTGGCTGAGCCGCATGTGCCACAACTCGGTAGACGCATCAGTAGCTGCGTTCATCTCATGTGCCCCCTGTGTGCTCCCTTCCATATAGTAGAGTCCGGATATCTTGCTTCCTTTGTCAATCACCATCAAACCTCTGAAAAACTTCTACTGATTATTTCCGAAGAGACTGAAGAAACTCTCATCATCCAACCTTTCAACCGACACCAGGTTGAAACGTATATCAGAAACATGACAAACATCTTTCAGAACAAGAACTGCATCCGTCTTTGTCCTCAAATGCACATCTCCAATGGTAACTGCCTTCGACACATCTCAATTTTCTATCTTCAACACTCCACAGTCGCATGTTGTATAAGTAGCAAATAGTGCACTATTGTGAGATACGTGAGATGAAGCACCTGAGTCCACCAGCCAAGAGTTGTCATCGCAGCCGAGGTTCATAACTATCTCATCACCTATAATGATCAGATCATATCCATGTGTCGAGGCCGCCGCTGTAGTGTTCTCATACTGCTTTCCTTTGCCACCCTTCTTCTCTCTCTTCCAAGCGAAAAAGTTTCGCTTGATGTGGCCCTTCTTGCCACAATGGTAACACTTCGAGTCCTCGTACCGACCCTTGGACCTTTTCTTGCTTTTGTCTCTACTATCGCCTGGACCTCTGCTTTTATCCCTTCCGCGGCTCTCTGAAACAAACGCCTTTGAGTGGAAGTAGATGAAGTGGCCTGAGAATATCTCCGCATCTCTTCATTCAGTACCCCACTCTTGGCAAACTCCAGACTAACCACGCCTTCCGGAGCAGAAGCGATCATAGACACTCGTACGGTCTCCTATGAGTCTGGCAATGTACACAGCGACCATAGTCCCTGAACCTCATCGTCGAACTTGACTCCCATCGAGGATAGCTGGTCAACCACGCCCTGAAACTCACTCAAATGATCCATAATGGACGTCCCATCTTTGTACCACAGACCCATCATCATCCGGATCATGAACAATTTATTTACTCTGGTCTTCTTCACATACAAAGATTATAACTTATCCCACATTGTCTTCGCATGCTCAATACTGGCAACGTGGTTGTACACGTTCTCGTCAACAAACTGCCTGATGTACCCATACACATGTATATGCTTGAACTTCCAGTCCTCTTCAGATTTATCATTGGACCTCTCGGAAGCAAATACCGACAGATGCAGCTTCTTGACAAATAGCATATCCTTCATCTTACTTCTCCAATATGATAGTTGGTACCGTTCGGGTTTACCATGCGCACCGGCTTCGCGTCCA
Source organism: Iris macrosiphon (assembly GCA_036927795.1). Classification (NCBI taxonomy): domain Eukaryota; kingdom Viridiplantae; phylum Streptophyta; class Magnoliopsida; order Asparagales; family Iridaceae; genus Iris; species Iris macrosiphon. The sequence goes on along the minus strand of JAYESA010000018.1, from coordinate 140,180,167 downwards.
TCTCTCCTCCCTGGTTTTTCTATCAACTCCTGACATCCTTCTAAAATTTCAGAACCTGGCTCTGATACCACACTATTGGGAATGGAACGTGAAAACCGTTCCCCAAACCAGAGAGTACCTGCGAGAGAACCGAGCAAAACACACAAACCAAAAATACCTAACGCAAATCACAGACATATATTTTTACGTGAAATACTCAGATAAAAAAAATCACGGGACCATCAGAGTCCAACCTTGAAGATCCTCTAATAATGGAATAAAGAGATTATACCCTCTACAAGCTCCTCATCGATCCAACACGGATCACTGCAACTCTTTGGAACCGAAAATAGATTACAACCACAAAAAAAGATAATGAGAAATAACCCAAATTGATCTCCTTCTCTGAAACGGCCTCGAACCATTCTTTCTTCTCTCCAAAGTTGCAATGGATCTCTTGCCACCTGTGTCCGTGCCCTACGTATCCTAGACTTTTACTAATTGTCCCCTAATTAAATTACAGTCGTTGGTGGTCCGTTGCAAAAATATATATATAGAGAGTTTAGAGTCTTGGGATGTCGGCGATATTCCTGGATATCGAAATATTGGTTAACTCCCGAAATTCTTGGAAAATTTGGCAGAGTCCCCTTCGTATTTCGGCTTCCAAAATTTTAACAATTCGTATATTCGACCCGGAGCAACCCTCCGTAGCATTTCCGGGCTCGCCGACCCCTTCGGTGGAGCAACACTCAACACCGGAACACACGCAATAGATTATAAGTTAATTATAATGGAAATGCTTCTTTCATACCTTAACGGCTAGCTAATTATTTATTGCGCAATTGTTGCCTTCCAACACTGCACATATTTTAAGCAATCCATAATCCTCAGTAGACAATTTAAATCCAAAATCCTCAATGTGTAATAGATGAAGGAATTGACTATATGCATATATTAGAATTTAGCATTCAAGACCTAAGACTTGTATAGGCAAACTTATTCATGTTCATTATATGTGCTATATGCAACCCTTTATAAAATAAATAAATTTTTTACGTAGAACTTATGTAACTAAAGTTACTCTGACTTACGACATATATAAGATACATGCTTGAGCTAGGTAATTCTAACGAAATACGCTAAAATAGATATAATTCAATTTTGGACAAAATTGAACTAATGAAACAAATCGATCAATGTCAATTTTTTTATTTAAGCTATGTCAAGTATAGTTTTTATGTTATCTCAAAGATAAGTAATACCCTATTTATAATAGGTTTCTGCTTTTCATATATCCCCCCCCCCCCTTTTCCTTCTTTCATCTATATATACATATTGTTAATACCATATTATCCGATTAAATATGTAAATGATAACCTCCTTATGTTCCAACATACATTGATTATAGAAAGGAACACATACACACATATCCATATTCATCTAGGTTTAGATATACATGCATAGGAATACACCTAACATATATATATATATATATATATATATATATATATATATATATATATATATATATATATATATATATATATATATATATATATATATATAAACTAGTAGTTGTAGAGCTAAGTTATGATTATAATTAAAATCATATATATATATATATATATATATATATATACAGATTTATGTGTTCACATATATACACAAATGTTAATTTGTTCCAAAATCCTTAAAATACCCATTAAACGAAAATCCTTAATTAAACTCTAAGGAAAGAAATAATGCAAGGATGAGGGCTTGCCTTTGTTTTGAGCGATCTAGGGTTCTTCCAAGTTCCTAATTTGGCACTTAGTTCCTTCCCAATTTCCTATGAGAAATTGATATCAATCATACTCTAATTTAGGTCTAGGAGAAGGATTGGGGAATGAATGAGAATTTATCTAACTTGGGAAGAAGGAAGAGAAGTTGTGAAGTTGGAGGAGGAAAGGCTCGGCGACGTGCGGGTCCGACGGCAGTGGCGTCCGGCGGCGGCGTGCTCTGTGGCTGCGTCCGGCGACGGTGGCGTTGTGGGCCGGCGGCGGGTTCGGCGGCGTGCGGCAGCAGCAGCAGTGGCAACGGCTACAGCAGTAACAGCGGCAGCGACTATAACACAGTAGCAGCAGCAGGTTATGAAAGAAGTAGGGTTGGAGAAGATGAAGATGGGAAGAAGAGATAGGGTTTCTTTGGGGGATTAAGTAGGAGAGGGGTTAGGTTCATTGGGAATGCATAGGGGAGGGAAATGGAGCCAAGTTTCTCATAGAAAATGAGGATGAGGGGAGAAGATGACATGTATGTAGTGAATCATAGGCTGCTGTTGGTTTTCTTTTTCTCTCATGGATTTGGGATTTGCATAAAACTCCCTTCCCATCCAAGAATTAGGTAAGGCTAGTTTACAAATTGGTATTTACATAAGCCTAAGATATTAATTCATATATATATATGTGTGTGTGTGTGTGTGTGTGGATTGGAGAGATAAAAATAATAAAAATAAAAAAATAAAATGGCAGTTATGACACTCTATCCTCCTTAGAAAAATTTTGTCCTCAAAATTTTAAATTAAAAGAGTAGCTAACCTTGGTTAGTAAACAAATATGGGAACTGGTTTCGCATGTCTTCTTCTTTTTCCCAAGTTGATTTTCCTGGAGATTCCTTGTTCCAAGCTACTCGAACTAATGGGATGATCCGATTCAGGAGTATTTTGTCTCTACGATCCAGGATTTCAATAGGTCGTTGCTCGATGCGTAGAGTCGGTCCGACTGTGATCTCTGAATGATCTAGTATATGATTTGGATCCGGTACATATCTTTGGAGTTGAGATACATGGAATACATTATGTACCCGTTCTAGTGTTGGGGGTAGTGCCAGTTTGTAAGATACTCTTCCGATTTTCTCTAATATATCAAATGGTCCAATATATCTTGGACTTAGCTTCCCTCTAGTTCCAAATCTAATTGTCCCCTTTGTTGGCGAGATTTTTAAAAATGTATGATCGCCAAGTCAAAATTCCAACATCCTTCGATGCTTGTCAGCCCACATCTTCTGTCTATCTTGGGCTGCTTGCAAATGATTTCTTATTGCTTTAATCTTGTCAACAGTCTGTATTACTAGTTCTGGGCCCAGTAACTGCCTTTCTCCTACATCCGTCCAGCATATTGGTGATCTACGCTTCCTCCCATATAATGCTTCAAAAGGTGTCATCTTAATGCTGGTATGATAACTATTATTATAAGAAAATTCTACCAAATGTAAGTGGTCGTCCCATGATCCTTCAAAATCTAATGTGCAGGCTCTCAACATGTTCTCTAGGGTTTGAATCATTCTTTCTGATTGACCGTCTGTCTGAGGATGGTAAGTCGAGCTAAATTTTAACTGAGTGCCGAGGTTCTCCTGCAGACTTCTCCAGAAATGTGAAGTAAATCTGGTATCTCTATCCGAAACTATACTTACTGGTACTCCGTATTGACTGACAACCTATTTCATGTACATGTCTGCTAATACTTCTGTCGTCTGTCCTACCCAGAATGGTAGAAATTGAGTGGATTTAGTGAGTCTATCTATGATGACCCAGATAGCATTATTACCCTTTTTTGTCTTAGGTAGTCCGGTTACAAAATCCATTGTGACATGTTCCCATTTACCTTCAGGTATTGGCAAGGGTTGAAGAAGGCCTGTTGTTCTTTGGTGTTCTGCTTTTACTTGCTGGCAGATAAGACATCTGGATACGAACTTAGCAATATCTCGTTTCATTCCATGCCACCAAAATTTTTGTTTTAAATCCTTATACATTTTAGTACTTCCTAGATGAATAGAATATTGGGAGTTATGAGCTTCTGTCATGACCTCTGTTCTTAGATTTTCGTTGGGTACACACAATCGATCTCCAAACCTTAGCGATCCATCTGGATGCTTTCTTATTCCAGTCTGGAGTCCTTCCTTGGTTTGTTTCCATATTTTCTGGAGTTTAGAGTCTTCTTGTTGAGCTTCCTTGATTCTGTCCAATAGGGAAGATTGTACTTGTAAATTTTTCCATGATCCTTCTGATATTGGATATATTACTTCAATTTTTATCTTACTTAAGTCTTTGAGAATTTCCCTTGGGGTATTCATAAAGAATGTCATTGGTTTCCTATTCAAGGCATCTGCCACTTTATTTGCTTTACCCGGATGGTATTCTAATTCCATATCAAAGTCCTTGAGTAATTCCAACCATCTTCTTTGTCTCATATTGATTTCCTTCTAAGTAAACACATATTTTAGACTTTTGTGATCCGTATATATCTTGATTCTCTCTCCATATAAGTAATGTCGCCACAATTTAAGTGCAAAAACTACAGCTGCTAGTTCTAAATCATGAGTTGGATAATTTCTCTTAGGCTGTTTCAGTTGTCGGGAGGTATAGGCTATAACTCTTCCGTGCTGCATTAGCACACAACCCAGCCCTTTATCCGATGCATCGCTATATATCTCGTATCCTCCTGATCCCGACGGTAATGCTAGTACAGGTGCCGAAATCAATCTTTCCTTTAATTTATCAAAGGCTGTCTGGCATTTCTCTATCCATGTTTGATGATAAACGAAAGAAATAAAACTAGGTTTATACGAAACCCTTTATTTATTTACAAACAAGAAAAAAGAGTACAATTAATCCTATACGAGGATGTTAAGTACAAAAAATGATTCTGGGGAAAAATTGCTATAGGAGTCTGATCTGCGGTCGATCACTTTGTCCCTTGGACCACACGATGACGAAGAAGTGTTGTAGTAGAAGAAGAAGAAGCTTCAAATATTGCAGGAGGGATTGAACTCTCTTTTCCGACCTTGCCTCGACCTCTCTCTTCAGTTTTCTCTCCACGCTTCGACCCTGACCTCCTGTGACCAGAAGTCTCTATTTATAGAGATCAGTCACAGTAACTGTCTAGTCGGTGTAGAAGCCAGACTATGAAGAGAGTGGCACTCTTTACGCGGCAGTTATAATAACTGATATCCACGTCTGAATGATCTCCTGAATCCGCGTGTGACGCGTGTCCCATTATGAGGTAACGCGTATAACTGCCTCTCGAAGATCACGACATACAAGACACGTAGGTAACTGTCCCTCGTAGAGATGGTTGGCGTAAAAGCCAAATAACTGCCTTGTTGGCGTAAAAGCCAAATAGTTATCTTGTTGGCGTAAAAGCCAGAGAGTTGTCTTGTTGGCATAAAAGCCAAATAGCTGTATGTTGGCGTAGAAGCCAAATAACTGTCTTGTTGGCGTAAAAGCCAGAGAGTTGCATGATAGGTAACCAGCTTAAAGATAGCCAATTATCCTTGTTGACTGAGGTTTTGAGCGTATTCTGGGCCAAGTTGGCGTATTTCGAGGAGATAGCGTACGGCGTGCTCCTATAGTTGAAAATAGCATGGTTGGCATATTTCGAGGAGATAGCGTACGGCGTGCTCCTATAATTGAAAATAGCCTGGTTGGCGTAAAATGCCAGGATGGTGATGTGAGCGTATTAGCCCTAGTTTTAGCTCTCCCAGTCATAAAAATAGAACAAAATCTCGTACATTAAATGCAGAGATCTGCTCCCATCTCGCGCATTAACTGCAGAGATATGCCTCGAGTTTTGTACGAAGAACAGCTTTTGACGTGGCATCTAATTTTGTCTCATCTTGAGAGTAAAAGCTCGTCTCTGCTTGTGTAAAGTAGGCAGCGTATTCCTTGAATGCGTAAAAACGACTTGTATCAAGGATAAGTCACTAAACGACAGTCTGGGCTTCTGTGCAAAATTATTATTACAGCCGTCCTCTTGATCGTCGTGCATTACTCTTTGTCAGGAGTCAGGTTCATTGTTCTGTCTGACAGGTTCATTCGAGGAATACGAAGAGTTCCTCGTACAACTTCACGTTGCATTAAAAGCAGACATATTTTACGCCAAAGTGGCGATGTAGCAACCTTTTTACGCCAAAGCAATCTGGAAGTACTGCTTTATGCCACACAGTGCTGGAGCTCTATTTTACGCGGGCTTCATGCACGTTGGGGGTTTTACGCGTATAATTCCCCAGCATATTTTTCATGCTTTTACAAGACCCCCTTCAAAGTTTTCAAATTCCTCGTAATTTAAAATACTTTGAATAAAGCATGAAACGGTCAAATTTGACTCGTTCTGCGAGGCTGATTTTTTGGAGATATTTAGGAAGTTGTTGGGAACGGGTATGTTCTCTTCTGCCTATATAAAAGAAAGTGAGTGAACCTATTTTTCCACACTTCCTTCACCAAAAAAGATGGTTTCCGAGATTAATCGGGCTGACCTGAGGAAGAAGGAGATTATGCTCTTCCCGCATGTAAGGAGCCGTAAAAGGAGGCATCTTCGAGCAAATTTCCTCTGCAACGATGGATCATGGAAGGATATCATAGCTTCCTTTGCTCGGGATAATCAACAATTTCATATGGCGATTCGTCCAGGAGAGAGGAAGGGTCTCATCGGACCACACAGCTTGCTAGCAGTATTTTCTCCCATTATGAAGTTGGACGTAGGTAGGCAGTCTGGCCCTGTCTTCCAGTATTGTGTTGGGTCTGAATCCCTAACACAATTCTAGGGCGTGGCTGCCATGGCGTATGGAGGGGGGCTTGAATAATTTAAACAGGCCCAGTTCTGTATCCTCCCGCCATTGACCATTTTCTTGTTCATCGGCCGCAGAAGCCGATGAAGTACCGTAGAAGCAGAAAAAGATCTCCACCAATATGAGAACCTGGCACAACAGATTCCCGATGTGATCTTAAATGAGAATGAGAAACCCTTTGTAGAAAAAGGATTTCCATCATATGTAATCATGAAAATAAAAAATCCTTTGTAACTTGGATTTCTATCATATGTAATCATGATTAATAGATTTGCCTTCTTTTACGCATTGCTGATTTATCATATTTGCTGTGAGGAAGTCTGATAATATGCAGCTTCGACACGTCTGAATAATTTTACGCTTACTCTGATAAATGATTATCCGGTCACGTCCCGATTTTTACGCGTAACGGTAGATGCGTAAAAAGCTCTTTAGCATTAAGTTGTCTTAAAGATCTAACTGTCATGCTATTTTTGGACGAGGAGTCGTATATAATTCTGAACTGTCACTTCTCTGTTCAGAACATCATCTTCAAGAATGGTTTCCCAAAAAATCCCTCGAAATAGGGCAGGAAATGTCCGCCGAACAGGCCATACTTGATCTTAGATGTAAAGGATTCTGGCTAGACTTCGAATGAACTTCCAGCGACCTACGGAGAAGAGTCATCTTCAATGCTGACATCTGTGTGTTTCAGGCACTTGGAATGTTTTGTAGCCAAAAATGCGCATTTTCTGCGTAAACCTTTGTAATTGGTCTTCTATAGCTTCTGAGCGTAGAATCGTAGATTTGTAGCTTCTGAGCGTAAAAAGCTTCTCAGCGTAAAACCATAGATTTGTAGCCTCTGAGCGTAAAACCGTAGATTTATAGCCTCTGAGCATAAAATCATAGATTTGTAGCCTCTGAGCGTAAAATTATAGATTTGTAGCCTCTGAGCGTAAAAAGCTCCTGAGCGTAAAATCATAGATTTGTTACGCAGTATGACTGTCCGTCTTCTTTTTCAAATAATAGGCTGATGTGGTCCTCAATCATAACCGACTATTAAATATCGGATTTGGTTGGGGATTCAAAGAGTTATCATAACTCTATAAATAGCCTAAGGTTTTGAGAGAGAAACCCTTCATCTGTCTTTTGCAAAACCCTTCGTTTCTTTGAGAACTCTTCGTCTTCATCTCTTCTCTGAGAACTTTGAGCTTCGCCATGGCACCAAAATAGGCTTCCACTGCTAAGGGAAAGAAAGTCGCCTTTTCTTTATCTCGCTCCTCTGCTCAAGCACGAGTAACCCCCATTAGGCTGAGCGAGCCCCAATCTGAACAGAGTGCCCCACCGTCGACCTGCGCACCGGGTTTCACAGGTAAAGACTTCGAGAGGAATAAAACCCTTCGCACACGTTGTACGTGTACGCGTAAGGTCATCTTTTGTGCTAAGAGTCTCTTCGAGGAAGATGATGCACAGAGATGTTTTATTATCACGCCCATATTTTTAATGTGTCAGCGTAAAACTCCATCTTTTTGCAGTCTGGCGTAGAAACCCAGACTGTCAAAATTTGGCGTATACTGCAAATTTTGAGTTTTACGCGCTGGCATAAATTTTAGCGTAAAAAACTCAAATTTTGGCAGTCTGGCGTAAAAAGCTCAGACTGTTAGACTTTGACGTATACTGCCAACCTTGAATTTTACGCACTGAAAATAGATTCCAGCGTAAGACTCAATTTTTTTTGCAGTCTGGCGTAAAAGCTCAAACTGTTAAGATTTGGCGTATACTGCAAGAGTGTTGCGTCTAGCGTAAAAACTGACTTATTTTCTTGTATTTTGCAGTGGACTTGCAGATCCCTCCTTTGGCTGAAGTGATGGACTCTGCTGCTGGGATGCTAAATTCCAATTATCTGGAGGACATGTCGCATGTGACATTCCCCATCTCTGGAAACAAGTATCCTCAAGAGAGGGGGACTCTGATCTCGGCCCAGGGAGAACGCATGTTGCTTAGTATGATCAGTGGGGAGCCCCTGACATACATAGATGGGACTGAGTATAGGAAACCAGCTTTCCTATTCGGGGACATCATTGATAAGCAGTCCCAGATCAAGCCCAAGAAGGAAGATTGGATATTTTCTGCTGAGGGCATGATCATGTATCTGCCAAAGATGCCCAGAGATTACCCTATCTCTACGTTCTTCCATGCCACGCATCCTAGGAAGATGTCATGGACCCTGACTCCTGATCTTCACGGCCAACCGAGGAAGATCTTTTATAGGAAAGGGTTAAACCGAGGGGTATTTGTAAGCAGTCCCTCAGGTCCTGTCATGCCCTTCAGAGGGTTACTGCCGGGTAGCATCCCGAGTGAAGACACTTCACTGATCCAGCAGCGTCAAATATCGACTTTTTGCAATGACTTTATGGGGCAGGGAGGAGTGTACCCTAAGGTTAACCCTCGCACCAGTGGATGGCTTAGCCCTGGGAATCTTCGATGGGCCAATTTAACTGCCTGGGCCCTGAAGCACTTCCAGACGGAGATGGAAAGTATTGGCTTGTTCGCGGCTGTGAGCGCTACCCGTGTTGGGCTGCCTCTCAACCCCAACTTGTTCTTAGCTTTGATGGAGCGGTACAACTCGCTCACTGGGACTTTTGCCACTCCGCTAGGGGAGTTGAGACTGGCCCTTCATGAGATGGCAGATATCTCAAGGCTGCCAATGGGAGACACTCCTTATGAAGAGTACGTTCCCACAAATAGGGAGCTGAGGGACACAAACACTCGGGCAGTGGCAGTGTATCAAGAGCTGATGAGCCACTACCTTGCATGCACCACCTTCTATGGGGATCCCTCTGATTTAGCCCATACCAACAAATGGGCATCCTACCTCTTCTTCCATCAGGCCAGAAATGCCAAGCCTGACAAGGTTGTAGATAGCAAAGATAAGCCTTTGAACCTTCTGAGCATGCTTAGTGCCAACACAGTCGATGACCTTATCGAAGATGCGGGGACTCAAGACAGTGTTCTTGATGAGGAGGTAGGGGGTTATCCTGCAGGCACTAAAGCCTGCAGTTATATGAGGCATTATCGTAAGCCTCTATCAAGGGAAGTTCAACTGGCTGGCTTCCTCTCTATCTGGTTACGCCGATGGGTAGTGCCTGGCATCGCGTCTACGTATCGCATTCATCGCAACATCTTATGGCCCGCAGTGCGTTTGGTGTTTGGAGCTAGATTAGGCCTTCTTCCTGCCATGGTATGCAGGATACAAGCTGGCCTGAGAGCCATTACTGATGGTCTACTGGCTGATGATACACAGCGTGAAGCATATCCCAGAATGGAACTACCATTCCTATATCTGATGGGATGGTTGATCCTTCACAACACCAGAGTGATGTCTCCCGGATCCTCCAGTGGTTCGGGCAATAACTTCCTGTTGAATTACAAGAATTCTTCTTGGAATATGACTAGCGTCATAGACTGTCGGCTACCACTAAATTTTGCCCATAGTTGGAAGATCTTCTGCACCGTCCCCTGCGTACATATTAACCAACAGGGGACTAAACTTCAGGATGCAGGACAGGGGAAGACTATTCTCTCTCCTGAAGCCTTTTACTGGTTGGTCTGCATTAGACCTTCCCATCTGCTGTACAGAAGTGGGGACAACTGCTACTTGGAGCCTTACCTGCCTAGCCGGTTCGCCAGACAATTTGGGTATGACCAATTGCACGTGGGGAATCCTATCACCAGCTTCAAGTTCAAAGGTGGACTCATTGATGAAGCTAGAGGATGGCGGTATTTCATAATAGGTTGTACTACAGCAACCTTTACTGTGCCCGCGACTTCTCTCTCCATAGAGTTGCACATTCTTCATTCGTACGCGCAGTTTTATGCGTCCATCAATACCTTCCATCGAGATTTTGATATACATGGAAGTTTCAGAATGCCATCTCGTAGGTCCACTGGAAGGGAGGAGATACCATCTGTCTCCTCTGATGAAGGTGATGAAACCACCGGTGCAGATAACTATTTGGTGATTTTACCGAGAGGCGTAATAGCTCCGCCAGCAGAGCCTCTCGTAATTTCCTATAAGCGGAAGGCTTCCACTCAAAAAGAGCCTTCCCCCGCAAGAAGAAGCTTACTACTGGAGGTCCTAAAAAGACTTCCACCAGGAGGGCCTCTTCCAGGAGTGAGTCTATTCTTTCCCCTGTTGGGGGCGATTCTTTGATCAGGGGTCCCTCGCCTTTTAGAGAGGGAACCTCCACAGTCCCAGCTGACAGTGCTGGAGATTTTTTGCCCGCGATTGCTGCTGCTACCACCGTTACTGGTAGTGCTTCGAGTTCGCCTTCGAGGCCGTGCGTGATAAGGTTCAATGTACCTTTATCAAGACAAATAATGGGTCTAGCCCCTCATTCGTCTGTAAGTATTTCTAGCGAAATTCTACCCGATGAGCCTCGGGTAGATCTGGGTGATGAATGGGATGACTACTCCCTGGCGTCAGTTGGTGCACCCCCTTTTCCAGGTATGACAGCTTGCTTAGCATCATTAAGAAATGATTTAGCTGTACAAGCTGCAGATGCAACATACATACCATCGGCCATGGGTAAATGTTGTCTTCACGCTTTTTTCAGGAAAATTAACGTCAAATTGATATTAACTTTCTCTTGTCTTCTTTTCAGGCGAAGACATCTTTGGGGAGGGCAGAGTTGACGCAACTTCTGACTTTGCTGCGGATCCTGCTAATGAAACGGTGGTGCCCAACGTCGAAGAAGCATGCTTTGAAGCTGCCGACCTTTCATCCGCAATATTCTTGGGTGTTATCCCGCCAATAGCGGTTCAAATAACATCAGAAGAGGATGAGCCTACCATCTCGACTGTGCCTCCTTTGTTGAGCATGCCAGCAACTTCAACCGTTGCTGGTGTCTCTTCTTTTGTCGTGCCATCCGTTGAAGCAACGACTGTGGCAGCCTTCTCTACAGTCATTCCCGAAGGGAGATTTATCGGTATTGCAGCCACTCCCAGCGTACATCCGATCTTTGCTATGCTAGTTGAACAATATACTAGCATATTCTACCGTACTTTGAAAGAGCTGATATCAATGGTGCTGGAGAAGAACCTAGGCTTTGATGCTCTGAAAACATCCTCTCAGCTTACTATAGCGCCGATTAGAAATTTTAATGACGCTGAAAGAGCTGATGCGCTAGAGCAAATAGTTAATGGTTTAGAACAACCCATTAACGAATATTTGCAACTATCCCGAGGCAGCATCGACGATCTGGTTTAGGCTGAATATGACTCCTTAACTGCAGAACTTGCTCAGCAAATAAAATCTCTAAACAAATCCATCCAGGCGCGACAGCAAGAGATGGATGAAGAGCAGGCTATCTTGGTGGAGGTCATTCCCCAGCTAGCTAAGTGCCAGGCCGAGTGTGAGAGAAATGAAGCGAGGGTTTAAGAATTGGAAGCTAAACTCGCTCAGGCAAGGAAGAGGCTTCTCAAGACGTCGGCAGTTCGAGGTGTGCTGAAGGGCCAAATGGATACAGCTCAGCAGAACTTGGCACATGCGAGTGTCATCCGCGCCGGTTTTGTTGATGCTTGGTCCGAACTATCTCGCTTGAGCGATGATGAGACACGACTGGAACGGGCTCGCGCTAATATCTTAAACTCCCGGGATGAGAGGATGGCTGCTTTGGCGCAACAGATTCGCAATTTAACTACTCCTCTCCAATGATGTACTTTTTTGCTTCTTTTGTAATCTTGCTATTCCAGAGAGAATAAAGATACTTCTTCTGACTTTGTGGACCCATCATTTTAGAATATAAATGATAGGCTAGGATGAAAGTGATATCAAAGATAATATGGATGTGATATACTTTCGGTAAGTTTCAGCTGGATATATCTATTCAGAGGTTATATGGACATGATAGAATATGATCTAACTAAATTTGTATACAAAACACTATCAGAGGTAATATGGACATGATAGGTTTTGAAATTCCAAATTAGTTAAACAATCTATTCAGAGGTCATAAGAACATGATAAAATATGATCCAACCAGTCTTTGTACGTAGTATCGTCAGAATGAGATCTTCATCATACTCCGTTTAAGCAAGGGAGATTAAGAGTAGTACTTCTTCAGGAATTTGCCGTTGATAGGAGCCATTATCAGATCTCCATTAGGCTTGGCTAATCTGTAAGCACCATTTGAAAATGTCATTTCAATCACATAAGGGCCCTCCCATTTGGGCTAGAATTTACCCTTACTTTTGTGCGTAATGATCATTGGCCTCTTCACAGCTAAGACTATCTCACTAACTTTGAACACTCTTTCCTTCACTTTTTGGTTAAAAGCTCTGGAAATGCATGCTTGGTAGAACTCAATGCGCTGTTGAGCTTGAAGGCGTTTCTCGTCTAATCCTTCTGGCTCTTGAAGCCTTAAGTGATGATTATTTTCCTGAGTCAACTCATTAGCCACTGCTATTCTGAGTAATGGAATTTGGACCTCAATGGAGAGAACTGCTTCACACCCGTAAACTAATGAAAATGAGGTACAACCCGTTGGTGTTCGTACCATTGTGCGGTATGCCCAGAGGCATTCTCCAAGCTTCTCATTCCAATCTCTTTTGTTCGAAGAGACAAACTTCTTCAAGAGTTTGATGATGGTTTTGTTGAAGGCTTCCGCCAAACCATTAGCAGCAGGATTATATGCCGTAGAGGCCATATTTTGTATCCGATTTTTATCGCAAAATCGGTGAAATGCTTGGCTGATGAATTGAGGCCCATTGTCATGAATTATCATTCAGGGTATCCCAAAACGATAAATTACATGGTGCTTGATAAAGCTGATCACGTTGGATGTCTTTACCTCAGCAAGAGGGACCGCCTCTACCCATTTGGAGAAATAATCGGTAATAGCCAATATGAACCGATGTCCTCTAGAAGACGACGGGTGAATCGGACCAATGATATCCATACCCCATGCTTCAAAGGACCATGATGCAATAGTAGGATGTAAATACTCAGAAGGCTGATGATGAAATCCGCATGAACCTGACAGGCTTTGCATTGTCTTGCATATTTCCTGGCATCTGCTATTATAGTAGGCCAGTAGTAGCCCATGCTCCTTATACGATCCTGTAACTTAGGACCGAGTTGATGTGCTCCACATACACCATCATGAGCTTCTCGGATAACCTGCTTTGCATCATCGTCAGAGAGACATCGTAACAATAGTCCATCGTAAGTTCGGCGATATAGACTTTGTGAAGAAGCATCAAAATAGAAACGTAATGATCATCTTTTGATAGATACTGCTTCGTTAGGATCCTCTGGTAAGATTTCGTATGACACGAAGTCTATAAAGGGGCTTCTCCAGTCTCTCTTTGGAGGGACTGTGTTTATGGCATAACTGCATTCTATGTGAAAATTATTTTTCACACAAAATAAATCTCTGTTAAGAAGGATCACCGACTTATGCCTTCTTATAGGAATAGCTAGATCTGCAGCTAGACTGGCCAAAGCATCAGCTTCCAAATTTTGAGATCGAGGCACGTGCTCTAAAAAGAATCTTTTAAAAGACATGGCTATCTCGATCGTTGCTTGGTGATAAGGAATGAGGTCTGGATTGCAGACTTCATATATTCCTCTGACCTGATTGACGATCAGCTGAGAATCACCAAAAGCTTCCAGGTATTCAACATCCAATTCTTTAGCGACTTGAAGCCCGATTAGTAGAGCGTTATACTCTGCCACATTGTTAGAGCAGGGTTCGCTAAGAGAATATGCTCGATAGATGACGAGTTTATCAGGAGTTACCAGAACGATTCCTACTCCTGAAACCACGTTTCCTTTGGGACCAGTCCTGGAGGCACCATCGAAGAATAGCTGCCATATATTACTTTCCATTACAGAATTATATTCTACAACTTCGTCGGGAATATCCTCGTATAGTTTAGAGGTTTTCGGAATTGGATGAGCAGCTAAGAAATCAGCCAAGGCTTGGCCTTTCATGGACTTCTGAGAGACGTACACCATATCATACGGTGTTAATAACATCGCCCAAGTCGCGAGTCGGGAATTGAGAACACTCGGCTTATTCATCAATACCCGAAGTGGATTGATTCTGGAGATGACATGAATAGTTTGGCCCATCACGTAATATCGCGTCTTCTGAACGGCAAACATTAGAGCCAAGCATTCTTTTTCCACTGGATTGTACCAGTGTTCAGCTCCGACCATCATCTTGCTTAGATAGTAGATAGCCTGCTCATGACCCTCATTGTTCTTCTGTGCGAGAAGAGCCCCTAAAGAATGATCCATTGCTCGAACATACAGCAAAAATGGTCTTCCTATGACGGAAGGCACCAGAACTGGAGGATTAGTAAGATAGCATTTGATATCATTAAACGCTTGCTGACAGGCTTCGTCCTATACGAAGGACACACATTTCTTCATTAGACGAGAAAAAGGTTGACATCTTCCAGAGAGGTTGGATATGAATCTCCTAATATAAGCTAGACGACCTTGAAATCCCCTGAGTTCTCTCAGATTACGGGGCGGTCGCATTTCTAGGATAGCTTTTACTTTATCAGGGTCAACTTGAATGCCTTTAGCGGTGATGACAAATCCCAGAAATTTGCCACTGGATACGCCAAGAAAGGACTTTGTAGGGTTCATTTTGAGTTGATGTTGGCGCATCAACTCGAATACTGTCTTCAAGTCTTGGATGTGGTTATCCTTGTCACGCCCCAGTCCCAAAATATCGAGGGACTAGACACGTGGCAATGGCCAGCAGTACACACCGATGGGCAAACCCAATTTAATGGATCCATCGAGGCATACTTAAGCTGTAGTACAACAATAAGGGTCTAGATATACTAATCTCATCCACAGAACTGAATACAACAATATCAGAATCATAAAGCAAGATCAATCTCAATAAAATATAAACTCGAGAAATAACCCGATAATGATTCTGATACATCTGTCAAGATACAAGAATAAAGATAAACACTGCAAATACTGAGTAGGGAAAACAGTATATACTCAAAAGACACCCTCAGGGATCACTCGTCTAATGGATCTGGTACTGCTCCAGTGTCTGCTCCTGCTCCTGCTAATGTTCCAGTCTCGTATACCTCGGGGTAGATCTCGTCTGCTAATCCTGGGGACATAATCCGGATCCAGGTCCTCAGGGGACATAGCAAGGTACAAAATAACTCAAGCCAACATAAATCAGTGCAGCAATAAATGAACAATAGGGTAAATATATAACCAGCTAAGTGATATGCAAGTTGAGAGTTTTAGTCATACTCGGGCTGAGACTACTACAGGATTAGTGTCGGAGAAACCCATAGCAGTATTTTCTCGAAGGGCCAGAACTGGTGCCAAAGCTCTGTGTCAGAGACTAAGATACATCCAGATGACAATATATATAATATAATCAGCCTTTGATATGGTAATACTCTCCCCACCCAATGTAATCTCACGTCACAGTTCACGATGTACATGTCCATGTCACGCAAGACCATAACTAATACAACAAGTCAGGATAAAAATCTAAGCATGTAACTGTATATGTCATGAACCTGTATCCTACACAGAATCACCGTAAATATCTCAGGAAGATTCTGTCTCATGAATAGTGTCAAGTGTCCTGGGTATAATGTACTTAATAAGACAAGTACGAGAATGTAAAGGGGTCACGATATCCAACTCTAGGTGACACTACACAACTCTACGTATGGTGTTGGCACCCGACTATAATCGGACGCTAAGTAAGTCACACGGTCCTAGGTCAAGCATGCACAACAATATAGATGAATCAAGGAAAATATGTAACAAGACTGCAAAGTTGGCAAGGTACACTTGCCTGGGGTTGGAATACCAACAGTTGTCCCTGTATCAGTGGATCCTGCAGTTACTCCTCCAAAAGCTGTAATAAACATCACCAACAGTCTCAGAAAATATCAAATAGCTAGAAATGCCTGTCCTTAAGTCTAATTTGGACACAGGGGCCAAAATGACAGTTTATGGTCAAAGCGGGGTCCACATGTGGGCCGCTTCGCACCGAAAAATGTGTCAGGGTAAAAGGTCTCCAAATTGGTCAAACTTAGGGTTAATAAGTCAGGAACGATGATACGAACCCAACGGAACTTCCAGAACTGGATTCCGATGAGCCAATCACAAAATCGCCCGTCAAGTGGAGCCGCGAGGCCCACGAGATGCGATTTTGTCAACGTTCTTAGAATCGAACCAAACTTGAGTCACAAGACCAGCGTATCTCTACGAGTCCGATGGCGCAAGTTTCGTCTCGATCCGACGTGTGCACACAAAGTTACAACGTATTCCAGAACGGGCGGATACGGGGCGTTGTCGGCGGATACGCGTTGATTCCGGTGTGCACGCACATCCAAATCAACTTCTGCGAAATCTCACACGTCCGTATCAACGGCGCGAACATTTTGGAGAAGACCGCGCACGACCAAGTCATCCCGTTTGACGGGGCGCACTCAGTTCCGGGGTGAAACAAGGCGTTGGTTTTTCTATTTTTGGATCGCGGTTCGCGATCGCCACAGGGCGCGACGCTCCGAGCGGGTTGCACGGGCATCGAGGGGGTGACACAGTCTACGCGTCACAACTGACGGAACGGAAAATGGGGCGACGAGGAGAGAGAAAATGCTACCTGAACAGGGCTCCGTGAAACTGGGTTCTTTGTGTCCGTGGGTCGACGCGACACGGGGGACACTGTGTCCGGTTGTTGTGTCCGTACTGCGCCGTGTCCGGTACTGTTCTAGGGTTTAGAGTTCTGTGTCGGAGATGGTTGCCGTCGGAGGACACGGCGGAGCGGTCGGGGGCTGCTCGAGGACGACTAGGGCATCTAGGTGGAGGGGGCCGAGGTCGGGGAAGATCGTCGGAGGCGGCTAGGGTCATGGAGGACTGCTGCGGTGGTGGAGGGTCGGGCTCGAGGGGAAAGGGGGTGATGGTGGTGGAGCTCGTCGGGGGATCGACGACGGTGGAGGTGGTGACAGGCGGAGCGTGGCTAGGCGGAGGAGGATGTCGACATGGGGTGCTAGGGCAGTCGGGGAAAGGCAGAGGAGGCGGTGGAGCGGGGACTCGGGGTGAGGCGAGGAAAGCCGGGCTAGGGCGGAGGAAGGAGAGGGGCTGGGCTAGGCGGAGGGGATGGAGGTTCTTCGACGGACTCTGCGGGGGTGACGAGGCGGAGGAGAGGGGAGGAAATTAGGGTTTCGACAAAGCTTAGGGGTTTAAATAGGCGTCGCCGCCGTCGGAATAGGGTTTAGATTAGGATTCCGACTTGGGGTTAACGGGTTTGGGTCGGGTCGGGTCAGTGGGTAGCGGGTTAGACCCGGATTCGTTAAGTTTAGGTGCGGGTTCGGGTAGTCGGGTTTCGGGTCGGGTTTAGATCCGACCCAACCCGCTAAGGTTGGGTTCGGTTCAGTTGAACCGGGTCTGGGTTGGTTTGGTTCAATTGAACCGGATTTATTTCTAGGGTTTAATTCGGTTTATTTCTACTTAGTTTTTTTAGGACTTTAAAAATATTTTCGGAGTCCAATAAATTTCCGAAAAATTACCTTATGTCTAGTTTTTCATTTTACACCATAAAATATTATTTGCATAATATTTTAATATTAATTAACAGCAATTAAAAATTATTTAATCACAAAATACCTCAGTTTTAATTCCCAAAAATTACAGAAAAATTAGGAAAAAATGTTTTTAAAAATTTTGAAAAATCAGGGGGCTTACAATCTACCCAACTTAAAACAATTTTGTCCTCGAAATCAAACTAGGGTAGGGTCTCTCTATCAAATCTCACTTGATTACAGCCTAAAGAATTCCTCCTAAGTGAACATTGCGGTCTCTACCAACTTAGAATTTACCCATCTATCATCTAAGGCTATACATCTAAGAAAGCTATGCCCCTACTTATTTAATCTTGTTATTGAATCCTCAAGTCTGTAACTCCAAACATGTTACCTATGATATTACCTTAATCATATATAAAAGGGTCATCAACAATGCGACCGGCCTCTGGGGTATATCTAGTACTGTCTATATATCCAACTTATACCAAGCATGAGGTTTTGTCTTTCCGAAATAAGGGAAGACGGAGATCAATAATAAAGAGTTCAAGGGTGAGGTAATAGAAGGATCGGGATCAAGGCGTTTAAAGAATTCAAATGGGAATTGTCAAGCAGTGGTGGATTGAAATCCTATTCTGGTAATCCTTTGTTCGCATGCTAGTATTAGTACAGCTATGTAACCGATACGATATGTCAGACAGGTCTAGGGCAAGTATATTCGTCTACTAATCACTACATATCTCAATCCACATAAAGTAGTATTACGAAGGGCGAATCAAGCGCACTAAGGTTAGCTAGACCTTAATACACTGATTCTGAAATATATTAGTGTACGCGTCCAATAATACATATGTCGTGAACAAGCTTGATAAAAGAATGAGCTTGCAAAACTAGGCTGTAACAGCAGCATAAGTCGAGGTAGTACAAAATATAAGTACGCTAGATGATGATGAAAGGAGGTACAAATTAATTCAAGTTCACAAAGACAAAAACAAAATAAGCAATAATAATAAAAGATTTTACAATCTCTACAGTTATCATACGACCTCCTTGTCTAAGTCGCTAGTCGACCAAATAGGGGCAAGGACCTCTAAATTCTACAGTCTGAATAAATACTATCTTCTTATGCAAGTCTAAAGTTGTGTCATCCTAGTTCACTTCATCAATGGGTCAATAGGGCTAGGTGGTACTATGTTGTGAGACATACTACCCAACTTAAAACAATAAATTAATACTGAAATCGTCTTAAGGATACCGTGGAAACTCTTGTTAAGGTCTACGAGAAGGGGTCTTGGTACCTATTAGGGTATCCTCATATATTACCTAGGTCAGGGTCGTCTTAAGTCTTAGTCATCGTGCTTATAGAACAAGTGTCTTACTGGCCGTTAAGGGGGAAAGGAATCTAACTGGTATCGAGGTGGGGGTACAAATTACGCGACTTAAAGCTAAGGGTAATCATTAGGTCATAATCTATGATAATAACTTAAACTGTCAAGTTCAATTACCAATCACATAGTAAAAATTTTAGAGTAACAATCAAAATAAACAATAAGATGCGCACAGGAATCAAGGCAGGATGCAAGTCAAGAAATTAATTCGAATCCGATATAGATGTCAAGCAAGTGGATGAGATTCAAAAACTTATCCTATTCTTATTGCAGGCTTGCTCGGTCCCTAAGTTGAAACCGAAGCAATTTAATCGTTGACCTGCATAGGCCACCACAAAAATCATGTCACGTCCCAGTCCTAAAATATTGAGGGACTAGACACGTGGCAATGGCCAGCAGCACACACCGATGGACAAACCCAATTTAATGGATCCATCGGGGCATACTTAAGCTGTAGTACAACAATAAGGGTCTAGATATACTAATCTCATCCACAGAACTGAATACAACAATATCAGAATCATAAAGCAAGATCAATCTCAATAAAATATAAACTCGAGAAATAACCCGATAATGATTCTGATACATCTGTCAAGATACAAGAATAAAGATAACCACTGCAAATACTGAGTAGGGAAAACAGTATATACTCAGAAGACACCCTCAGGGATCACTCGTCTAATGGATCTGGTACTGCTCCAGTGTCTGCTCCTGCTCCTGCTAATGTTCCGGTCTCGTATACCTCGGGGTAGATCTCGTCTACTAATCCTGGGGACATAATCCGGATCCAGGTTCTCAGGGGACATAGCAAGGTACAAAATAACTCAAGCCAACATAAATCAGTGCAGCAATAAATGAACAATAGGGTAAATATATAACCAGCTAAGTGATATGCAAGTTGAGAGTTTTAGTCATACTCGGGCTGAGACTACTACAGGATTAGTGTCGGAGAAACCCATAGCAGTATTTTCTCGAAGGGCCAGAACTGGTGCCAAAGCTCTGTGTCAGAGACTAAGACACATCCAGATGACAATATATATAATATAATCAGCCTTTGATATGGTAATACTCTTCCCACCCAATGTAATCTCACGTCACAGTTCATGATGTACATGTCCATGTCACGCAAGACCATAACTAATACAACAAGTCAGGATAAAAATCTAAGCATGTAACTGTATATGTCATGAACCTGTATCCTACACAGAATCACCGTGAATATCTCAGGAAGATTCCTTCTCATGAATAGTGTCAAGTGTCCTGGGTATAATGTACTTGATAAGACAAGTACGAGAATGTAAAGGGGTCACGATATCCAACTCTAGGTGACACTACACAACTCCACGTATGGTGTTGGCACCCGACTATAATCGGACGCTAAGTAAGTTACACGGTCCTAGGTCAAGCATGCACATCAATATAGATGAATCAAGGAAAATATGTAACAAGACTGCAAAGTTGGCAAGGTATACTTGCCTGGGGTTGGAATACCAACAGCTGTCCCTGTATCAGTGGATGCTGCAGGTACTCCTCCAAAATCTGTAATAAATATCACCAACAGTCTCAGAAAATATTAAATAGCTAAAAACGCCTGTCCTTAAGTCCAATTTGGACACAGAGGACAAAATGACAGTTTCTGGTCAAAGCGGGGTCCACATGTGGGCCGCTTCACACCGAAAAATGTGTCAGGGTCAAAGGTCTCAAAATTCGTTAAACTTAGTGTCAACAGGTCAGGAACGATGATACGAACCCAATGAAACTTCCAGAACTGGATTCCGATGAGCCGATCACAAAATCGCCCGTCAAGTGGAGCCGCGGGGCCCACGATACGCGATTTTGTCAACATTCTCAGAATCGAACCAAACTTTAGTCACAGGACTAGCGTATCTCTACGAGTCCGATGGAGCAAGTTTCGTCTCGATTCGACGTGTGCACACAAAGTTACAACGTGTTCCAGAACGGACGGATACGGGGCGTTGTCGGTGGATACGCGTTGATTCCGGTGTGCACGCACATCCAAATCAACTTCTGCGAAATCCCACACGTCCGTATCAACGGCGCGCACGTTTCAGAGAAGACCGCGCACGACCAAGTCATCCCGTTTGGCAGGGCGCACTCAGTTCCGGGGTGAAACAAGGCATTGGTTTTCCTATTTTTGGATCGCGGTTCGCGATCGCCACAGGGCGCGACGCTCCGAGCGGGTTGCACGGGCATCGAGGGGGTGACACAGTCTACGCGTCACAACTGACGGAACGAAAAATGGGGCGACGAGGAGAGAGAAAATGCTACCTGAACAGGGCTCCGTGAAACTGGGTTCTTTGTGTCCGTTGGTCGACACGACACGGGGGACACTGTGTCCGGTTGCTGTGTCCGTACTGCGCCGTGTCCGGTACTGTTCTAGGGTTTAGAGTTCTGTGTCGGAGATGGTTGCCGTCGGAGGACACGGCGGAGCAGTCGGGGGCTTCTCGAAGACGACTAGGGCATCTAGGTGGAGGGGGCCGAGGTCGGGGAAGATCGTCGGAGGCGGCTAGGGTCGTGGAGGACTGCTGCGGTGGTGGAGGGTCGGGCTCAAGGGAAAATGGGGTGATGGTGGTGGAGCTCGTCGGGGGATCGACGATGGTGGAGGTGGTGACAGGCGGAGCGTGGCTAGGCGGAGGAGGATGTCGACAGGGGGTGCTGGGGCAGCCGGGGAAAGGCGGAGGAGGCGGTGGAGCGGGGACTCGGGGTGAGGCGAGGACAGCCGGGCTAGGGCGGAGGAAGGAGAGGGGCTGGGCTAGGCGGAGGGGATGGAGGTTCGTCGACGGACTCTGCGAGGGTGACGAGGCGGAGGAGAGGGGAGGAAATTAGGGTTTCGGCGAAGCTTAGGGGTTTAAATAGGCATCGCCGCCGTCGGAATAGGGTTTAGATTAGGATTCCGACTTGGGGTTAACGGGTTTGGGTCGGGTCGGGTCAGTTGGTAGCTGGTTAGACCCAGATTCGTTAAGTTTAGGTACGGGTTCGGGTAGTCGTATTTCGGGTCGGGTTTAAATCCGACCCGACCCGCTAAGGTTGGGTTCGGTTCAGTTGAACCGGGTCTGGGTTGGTTTGGTTTAATTGAACCGGGTTTATTTCTAGGGTTTAATTCGGTTTATTTCTACTTAGTTTTTTTAGGGCTTTAAAAATGTTTCCGGAGTCCAATAAATTCCCGAAAAATTACCCTATGTCTAGTTTTTCATTTTACACCATAAAATATTATTTCCATAATATTTTAATATTAATTAACAGCAATTAAAAATCATTTAATCACAAACTATCTTAGTTATAATTCCCGAAAATTACAGAAAAATTGGGAAAAAATATTTTTAAAATTTTTGAAAAATCAGGGGGCTTACAATCCTGGAGGCGGCTTTTGACAGCGATGTCGTCTACGTAACATTCCACCGTTTTTCTTAGATGCTCATGGAATATGTTACTCATAGCTCGCTGATACGTAGCCCCGACATTCTTCAATCCAAAAGGCATGACTGTATAGCAATATACCCCAGTGGTGTGCGGAAGGTAGTATGCTTCTCATCTTCAGATTTATCTTAATTTGATTATATCCTGAAAATCCGTCCATGAAAGACATGCGCTCATAGCCGCACGTATTATCGATCATGACGTCTGTGATGGGAAGAGGGAACTCATCCTTAGGGCAAGCCGCATTTAGATCTCTGAAGTCGATGCAGATACGGACTTTCCCATTTTTCTTCATAACCGGGATAACATTAGCGACCCAATCAGGATGTTGTTCTTCCCGGATGAACCCGCAGGCTATCAGTTTCTTGATTTCAGCTTCAATGGCATCCATCATATCCGGGCAGAACAGGCATTGGTATTGCCTTACTGGCTTTGAATTGGACAATATGCTGAGTTTATGGGTAGCCACCTTAGGATCAAGACCTGGCATATCCTCATAATTCCAGGGAAAGACGTCGATATATTCTTTTATCAGCAGGATCATTTCTTTCTTTTCTTCTTCGGAGAGATGGTTGCTGATAAATATCGGCTTTGGTAAAAATTTATCCCCAACATTGACTTGGATAACCTGATCTTCAGTGGGTGGTTCTTTTTGTTCGAACCGGAGTTCCCATTGTGTATCCATCTGCTGTGCCCAGGATTCATTCTCAAATGGTTCAGATTCTTCTTCCTCTGTTTCGAGGGAATCTGTCAACACCATATTTACTGATAATGCCTGTTCGAATTCATCATCTAAATCGGAGGACGACAAATCGTTTTGAGAGGAGGAAATGGTCTTCTCATTTGACTCAGAATTGTTCGAAGTTGCAAGAGATGTGGTATACCCTAACCCGAAATGAGTTCGTTGACTGTAGGGATCACCATGGAACGGCATTCGTCTGCCTTTTCCATAGTTGAGGCCAGGCTCCAACTTTAAGTTATAATCCATGCTTTGCATAATCTTCAAAGCCTGTGGACTATATCTGTGGACTTGTATTTTCCCAGTATCAGACTCGTGAGAATCCTCTTATAGAATTGGTCTATTCCGCATGCGACTGAAGACTATCAGATGCTAATTTTTGCGAGTAGGTGGAACAATAAAGATAGAATCTTCATGCGGCCCATATGTCATGACGATATTGGATGTTGAGGCTACTTCCCACACATACGGATGATAGGAGTCTATAACTTCCAAGATTTTTGTGCTATAGGCTCTATATCGTTATGGGGGAAAGATTCCTGATCAGGAAATTGAGCGTCAGTATACTGGAAAAGAGAATCTTTATTGTCATCAGAAACCACGTTTTCGGTCATATTTACATCAGCCGGCTGCTTGCTGCGCCTAAGGTCGATGACCAACGGTGGAGGTTTCTAGTTTAGAGTGATCACTGGGGGATCACTTCCTTCTCCCGATTTGGTTTTTCCCAAGTGGATAGCCATGGGTTCCATGACTTTCGGACGGGTAGTCCCCCATTTCACCTGGATTGACAAAGGTTGCTCAGCAGATGGTTCTTCTGGCTCCCGGTGGGATTCCTCCTCTGTCCTGCCTGACACCTCCTTTATGTAGTCTTGGGTGTACAACATGGCATCAGAGTAGTAGGATTCAACCCCTTTGAAGGGGTTGAGATCAATAAACTCTATTTTTACTGTCCCTTGAGCGTCTACATATTTAAAGCATTGATGTAGAGTGGAAGGAACAATATTATGGTCGTGGATCCATGGTCTGCCCAACAGAATATTATAAGACACCTCCGAATCAATGACGTAGCATGTAGCCACTAATCTAAGGTCACCAATCTGGATCCTCGGACGAATCTTCCCCAACGGCTTGCTTTTCCTGGCATTGAAGCCCATGATTGTAGTGGTAGTATAAGCCAGTTCACTCGTAGGAATCCTCAATGGTCTTAGCAGACTGTGAGGGATAATACTGATCGACGATCCCGGATCTATGTGAATCCGGTCTACCTCCATGGAGCCGACGTATCCGGTGTAGTAAAGAGGCCTGTCGTGTTTGTTGTGTTTCAACAACATGTCCTCTTGAGTGAAAGTGATATTAGGGACCACTTCCATCATACTATGGCATTGAGGACATGCCACAGGCTCTTCATCAGGGGACTTGAGCTGAGTCAAGCATACATCTGCTTGCATTAAAGCTTCACTCAAGGCTTGACAAGTGTCTTTGGATAGCCTAAGTAGCTCAAAGATGGACAATCTGGCCGGAGTATTAGCCAACTGAGCCAAGATGTCAAAGTTATATGGTTTCTCTAAACCTTTATTTTGGATATTCTTCAAAGGCTTATCAAAATGAACTTCTCTTTGCTTGCCCTTATCCACCGAAGTCTGTTTGGAAGGACCTGCTTCTGGCATAACAGGTTCAGGTTCTGGATGTTTGGCAACTGAAGTGTCTGCCGTTGCTTCCTCCTGGTTCCTTCCATAGTCTTTGAGGTAGACTTTCCCTGACCGGGTTCCGGTTGCCAAAGCCTCTTCTTCTGATGTCGAGGATATTGCAACCATATGACATGGTTTACATCTTGAGTTCTTTTTAGACTTAGCCTTAGCAGCTTGAGTCTCTTCCTCAATTTCTGACACCAGATCAGGGTGAACCCACATGATCTCCCCACGCTTAGTAGTTAGGGGTACTAGGTCATGATTTTGACCCCTGGTTGGAGGGAGATTAAGAATGTTCATCATAGCCCGTGGAATAGGCACCACACCATCTGGGACTTCCTGAGGGGGCAGATTGCCAAACTGGAGTGAGATCATGTTGGCAGTGACCGCCTTCTCGCTATTACGCAGAGTGATGGCCTTGGCGTCGATCAACTCCTGGATTTTCCTTTTCAGCACATAACATGCCTTTGTGGGTGATGTATGTACCTGTGGAAAATGCAGTACTTAGGGTTATTGGTACTGTCGACTTCATTTGGGCGCTTTACCTCGGGGAGAGTAAGCTTGCCACTCTTGACTAGACAATCGAATATGCTCGGAATGTCGTCATCATCAAAAGAATATTCTTTTTTAGGCCTGGAAGTCCCAGGATTCGTCTGCGTAGTTACTGGAGTATATTGCCTGGACGTATTGATTGCCAGAGCTTCCTTTCCTTTGGAACTACGAATATGGTCGTTATTAGAGGATGACCGCTTCCCTCTATCAGAGGTAGAGATCATGATTCCGTTGTCCCGAGCCTTCCGGCTGTTATCTTTAGCGGCTTCCACCGATATGATAAACGAGAGCCAATCATGGAACTGATATGGTCCTGTGAACACTGAGATCAGTGGGAGAAGGTTATTCCGGCAAATGTCCACCAAAGCTGAATCCAGAACTCCAGGAGGCATCTGCAAAGTAGCTTGACGAAAACGTTCAATAAAAGTACGAACATTTTCTTTCTTCTTCTGCTTTACTTCGATGAGTGATGACATAGACATGTCCATCCCTTCCTCGTAGAATCGAGCGAAGAACAGGGTCTTGAAATCTTCAAAAGAAGTAATGCAGTTGTCCGCAAGACTACGGTACCATTGGTAGGCTACCCCAGACAGACATCCCTTAAATACCCGAGTGAGAAGGGCGTCATTCCCCTGCAACAACACCGTCATCATATTAAAGTAGTTCATGTACTGGCTTGGTGACATCTTTCTCTCAAACAAAACCATAGCCTGTAGTTTGTATTTTGGTGGGAAAGGGATCTTGTCCCAGATAGCTGGGTATGGCTGGTTGATTCCCAACTTCTTGAGTTGATCCTTATGCTTCAGGGCATCAAATTGGGCCTTTAATTCCCGAACTGTTTGTATCGAATCTTCAGTTGGGAAAGGGACCGCACAGAGGTGAGAGACCGGTTGTATTCTAACTCCAACATGAGGTAATACATTCTCCGGGTTGAGAGGTTGAGGAGCAGCTGACTCTTGATTTGGAACAGGCTCCTGGCTTGATGGTGGTATGTCTACCCCCACACGTAGTTGAGTTGGAGGAACTGGAGTTTGAGCTATTATAGCTGCGTGTTGAGTCACCATCATCTGGCGCATACTCTCCATTGTGGAATGCATCTCTTTAAGCGATGCTTCCAATACAGCAATGCGTTGCTCAGTACTTCCTGATGGGGAAGCCTCTTCATGTTCATCTCCAATGGCATAAACTCCCATTTCTCTGGAAGCCACTGAGGGATTAGTATAGATCTCTGTAGAGATTGAGTTTATACTTTCAGCATCACTTCCAGGAAACTGGCGACCCTCATTATCAGAATCAGAAGAATATGAAGCCGATTGTCGTGACCTCGAACGAGTGTTCCGAAAGACACCTGCTTCAATATTCTCAAGAAGTCTGTCAAATCTCCTTTGGCTTGGAGTTCTAGAGGGATGACGTCTTGAACTTGACCTTCCTCTAGGAATGTGTGAAGCCATGTTTACTGATGCGAATGTCGGCTCTTCTTCCTGTAAGGGCAAATAGTAGTTCAACCGGTCAAAAACTGACCGTTTTGCCTTAGAACAGCAGTAGTTAACTACAACTTTATGACTATTACAACAATGCACCCTAGGGGGTATAATAGACATATTAG
This sequence comes from Iris macrosiphon, assembly GCA_036927795.1. Lineage (NCBI taxonomy): Eukaryota > Viridiplantae > Streptophyta > Magnoliopsida > Asparagales > Iridaceae > Iris > Iris macrosiphon. Next base: position 140,152,609 of record JAYESA010000018.1, on the reverse strand, counting down.
AAGATCCCTTGTCTTTGTGCTTCTGGATCAAGAAATCACGCAAATCAGAGGGATTAACAGAAGAAGAAGAAGAAGGCTTATTATGCCTTTTTACATCAGTAGGAACGTGGAGATTGGGAACCATAACCCTTTCTCTGTCATAAGAATATAGTAGTTCACCCATGTGAGTGGCGTACGATCCATCATCCACCTGAGGAGCATATTTTCCCGTGAAACGGGTCTTCCTTACGCAGACAGTTTTACCCTGGCATAATTTAGAGTTCTGCACAGGTTGGCGTAAAATAGGGGAAGTCCTCAAACGTCCTCCGGCGTCACGCGTAATCTGAAGAGTGGGCAACTTCTTCTCTTGTGGTCGTACAGGCCTGGAGGTTGAGATATTCGCCACTCGTTTACCCTTGATGTGATCCAAGGGTCCATCTGCCTCGTTAGAGACGAGAGATGCATTTTTATGCGCGGGGCACGTTTAAAATTTTCGAATTGGCACTGAGGCCTTGTCAGAAATTTTGTCTGCCACGTCACAGACGGGAGACGGATTTTTACGCGCAAGGCGCGTTCTAGACTTCTGGCTTGGCACTGAGGCATTGCCAGAAGCTTTGTTTGTCACGTCACAGACGGGAGACATAGTCTTATGCACAGAGCGCATTCTAGACTTCTGGATTGGCACTGAGGCATTGCCAGAAGTTTTGTCTGCCACGTCACAGATGGGAGACATATTTTTACGTGTAGAGCGCGTAGACTGTGTTGTCATAACCTTGCCGATCGGAGAGAGAGAGCCTGCAGGAAGGGTAGAGGATGTCTGGGGCATCCAAACTTTACGCAGCTTCTTATTGTCCTGGACAGAGAGGGAATGAGAGCTACCCCCTGCGCGAAGCATGTCTTCATAAGCAGATTGGTCGAATTGGACGACAAAAGTCTTCTTCGTTGATCTGACGGATACAACATCGTGTTGAGCAATGGCTTTCTCGTCAGATGAGAAAGTAGTCCGCAGTAGAGTCGCCATCTTGTGTTTGATGATAAACGAAAGAAATGAAACTAGGTTTATACGAAACCCTTTCTTTGTTTACAAACAAGAAAAAAAAAGTACAATTAATCCTATACGAGGATGTTAAGTACAAAAAAAATGATTCTGGGGAAAAATTGTTATAGGAGTCTGATCTGCGGTCGATCACTTTGTCCCTTGGACCACACGATGACGAAGAAGTGCTGTAGAAGAAGAAGAAGAAGAAGAAGCTTCAAATATTGCAGGAGGGATTGAACTCTCTTTTTCGACCTTGCCTCGACCTCTCTCTTCTGTTTTCTCTCCATGCTTCGACCATGTCCTCCTGTGACCAGAAGTCTCTATTTATAAAGATCGGTCACAGTAACTGTCTAGTCGGCGTAGAAGCCAGACTATGAAGAGAGTGGCACTCTTTACGCGGCGGTTATAATAACTGCTACCTACGTCTGAATGATCTCCTGAATCCACGTATAAAGCGTGTCCCATTATGAGGTAACGCGTATAACTGCCTCTCGAAGATCATGGCATGCAAGCCACGTAGGTAACTGCCCCTCGCGTAGAGATGGTTGGCGTAAAAGCCAAATAACTGCCTTGTTGGCGTAAAAGCCAAATAGTTATCTTGTTGGCGTAAAAGCCAGAGCGTTATCTTGTTGGCGTAAAAGCCAAATAGATGTCTGTTGGCGTAGAAGCCAAATAGCTGTCTTGTTGGCGTAAAAGCCAGAGAGTTGCATAATAGGTAACCAGCGTAAAGATAGCCAATTATCCTTGCTGACTGAGGTTTTGAGCGTATACTGGGCCAAGTAGCCTTATCACGTACCTTTGCAAATAGCCTGGTTGGCGTATTTCGAGGAGATAGCGTACGGCGTGCTTCTATAATTGAAAATAGCCTAGTTGGCGTAAAATGCCAGGATGGTGATGTGAGTGTATTAGCTCTAGTTTTAGCTCTCCCAGTCATAAAAATAGAACAAAATCTCGTGCATTAAATATAGAGATCTGCCCCCATCTCACTCATTAACTGCAGAGATATGCCTCGAGTTCTGTACGAAGAACAGCTTTTGACGTGGCGTCTGATTTCGTCTCATCTTGAGCGTAAAAGCTCGTCTCTGCCTGTATAAAATAGGCAGCGTATTCCTTGAATGCGTAAAAATGACTTGTATCAAGGATAAGTCACTAAACGATAGTCTGGGCTTCTATGCAAAATCATTATTACAGCCGTCCTCTTGATCGTCGTGCAGTACTCCTCGTACAACTTTATGCTGCATTAAAAGCATACATATTTTACGCCAAAGTGGCGATGTAGCAACCTTTTTACCCCAAAGAAGTATGGAAGTACTGCTTTACGCGGGTTGGTTTTGGAGCTCTGTTTTACGCTGAATAGCGTTGAAGCTCTGTTGTACGCCCATGGCTCTGAAGTCATATTTTACGCCACACAGTGCTGGAGCTCTGTTTTACGCGGGCTTCATGCACGTTGGGGGTTTTACGCGTATAATTCTCCAGCGTATTTTTTATGCTTCTACAGTCCAATTGAATCTTTCCTCCTTTCGGGTCAGCCGAATTAATGGCTCTGCGATTCTTGAAAAAATTTCTACGAATCTCCTATAGTATCCAGCTAATCCCAAGAAACTTCGAATTTCTGCCACAAAATTTGGTATTGGCCAGGATTTAACAGCTTCCACCTTCTTTGGATCTACTAAAATACCTTCTCTGTTGATGACGTGGCCTAAAAATGATATATAATTTTATCAAAACTCATATTTACTGAGTTTAGCATATAATTGCTCATGTCTTAGGGTTTGCAATATCACCCTCAGATGCCCTTCATGTTCTTCTTCATTTTTTGAATATATAAGAATGTCGTCAATGAATACAATCACGAACTTATCCAAATACTAATAAAATATCAGATTCATCATATCCAAAAATATAGCAGGAGTGTTAGTTACCCCAAATGGCATAACTAGGAACTCGTAATGTCCATAACGAGTCCTAAAGGCTATTTTTTGAATGTCATCATTCTTGACCTTTATTTGATGATATCTCGACCTCAAATCAATCTTTGAGAATACCTTGGCTTCTCCTAATTGATCAAATAATTCATCAATTCTGGACAAGGGGTATTTATTCTTGATTGTCACTTCATTCAAGGCTCTATAATCAATTACCAATAGTAGGGTCCCGTCTTTCTTTTTCACAAAAAGCACTGGTGCACCCCACAGCGAAGCGCTGGACTGAATAAATTCTTTTGATAATAATTTTTTTATTTGTTTGTTTAGCTCAGTCAATTTTTCTTTATCCATCGGGTATATTTTCTTAGCTATAGGTGCTGCTCCAGGCACCAAATTGATAGAAAACTCTACTGCTCTATCCGGTGGTAATCCTGGTAACTCCTCGGAAAATACATCCTTGAATTCTTTCACTATCCTTGGGAACTGTTCCTCCTCTAGTTCATGAAACCTTCCTTGGACTGGTTGTTCAAACTTTTCTAATTCCTTAGCATCAAATTCCTTTTGGTCTCGAACAAATTCATATAATTCTCCATTGGTGAGCTGGAATAGAACTTTCCCTTGGCCATAATCTATACTTGTTAATGTCTTGGTTAACCAATCCATTTCAAGTACTACATCATAATTGTTCATTGAAAAAACTAACAATCTTACCTGAAAAGCTCCACCGCCTAACTTAACTGGACATGCTTCACAAACCCGACTAACTTCTACCGTACCATTACCCGTAAGAATATTTAATTTCTTAAGTAAATGTTGCGATTTGATTTTATGAAGAGCTATAAATGCTGATGCTATAAATGAATGGGTTGCCCCATAATCAAATAATACTGATGCCGGACAAGCTGAAACTAGAATAGTACCTATTACTACTACTTCGGCTAGTTTTGTTTCATCAGTATTCATTATAAATGTCTGCCCTTGCCTTTTCTTCTTCCCAGTCTGAGGCTGGTTTATTTTCCGAGCTTGTTGGAATTGGTAGGCTTGGGGTACGAAGGGTGGTCTTCGTTGATTTCCATAAGTCAACGTGGCTTGAGGTATTGGCGCTTGTATCAGAGGTCGAGGACCATTTCCTTGAAGTATAGGCCTGATGTTATTTCCTCGGAACATGGGTCGTGATTCTTGGTACGGGTTTTGCATTATTGGCCTTAAGGTTCGTTGTTGTGGACACTGGCCAATCTGATACTTATCAGATCCGCATCTTAAACAAAGATCCAGAAATTTTCTACAGTCTTCCCTTATGTGCCCAGGTTTTTGATAAAAGTTGCAAATAACTGGTCTTCTCAAGATACCAGTTTAAGAGCGTTTGGACGGTCCTTACCATGGATGCCTTGAGGATGAAATTCCTACTTTCCAAAGTCCTTTTCTGAGGCTGAGATCAAAACGGTTGTTCTTCATTTAGCATTCTTTCCTGGCTCCTTGTTGCTTCAGTTACCTCAGGATAGGTTTGGCATCGATAGGCGGCGACTCTACTCTTCAGTTGGCTCTCTAGTCCTTCCAAGAATCTAGATACCTTGGTTTTCTAATCGGCTATCAGGCTTGAAGCAAAATGACTAACCCTGGAAAACTCTGCAACATACTCGTCTACCGTGAGTCTCCCTTGCTTTAAATGAGTGAACTGCCAGTCTAACTCGATTTTAGCTGATTTTGGAAAGAATTTTCCTTCAAATTTTCTTTTAAATTCTCCCCAAGTTAATTTGTCCTCTGAATCCTCTGGGTGTTCAACAATATCCTCTAATTGAATTCAGATTGTAGATATCATGTCCTCAGGATTAATTTTCTGTAAATCCCCCTCACCCAGAGATTTAGCTATTTTAATTTAATGTAATATTTAAAATTATTATTTTTATTATTAATTTGGATTAAGTAAACAAAAGTATTCTTTAAAAATATTTTCCGTAACTTTAATTTTTAGGAGCACAACATTAGCCATTATCGCCAAACAAATTTTATATGCATGATCTAGACGAGCCCACCTTAATTTATGATTATCATATTCCACTCAAACATATCTTCTTGTGCTCTATTTTTAATGTAAAACATTCGGGTCAAAAACTTAATTTCTAGCACCTACAGTGCAACCGTTGACCATTCCAATTTAAATTGGAGATCCAATTTCGACCAATTCTTTCGACCTAATGCATGATCATGATCTATACTAGGTCTAAGACACACATGATACTTGTATCCCACTCTATTGAACCTCTATGTGATACCTGCCCTCAATAGTCACAAATGCCCAAATTCCTAGTGAATCGGACCAACCTAGTCAAACTAAACCGCAACGACCCGAACCTGACCCAACTAGAAGTAGTTGGACTTAACCTAGGTTGACTAAGCTAGATTTTACCATCCATATTAAACATCATTTTAGTTTTGGACAGCCATGGATTTATTAAATCATTAGGGTGGAATGTGAAAGGAAAGGGGTTATAACTTGTGACATTTCCTTACCCCATTGGTAACTCCAAACTCTTCCCCTCCCCACTAGGCTGTCCATACCCCCCGCCCCCCTCTTCACCTCCCCCATTAAAACCACCTAAAGAAAACTTCTTCATAACTCTCTTCCTCACATTTTCTCTTCACAAACCATCTCCAAATTTCTTCTCTATCTTCCTCCACACCTCCATCCATCCAACCCTACCCAGGCTGAATCTTAATTCATCAATACCACCACCAATCCGGCCTTATCTCCCTCCACAGTAAATATCTTTCTCTCAAAATTTGTATGCTTCTTCCTCTCCCTGTCCTTATCACTTTCTCTTCACAAACCTTCCATCAAAATTCATTCTAAGTTTCTCAAAACATCCCTCCATCAGAGGTGTCCAGGCTGAATCTGAATTCAGTGTATCCTCTTCTCAAGCCACTCCACCACCACTACAGCACCCAAATATCCTTCTCCTACCTCTCCTTAATAAGTTTCATTTATAACTAAGCACCTAAATCATCCTACAACTCCCCCAAACACCCCTTACAAAACGAAGACACCCTGCTGAATCAGCCAGCAATAGCACCACTTCAACACCTTGTTGCCACCACTTCCAGCACTAAAACCCCTTCAAAAATACCCTATCTTCATCCTCTACCTCTCTCCTAATCTCTCTAATCCGCAAAGTACTTGGAGAAATGTTTTGAAGCCTCGGACAGTAGCTACGAGATGAAGTGTCCAAATTTGGACAGATTTGTGCAAGCAGTGCACAACCCTCTTTTGCCTTCCCATTTCACTTTGGTAAGAGCTCCAACTCCTCCTACTCAACCCTTTCTATATGTAATTTATATTCCTATTAAATTTTACTAATTTTGTATTAATATTTTTTATGATATTATACCAAGAATATTTATTACTTCTCATGTCTAGACTTGAATGTTATTTATGCACTTGTTGTCCTATTCACTTTGCCATGATCTAAAACCCAAGCAACCACTTGCAAAATATAATTTTTACTCTAATTGTCACTAAATTTCAGAATATATAAATTTTGTTTAGGGTGTTATATATAAATAAATGCATGGTTGAGACATGATTAAATGTTGTGCAACTAGTAGTGCATTTTGCCTAGGTTTTATGATAGCTAGTTTTATTGTTTATAAACACTATGTTGGAATGTAGAAGATGTCATGCTAAGGTTGTTCACTAGTTATAGTAGTGCTTGCACACATGTTTCATGACAAATACAAGAAAGAAATGAGATATATGCCATGATCTTATTATAAATTCAGATTTGACTTGTCTATGTATACTTGATATTTTCTAGTAGAACGAGAGTTGTATATAGTTGGATGAATGGATATACTTGAGAAATATCGTATGTGATTGTTTGTGATGACCCTAAATTGACCTATTGTTAATGCTCATGTGCATGTTTTAATAGACAAAACTAACCCTAGGCTGGTTAACATAGTTTGACACTTAGTGAATACCAAGGTTGATGATATGTTGTATATGGAAATCTAGTGTGAGAACACCTAGTACCTATATGAACCTTCGTTATAACCATGTTTATGAGGCTTGATGATGTTATGTGACTAGTAGGCTTGGTGTTTACACACTTTCTTGGTCCTTAACTAGTGAACCTTAGCCAACCTACTTTGTTAGAACCCCTAATTATTTTAGACTCTAAATAATTGATGGCATTGTATAAGTTGTATCCTTGATTAAATTAGACCCTAATTGTCTAATGATTAATGACGTAGAGTAGTTGTACTCTTGTGCATGCTTAGTGAACCATGTCATAGTGACTAATTTTATGATATTATATATTTAGGCTCTTGGGATCGCACGAGCGTGGATTCGAGAGCAGGTTCTTTGTATTATCAGCTTGGAGTTCCAGGCAAGTGTACTTTGCCATACTTGCAGTAAATTATTTTATATTATTCTCTTAATCTATTCTGAGTTATATCTATTCAACCTAGGACCGTGTAAAATTACTTAACGTCCGAATAATATTCGGGTGTCAACACCGTATGCGGAGTTGTGTAACGTCACCTAGAGATTGATATCGCGACCCTATATATTTTTGTGCTTGCATTCTCAAGTACGTCATACCATAGGACACTTGACACTATTTATGTGACAGAATCTTCCTGAGTCGTTCATGGTGATTCTGTATAGGCTACAGGATTCGTGACATAGACTTTATATATATGCATAGCTATCATATGACTTGCTGCATTAGATATGATCTTGCGTGTTATGGACATGAGACGTCGTGGACATGATACGTATGATTACATTGGGTGGGGAGAGACACACAGGCTACAGGATAATTTATATATATATATTTATTATTGTGAGGCCGTAGACTCTACATCAGAGTAGGCACATTACGTGATATTACTGCTACCGGCTCCCCGACACAAAGCTTGTAGTGGTCTCATTCTGAGTACTAGTGATACTCTGACTTGCATATCACATAGCTGGTTATATAGTTTTCCCTATTGTTATATTTTTATATACTGTATTTATTTTGGTATGCTATTTTTTGTACCTTGTTACGTCTCTCTGAGGACCTGGTCCCTTGCCAGTTTTGTAGTGTAGACCATTGTGGAGCCTGCCTGGAGTTGCTGATGTGTGTTGCTTTGTCTTGATGGAATTGGTGCCAGGTACTTATATATTTTCTTCCGGATTCATGGTTATTATTCATATTGTTTATTCATCTGCTGATATAGCCTAGTTTTATAGACTCATATTCTTTTCTCGAGTCTATTCGAGCTTATGTGTTACTGGCGGCCGACTTTAGCACATGTAGCTCATTCTTGTATATTCTGCTCATTGTGGATTGAGGCATAGATATTTATATTTACTTGATTATATAGATAGTGACCATTTTAATACAGCTTATACGTATTCGAGTCGAACCAGAGTCTGGTCAAATGCGTAGCTGGCATGTTACGTATTCCTAGTCCTACATATTTTGGGACTGGGGCGTGACATATTTTTGTGGTGGCCCATGCAGGTCTTGATTAAATCGTTTTGGTTATTTTTCAATACCGAGCGAGTCTGTAATCAGGATTAACAGTATTAGTATCTCAATCCACAACTGATTTGAAAATTCTTTAGCATTTGATTATCGCCCTTGGACTTTATAATTGTACTCTTTTATTTCCCTCGGCATCCTTAATATTGTTTATCATCTCTTCATATTTCAGAGAGATGAATGTTCGTGCATGGTATTTCCTCCAGAAGCAGATCCTTGTCAATGCGGAAGAAGACATGCTAGATATAAATTTTTGAGAAGATGGTTACCCTTAGTAGGATAGGTAGATAGGTTATTCCTATATGCTAGAGCTAGTATAGATTGTTAGCATGAGAATTGAATATAGTATTAGAGGCCTAAAACTAATAAAATCTTACCCTTGCTTAAGGTAGCCGTAATTTGGAAGTATTAGAAGTTAGCAAGATGGTTTGGAATACTTTATGGAATACATAGCTAGATGCTAGGGATCAGATGTGGCTCATGATGGTGATACAAGAAATTATATTATGACCTTAAGAAATTGGAACCATACGTAACATGCCATAGTGGTTAAATCTCTAGTTGTCTTGTGACTTTTAGTATCAAAAATAGATCTTATGACCCCTTAAATTATTGATGACTATAGGTCTGGACTAAATAGATATGTAGATTGCTAGACCTAATGTTTAAGTAATTAGATAACTCAAGTACTAAAGTATAGCTTTCGAAATCAAATTAGATGTATTTGATTAACTGGGTTGTCAGTGTTAATTGAACAAGTGAGTACCACCCATTAACAAGCTATTATCTGTGATAGAGAAAATAGGTTGAAGGATGAGATTTTTATGTTATAGTCTTGAGTTAGATATAGTGAATTGCCTATAATAGATGATAAGCTATAACAAGATGGTAACTATATAGTTTGGATGAAGGGTATAGATGGAATGAACAAGGAGAAAATCTCAGGATCAAGGTGAAGAAGGTAGAATGGTAACAAGAAGAGTCACGAGAAGTACATGATCTTGAGCATTTTAAATTAAGAGAAAGATCTAGGAAGGACTGAAGATTTATCACTCGGCAGTTGCCTAGAAGATCTATACTATGAAGCGGAAAGTATTGGGTCATGATTGACGAAGCTTATAATTAAAAACAAGATTAACATACTAAAAAGATATGAAGGTGAGTAGAAAAAAAATGATAAGGGAAAGATATTATGGTCGCATAATCCAAAGATAAGGGATTGTGGTATGGACTTCAGGAATAATAATTTTAGCATTTATGAATTATAATGCTTTTAGAATTTTGAGAATTTAGTGCGAGTAAAAATTGTTGATCAGTCTCGAAGTGATACGAATTTTAAGGAATTAAACACAGGTTCAGAATCACATACTGACTTGTTGCTCATTCTGTAGAGGATTATCACAAGACCCTTAGATTATAGATTTACATATGGTAGAAAAGTGTAAATGGAAGATAGAAGTCTTATATGAATGATAGCTAGATATTGTGGATTTACACATAAACTTATTAGGGTCAGGGATTTAGATTTTTGACTAATAGGGTATGAGCTTGCTGGACCTATCCTCAGTAGTAGGTGATGAGAACCTATTTTCAATTTACCATAGCTGATGGAATTTTGGATTTTAGAAATCTTATCCTTTTTATTGTATTGATTATATTTTTATCTAGGGTATTTAGAATGATTGAATAGATATTTATTATATAATTTCTATATATATATTTTTGTACTACGTATTTGAATAGGGTCTTATGTCGTATTTTATTATATGTATTTATCTTAGGAATCGTTGAGTTGAGATTCTAGACTATGTATGACTGACTGACTAGATTAGACTTATTGCTGCTAAGAGCAATTATAAGAATTTAGGTTAGAGTATTTTATTGGGGATACTATAAGTTGATGAAGTTGTACCAAGGAAAGAATAAAAATATAATAGCAGTCTTAGCTGTAGAATAAAGGATCTAGATACTACATAGGTAGCCTTGAATATTTTGTGCTTGTAAGATTTTAGTGCCTAACCCATGCACTCCTTTAAGAGTTAAGGTATGGCATTATTTTTCTTATAAATATTGAAAGATTCAAATTGAGTTTGTGTTGCGGCATCCTTGTGAAACCTAGGCCTATAGGTGGTAAATTTTTCTAGATGACGATTAGCATGATAACAATAATGAGATAGTACATGGTGGTGAGAATATATTTTGAGGACCAACAGCCTTAGACGATTAAATTGTATGTATATTGAAGTTTAAGATTTTTAGAATGGGTATGAGTAAGTATCAAGATGTGTTTATATATTTAGAGATATGATGAGTTGTGGTTAGAGAGATTGATTTTGAATTTCAAGGACGAAATATTTCTAAGGTGGATAGATTGTAAACCCCCCTCACCCAGAGATTTAGCTATTTTAATATAATATAATATTTAAAATTATTATTTTTATTATTAATTTGGATTAAGTAAACAAAAGTATCCTTTAAAAATATTTTTCGTAACTTCAATTTTTAGGAGCACAACATTAGCCATTATCGCCAAATAAATTTTATATGCATGATCTAGACGAGCCCACCTTAATTTATGATTATCATATCCCACTCAAACATATCTTCTTGTGCTCTATTTTTAATGTAAAATATTCGGGTCAAAAACTTAATTTCTAGCACCTACAGTGCAACCGTTGACCATTCCAATTTAAATTGGAGATCCAATTTCGACCAATTCTTTCGACCTAATGCATGATTATGATCTATACTAGGTCTAAGACACACATGATACCTGCATCCCACTCTATTGAACCTCTATGTGCTACCTACCCTCAATAGTCACAAATGACCAATTTTCTAGTGAATCGGACCAACCTAGTCAAACTAAACCGCAACGACTCGAACCTGACCCAACTAGAAGTAGTTGGACTTAACCAAGGTTGACTAAGATAGATTTGACCATCCATATTAAACATCATTTCAGTTTTGGACATCCATGGATTTATTAAATCATTATGGTGGAATGTGAAAGGAAAGGGGTTATAACTTGTGACATTTCCTTACCCTATTGGTAACTCCAAACTCTTCCCCTCCCCACCAGGCTGTCCATAACCCCCATCTCTTCACCTCCACCATTAGAACCACCTGAAGAAAACTTCTTCCTAACTCTCTTTCTCATATTTTCTCTTCAAAAACTATCTCCAAATTCCTTCTCTATCTCCCTCCACACCTCCATCTATCCAACCCTACCCAGGCTGAATCTTAATTCAGTAATACCCCCACCAATCCGGCCCTATCTCCCTCCACAGTAAGTATCTTTCTCTCAAATTTTGTATTCTTCTTCCTCTCCCTGTTCTTATCACTTTCTCTTCACAAACCTTCCATCAAAATTCATTCTAAGTTTCTCAAAACATCCCTCCATCAGAGGTGTCCAGGCTGAATCCGAATTCAGTGTATCCTCTTCTTTGGCCACTCCACTACCTCCATAGCCTCCAAACCACCACTACAGTACCTAAATATTCTTCTCCTACCTCTCCTTAATAAGTTTTATTTATAACTAAGCACCTAAATCATCCTACAACTCCCCCAAACACCCCTTACAAAATAAAGACACCCTGCTGAACCCTCCAGCAATAGCACCATTTCAACACCTTGTTGCCACCACTTCCAGCACTAAAACCCCTTCAACAACACCCTATCTTCATACTCTACCTTTCTCCTAATCTCTCTAATCCTCAAAGTACTTGGAGAAATATTTTGAAGCCCCGGACAGTAGCTACGAGACGAAGTGTCCAAATCTGGACAGATTTGTGCAAGCAGTGCACAACCCTCTTTTGCCTTCCTATTTCACTTTGGTAAGAGCTCCAACTCCTCCTACTCAACCCTTTCTACATGTACTTCATATCCCTATTAAATTTCACTAACTTTGTATTCATATTTTTTATGATATTATACCAAGAACATTTATTACTTCTCATGTCTAGACTTGAATGTTATTTATGCACTTGTTGTCCTATTCACTTTGCCATGATCTAAAACCCAAGCAACCACTTGTAAAATATAATTTTTACTCTAATTTTCACTAAATTTCAGAATATATAAATTTTGTTTAGGGTGTTATATATAAATAAATGCATGGTTGAGACATGATTAAATGTTGTGCAACTAGTAGTGTATTTTGCCTAGGTTTTATGATAGCTAGTTTTATTATTTATAAACACTATGTTAGAATGTAGAAGATGTCATGCTAAGGTTGTTCACTAGTTATAGTAGTGCTTGCACACATGTTTCATGACAAATACAAGAAAGAAATGAGGTATATGCCATGATCTTATTATAAATTCAGATTTGACTTGTCTATGTATACTTGCTATTTTCTAGTAGAACGAGAGTTGTATATAGTTGGATGAATGGATATACTTGAGAAATACCATATGTGATTGTTTGTGATGACCCTAAATTGACCTATTGTTAATGCTCATGTGCATATTTTAATAGACAAAACTAACCCTAGGCTGCTTAACATAGTTTGACACTTAGTGAATACCAAGGTTGATGATATGTTGTATATGGAAATCTAGTGTGAGAACACCTAGTACCTACATGAACCTTCATTATAACCATGTTTATGAGGTTTGATGATGTTATGTGACTAGTAGGCTTGGTGTTTACAAACTTTCTTGGTCCTTGACTAGTGAACCTTAGCCAACCTAATTTGTTAGAACCCCTAATTATTTTAGACTCTAAATAATTGATGGCATTGTATAAGTTGTATCCTTGATTAAATTAGACCCTAATTGTCTAATGATTAATAACGTAGAGTAGTTGTACTCTTGTGCATGCTTAGTGAACCATGTCATAGTGACTAATTTTATGATATTATATATTTAGGCTCTTGGGATCGCACGAGCGTGGATTCGAGAGCAGGTTCTTTGTATTATCAGTTTGGAGTTCCAGGCAAGTGTACCTTGCCATACTTGCAATAAATTATTTTATATTATTCTCTTGATCTATTCTGAGTTACATCTATTCAACCTAGGACCGTGTGACATTACTTAACGTCCAAATAATATTCGGGTGTCAACACCGTATGCGGAGTTGTGTAACGTCACCTAGAGATTGATATCGCGACCCTATACATTTTTGTGCTTGCATTCTCAAGTACGTCATACCATAGGACACTTGATACTATTTATGTGACAGAATCTTCCTGAGTCGTTCATGGTGATTCTGTATAGGCTACAGGATTCGTGACATAGACTTTATATATATGCATAGCTATCATATGACTTGCTGCATTAGATATGATCTTGAGTGTTATGGACATGAGACGTCGTGGACATGAGACGTGTGATTACATTGGGTGGGGAGAGACACACATGCTACAGGCTGATTTATATATATTTATTATTGTGAGGCCGTAGACTCTACATCAGGCTAGGCACATTACGTGATATTACTGCTACCGGCTCCCCGACACAGAGCTTGTAGTGGTCTCAGCCTGAGTACTAGTGATGCTCTCACTTGCATATCACATAGCTGGTTATATAGTTTGCCTTATTGTTATATTTTTATATACTGTATTTATTTTGGCATGCTGTTTTTTGTACCTTGTTACGTCTCTCTGAGGACCTAGTCCCTTGCCAGTTTTGCAGCATAGACCGTTGTGGAGCCTGCCTGGAGTTGTTGATGTGTGTTGCTTTGTCTTGCAAGAATTGGTGCCAGGTACTTATATATTTTCTTCCGGAGTCATGGTTATTATTCATATTGTTTATTCATCTGCTGATATAGCCTAGTTTTATAGACTCATATTCCTTTCTCGAGTCTATTCGAGCTTATGTGTTACTGGCGGCCGACTTTAGCACATGTAGCTCATTCTTGTATATTCTGCTCATTGTGGATTGAGGCATAGATATTTATATTTACTTGATTATATAGATAGTGACCATTTTAATACAGCTTATACGTATTCGAGTCGGATCAGAGTCTGGTCGAATGCGTAGCTGGCATATTACGTATTCCTAGTCCTACATATTTTGGGACTGGGGCGTGACATTTTTGCTGCTTTTAACAGCCCTTCTATGGTTCTAATCCACTGTCCAGCTTCGATCGGACTTTCCGTTCCTTTAAACTTGGGAGAATTTAGGTTCCTAAAATTCTTTAGTGAACCATCTCTAGAATTGGCAGATGTTTGCAGATGTTCCAACACTGTGGCAGTTGTGGATAGAGCCGTATCTGCATGCTGACTATAGACTCCAGAATCTGTTGGAATAACTTGTACATGTTCCTAATAGAGGGTTCCATCTGAGTTTGTGAGGACGAAGCATGGGATTGATCATGATTAGACATTATCCTAAAAAATTTAAATGCAATTTCTCAGGAATAATCCTGAGATTCAAGGATAGGAAAAGATATTGAAAATCTTAAGAGTTTTTGGGAAATAGAGAAACAAATAGGTATATGGATAACGAAAAGGTACTAGTCATCTTGCACATAGGCATATATACATATTTAGACTATTTACATTCCCCATACTTCCTTTCTCCCTAACTTATATACATATACACATACATCCTTGCTGTTTACAAAAGATACCTAGTAGATAAAAGATCTTCTTTCATCGTTGTACCTTCCTTCCTTTTTTTTTATTACTTAGATCATCATCTCCCATATTCTGATGATAATTGCCTCTGGGTGAGAATTCTGCCATTCCTCCAAAGTTTCATTGTAGTCATTTCTATTGGGATCCGAGTCCTCAGATGGTTGAGCCTTAATAAGTATATAATAATTTATCCTATTGAAAAATAATTTCTTTTCATCACTGAGATCCGATACTACCGGGTACTTGATCCCGTAGTGTACTCCATAGGCCCTTATCATCTGTTTACGTGCCAGTCGCCACTTTTTTTTTTACAAAACGGTAATAATTATCTAGACTGTGGCTACGATTTTCCAGTCTGGCATGAGGCATGAATCGAGTCATGATCTACAATAAGGAACTCCAAGTTAGTATTACCCTATAAGTATCCCAAATAATTTTTTTTTGTAATATCATTAGTCCTTCCTAAAATCACGATACAGCTGACCCTAAAGTATCTCTAGATAATAGCTAAGAAATCCAGGTTCACTTATACAAGCTCCTAACCTATATCCTGTAATATGTTTCTTTGGCTTGCACCTTATCCTAAGTTCTTCATCTTTAGGTCCTACCTAGGTTTCCTAAAAGCATGATCTGCATGGGCCACCACTAAAAGATGTGTCACGCCCCGCTTCCCAAGATACGGTGAGTCGGGTACGTAACTACATCCCCAGGCTACGCCCCATACAAATACTACCATACTTGTATCAGCGATTGTCGCCTGTAAATCTTTTTTAGAATAAAATACAAGTCATGCTAAGGTGATTAGGCAATATAACTGATTCATACCACTCTGGTTAATATACAACTAAATAAGTCTTTACAATAACTTCTCTTTAATGCACATAGTTTCAGTTACAAAATATACTTGGTGCTGTATTTCCTGGAATTACTTGAAGATTATTCCTCGATCTCGTCCACGTTATAAAGAGGTAGCATTTCTTCATTTGCTTCATCTCCTCCTAGTGAACAATACTAGGTCATCAGAACGACATGCAAGTCTACGGTCAAGAACGGTAAGTAAATAAAAGATATGATAGTAGGATAAGAAGAATAACAGTTATAAAAGAAATAAGAAGGTAGAGTATAATATAGAGTCCATGACTTGAACAGTTCCTAATTTAATATTCCTATAGTGTCTAATAATCCAAGCATCACATATCCCTACGTCACTACCACAATGCACAAACAATTTTTCTAAATGATGATGCAATTTGGAGAACAACCCTTAAATAACCACTTTACCTAGTTTTCCGCCAACAATCCTGTTTACCAGGGATCAGGCTGTGACTTGATGGCATGGTGCTTAGAATCCAGCCCTGCCCTCATAGGCTTAAATCTTGAATTCACCTATTCGATGGTTTGAATCAAAATAGGTGTGCTTATAATCAGGTGACTTGAACAGGATGGCACGGGATTATGATCCGGCCCAGCCCTTTTTGGGCCAAATCTTGAATTTATCCATTCGATGGTTTTTGAATCGAAGTAGGTGTACTTATATTCAGGTGACTTAAACAGGATGGCACGGGGTTATGATCCGGCCCAGCCCTTTTTGGGCCTAAATAGGAAAGTGAGCTAAGCCTCACCCGCTCACTTCGCAAGGCCTTACGAAAGAGCTTTAACTGCTGATCAGCCATATATATATAAATATGTTGCATGATTTCGTAGGTGGTACTTATGTTGTTCTCACCCGCCCAATGCTTCTAGCCTAAATCTGCAAACAATCTTTATTCTATTTTCTTGTATTCAGGTTTCTGCTTTGTGTATCGCTTTAACCATTGTTAATGCATTTCCAGGATGATACAAGATACATACTTTTTATTTTATCCAAAATTCAGAGTACAGGTATTAAGTTATCAACATAAATCCAAGAATATTAATTATATAGAGTAGATTATCAGTAGTTAGATTTTGTTGAGTGACTTGTGTCTATGCCCTACGTATCCTACACTTTTACTAATTGTCCCCTAATTAAATTATAGTCGTTGGTGGTCTGTTGCAAAAATATATATATCTAGAGTTTAGAGTCTTGGGATGTCGGCGATATTCCTGGATATCGAAATATTGGTTAACTCCCAAAATTCTTGGAAATTTCGGCAGAGTCCCCTTTGTATTTCGGCTTCCAGAATTTTAATAATTCATATATTCGACCCGGAGCAACCCTCCATAGCATTTCCGGGCTCGCCGACCTCTTCGGTGGAGCAACTCTCAACATCGGAACACACGCAATAGATTATAAGTTAATTATAATGGAAAGGCTTCTTTCATACCTTAACGGCTAGCTAATTATTTATTACGCAATCGTTACCTTCCAACACTGAACAGATTTTAAGCAATCCATAATCCTCAGTAGACAATTAAAATCCAAAATTCTCAATGTGTAATAGATGAAGGAATTGACTATATGCATTTATTAGAATTTAGCATTCAAGACCTAAGACTTGTATAGGCAAACTTATTCATGTTCATTATATGTGCTATATGCAACCCTTTATAAAATAAATAAAATTTTTACGTAGAACTTATGTAACTAAAGTTACTCTGACTTACGACATATATAAGATACATGCTTGAGCTAGGTAATTCTAACGAAATACGCTAAAATAGATATAATTCAATTTTGGACAAAATTGAACTAATGAAACAAATCGACCAATGTCAAATTTCTTATTTAAGCTATGCAAAGTGTAGTTTTTATGTTATCTCAAAGATAAGTAATACCCTATTTATAGTAGGTTTCTGCTTTTTATATATCCCCCCGCTTTTTTTTTTCTTCTTTCATCTATATATACATATTGTTAATACCATATTATCCGATTAAGTATGTAAATGATAACCTCCTTATGTTCCAACATACATTGATTATAGAAAGGAACACATACACACATACGCACATATCCATATTCATCTAGGTTTAGATATACATGCATAGGAATATACCTAACATACATATATATAAACTAGTAGTTGTAGAGCTAAGTTATGATTATAATTAAAATTATTGTGTATCCATTTGTGTCCTACCTAGGGCGTTAAGATACGCGTGTCCACATTACACACACACACACACACACACACACACACACACACACACACACATATATATATATATATATATATATATATATATATATATATATATATATATATATACAGATTTATTGTTCACCTATATACACAAATGTTAATTTGTTCCAAAATCCTTAAAATACCCATTAAACGAAAATCCTTAATTAAACTCTAAGGAAAGGAATAATGCAAGGATGAGGGCTTGCCTTTGTTTTGAGCGATCTAGGATTTTTTCAAGTTCCCAATTTGGCACTTAGTTCCTTCCCAATTTTCTATGAGAAATTGAAATCAATCATACTCTAATTTAGGTCTAGGAGAAGGGTTGGGGAATGAATGAGAATTTACATAACTTGGGAAGAAGGAAGAGAAGTTGTGAAGTTGGAGGAGGAAAGGCTCGGCGACGTGCGGGTCCGGCGGCGGTGGCATCCGGCGGCGGCGTGCTCGGTGGCGGCGTCCGACGACGTTGGCGTTGTGGGCCGGTGGCGGGTTCGGCGGCGTGCGGCAGCGGCGACAACGGCTACAACAGTAAATGTAACACCCCGTTCCGCTCTAGCGGACTGCCATTTCAGATGGCACTATTGCATGTCCCGACCCGCTTTGCCTCAAAGGCGAAGCAAAGGGTATCCAGACTTGTCCCTACAGGAATCCGGCTTAGGCTTTCAGAGGCTCGCTTGACGTATCACTCTACCAAGGTGAATCATCGCTAAGGTGGGTGGCTACGGTGAACTTGTCTTTGCTTAGCCAGCACACATAAAATCTGGAATGTTTCATGCTAGTCGCTAGGTGAATCACCCCCTGCATGCTAATAAGAATACAACGCACCTAGCTAAGGGAATAATCCCAACTTGTATTGCTTATGCTAGAACATGGAAATGAAATACTGCCTTATTCAGACCATCGCATGCTACCCTAGAACGTGTCGCTCGGGAAGTTCCCTAACGGTTTCACCCCTCGGCTTACCTTCGGGTCCGAGCTAACGTGAATGTTGTATTTATACAATACATGCTTGTCTGCTTGTATGTTGCCTTGTTTTCATCCAAACCCCGGAAGACTACTAAGTAGTCGTTCCGTGCATGATTGAACCTGCAAGTATCCGGGACCGTTAGGTCACCAGGCAGCCCCGAGCCAGGGGCATGCATCAAGGCAAGTTATTATACAAAGAACAAGATTCAAGTATCTCGTGTACTCGTGTTCTCGTGCACTCGTGTTCTCGTGTTCTAGTGCACGCATGTTCTCGTGTTCTCGTGTATTTCGTGATAATTGGAAGACCCAAATTGTATATCGCAGACTAGTTCCACGGACGGTCACCGGCGCACTGGGGCCGATCCGGTCCGGATGGAGCTCGTGTGTAGTCATTGTGTTCAGGAGAGGATGGCTTGCAACGCATCGTATTCGTGTACGCATCGTGTACTCTCGTAGCATGCTATCCTTGTCCTTGACTACGTCCATAAATGGCTATGCCAGCGACTCGTGTTCATATAGATAAGTCATCCTCGCTTAGCGGCTATCCGCGTGGGAGTCATTGCATTGCATCAAATGAACAACTGAACACTTGAACGATCTTGATATAACGACACTCGTGTTGCATATGCTATAACTTGGTTTTCATTAAGAATGCCCCTGAATGCTTATACTTGCCCGTGCTTGAATTAACAATGTTTGCCTTGGACAGGGAAGGTAAATGGTAAGTTGGTAAGTCTCGCCGTGTTTCCTCTCATGTCGCACGGCGCACTGCCACACGAGTTAGGCTATTCAAATATTGCATGAAACTGATCCTAAGGCAACTAGAAAGACAACTTAATAGTGGTGCATGGAACCTGTATTACGTGTTTGCTATTGTCGAGCGGGCGAGTAGCTTCCCCACCAGTGCATTCAATGTACTGATAATCCACCTGTTTGTATGCAGGGTGCGGAAGAATCTCATTCGGCGCGGATGCCTCCTTCGTGCGTGCTAAGGCCAGGAGTTCACTCTGAAGCCTTGGAGCGCTGCGTCCAGAACTGAAGCACATATAAAAGATATAATATTGTGAACATCGTCTGAACATCGCCTGTACAATCATTCCATAATTGTAGCCACTTGGCACGCTTTTACTGTTTCAGAGAGAGGCTTGAGCGACTTGTAATCTCGGCCATGCGCCGCTTGTAACACTTGTTTATATCAATAAAAGAGCTGCTTTACTTCATACTTGTGTTATTCAATGCTTCCGCTATATTGTTGACTCAGTGAACTTGTTACCAAATCGCTATGCGTTCATGACTCCGCTGTACTCGGACAATCTGTGCGACTCTGTGGCTTAGAACTCTTACCGCCAGCCAATGGACCACGGCCTTGCATGGGCGTGGCTCACGCTCGTGTGGCATCACGCCCGGATGGGTCAAAGCGATCGTTCCGCGGGAGCGCTGGCACGGTAATTCTCGCCTAGCGGGAACGACCGATTTGCCTGCGGGAGATCGGGACGTGACAGTAAAAGCGGCAGCGGCTACAACACAGTAGCAGCATCAGGTTATGAAAGAAGTAGGATTGGAGAAGATAAAGATGGGAAGAAGAGATAGGGTTTCTTTGGGGATTAAGTAGGAGAGGGGTTAGGTTCATTGTGAATGCATATGGGAGGGAAATGGAGCCAAGTTTCTCATGGGAAATGAGGATGAGAGGAGAAGATGACATGTATGTAGTGAATCATAGGCTGCAGTTGGTTTTCTTCTTCTCCCATGGATTTGGGATTTGCATAAAACTCCCTTCCCATCCAAGAATTAGGTAAGGCTAGTTTGCAAATTGGTATTTACATAAGCCTAAGATATTAATTCATATATATATATATATATATATATATATATATATATATGGATTGGAGAGATAAAAATAATAAAAATAAAAAAATGAAATGGCAGTTATGACAGGTTGGGAACCCCACCCACTCCAACACATAGGAGAAACGCGTAAAAAAAATAATGGTAGAAAAAACTAAAATAAATGAAAACTTTAGGGGGGGGGTCCTTATAATTTTCCCATTTTTCTTTATAAAGAAGATATGTAATCGAGAATTTATGTAATGTTTGGAACACTAATTGAATTAAGTGAAGACTTCATATCCTCGAGAATTTTATTCCAAAACTTTAAATTACGGGAGTGATGTATTTAGGGGCGGAGCTAGCCTCTAAAGTTAAGGAGGGCTGAACTTTAGGTATATGATAAGAATATTTTGTGGAGTATTGTAAAAAAAAATATTTCGGGAATGAAAAGATGGGTCATCTAAGCATGACATAAATGGGTGGGGGCGGGGGGGGGTGTGGGGGGGGGGGGGGGGGAGCTAATTGTGCATTTAAATCAATACAAGTTATGTTACAAGTGTTGTGCAGTGCAGTTAATTTCTTCCAATATTGTCAGGAATTGGAATTCCTTGAGATTCACATTATGCAATCTCAAATTGGCTGGAATGTGTACATACACTAAAATTGCATATTTTCATAAGATATCAAACTAGTACCACTAATATAGTTTTACTGAAAGAAAACACATGATCTAAGCTCTAACATAGAGAAAGAACAATGGGGAAGCCTGAAAAAAGGAGGAATTAACATACATAAGAAAGTAGCATCTCCTCTCTGGAAGTTCTGCAAACACAAAAACTCTAATGAATCTCAGTATACGTGTCTTAGTTGTCTGAAACAAACATCATGTTCGATGTAAAATGAACCATGACGAACTCTAGAGAATAATCAACTTGTTACGACAATTTATGTGGCAAATCAATTCAAAAGCAGTAACGAAAATCAATAAAATGGTTGAAATAATTCAATAGAATGACCAAGGATCCTGCTATCTTCAACCAAATAGTTTGACTATAATGAAGAATATGGAAAGCTTGAATGTAAGTGCATCCCTACCGCACTTCTCTAAAAGTATAGAAAAATATTATCTGAGAAGTCATCTCAAGAACCTAAAGCAAGTTGATGCAAATTCAAGAAGCCTATGTTCTCTTCCAAGTATCATAGAATACATGGGAAATTATGATTGTCCATCTCAACAACATGAAGCAGGTTGGGTGCTCATCCAGTAATTCTTTTCCTACATAGTGAGAAAGCCTCAAACTAAACCAAGATTTTGCGACCAGCCGTCAATCAGAAATCAACTGTTGAAATCAGAGCCAAATTATTTCTGAAGGCAACCATAGGAAGAGAGGACTTCATCTTATTTAAATGTATGTTTCTAATGAATAACATGTGCTAAGCAAACAAAAGCATATTCTATGAGCTTATTTAGAGAAAAACAAAAACTTACCAGAGTTTAACAATGGCAAAACAAAGATCAGATGGCTGCAGTTAGCCAGCCGCTATTTTATTTAATTGTTGGGTGGTGAGGTGAATTGGTGAAGTGAAAATAAGGAATGGGCATTATGGGCTGCTGCAGCCGCATGCTTATATATCCCTATTTTTTTTTACAAATTTTCTCCCAAATTTTGGGCCAGACTACAACCCGCCCATGCCCTTTATGTGCTCCGCCTCTGGATGTATTATTGTGTGTTGGTAAATTATATCATATTGTCAAACATATGCATCATATCATGATAGAAGAGAATACACAATACCCACTTTTCATCACGAGAATCATATTCCCTTGTATGATTGGAATATGATGACTATGATTTTTTTTTACAACAAGGATATCATTCTATTAAGTAACTGAAGAAGATACATTGTCATTTACAAAAAGATGATTGATATCCACATCTATAAGCTGGCCAATAGAAGATGTCATAACATGGAAGAAAGAGAATAACTGAAATTTTAAAGCTTCTCTAGCAAGAGTATGTGCAACTGAGTTTGTATTTCTTCTAGTGAATATGATATCCTATATTCCAGCTTCTTCAAACTCAGAGATTAGGGCCATAGTAGTATCATAGAGAATCCATGGTATAAGGGTTTTATCCCCTCTGAGAATGCTAATGGCCATTAGGGAGTAAGAGTTTTATCCCCTTTGAGAATGCTAATGGCCATTAGGGAGTCCCCTCTATGATCACCTCTTTCTTGTGTAATTTATTTGCCAGCAAAATGCCTTGATGAATAACCTGGAGATCTGCTTGTAGGCTTTGTACTGCATAGATTTGAATTGCAGAATATTGTGTGATTGCTCTGATGAAGTTCCCTTTGTCATCTCTAACGACCGCCGCTGATGCAATGTGTGTTGAAGATGTTGCGCCATCCACATTGATTTTGATATAACCATTCTGTGGTGGGTTCCAAAAAATATTTTTGGTGAACTTATCATGTAGTGATTGGATCTCAGATAAGGCAGTAGCAGCTTCACCAAAACTATGAAAATATCATATTTCAAGGAAATTTAAATTGGATTTATGCTAAGCATCGAATATTAAACTCCCATCCACAATACCTTGAATAAAGCATAACTCTTATCTTAGAATCAAAGGATATCACATAGTGAGTGACACTGTTAATATCTTCTTACTTCCAAGAAATAGGGTTCAAAGACAATTATATTCCACTATTAAGATAATAGTAGAGTATTAAGATAATATTAGAGTTTATTATACAAACTCAAATCATAAATCTTACTTAATATTCTCTAGGAATAAAGTATGGAGGTAAGAAAAGCGAAACTTCTCACCCATTTGGCGTTAATAAATTTAGGTACATCTAAGTTCTATGCATTATATTCCCATCAAGGAAATAATGCGCGGTACATGTGTGTCTCATAACCCACTAGTTAGACAAACAAGACACAATGCACATATGTGTCCAATGATAATGGGTCAGGTCTAGTCGGCCTCAGAGATATCCAAACTTGGTCTCTAAAATATTTAAGGCCAATTTTTTTGGTTTGGATCGGCATTTTTTTACAAAAACCTATGCCCTAAGCTAGCTTTTCCATTTTCGAATGCGCACATGGACTTTTTGGGTCGATTCAAGTAAGTTTTTTTTTTTTCTTATATGATCCCAATTTATTTGCGCTCTTCAATCATACCCATTAGATATGATAAAATACAATGAATTTGA
This sequence comes from Iris macrosiphon, assembly GCA_036927795.1. Classification (NCBI taxonomy): domain Eukaryota; kingdom Viridiplantae; phylum Streptophyta; class Magnoliopsida; order Asparagales; family Iridaceae; genus Iris; species Iris macrosiphon. The sequence continues at coordinate 140,128,432 of JAYESA010000018.1, read as the reverse complement.
TAATTGTTCTTTATTTTTAATAAATATGTAAAAAGATGTATTGATCTATCTCGTTATCAATACGGGGGTTTTCGGTATAGAGTTTGAAATAGGAGTGAAAATTAAGTTTACTCATATTAGTTTGAGAAAAAATGGTATCTTTTTCAATATGTTGCCTAAAGACGGTCCATTATTTTGCAAATGATTGCGCAAAGAAAATAAAAACGGATTTGGTTTCACAATAGACCGAATAGTATATTAGGATACTATTTCTTTTTAAGGGTAGTAGTATATATGTGAGTGCATTGCACACGTATTTTATACTACTTGAAAAATATAAATAATAGTCTTTTAACTTTTTAGCACTTAGTTTTTTACTACATGGAAAGACCAAACAACTCCCTTAAATTTTTTTCTACACGTTACCTAACAACAAATATTAATTTTAATGAATCATTTTAATTAGTAAACAAAAAAAACTTCTACTATGAAGTCCCAACTTTTAGTATAGATATTAGGGTACCTAATTAGTGTATAAATTTTTCATCCGTTACGCAGGGCCGTGCATTATGCAGGAAAGTTTACAAAAAGAAATAGTGTATAAATTCGAAAATTGAGATTCGTTGGTAAATAAATAGGCCCAAAGCCCACAACTACAACCCTAACCCTAATCCGGTCCATGTCCCTCTTAGAAACCCTAGCTGCAAGCTATATAACCCAACCTCGCCGCCGTTGCTTTCCCTCTTTCTAGTCTAGGGGTTTCATTCTCTTTCCGAGAGAAAGAGGGAGGAGGAAGGAGCTGAAGCAATGGTTGCCCTGACTCTACAGAAGCGGCTCGCCGCCAGCGTGCTCAAGTGCGGGAAGGGGAAGGTGTGGCTCGACCCCAACGAGGTCAACGAGATCTCCATGGCCAACTCTCGTAAGCATTTCTTTTTCTTCTTCTTTCCTGCTCTGTATCGATGGATTTAGGGTTAGGGTTTGGTTCAGATGTTTCGATTAGTTTGTGTCGATTGTGATTCGTCACTGTGGTGAGAAGTATTACGTTGAATGAGTTATGACTCGAGATGTCACTCTTCATGCGCAAATCATCGGATTTAGAATAATTGTCGTTGTTGGCCTTTCTGATGCTTTATATTGTTTCCATTCGTTTGTTTTGGAGCACGAATGAGTATACCATGATATGAAATGGAACATTTTTCTCATAATTTCTACACATTCGGGGAGGCAACATGGTGGATAAGGGAGCGAGGGAGTGAGAAGAAGATATGGGGATGTATCAAGTTGTAGAAGTCGGTAGGCGGTAGTTGGGGGGGGGGACGTGACCTCTAGCCGTCCAGGCGCTACCTAATTCTTCCACAAGAAGGAATGCCTGAAAATTGTCCATAAATTTCAAATAACCTGCCTAGTCGGTAGGGGTGAGCATTCGGTGTAAACCGAACCAAAATAATCAAAACAGAATAAACCGAAATTCTAAGAATCTAAAACCGAACCGAACAGAATCCTGTTTATTCGGTTTGTTTGGTTGGACTATTGCTATTGTTTGATGAATTGGGTCCAAATTGAGATCGTGGTTAAATTATATTAAAAATTATAATTTTATACACACTTGTTGTATTTTAAAGTTTGTCCAAAATTTGGCTTCAAAATATATACATGTAATTATTGTTTTCAATATATATATATATATATGTATAATCACAAAATATGCATAAAATTAGGGTATTTATATAATTGCATAAATCTTATTCTGTTTTCGATTTTGGATGGAAACTGAAACCCAAAAATGAAACCGAATAAGGAATTTTAGTATTTTCAAAACCAAACCGATTTTTTTTCATACCAAACCGAATCTCTTGTTCGGTTCTGTTTTCGGTCCAAAACCGAATAATTCTCACCCCTAATAGTCGGGCGGTTGTTGGGCGTTGGCGGGCACAAGGTACCTAGCGCCTAGGTGCCGACTAATCCCGATTTATAGGACAATGGTCTGATGTATAGATGCGGCAGCGGAAGGAGAGATTAGCTGTTATTTATTCTTCTCAAGTAGATAATCTTGGGACTTTTGGGCGATGGCTAAATCATATTATAGCTTTGCCGCCTTGTAAGAACTCCGTAGATCACATCACAATATATTTTCTTCGGAACATAATCCACTTGAAAAATGCCTTCTTTTTACCAAAATAGCTTGAGCCAGATGTGTTTCAAGTTAATCATCCTAACATTCTTACTACTGACTGTCACTCTTTGTGATTTTTCATTTTCTGCTCTGGAGTCGTATGTGTGCTCACTCTCTCTCTATATATTTTTCTTAGCACAAATGTTGTATGCGTCTTTTATAAACCTATCATAAATGGTTAAACTTTTCAAAAGTTCAATTAGTTTAATTTAATATTATGTGGTTCAATGATATTTTTGATGGGACTCCATGTTCTTCTTTGACACAGGCCAGAATATCAGGAAGTTAGTGAAGGATGGATTCATCATTAGGAAGCCCATGAAGATCCACTCACGTTCTCGTGCAAGACGTGCTATGGAGGCAAAAAGGAAAGGGCGTCACTCTGGCTACGGTAAATTGTGCCTAAAAGTCTAAATGTACAAAATAATGCTACTTTGTTGGTTGATTCTATTTACTAATGGTACTGAATGTTGCAGGTAAGCGCAAGGGTACAAGGGAGGCAAGGCTTCCAACAAAGATCCTTTGGATGAGGAGGATGCGAGTGCTGAGGCGTTTGCTTAGGAAGTATCGCGAATCAAAGAAAATTGACAAGCACATGTATCATGATATGTACATGAAGGTGAAGGGTAATGTCTTCAAGAACAAGAGGGTGCTGATGGAGAGCATTCACAAATCCAAGGCCGAGAAGGCAAGAGAGAAGACTCTCTCTGACCAGTATGAGGCAAAGAGGGCCAAGAGTAAGGCCAGCAGGGAGAGAAAGATTGCAAGGAGAGAAGAGCGCTTTGCACAGGTGAGTTGAAGTTTTATCATGTTAAAATCGATCTTTTTTTTGTATTTGGAATTGATTATTTTGGCAAATGATTCAGCTCTTTGAATAACTTTTCAAAGTGGTTTTCCATTCATCTAAATTTTTTACCTATCATTTGAAGTGTAAGATGGTATATGATACTTGCATTCTTCATGCCCTTCAAATTATCACACTAAAATGATTTTCTTGACAGTGATAATTCTCGACTTGGCTAAGAAGACTATTCATTCTAGGGGAGTGAGGACTGTGAGAGTTTGAAAATACTTGTAAATGATGCATACATGTGTATTTTTGTGTATATATTTAGTGGAGAGTGGAGACATCTTTTACTTCCTTCTTGAGGGAAAGTATTGATTGGGAAGGGGGGGGGGGGGTCCTTTTTTCATGTTATACCATTAACGGTGAGCTTGCAGTAGTGTGGATCATTAAGGGGAGCTCGCTTGTTTGCCGTCTGTTGCCTCTCTTCATGACTGACCTTTTATATAAGGCGGTTGGTCAGGTTAACTAAACCAATGCCTCTCTAGTCCTTTGCTATTAGGTAAGGATGGCTTGAGGAGAGGATGACTTATCTAAACAAGCGAGCTCCCCTTAATGATCCACACTACTGCAAGCTCACCGTTAATGGTATAACATGAAAAAAGGACCCCCCCCCCCTTCCTGACAAAGGGGAAGGGATCAGGTATTGATTGGGAAGGGGGGGGGGGGGTCCTTTTTTCATGTTATACCATTAACGGTGAGCTTGCAGTAGTGTGGATCATTAAGGGGAGCTCGCTTGTTTGCCGTCTGTTGCCTCTCTTCATAACTGACCCTTTATATAAGGCGGTTGGTCAGGTTAACTAAACCAATGCCTCTCTAGTCCTTTGCCATTAGGTAAGGATGGCTTGAGGAGAGGATGACTTATCTAAAGAAGGTGAGCTTGACCCTTCTGTGAGACATAGTATTCTAGTACATACCACGAAGGTGGTCAGGATATTAACCTAAGATGTTTTTTTTATTAAGGCTACCTAGCTTGTGACCAATGTGTAATCACCTAGATAGCTTTTTTAACCTTAGGGGTTTGCCTATGCCCTATAGATTTTTAGAAGACCAAGAACCCATAGAGTACACTATGTTCACCTGTAGTAAGGGTTGGGTTTTAGCTGGGGAAAAAAAACTTTTGGAAGTTGGGCATCCATATCATTTCAGAACATGGTAATGATGAAAGTTGCCATAGATAGGTTGGTCTAGATGCAATAATGGTCTCTCCCTTTATGATCTTTGAAAAATTAATGTGAAAAGGATATTTTACACCCAATTCCCTATTTTTATTTGGATGAGACGGAAGGAAATAAACATTAACCTTTACATTGAAGGACTTTGCATGCCAACAATGCCAGTTTATTCTTACAAATTATTGCTGGTACTTGAAATAATATTGTCTAGGTTCTTGATGGGAAACATGATGTTTTCTCATTAAGTTATTGTTGATTTTATATTAATGTTGTTCACTTATACATGCAGGGCCCAGGAGAGAAGGTTCCGGCAGCCCAGCCTGCCGCTAAGCCTACAACTAAGCCTGCAGAGTGAGGATTGCTACTTTAAGTTTTAATTGAGCTAATTAGCGTTTAGACCATGGATTTTATATCAGCTCTGATATGTCCTATTGGAAAGTTTAGATTCTGAATTTTTATTTCTGGTTATCTTTTTCCCATTATACCTCGAACACGAGTACAATGCCCACAACCAACATACCATGGAAATTAGGTTATAATGGGGAAAAAGAAACCAAAAAAATAAAAATCTTGGACCCAAACTTTCCAAGTATAAAATCCAGTCTAAATGCTAATCAGCCCTTTTTTAATTTACTCACCGACTTTACTATATCAATTAATTGAGTACCATTTATTTCTTTTTCAGTGCACCTGCCAAGAAATCTAAGAAGTGAGGAACGGTAGGATAATGCCAAAGTTTAAATTTTGTGTCCCGCTGTTGAATAGGTATTTGAAATATTGCTGTATGGATAATCTGTTTTTGTCTCTATTGTCTCTAGTCTATGCCCAAATTATGAGATGGTTGAGGATATTAGATGTTAAAAGACATTTTTTGGATTTCCTTGGTATCAACCTAGCTATAAGTTATCTAATGCTTGAATTTATTTATGTGCTGATGGTAGACTCAAAATTAACTTTCACTAGAAGTAGCACATGGGTAGTGGTGACCATTCGGTTCCAACTGAACCGAATAAACTGAAAACCGAATAAGCAAAACCGAAACGAACCAAAATGACCCATAACCTGAATTAGATCGGTTCGATTTATTGAAAATTTTGGTTTGTTTGCACTTTTTTTTTGTTTATATAGCTTAATTGTAACTTGATACTCTCACTATTGATAATGTTTAACTAGATGCTTTCAACTTTGATATGTACTAACTTAATATTCTATTTCAACTAATATTTTCAATTTGATGTCCATAATTTATTTTATTTTTAACCTACTCACCCCCACCATCCTGTTTCTCCGTCGGTGGCCACCCTCCCCAACCCCACGCCCGCACTCCTCGTGACCACCCCTACCTCCGCATGTCCTCGCGTCCGAGCGCACAGCCCGTGGGCCACCCACGCCCGTTGACCAAATTATTTTCAGGGTATCAATTTGGTATCTATAAAGGTTTTAGGGTATTCTAGAAAAAAAAAATTGGGTATCAAGTTGAAACATTGTCAATAGTTGAGGGTATCAAGTTGCAATTTAGCATATATATATATATATATATATTAACTAATTTTTTTATTCGGTTTTTGGTTTTGGATTGAAATAAGAAAATTTAGTAATTTCAAAATCGAAACCGAATAAAAAAATTTAGTATTTTCAAAATTTTTGATAACTGAGCTCATGCACGTCACTTGGAAAAATTTAAATCATTTATAAATTGTCAGAGTAACTACTACTATAATATTATAATTAAACGGAAGCCATGATGCGAAAATAGATGTAAAGAATTGGAATGCTTCTACTTTTAGAAACTAATGATATAATAGAAACTAGTTTTGCTGATCTAAAGAATTGGATTAGAGAGGAAGACTTCCAATTGATATATCCATCTGTTTTCTCCATAAGCTTGACTAATGATATTCCTGCCCCACTAACAGCCTCCTCTCCACATTTTATGTATGAATATACTTTTGACAGCAAACTACTAGTATCACAATCAATGAGACCAGCAATAAACTCATCCAAGTCCAGTTGAGATATCTCAATCTTACAATAAGAGAGCAAAGCCAAAACTTACTAGTATCACAATCAATGAGAGTAGAATTCAATCCTCCAAAATACAACAAAAGAGATGAAAATATCCAAGCCTCCAAAATACAACAAAATACTCCCATCTCTTTTGGAGGCACATCTAGCACGGGACGGTGTGGTAGCGGTTCCAGTGGCGGAGTGTGGCTGCAGGATGTTGAGAGGAGAGGAGAGGAGAGGAGGAATAGGAATTAGGGATTAGAGGATTAAGGAGAAGAGGACCCTTTGCTGGGGTCTGGGGAGTTAAGAGGGTTGGGTGGGCCGATTGGGCATGGACTGTCACATGCGGCTGTAGTAAATTTTTTTAACGCTCGGACTACATCCCAGGCCAGCCCAGCCCAGCCCAGCCCAGCCCAGCCTACTTCCGCCCCTGATTACACCTAGCCTTACAGTTCGGGCCAGCTCAGCCTACCCTCCGCCCCTGATTACACCTAGCCTTACTTATAATCATGGATATAAAAACAAACAATCAAGAATGTGCTTTTGATCCTTGTGTTTTTCAAGAAGAGTAATTGTTATTATAAGTTGGGTAATCATGGTTAACCATGCAACATTTTAATTAGTAAATATAGTCATCCAAAACTACTTGGGACCCGTTCCTATCATCTTTTATATAGGTAATTACTTTTTTTTCTTTTTTACGGTAAAGTCTGAATTTTTGTTTGCAGTCACTGAACTTTTTATATTATATCTACTCTTTAAAAAGATGCTTAAAAATAGTTCAAAAATTTCTTACACGATTAAAAATATAAATAAATTTTAACTAATTATTTAACTATATAATATTATTTAATTATAGTCAAACAATTCAGTAGTCAATTTTTTTTTTTTGGGATATTGATATTTATAACAAATTTAAATTTAATTTTTTCAATATTTTTTTCACATGCCAGCAATACTCGTACGATAATAGTTCAACTCTCTCCTTCGAGTGAGGAGGATGTGCTATCTATTGTATGTTTGGCCATTGGTGTTTTCTTATTGATGTTGATCTGATATAAGGTTCTTTGGAGTACCATCTTCTATTCACTATTGTTCTAATTATGCACGAATATTAAGATTATGGACCCATTTGGTTTACTGTAATGTAATTATAATCGTAGTTGAATCGAGTTTGTATTGTAATCGAGTTCGTAATGTAATGGAATTACAATACATTACAATGTTTGGTTGAAACATGTAATCAAACCATGTAATGTAATGTCAATTATATTCAAATGTTTGGTTGAACATGTAATGTGAATGAACAATAATTGTTATACATATTATTTAAACGAATATACTTTTTATATTTATATTTTCTTTTTTGGACAAACTTATCATTTATATTTAAGAAAAAAAATATGTATACAACACAAAAAATACTTAAAATTATGTGTAAATGTATACAATTTTTTTTTCCTAAATTATCAGTAATTTATTAATAGTTATTTGCTTTTCGATAGAAAAAAATCTAATACTCAGATAAAAATCGATGATATTGTCGACACCGCCGATCCCGATATTCATAGAAAGGGTCTTAAAGGAAGGGTCTGATAGCGATTCTGATACATAGGAAGGGTCTCAAAGGAATCCGATACAGCGGTAGTTGATTTTAAGATACGTACGTTTATTTCAGTATAATTTTAGAAAATGGTTTAACATATATTAGTTTATTAGAAAATTTTCGTATAGAACATAAAAATTCGTGAAAATTACAAACAAAGAATAAACTTTTAATATATTTAAAAAAAAGTACCAAAACGTCCTTTGGAAGGACGTGTTGTAAAAAAAATTATATTTTTTAATTTTTTTATGGCTTTTAAAAAGTGTCGTCAAATGTAAAACGTCCTTCAAATGGGTGTTTTGTTTTTCTTAATATTTTTTTGCCATTGGGACAAAAGTTTTAGTGACGCTTTGTAGTGACGGATTTGGACTTTTAGTGACAAAATAAGACTTTTAGTGACATTTTTTAGTAACGAATTTGGACTTTTAGTGACAAAATAAGACTTTTAGTGACATTTTTTAGTAACGAATTTGGACTTTCAGTTATGAAATATACTTTTTAGTGACGAATTTCTGCAAACTTAATTTTTTTTAAATGAAAAACGCCATTCCAAAGGGTATTTTTATTTATTTATAAAATGTTCTATCAAAGGGTGTTTTGATGCTTTTATTAAAATATATGAAAAGTTTATGCTATCGTTATAATTTCTATGCTCTCTACAAAAATTTCCGTAGTTTATTAAAATCATTCAAAGTTTTTATTTATGCTATACAAATATCTATTGAAGGGCAGGAGCAATGGTCTAACCTTCCCACATAGAAGGAGATGAGCACCAGTAAATTGACTTCGACAAACATGTTTTACTGATAGATGAAATGACAATTAAATGGCATTTAAATTACAGAAAAGATATGAAAGGTTAACATGGACAATCATCAAACAAGTGGGGGGTGGGGGCAAATCAGTCTTTTCAGTCGGCCACCAGCTTCCCTCTCTCCAAGGCAACCTCTCCTCTCCTCATCTCCCACCCCAATATTTTTCTCTCCATTTCCACGCCTTCCTCGTAATTACGGCCCATGCCACTCCCATAGAAAAAAATAAAAAGAAAGAGGAAGCGGTGACCGAAACCCATGGCGGCGGAGGACGACAATCAACCGAAGGTGGCGACCGGGTCGCCGCGTCCACCGACGATCTCCCTCCTGCCGCGCTCGTGCTTCGACGATCATCCCTCGGAACTGGATCGTCAAATCTTTTTCAAACAGAAAATGACGACAAGTCGAGTCCACTTGAATCCGCTTGCTGGTCTACTGCTAGTTTCGTCGTCGTCGAACTTCGCTAGGGTTTCGTCGGCCGCTTTCGACGCTCCTCGGTTCTCTTCGGACGGGAGCGTGCTAGAGCTTGTGGAGTTGGACTTCGAGTCGAGTTTCTTCGCGGAGGACCCGGACTCGGAATACCGGTCCTTCTCCCAGCTCCTCGCAGGAGAGGGGGGGGGGGGGGGGGTTAGGATGGGTGAATTTTTTTAGATCCAGGACTTTTTTGAATGGAATTTTTGGAGTTAAAAATTTGTTAAAAGGACAAAATTATAATTTAAAATCTGAGGATGTAATGTAATTATGATTACATAGGTTTTGTGAAGTGTTATAATGTAATCAAGTTTGTAATTGCGATTACATTACATCTAGAGAAAAATTGTCTAACAAAACATCCGAATTAGAATTACGACGTAATGCTAATTATATTATGTTGTTCAAACCGGTGAACCAAACATGCCCCAAGTATCCGAACGGTTGACGTGGAACTGACGTCCCACATCTTGCTATATAAGGAACACTTGTAGTAAGGGACTGTCTGGTTTGCCGATTTAGAATATGAAAGTGAACAAAACTTGGATTTGGGATCACTTGAAGTATTTGATTGGAAGGTTTGCAGACAAGATCTACTGTGATTTGACATGCACAATAAAATTTGTAAGCCACGAAATCGAATTTTTGACATCTGAGTTTTTTTTTTCTTCCGAAGATGAGCACGGAGGTGAGAAATCTTTAGGCTAAATTACAACTTGATGCCCTCAACTATACAAAATGTTCAACTTGACACCCTAAATTTCGATAAATCCTAACTTAATATCCTGGAAAAAAGAGAGACCAAATTGTCTCTCTCCCTCATCTTTTCCTCTTCCCCTCCCTCTCCAGCGACCCCCCCCCCCCTCTCCGGCACCGGCGATCCCGAAGGGGGGTGGGGCACAACAGTAGGCGACAGCGGTAGCCGAAGGCCGCGCAACGCAGAGCGGGGGTGGGGGAGGGGTTGTGTCACGTCCCAGAACCATAATACTGGAGAGCGAAGGCGGACAAAGCTAGCTACGTACACCATAGTACTTAGTACTCTGAGATACGGTCACGACTGTCTAGACATGTGAGAATTTTACTCTACAATCCAATATTCATTCCTGGGTCAAGGATCCTAGGTGTCTCAATCTCAACCAAGCAAAAAGTTACAATATGTATGATCACCAAACATATAATAGTAATGCGTCCCAAATTATACATACACAGATGATCGTGAAGCTAGTTATAAAATGAAAAAATAACAAGAGTACAATATTACATGATCAGCTCTAGCTATAGTCTAGAATATGCTTTACATGTAGGCCCGCATGCTAGAATATCAGGTTCCAAAACACGAGCTAAACACGTGCTCGGTGGCTAAACGTATCAAAAGTATAAGTATAAGATCAAGTGGGAGATGAAGAAGAAACCCACTCATGTCCTCGGGTGCTCTTGGTGTTTACCATCTTGAGACAAAAAATACAGAAGATCCCGCGGTTCTGCTCCGATATCTGGCCATACAAAATCAATGGGGTCAGACCCCAAAACAAAAAGTACCACAAGGGAGCAAACTTAGGAACTAAAACCAGCATGCAGTCAAATCAGTAAGAAATAGCACAAGGAACAGTTAAATAAGTGCAACAGGTAAAATAACAGTTCTAGAGTATTTAAACAAGGATATCTGAAATCAGTACTCATGTTACAGTTTTTGGATCAGTTGTTAAACAAATCAGGATAAGACTAGACTAGTCTGAAAACCAAGCAACCACGATAAATCATGCCCTACGGCTTGCTATCATTAGCTAATTAGGGTTATCACAGTCCTAGTTACTAACACATGTAGTTTGAGATTTTATACAGTCACATGTCCTGCAGACTATCCGGGTTATCGAGGCGTAAGGATACATAGAATAGATTATATCAGGTATATTAATTTACAGTAATATGGAACACTCGATGGCGTGCTGGAAGTGTGCCCCTCACGACGGAGAGCTCCAAATCCATCAGGTGTCGCTGGGATACCGGAATTGCATGTAGCCATAAAATCTCTCTAGATGCTTCTAATACATTATTCTAATTATTATCTTGGGCAAGTTATTAAGAATTCCTGATCGTGGTGCTCAAGAATTTGTCTTAGATATGATGCAGGACATGCCATGACAGTAGCTTGACAAGTACATTCAAGATAGGAGCAAGTAAATCAACCACGGTAATTTATCTTATCAGTTCAAGCATTTCGGTTCAGAAAATTCTAGCATGTCAGGAGTGTGCTTCGTCGAGCCACTATCAGGAGTATTCGTACATGTCAGGTTAACTCGATACGATGAGCTATTATCAGGAATATCATGACAAGTCTGGTATCGGGAGTTCAAGATTAACAATGTCAATACAATCCATGTTCAATTCTAGCATGCCAGGAGTGCGCTTCGTCGAGCCACTATCAGTATAGGTCAGGTGTCGGAAGTTCAGATTAACAGTGTCAATACAATCCATGTTCAGGAAATTCTAGGTTCTGGCAGGTCATAAATCGGATAATAAGCAATTTAGAAAAATCTTGCATTCATAACAATTAAACATAATAGGCTAAAACAAAGGTACCGTTAAACCATAAGAGAACAAATCATAAGAGGTTAAGTTACTACAAGTATCATAGGCACATGAGGTAAGCTGGTCACATGCAACAAGATGGCCACATGCAAGAGCTGGCCGCATGCAGCACTCTGGCCGTATGGGAGATACAAAGTCCATTCCTCGGGACAAGATGAGTGATAGACAATAAATGCACAGTCAGGAAAGTGACTGATGTGACTAGCTGTGTCAGAGAAGTAATCGATGTGACTGGTCGAGAAAGGGAGTCAGAAAAAAAAGATAAAATTATGGAAAGTCGTGCCAAGGCAGTGCTGAGTCATACGTTCAAAGAAAAAAGGAATACATAGCTCCAGACCGCATGGACTGTAATGCCCCGTTCTCCCTATTCGGGGAGCGCGGCCAAGAAATACTTACGACCGTCCGAACGAGACAGATTGAATCAAGATCCTTTCCTCGTTATGGATTGGTTTCTTCGGAATCAGGTCCCATATTCAACGGATCGTGCCTCAAGGAAGGACTCGGCGGCAGAGTCGAGAGGGGCCTTTCCGTTGCGTTGGTTTTCTTGCCCGTTTTCGTGCCGCTTGGTTGCTTTCTTGTTGGTTTTATGACTTGCGTTTTCTTGAACGATTTCAATGGATTTTCATTGCTTTCGTTCTTAGGATTTCGCATTTCGTATCGAACCTTGGAGACCAAAGCAGGGGATATTGATCGTCTGTTGGTGCATGCACGTGATCGGGTAGACGACGCTCGTGCGGAGTCTTAAAGCTCTTCCTTTTCTCTCCTACTTCACTAACTTGTGAGTGGCTTTATTTCGATTAGCTCCCTTCTTCCAAGTCTGCATTCTAAATAGATTGACTCATTGTTCATCCCGATCAAACGATATTAAAACACATATGACTGAGTCGAAATAGAAAAGAAGTAGGCTTGAAACACTATTAATGCTTGTCATATGGAATTGTTCTGAACGATCACACTGGAACGTGCATGCCCGTCAAATATCATAACTATTTCTGTGTTAAGTTGTAGTTAGATTCATTTATCTATAACTGTTCATGGTATGGTGCAAAAAGGGAAGGAAAATGTGATCCTTACACGAAGTAGCATAGACTATGGAAAATACACTATGTTTACTTCCTTGTATTTGCTTGAATATGTGTTTCATGTGATAACTTAGTCGGTTGTGGTGGCATGGTCTTGGATAACTTGTATACAAGGGATATCGTTCTACGAACGGTCGCCGGGGCACCGGGACCGCTTCGCCCCGGGTAGAACAATTTGCTAGTGTAGTCCTAGCATTGGATGGGTCCGTGCGTCCGCTAAGGGCTAGCTACCCGAGGCAGAATGGCAGCCGATCCATCCAAGTCCAACCAAGTGATTGTTATGTATATTTAACTGTGCAGACTAACTATGTCTTCGTGGCAGGGAAGGTCATGGTAAGTTTTGTACAGGTGGCTCAGACGGTACAGGTAAAGTCACCGAGCGGTGGCACATTTGGTTATGTTATTTTACTCTATCATATGCGAAGAAAATGAACTAAGGCAAGATAGATAGATCACATGATAATAAATGTTGCATGCTCATATGAACTCGTTGTAGATTTTGGTTAAGTTGGGTTAGCTCGCCCTCACCGGTACTTTTCGAAGTACTGACCCTCGTTGCAGCAGGTTCCCCGAGCCAAGGCGACGCGGCGAGGAGCTGAAAATTCCTCCAACCCCCTTCCTGAATCAAGATGCTTTCGTGACGTGACTTTTGGTAGCTCCAGTACATAAGAAGAAAGGAGCTCGCCCTTACTTTTGGAAGCCCCAGGACGATGGTGCTGACTCGCACCCAAGGTGTTTTGTGTTTTGAATTCTAGTAAATGATGTAATATATGGAACGGTTATCTCATTTTGTATCCAAGTTGTAAGCCTGTGGGGCATCCTTATTGTTTTGGGTTAAGAGTCTGTAAACAGATGTTCATTATCAATAAAAAGAAAACTTTTTTATGCCTCAATGTGTGTTATCTTATTTGCGTACTCTGTTGCATATGTTCTAAAGATAATTACTATGCCTAGGCCTTGCGCACGCGCGCCTTACGCGTGCACGGCATCACGCCCGGGGGACGATTATCGATTGGGCGAAATCGGGACGTGACATAGTGGTATCAGAGCATAGCTTCAGATCCTTTGATCTCGAGTCGGAAAGTTTTCATAAGATGACCCTGTCCTGTCCGAGTAAACTCTTGAAATCAATTGGTGCAAAATGAGATGTGTTCCATATAGTGAGTCCATAATATACCTTGAGACTGATACAAGTTACTTTTCTTTGAAGGAACGGCCTCTGAGTCGGGTGCACAAGCGCAGATGGTGGCGCAAGTGCAAGAGAGTAGTTCTGGTACATCAGGCAGCTCAGGGAGTCCGGCTGCCGCGCCCTCTGTTGATCCGTTCGAACGGATGATGCGTATGATGGAAACGCAACAGAGGCAAGCCAAACTACGACAGAGTCAATTTGAGTCTCGAATAGAAGCACAATTTCTGGCGCAACGGACTCAGGCCGAAACGCAGCAGAAGCAAATGGATACCTTGCAAACGATTATGACGACGCTAGTCGCCAGCAACCATTCTGCATCCGCGGCCGCCGTGGCAGCGCCAGTTGTAGCTGACATTGCGGGACCTCAGGGCTCTCCGGAACCTCCACTTTCAGATGATAAGGGGTCCATCCTACAGATATCAGAATTAAAGAAAATGTGCCATACTACCTTTAAGGGGACCGAAGACCCTTCCGTGGCGTTGGACTGGCTGGTCGAGTTAGAAGACCACTTTGAAGTACTCCGTATGGACGAAACCAGGAGAGTCGCTTGTGCCCAACTTCAGCTCCGTTTAAACGCCCATGATTGGTGGGACGTGCACAAACAAGCTTTATTGAGTGAAGGTGGCACAACGATTATCTCCTGGTCAGTGTTCCGTAAGGCCTTCGAAGAGGAGTATCTTCCACCCGTCGTCCGCCGCGAGAAGGAAGACGAGTTTACCCATCTGCAGCAAGGAGACATGTCCGTGCGGCAGTAGTACGCTTCAGAATTCAATAGACTTGCTAAGTTTGCTAAGTCTCATATTTGTGATGCAGAGACACGTGCACGAAGATTTGAGATAGGACTGCGACGTGCTCACGTCGTCGTTTCTCAATATCGCACCATGAGTGAGTCCCTGAACCACGCACTCTCCCTTGAATCGCAGTACCCACCAGTTCGCACCGACGCTGTGCAAAATCTCAATCACAAGCGTCCTAGCAACACAGGGGGTAACAATGCGCCTAAGCGCTCCAATAACGGCGGTAACAAGGGTGCAAATCAGGGTAAAGGTGGTGAGCTTGTTTGTCACCGATGTAATCGTGCTGGACACATCGCTCGGAACTGTCGAGTATTCAACGGATCGTGCTTTAAGTGCGGTCGTCAGGGGCATATGGCAGCGAACTGTCGGACAGGTGGACCTAACCAGCAGCAACAACAAAATCGTGTGACTCAGGACCAGGGGCAAGTACCTCGAGCGAATCAGACGGCACAGCCAAACGCTCAAGGCCGAGTCTATGCTCTGACTCGGGATGAGGCACTCGCATCAAACACGACGGTGTCAGGTATATTACTCTTTAATGATATACCTGCTCGAGTATTGTTTGATTTTGGTGCCACACATAGTTTTGTGTCAACAAATTTTGCTAGGGAACATAAATTCATTCAAACCCCGTTAGGCCTAAGGCTTAGCGTCAGTACTCCGTCAGGCACGAGCTTGCCTGCAGATTCAGTTTGTCGTGACGGCTACATTTGCATCGGAGGGAGGAAATTGTCACTTGATGCGATAGTTCTAGACATAGGGGACTACGACATCATTCTGGGAATGGATTGGCTTGGCGCTTGTTCGGCTACTATCGATTGTGCGGAGAAGAAAATTGTGTTTCGTCTTCCTGGCGAGATCGAGTTTTGCTATTCGTGCAGTCCACAGTTGAAAGCGTCAAAGACCTGCATGGTGATATCAGCGATGTCTGCTCGACGGATGATTCACTCCGGCTGCGTAGGGTACTTGGCTTCCGTTCGAGACACTCGGCTAGATTGCGCAAACGTTGAGTCCATTCCCGTTGTGGCGGATTTTTCTGATGTGTTCCCCGACGAGTTGCCCGGTATGCCGCCCGATCGAGAGACATAGTTCACCATCGACACATTTCCAGGAACCCAGCCTATTTCCAAACCTCCGTATCGAATGGCTTCGGCAGAACTAAAAGAGTTAAAAATTCAGTTACAGGAATTACTTGATCGTGGGTATATCCGGCCTAGTGTGTCTCCGTGGGGTGCTCCGGTACTGTTCGTTAAGAAAAAGGATGGCTCGATGCGACTCTGCATCGACTATCGAGAATTAAACAAGGCAACTGTTTGAAACAAATATCCCCTCCCCAGGATAGACGATCTTTTTGATCAGTTACAAGCAGCCACAGTGTTCTCGAAAATAGATCTCCGTTCGGGTTACCATCAGCTCAAAATTAAGCCGGACGACGTGCCGAAGTCAGCCTTTCGCACTCGCTACGGCCACTATGAGTTTTTGGTAATGCCGTTCAGTTTGACTAATGCCCCTGCTGCCTTTATGGGTTTGATGAACCAAGTGTTTCGACCGTACCTCGAAAAATTTGTAGTAGTGTTCATTGATGATATCTTGGTGTATTCGAAGAATGGGGCAGAGCATGAAGAGCACTTGCGGACCGTGCTACAAACCCTTCGAGACAACAAGTTGTACGCGAAGCAGAGTAAGTGCGAATTTTGGCTGAGCAGTGTATCTTTCCTAGGGCACATCATTTCTGCGGGAGGTATTTCAGTCGATCCGAAGAAGGTAGAAGCCATTGTCGAGTGGAAATGACCTGCCTCAGTTAGTGAAATTCGAAGCTTCCTCGGGTTAGCGGGCTACTACAGACGGTTCGTAAAAGATTTTTCCAAACTTGCCTCACCTCTGACTCGTCTCACTCAGAAGGGAGTCGTGTTTGAGTGGTCCGCCGACTGCGAAGCATCGTTTGCTGAGTTAAAGCAGCGCCTCACTTCTGCCCCGTTACTTGCTCTACCGGACGAGACTTCGGGATTCCAAATCTTCAGTGACGCTTCAGGGCAGGGCTTAGGGTGTGTACTTATGCAGCGAGACAGAGTGATAGCCTATGCATCCAGACAGCTGAAAAAGTATGAAAATAATTATCCCACACACGATCTGGAACTGGCAGCAATTGTGTTCAGGTTGAAATTGTGGCGGCACTACCTGTACGGAGTGCCTTGCCGAATCTATACCGACCACAAAAGTTTAAAGTACTTATTCACCCAAGCAGATTTGAACCTTCGACAGCGGCGCTGGCTAGAATTGATAAAGGATTACGACTTGACGATAGACTACACACCTGGTAAGGGAAATGTGGTAGCAGATGCGTTGAGTCGGGTCTTTGCGGGATCTCTGTTCGTCGATCGCAGGTTACAAAGGGACTTAGAAGAAATGGGCATCGAACTCAGAATTCGTTATCGCGGCGCGCGGGTTGCTCAGATGCGATTTGTACCAAATCTGATAGAGAGTCACATCTACTCAAAGAGACGATCCATTCCTCCGGAAAATGCGAGAGCAGGTCCAAGCGGGGAAGGCGAAAGACTTTGTGGTAGATGAGAATGGGGCGTTGCGAGTGAAGGGAAGGCTATGCGTCCCCAACGATTCAGAACTCAGAAAGGAAATCCTCACGGAAGCACATTATGCAGCCTATGCGATCCATCCCGGGAGCACAAAAATGTATAAGAACCTTCGTACGGTCTTCTGGTGGCACGACATGAAGAAAGATGTAGCACTCTTTGTATCGCAATGCATAACCTGTCAGAGGGTGAAAGCAGAGCATCAGAGGCTGGGCGGAGAAATGCAAAATCTTGCTATCCCGGAATGGAAGTGGGAGCACATCAGCATGGACTTTATTGTTGGTCTGCCGAGGACGCAACGGGGGAACGGCGCAATCTGGGTCATCGTCGACCGGTTAACCAAGTCTGCACACTTTATTGCCATTAAAAGTACTTGGGGCGCCGATCGCCTTGCTCAGACCTACCTTGACTAGATAGTCCGGCTGCACGGAGTGCCAGTTTCCATAGTATCAGATCGGGACGGACGGATCGTCTCATGTTTCTGGGAAAGCCTTCAGTCGTCGATGGGGACCAAGTTGAAATTCAGCTCAGCCTACCATCCTCAAACCGATGGCCAAACAGAACGGGTGAATCAGGTACTAGAAGACATGCTGCGCCTCTGCGTGATCGATTCCAAGTCAAGTTGGGACGTCAACCTGCCGCTCGCTGAATTTGCTTACAACAACAGTTATCAGTCTAGCATCCAGATGGCTCCATATGAGGCGCTGTATGGGCGGAAGTGTAGGTCACCGATCTGCTGGGATGAAGTTGGGGAGCGGCAAATCCTTGGGCCGGAACTGGTTGAACAAACCGTACAGAAGGTTCGGCTGATTCGTGAACAATTAAAAGTATCACAAAGTCGGCAAAAGAGCTATGCCGATGTTCGACGTCGCCCCCTTGAATTCCTAGAAGGGGACCACGTGTTCCTAAAAGTCTCGCCCATGCGTGGTGTTACGAGATTAGGGATAAAAGGAAAGTTGAGTCCGAGATTTGTTGGCCCGTTCGAAATTCTCAAACGAGTCACTTCAGTTGCTTATCAAATTGCATTGCCGCCAGCCCTATCAGATGTGCACAATATTTTTCATGTGTCTCAGCTGAGAAAATATGTGCACGAACCGAACCATGTGGTAGACTTGGGTCAGTTAGATCTGCAGGCAGACTTGTCGTATGCCGAAGAACCCGTACAGATCTTGGAACGTAAGGAAAAGCAGTTACGGAATCGGGCAGTATCGTTAGTGCGCGTTCTGTGGCGGAACCATGCGGTCGAAGAATCGACGTGGGAAACCGAATCTGAGATGAGGGAAAGGTTTCCCTCATTATTCCTTAGCGGTAGGTTCTATTCTTAAGTTTCGGGACGAAACTTTCTTTTGGATGGTTATGATGTAATACCCCATTCCCCCTATTCGGGGAGCGCGGCCAAGAAATACTTACGACTGTCCGAACGGGACAGATTGAATCAAGATCCTTTCCTCGTTATGGATTGGTTTCTTCGGAATCAGGTCCCATATTCAACGGATCGTGCCTCAAGGAAGGACTCGGCGGCAGAGTCGAGAGGGGCCTTTCCGTTGCGCTGGTTTTCTTGCCCGTTTTCGTGCCGCTTGGTTGCTTTCTTGTTGGTTTTATGACTTGCGTTTTCTTGAACGGTTTCAATGGATTTTCATTGCTTTCGTTCTTAGGATTTCGCATTTCGTATCGAACCTTGGAGACCGAAGCAGGGGATATTGATCGTCTGTTGGTGCATGCAGGTGATCGGGTAGACGACGCTCGTGCGGAGTCTTAAAGCTCTTCCTTTTCTCTCCTACTTCACTAACTTGTGAGTGGCTTTATTTCGATTAGCTCCCTTCTTCCAAGTATGCATTCTAAATAGATTGACTCATTGTTCACCCCGATCAAACGATATTAAAACACATATGACTGAGTCGAAATAGAAAAGAAGTAGGCTTGAAACACTATTAAAGCTTGTCATATGGAATTGTTCTGAACGATCACACTGGAACGTGCATGCCCGTCAAATATCATAACTATTTCTGTGTTAAGTTGTAGTAGATTCATTTATCTATAACTGTTCATGGTATGGTGCAAAAAGGGAAGGAAAATGTGATCCTTACACGAAGTAGCATAGACTATGAAAAATACACTATGTTTACTTCCTTGTATTTGCTTGAATATGTGTTTCATGTGATAACTTAGTCGGTTGTGGTGGCATGGTCTTGGACAACTTGTATACAAGGGATATCGTTCTACGAACGGTCGCCGGGGCACCGGGACCGCTTCGCCCCGGGTAGAACAATTTGCTAGTGTAGTCCTAGCATTGGATGGGTCCGTGCGTCCGCTAAGGGCTAGCTATCCGAGGCGGAATGACAGTCGATCCATCCAAGTCCAACCAAGTGATTGTTATGTATATTTAACTGTGCAGACTAACTATGTCTTCGTGGCAGGGAAGGTCATGGTAAGTTTTGTACAGGTGGCTCAGACGGTACAGGTAAAGTCACCGAGCGGTGGCACATTTGTTTATGTTATTTTACTCTATCATATGCGAAGAAAATGAACTAAGGCAAGATAGATAGATCACATGATAATAAATGTTGCATGCTCATATGAACTCGTTGTAGATTTTGGTTAAGTTGGGTTAGCTCGACCTCACCGGTACTTTTTGAAGTACTGACCCTCGTTGCAGCAGGTTCCCCGAGCCAAGGCGACGCGACGAGGAGCTGAAAATTCCTCCAACCCCCTTCCTGAATCAAGACGCTTTCGTGACGTGACTTTTGGTAGCTCCAGTACATAAGAAGAAAGGAGCTCGCCCTTACTTTTGGAAGCCCCAGGACGATGGTGCTGACTCGCACCCAAGGTGTTTTGTGTTTTGAATTCTAGTAAAGGATGTAATATATGGAACGGTTATCTCATTTTGTATCCAAGTTGTAAGCCTGTGGGGCATCCTTATTGTTTTGGGTCAAGAGTCTGTAAACAGATGTTCATTATCAATAAAAAGAAAACTTTTCTATGCCTCAATATGTGTTATCTTATTTGCGTACTCTGCTGCATATGTTCTAAAGATAATTACTATGCCTAGGCCTTGTGCATGCGCGCCCTACGCGTGCACGGCATCACGCCCGGGGGACGATTATCGATTGGGCGAAATCGGGGCATAACATGGACGACTCAGTCGCATGCTCCTCTTTGCCGCATACACATTTGGTCGCATGAAATCTTTTGAACTTTAGAGAACTTTTATTTACTCAAGTTCCATGCATCTGGTAAAGGGGCACATATCCAGATTCAGTCATGCGTCCAACAAGATGGTCGCATGCTGACTTGGAGCGAGAAGTCCAGACCTCATACCAAGCGGGGCGCATTGAACTTCTTCGTCCCAGAACAACGAGTTTCAGCCATAAAAAAGTGCTAAGTATGAAAACTAATTTCTCCATGAAATTCTCATTTTAAGTTCAAACCCAGCAAAGTAAAGTTCAAAATCGCAGGAAAACAAGTGCTCATCAATATGGAACTACTAGTTTTTGAAAACATCAAATTTTGAGAGATCAAAATCAAGTAAACTCATAAACGCCGAAAAACTTAGAATACAGATCTACTCCTACCAAGGCATCAAAATCGAAAATAACAAGAAGTAAACATAAAGAGCAGTTCATAAAGCACAATATAGACTAATAAAAATGCAAGAGTGGCTAAAAGTACAAGTTTTTCCTTATTGGCAAGATGTACTTGCCTAAATCTACTACTAAACTACTACCACTACTACCTAAGGCAAGCTCATGGTTGGGGCTAGGGTTCGACCAATGAGAGGAGTGGGAGAAGAAAATGAAGAAAGGGAAGGAAATAAAAAAGAATGAGGAGGAGAGAGAAATGGAAGACTATATATATATATATATATATATATATATCAAAATGGTGACTAGCACTATACATAATTCTAGAAATTACATGAAAGCAGCTAACAAATTCATAAATTATACAAAAAATAGTATACAACTATAACACACATATACCAGATAGAATATAATAATACTAAAATAGTGAGACATGTCTCACAACTCTCACCTCTTTAGAAAAATTTTGTCCTCAAAATTTTAATAAGGCACTGAGTCTATCAAGGTATCTCTAGAGATCAGGCATATAATAAAATATACAAGACCATACGATTATCAATCACATGATACGAACTACCTAGAACAAGACAAGCATGCACAAGACACGATCAAGGTACGAGATATATGAACAAATATACCTCACGAGTCAAACAAATACGGGTATCTAGCTCGGATATCATTCTCGCGCTCCGAAGTCGACTCGCCTAGTGAGTGATGCCACCAAGAAACTCAGACTAAATGAATGGTCCGGTTCTTGAGAATCTTCTCTCTCCGGTCCAAAATGGATACATGTCTTTCCTCATACGAAAGGTCGGTACCAACAACCAATTCTGAATGATCCAGGACCTGACTCATATCCGGTATATATTGTCGTAACTGGGATACATGAAAAATATTATGTATCTTACTAAGCGACGGCGAAAGAGCAAGACGATAGAAAATATCTCATACTCGCTCGAGAATATCGAACGGACCTATGTATCGAGGACTAAACTTTTCTCGCACACTGAATCTGATGACTCCTCGAAATTTGAAGGAATACCTTATCGCCGACAGAAAACTCAAGATATCGCCGATGCGAATCAGCCCAATGACGCCGACGATCTTGGGTTACCTTGATATACTTCCGGACTTGCTTGACTACTTCAACTGTCTGAGCTATCATTTCGAGATCAAGCAATTTTCTCTCGCCAATATCATCCCAAGCTACAAAGGATCTGCACTTCCGGCCATATAGTGCCTCGAACGGTGCCATCTGGATACTTTCTTGGAAACTGTTATTGTAGGAGAATTTGACCAAGTACAAATGATCCTCCACGAACTACCAAAGTCAAGGGTACATGAACGAAACATATTTTCTAAAGTCTGGACGGTACGCTCTGACTGACCATTTGTCTGCGGGTGGTAGGCTGTACTGAACTTTAGACGGGTACCTAAGCTCTCCTGAAGACTTTGCCAAAAATAAGAAGTAAACCTAGATCTCTATCCGAGACTATGCTAACTGGAACACAATATAGTCTGACAATCTGTCTCATATACATCTTAGCTAACTGTTATGTGGACTGGCCAATTCTAAAAGAAAAAAGTGTACAACTTTTGTGAGACGATCCACTATTACCCAAATAGCATCTATGCCGGCTGGGGATTTATAAAGTCCCGATACGAAATCCATGGTGATATGCTCCCACTTCCACTCTGGAATTGGTAAAGGTTAAAAAAATAATGTGGGTATTTGATGCTCAGCTTTAACTTGTTGGCAGACCAAACATCGAGAGACAAAACGAGTTATTTCTCTCTTCATTTTGCTCCACCAGAAATGAGACATGTTTGTACCTCCGGGATGCATTGAATACTGCGAACTATGAGTTTCTGACATAATCTAGCGACGAAGGTCTCCACTTGGTACACAAAGTCGATTCTCAAAACGGAGAGTTTCGTCACGGTGAATGCTTAGTTCTGGTCTACGTCCTGCCTCACACTCTGCTTTGAGACGTTGAAGCTTGAAATCTGTTGGTTGTGCTACCTTGATTCTTTCCACTATACTTGACTGAACTTGCAGACCAGCCATCAATGCTGTGTTGCCAGGCAATACTACTTCTATGTCCATCTTCTGAAGATCTTCTATTATTATTTGTTGCGTTGTCAAGAAATAGGCTCCTGCTCTCCTGCTCAAGGCATCCACTACGATATTGGCCTTCCCAGGGTGATACTGAAGGTTAAGGTCATAGTTCGTCATCAACTCTAGCCATCTTCTCTGTCTCATGTTGAGATCCTTCTGAGTAAATACATACTTCAAACTCTTGTGATCAGCATCAATCTTTACTCAATCTCCATAGAGGTAATGTCTCCAAAGTTTGAGTGAAAAGACAACTGTTGCTAACTTCATATCGTGCATCGAATAATTCTTCTTATGGTCTCGAAGCTGCCGAGACGCATAAGCTATAACCTTGCCACGCTGCATAAGAGCACATCCCAATCCTCTGCCTGACGCATCACAATATACAGTAAAGCCACTTGTTCTATCTGGAAGAGTCAAAATAGGTGCCGTGATTAACTTCTGCTTGAGCTTCTCGAAAGAGGTTTGACATTCATCTGTCCAATCAAATTGCACATCTTTTCGTGTTAGCTGCGTCAAGGGTGCATAAATTCTAGCAAATTCTGACACGAAGCGCCGGTAATATCTTGCTAGTCTCAGGAAACTACGAACTTCTACAACTGTTCAAAAAACTGGCCACGTCTCAACAAGTTCTATCTTCTGGGGATCTGCTTTAATTCCTCCTTTAGCAATAATATGCCCTAAGTATGAAATGCGATCAAGCTAGAACTCCCACTTGCTGAACTTGGCATATAACTTGTGCTCTCTGAGAGTTTGAAGAACTGCGCGAAGATGTTGCTCGTGCTCTGCTTTATTTCGACTGTACACAAAGATGTCGTCAATGAACACTATCACGAACTTGTCCAAGTATGGGATAAAAATATGATTCATGAGATCCATAAATACTGCTGGCACATTGGTTGCTCCAAAGGGCATGACTAGAAACTCCCAATGTCCATATCTTGATCTGAATGCCGTCTTGGGTATATCCTGCTTCCTGACTCTGATCTGGTGATATCCCGACCGTAAATTAATCTTGGAAAATACCGCTGCTCCACTAAGCTGATCGAACAAGTCGTCGATCCTTGGCAAGGGATACTTGTTCATGATGGTTACCACATTGAGGGTACGATAATCAACACATAATCGTGATATTCTATTATTCTTTTTTACAAGTAGCATTGGGGCTCTCCAAGGCGATCCA
The DNA here is from genome assembly GCA_036927795.1 of Iris macrosiphon. NCBI lineage: Eukaryota > Viridiplantae > Streptophyta > Magnoliopsida > Asparagales > Iridaceae > Iris > Iris macrosiphon. The sequence continues at coordinate 140,104,237 of JAYESA010000018.1, read as the reverse complement.
CTAGAACGAATGAATCTCTTGGCTCTCAATTCTTCTATCATCCGGTACAAGAATTCTAACTCTGAAGGCACCATCCTGATCTCTCTGAAACTGGTGCTGTTCCTGGAAGTAGATCAATTGTAAACTCGATCTCTCTTTCTAGTGGCATGTCTGTAAGTTCTTCTGGAAATACATCTTGAAATTCATTAACAACTCTGAAAAATTATACTTCCTCTATTACTGCCATCCCCATGATCGCTGATGAAGAAGTTCTAACTCTGAATACCATGCTGAAGAAGATATCCTTTGCTGTTGAGTTCGAGTTGGGGCTGTTTGCTGAACTGAGCCTGTCAAAACTGGCCTCCTCGAAGATCCGATGGTAAAATTCCTAACTGCCAGGGCTGGTGCTGAAGAATGAGTATAAGAACCTCCTGATGTGTGGGTCCTCTTTCGTCCCCCAGTCCTTGTAGCGACCCGCTCTGCATCAATGTGGATAGCCGATTCAAACGGTACAAGTACGATGATCCGACCCGCTTTTCTCAACTAGAAGACTTGCTTGAGGCAAATAATTTCAGACTTGGCCCTTCAGGAGTTCAGACTTAGACTTTTAAAGGCTCACTCGGAGTATCGCTCGACCGAGGTAAATTATCGTTAAGGTGGGTGGCTACGATGAACCTGTCTTTGTTTAGCCTACGCACTTAAAAATATGGTTGATATATGCTAGTCGCTAGACGAATCATCCCTTGCATGCTAATAAAGAATACCACACACCTAGCTAAGGGAATGATCCCATCTTATATATCTTTGCATAGAACATGGAAGTAGATTTGTTGAACGGAATGACATACTCGCTTTACAGTTCTTATAATCTCACCCTCGTAGCGTTACTTTTGTTCCTTATATGTTCCTTCAAGTATATTGCTTCATATGTCTTGAAATGCTCGTCCCATATATATTGCCTCGATATAGAAGCACAACATAGATCATTGTTCACTTACCTGTGGCAGAAAGACTATCAAAATAGTTGTTCCAAGCCAAATAATAGAAAAATAGAAAGTCTTCGGGACCGTTGGGTTGCCAAGGTAACACCCAAAATGGGAGCTGCAATAAGTAGTAAAATATCAGCATAAATGGTGCATTAAATGGAACACACCAGATCATGAGATTTCTGAATGAGTATATGCATTCGCACAGTGTCAAGTAGTTATATTCATTCAAGGCCGTAAAATATTGCATATAATAAAAGCTTAGTATTGATCGTCAATGGTCATGGACAACTTGTGCACAAGCTTATGGTTCCTGCGGACGGTACGTTGGTCGCACCGGAGCCGATCCGAACTGGTCAGGAACATTCAGATAGTCGTTTACTTCAGACGGGAAGGCGTGTAGCGGGGCTTGCTACCTGCGTTGTATTCCATTCCCATGCTGAGACTATAACTTGTCCATGGCGGCTCATCAGGTCATAAGACCAGTTGTGTATCATTAAGTATATTTTATATGTGGCAGGAACCCGCGTATGGGCTCGTATGAACTTGTGGCAAATAACGGATGTACGGCACATTATGCGTGCAGATCGTTAATTGGACCAAGTAATCTGAAGCTTTGAAACACATTTGAGTAATCTGAGTATAACATGCCTGTGTAATAAGAGTATAAGATATCTGGGTAATCTTTACGGCCGTGTATAACGCATCTGTACAACCTGAGTCACAAAGTAATATGAGTATAGTAATTAGTGTATATCGTGCACCTAATTTAGAAATACGCTCGTAGCATTCATGTGTTCGTTATATGATCTTGGGATATATATATATATATATATATATATATATATATATATATATATATATATATATATTGGTTTAACTTGGTTGTATACTTGGACATGGAAGGACAAATGGTAAGAATGCTAAGTATCCGTTATTCCCGTATATCACACGACGCACTGCCACACGAGTTAGACTTTGTATCTTATGCCATGAAATTGATCCTAAGGCAGGACTAGAAAGATAACTTAATAGTTGGTGGATGAAACTAATAATATGTGTTGGATTTGTCGAGCAGGCGAGAAGCCTCCCCACCAGTGCATTCATGTACTGATAACCCACCAGATTGCTTACAAGGTGAGGGAGAACCTCGTTCAGTGCAAAATGTCCCCTCATGCGCGCTAAGGGGTAGAGTTCGCTCTGGAGCCTTGGAGTGTTGCGTCCGGAGCTGGAGCACATATACAGAAAATAATATTGGAACATCGCCTAGGTATCATCCAAAATTGTAAGCCTCTTGGCATGCCTTTATTGTTTGAGAGAGAGAGCTTGAGCGGCTTGTAATCTCGGCCTAGCACCGTTTGTAACCTTATTATCAATAAAGAGAGCTTCTTTATGTTTTCATACTTGTGTTTATTCTATGTTTTTGCTATATCGACTTGGTGAACTAGTTATCAACGCCCGTTCTGGTATTTGCCTCGTGCAGACGCAACTCTAGGCTCGCGCTGCATCACGTCCCGATGGAAATGATCTACCTGCGGGAGCGTTGGCGTGATGATTCATGCCTAGCGGGGACGACCGATTCATGTGGAAGATTGGGACATGACATATTGGTATCAGAGCATGGCTTTACGTCCTTGGACTGCTTATCGATTTTATCAGTTTTGAAAGCTCATTCATGAATTACGTTACAAACGCTCTCTCTCAATGTTCCAACGGGATATTCCATACAATGAGTCTAAATATTTTTGAAAGTGCATATGAATGATATGATTGCTTGTACAAAATTGTGAAGCGAAGACCTTTGTGCCAACCTGTGTCAGACTTCATGGGAATAAACTCGTGTTTGAATCTGCATGTTATATGTAAATTCGAATACCTATACGTGAACACCAAGCGGGTTAGTGTGCGAGATAAAATATCATTCGGACAATTACCTATGCATATAGCCTTCCGGCTAAGTTGTGTTGAGTATCGTGCACCTAGACCTTTTGGTGCGACCAGATTGCAAGCAAAATTTGGGTATCGTTCGGATAAGAATAAAGTAGACTTAGAATGGAAATCGATATAGACGTTATCGGTGTACCGCTAAGGCGAATAATGGGAATCATGTTTGAATTTTGAGATATAGTTTGGACGGTTATTCATAGCGATAAGTTACGATTCAAAATATAGTTTTTATAGAGGACTATCGATAGAGGTACATACAAGGCTAAGATCGTCAAGGTGGCGAATATGGATCGTGCTGGAGTTCTAAGGAATGAATTGGATATACGAGTGAACGATGCGAACATGATTCAGGAGTTAATAGGATAACTTGATTCCTGAGTGTGCGATAGTCTCAGGATCGAATAAGCAAATTACGAATAAAATAAGTTATAAAGATTCATACTGATAGCTCGAACCCTGAGTGGTGTATTGGTCGGCTTAGAAATGTTCGAACGAATCATGAATTTTGGAGTATTAAACGAGTCTAGCATTAAGCGACATAATTGTGCGAAGCCTTAGTATAAATATTGCCTAACAAGTAAGCAAATTCGAAGGAATCGTGCGGAATTTTATTCAAACGAGTTGGAATGTGTTGAACAAGTGATAAGGCTTATATCGATTAGGGATTTAAATGTAATAGAAATCAAAACCTTGGTCGAGAAAACTTAGTAAATCGTACGAACGATTTCAAATTGAATCAAATAAATTAAAAGTTGAGTTTGAAATAAAATAATCTAGAATGAGCTTAGAGTATAGCGCGAAGGAATATAACGTGTATCAAAAATATGGATTGAGTAGGATATCGCTTGATAGAATTTTAGCCTGAGTATGAATGTTATGGTTTCAAATTTGGATGACTAATATGATATCGACAAGTGGAAGATAACAAGGATTGATGCAAGTTAGAAAATCTTGGTTCAATGATTGAGGTAGGCGATAACGGATTTAATCTTGACTTGGATGAACGATCTAAATTCTAGTTCGAAAGGTAATACTCGACATCAGACCTAAATGAGAACGATTATCCCGTGGGAGCGCTGGCGTGGTAATTTCACGTCCGGCGGTGATGATTAAACTCGCAGGAACATGTTCGAAGATTTTACAAATGAACTCGATGGATGATAAGCAACAAAGTTGGATAGTCTTTGGCTTGAGGATTTGAACTTAGTTGTTTGAGAAATGTTAAAAAGTAAACTACGAATTGATCAAACGGTAACATTGAAGTTGGATGATTTTGCTAGACGAATTATGATCATGGCCTGAATGGACACGACTTAAAGGATTATATATATATATATATATATATATATATATATATATATATATATATTGTATGGAATGAAGTGTAAACGATAATGTGTCTGTTCGTTCGATGATAACCATAACGTTTGACGTTATTGTCTTGTACGAGTGAAACTCCATGCTCATATATGCGTCACGCCCGAATTAAGACGGTTATCCCGTGGGAGTGTTGGCGTGATAATTTCATGTCCAACTTGGATGATTGAACTTGCGAGAGACCGGAGCGTGGTAATTAAAGGATCATCTTGACTTGTGGTTCGACACGATAAGACGAGTTTCAGGATATAAATGAATCAAAGTGTTTTGAGGAGGAGTTAGTCTAGAACGTGAAGTAAGATATACTTGATGGTTTCATGAACGGATACCTAGATCATGTTGGACGACTTAGAGTTTATGATATATATCGAAGATTTAGAATATGATCATGGCTTGGTGGTCCAGGCTTAGAAAAGAAAGGATAGGTAAATTCTATCAAACGTAATGGAGGAGATAGACTATGCAAATCGATGGGTTTGACCTGCGACGTAGATATATCGTGGATTTAATTGAATGAACGTGTCTTAGGAACGGTTTTACTAAACAAACCTGGATCTTGTACAAATGAACATATTGATGTAGATAGAATGATCTGTGCTCGATGTTTAGAAATCTAAGTGAAATGAGCTTGGGTAGAATATTCCATACAAACGAACAATGGTTTGACCTTATAAATTTGGGACGAGTATCGTGCAATGAATTTGTTCGATAAGAATCGTGAACTTAAAATATACCTATGACCTTGTGAGCCGACCTAGCGGTTAGACAGACGACCCTATGTCGAGTGGAAGAATTGTGTGACTGACTTTAAAGTATTGCTTGAACAAGCCATAAAACTGGGGCAGCAAGACTTAGAGTTAGGCTTAGGTCGATAAGTGTACACTATGTTTAACATGAACGAAATAGATAATAAGACTTGGATGCTAGTCGGTTGATCGGATAGATCATGGTAACAGTAGTGCAATACTTGGTTTGAGTGAGATGGGAAATGACTTAGATTTTGATTGACCCCGTTGGAGGTATCGTTGTGATTCGTAAGACAAGAACCCTTGAGATTTTTGCGAGTAGGTTGTCCAAATTCACTATCGCTAAGTTAGGTTGAATGCATATATTTGAGGGACGCCTTGAATGTGTGCACGATTCAAGACTCAGTGATATATTAAACTCGAGTGCAAAGACTTCACTATTGCTAAGTTGGTTGACATACATATGTTAGAGGGACGCCTTGATTATGTGCACTATCCAGACTCGCGATATGCTAATCTCGAATGCTAGTACAAGTAAATATGTTAGATTCACATGAACGAGTATAACAAATTGAATAAGTTTGCCTCAGCCCTAGATCATCATTGAGATGGATTATAACATACTCCGCGTTAAGCGATATATGTTCCACGCTAAGGCGTAGTAGAGACCGAGTTAGAACTTGGATTGAATGATAGAGAGACAGACCCAACATACACGCGACACGAAATGATGGACGAGTAAGAAGTTGTGTTCGAACGGATCTAATGATACAGATTGATATGTTTGAGTTAGTTTCGATAGTGTGCGATAGAACGATTTATGCTCAGGAAGTCTCGAGGACGAGACTTGTTTTGAGTGGTGTATAATGTAACGATCTGCTCCGCATCAATGCATATAGCTGATTCAAATGACACAAGTGCGATGACCCGACCAACTTTGCTCAATGAGAAGACTTGTTTGAGGCAAATGATTTCAGACTTGGCCCTTCAGGAGTTCAGACTTAGACTTTCAAAGGCTCGCTCGGAGTATCGCTCGACCGATGCAAATTATCGCTAAGGTGAGTGGCTACGATGAACATGTCTTTGCTTAACCTGCACACTTAAAAATATGGTTGATATATGTTAGTCGCTAGACGAATCACCCCTTGCATGATAATAAAGAATATCATACACCTAGATAAGGGAATAATCCCATCTTATATATCTTTACATAGAACATGGAAGTAAATCGGTTGAACGGAATGGTATGCTCGCTTTACAGTTCTTATAACCTCACCCTCGTAGCGTTACTTTTGTTCTTTATATGGTCCTTCAAGTATATTGCTTCATATGTCTTGAAATGCTCGTCCTATAGATATTTTCTCGATATAGAAGCACAATACAGATCATTGTTCACTTACCTGTGGCAGGAAGACTATCAAAATAGTCGTTCCAAGCCAAATAATAGAAATATGTAAAGTCTTCGGAATCTTTGGGTTGCCAAGGCAATACCCAAAATGAGAGCTACAATAAGTAGTAAAATATTAGCATAAATGGTGCATTGAATGTAACACACCAGATCATGAGATTTCTGAACGAGTATACACATTCGCACTGTGTCAAGTAGTTATGTTCATTCAAGGCCGTAAAATATTGCATATAATAAAAGCTTAGTGTTGATCGTCAATGGTCATGGACAACCTGTGCACATGCTTATGGTTCCTGCGGATGGTACGCTGGTCGCACCGGGGCTGATCCGAATTGGCCAGAAATATTTAGATAGTCGTTTACTACGGACGGGAAGGCATGTAGCGGGGATCGCTACCTGCGTTGCATTCTATTCCCGTGCTGAGACTATAACTTGTCCATGGCGGCTTATCAGATCATAAGACCAGTCATGTATCATTAAGTATATTTCATACGTGGCGGCAACCCACGTATGGGCTCGTATAAACTTATGGCAAATAACGGATGTACGATGCATTATGCGTGCATATCGTTAATTGGACCAAGTAATCTGAAGCTTTGAAACACATTTGAGTAGTCTGAGTATAACATGCCTATACAAGTATAACATGCCTGTGTAATATAAGTATAAGATATCTGAGTAATTTGTACGGCTGTGTATAACACATCTGCACAACCTGAGTCACAAAGTAATATGAGTATCATAATTTGTGTATATCGTGCACCTAATTTAGAAACACGCTCGTAGCATACATGTATTCGTTATGCGATCTTGGGATTTCTTTATATATATATAATCGTGCTCGGTTTAACTTGGTTGTATACTTGGACAGGAAAGGATAAATAGTAAGAATGGTACGTATCGTCGTGTTTCCCGTATATCTATGGTGCACTGCCACACGAGTTATGCTTTGTATCTTATGCCATAAAATTGATCCTAAGCCAATATTAGAAAGATAACTTAATAGTTGGTGCACAAACTAATAATACATGTTGGATTTGTTGAGCGGGCGAGAAGCCTCTCCACCAGTGCATTCATGTACTGATAACCCACCAGATTTCTTGCAGGGTGCGGAAGAACCTCGTTCGGTGCAAAATATCCTCTCGTACGCGCTAAGGCGTAGAGTTCGCTCTGGAGCCTTGGAGTGTTGCGTCCGGAGCTGGAGTACATATACATAATATAATGTTGGAACATCGCCTAGGTATCATCCCAAGTTGTAAGCCACTTGGCACGCCTTTATTGTTTGAGAGAGAGAGAGAGAGAGAGAGATCTTGAGCGACTTGTAATCTCGATCTAGCGTTGCTTGTAACCTTATTTATTATAAATAAAGAGAGCTTGTTTATGTATCCATACTTGTGTTTATTCTATGTTTTCTCTATATCGACTTGGTGAACTAGTTATCAATGGCCGTTCCGGTATTTGTCTCGCGCGGGCGCAACTCTATTCTAGAGGGGACGAGCGATTCCTGCGGGAGATCGGGGCGTGATAGTCCTGTCCATGATTCTCTGGGAGGTATACTCATGCCTCATTGCTGCTCTTAACACATCATCAAAAGTCTGAAACTCATGTTGTTCTATTGCCAATATAATCTCCAGGTGAAGTTCCTGCTAGAACCTTCTTGCTCGATCTAATTCGGTTACCATTAAAGTGGGAGCAAACCGACTAAGTCTGCATAACTCTTTCGTATAGCCGTCTATAGTCCTACCCATCTGCATCAATTTATCAAACCTTTGCTGTAAGTCATAACACGATACTGCGTCAAAATATCTGGTCTAAAACCTTTCACTGAAGACAGCCCAAGGGACGGGTACTATTAGTAAAATCATCTGTGCTGTCCACCAGTCTCGGGCCAAGTCTAGCAATTGTAGTCATATTACTGACACTTTCTCTCTAGCCGGCACTCTAGCTGCTGGTAGGATAGCTTCTATGTCTTGAAACCATGCATCCGATGCAATTGCATCCTCGGTGCCATAGAAATATGAGGGTTGGAGGCGCTTGAAGTTGCTTGCTGAGTTATAGGTACGATGTCCGCCTCTTTGCAAGGCCTCTTGTATTGACTGAGTGAGTTTGTCCTCTCGACGTCCTTGAGATGCCAACAATTCTTCAAGGATACCAATCAGCACATTGTTGCCCCTCCTGCCTCAGGTATTGGTTGTGCGGGAGGCACTGACTGAATCTGAGGTTCCTTATTTTGAGCCATTCTGGACCCGACCCAAGAATGTTGAGTCTGAACCTCAAGGGTTTGCTGAGCATCATGATGCTGTCCTGCTACTGGAGGAACTCAGACGGGATGATCAGAAGGACCAGGAACAATATCCCTGAAAGATAAATGACACAAGGATCAACAGAGGGATGGACATGATTGATCGATGATCAAGGCAGATGTTGAATCAAGATTTCAAGGATATAAATTCGACACTGGAGAGGATCAAGGAGTAACATGATTGAGACATCTAAAATATCTGGTAAACCCCCTACACTTCAGAATTTTCAGACCTGCATGGGCCACCACTTAAACCGTTTCATACCCCAGAATCAGAATACTGGAGAGCGGAGGTAGACAAAGCCAGCTACGTACACCAGAGTACTCAATACTCCGAGATATGGTTATGGCTGTCTAGACATGTGAGAGTTTTACTCCACAATCCAACAGTTATTCCTGGGTCAAGGGTCCTAGGTGTCTCAATATCAAGCAAGCAACAAGTTACAAGAAGTATGATAACCAAATATATAATAGTAAGATGTCCCAAACTATACATACACAGACGATCATGAAGCTAGTTACAAAATAAAGAACTAGCAACAGTACAATATTACATGATCAGCTCTAGCTATAGTCTATAATATGCTTTACATGTAGGCCCGCATGATAGAATGTCAGGATCCAAAATATGAGCTAAACACGTGCTCGGTAGCTAAACATCTCAAATATATAAGTACAAAATCAAGTGGGTGATGAAGAAGAAACCTACTCATGTCCTCGGGTGTTCCTGGTATTCATCATCTTGAGACGAGAAATACGGAAGATCCTACGATCTTGCTCCAAAATATGGCCATACAAAACCATTAGGGTCAGAACCCAAAACAACAAGTACCACAAGGGAGCCAACTTAGGAACTAAAATCAACATGCAGACAAATCCGTAAGAAATAACACAAGGAATAGTTAAATAAGTGCAGCAGGTAAAATAACAGTTATGGAGTATTTAAACAAGAATATCTGAAATCCGTACTCAGTTACAGTTTTTGGATTAGTTGTTAAATAAATCAGGATATGCCTAGACTAGACTGAAAATTAAGCAATCACGACAAATTATGTCCTACGACTTGCTATCATTAGCTAGCTAGGGTTATCATAGTCCTAGTTACTAACACATGCAGTTTCAGATTCCATACAGTTACATGCCCTGCAGACTACCGGGTGATCCAGGCGTACGGATACATAGAATATATTATATCAGGTATAGAAATTTACATGAATACGCAATACTCGATGGCGTGCTGGAAGTGTACCCCTCAAGATAGAGAGCTCCAAACCCTCAAGATGGAGAGCTCCAAATCCATCAGGTGTTGCTGGATTACCGGGATTGCATGTAGCCAAAAAATCTCTCTAGATGATTATAATACGTTATTCTAGTGGTTATCCTGGGCAAGTTATTAATAATTCCTGATCGTGGTGCTCAGATTTTTTTTTAGACATGATGTAGGATATGACAAGACAGGACAGGACATGACATGACAATAGCTTGACAAGTACATTCAAGACAGGAGCAAGCAAATCAACCACGAAAATTTATCTGATTAGTTCAAGCATTTCTGTTCCAAAAATTTTAGCATGTCAGGAGTGTGCTTCGTCGAGCCACTATTACTAGTATCAGTATATATTAGGTTAACTCGATACGACGAGCTTTTATCAGGAATATCAGGACAAGTCTGGTATCAGGAGTTCAAGATTAACAGTGATAATTCAATCCATGTTCAATTCTAGCATGTCAGGAGTGCGCTTCGTCGAGCCACTATCAGGAGTATCAGTACAGGTCATGTGTCAGAAGTTCAGATTAATAGTGTTAGTACAATCCATGTTCACAAAATTTTAGGTTCTGACAGGTTGTCACAAATCGGGTTATAAGCAATTTAGAGAAAGCTTGCATTCATGACAATTAAACAAATAGGCTAAACAAGGGTAACAGTTAAACCATAAGAGAACAAATCATAAGATGTTAAGATACTACAAGTATCATAGGCGCATGTGGTAAGCTGGTCGCATGCAAGAGCTTGCTACGTGCAGCACTCTGACTGTATGGGAGATGCAAAGTCCTCTCCTTAGAACAAGGTGAGTGACATACAATAAATACAAAGTCAGGAAAGTAACTGATGTGACTCATCGTGTCAGATAAGTGACCGATGTGACTGATCGAGAAAGGGAGTCAGAAGGAAAAGATAAAATCATGGAAAGTCGTACCAAGGCGGTGCTGAATCATACTTTCAAAGAAAAGAGGAACGTTTAGCTCCGGGCCGTATGGACGACTCAGCCACATGCTCCTCTTGGCCGCATACATATTTGGCTGTATGAAATCTTTTGAACTTTAGATGACTTTCATTCATTCAAGTTTCATGAATTTGGCCAAGGGACTCATGTGCATATTCAGTCATGCGTCCAACAAGATGGCCGCATGCTGACTTGGAGCGAGAAGTCCATGTCTCATACCAAGCGGGCCGCATGGAAGTTCTTCGTCCTAGAATATCAAGTTTCAGCAATAAATGTAAACACCCTAAATTTCAGAAATAAAATTTAATATAATTTTTCCCGTATTTTTGGTGTTCTTCTGGAATTTATAACTAAGGTGATTGTGGGTTAAATAATTTTAAGAGTGGCTAAAGGGTGTTAAAATATTATGGAAATAAATTATTATGATGCACAATGGAACACCGGTCATGGGGTATTTTTCGGTAAATTATTTGGACTCCGGAAACGAGTTTTAAGCCTTAAAAACTAATGGAGTTATGAACCGAACCAAACCAGACCAAATTAAACCAAACCCAGCCAACCCATTGTAATGGGTCGGGTCGGGTCGGATCCAGCAACCCGACCCGAAACCCTAACTGAACCCTAGGCGAAGCCCATCGGATTCACTGTGCCTACCCTATTTATACCTCGACTTCCGCGCTACCGCCGCCGCAAAACTCTGCATACCCATCTCCGCGCTCGACGCCGAGTCCGACGACCTCGCCGCCTTCGATCCCCGCCGAACCGACCAGACCCAGGCCATCGCCGTCCGATCTGAACCCGCGGCCATCCCCTTCGAAGACCCGACCCCGCCGGAGTCCGCTGGACGCTGCCATTTCGACGATCAACTCGCGGCCTCACCCCTCCGCCGCGAGCACAGTCCGCCCCGAGCGCGACTCATCCGCCTCACAGCGACTCCACGGACACGAGGAAGCAGAAACTCTGAACCAGGACACGGAATTGGCTTTCGGACACGCAGAAAATAGAATTCACGGAGCCCTGTTCAGGTACCGTTTTCGCCCCCATCGTAACTCCATTTTCAATTCCGTCAATTGCTATGTGTAGACTGTATAACCCTCTCGGTGCCCGTGCAACTCGCTCGGTGCATCGCGTCCTGTGGTGATCGTACACCGCGATCCAAAACAGGAAAAAACAACGCCCTGTTTCACCCCGGAACTGAGTCCGCCCCGCCAATCGGGATGACTTGGTCGCACGCGGTCTTTACCAAACTGTGCGCGACGTTGATACGGTCGTGTAGGATTTCGCAGAAGTCGATTCGGAGGTGCGTGCACCCCGGAATCAACGCGTATCCGCCGACGACACCCCGTATCCGTCGATTCTGAAACACGCTGTAACTTCGTGTACACATGTCAGATCGAGACGAAACTTGCGCCATCGGATCCGTAGTAATACGCTGGTCCTGTGAGCCAAGTTTGGTTCGATTCTGAGAACGTTGACAAAATCACGTATCGTGGACCCTACCGGCTCCACTTGACGGGTGATTTTGTGATCGGCTCATCGGAATCCAATTCCGGAAGTTCCGTTGGGTTCGTATCATCGTTCCTGACTTGTAGACACTGAGTTTGCGGAATTTGGAGACCTTTGACCCTGACGCGCTTTTCGGTGCAAAGTGGGCCCACATATGGAACCCGCTTTGGCCCGAAAATGACCTTTTTGCCCCTGTGTCCAAATTGGACGTAAGGACAGGCATTTCCAGCTATTTGACATCTTCTGAGACTGTTGGTGATGTTTATTACAGCTTTTGGAGTAGTACCTACCGGATCCACTGATACAGGGACAGTTGTTGATATCCGGACATCAGGCAAGTGTACCTTGCCAAACTCTGCAGCTTAGTTATTTATTTTCCTTGCTTTATATATATAGTGATGTGCATGCTCAACCTAGGGCCGTGTGACGTACTGAGCGTCCGATTATCAGTCGGGTGCCGACACTGTACGCAGTGTTGGGTACGGTCATCTAGAGATGGATATCCGTGACACTTTATATTCTCGTACTTGTCTTATCAAGTACCATATGACCCAGGACACTTGACACTACTCATGAGACAGGATTTTCCTGAGATATTCGTGGTGATTCTGTATAGGATACATGACATGGACATTATATTCTTAGATACTTTATGACTGGTTGCATTTAGCTATGATCGCGCTTGACATGGGCATGAGACGTTGTGGTCATGATTTGCGTGGTTACATTGGGTGGGGAGACACACACAGGCTACAGGCTGTATTTATATATATCTTCTATTATTGAGAGGTCGTAGACTCTCGTAGCAGAGCTAGACCCACTACCGGTTATTACCGCTACCGGCTCCCCGACACAGAGCTTGTAGTGGCTCAGCCTGAGACTAGTGATGCTCTCACTTGCATTTACACTTAGACGGATACATATTTACCCCATTGTTTCAATTAGTTATTTATTTGCTGCACTGCTTATTTATATATTTTGGCATGAGCTTTCTTGTACCTTGCTATGTCCCCTGAGGACCTGGATTCGGATTTTGTCCCCAGATTTTGCAGACGAGGTTTATCCCGAGATATACGGGACCGGAGCAGGAGCTGATCCAGGAGCTGTACCACCATCCGAGGACGAGGTCTTAGCTGAAGACTTCTCTTGAGCATCCATGTTCATGCTCAGCTTTTATTATTTATTTCAGTCATTTACTTTCTGGTCTGTTGAACCATTGTACTAGATATTTATCGGGTTGTTCCCCGAAGTACTTTGTGAGACTTGCTGATGATTTACATTCCTTATTTATTCTGTGGATCATATTTTATATCTTGTGTGGATGAGATTAGTTGTGCCATGATTGTCGTTGACTTGTTTTACAGCTTAAGTATGTCCTGATGGATCCATTATATTGAGTTGGTCCATCGGTGCGTACTGCTGGCCATTGCCACGTGTCTAGTCCCACGGTATTTTGGGACTGGGGCGTGACAATAAAAAATCTCCAAGTCTGTAAACTTATTTTCTCCATGAAATTCTTATTTCAAGTCCCAATCCAGCAAAGTAAAGTTAAAAACCGCTAGAAAACAAGTGCTCATCAACATGTAACTACTAGTTTTTGAAAATATCAAGTTTTAAGAGATCCAAACCAAGTAAACCCATGAAAACCTAAAAACTTAGAATTCAGATATACTCCTACCAAGGCATCAAAATCGAAAATAACAAAGACTAATAAAATGCAAGAGTGGCTAAAAGTACAAGTTATTCCTCAATGGCAAGATGTACTTTCCTAAACCCACTACTAAACTACTACCACTAATATCCAAGGCAAGTTCACGGCTGGGGCTAGGATTCGGCCAAGGAGAGGACAAAGAGAAGAAAATGAAGAAAGAGAAGGAAATGAAGAAGAATGAGGAGGAGAGAGAAAGTGAAGGCTATATATATCAAAATGGTGACTAGCACTATACACAATTCTAGAAATTATATGAAAGCAGCTAGAAAAATTCATAAATTATATGGGAAGTAATATACAACTATAACACACATATACCAGATAAAATACAATAATACTAAAATAATGAGATGAGTCTTACAAGTTGGCTGGGGGACGCGTGGGCGGGGACCCGGACGGGGTCGCTGGTGTCACGCCCCGTACCCGCCCGGGCCGCCGCTCCGCCCTGCCCCGGCCCGTGCGGCCGGGAATCAACGAACCGGGCACGTATCAACGTGCCCCGGCTCGCCGGACGCGAATCACCGCGCCCGTCCCGCGGGTGCGAGGGAGGAAGGGAAGCTAATCGAATGGCCCGAGTCGAGCTTTCGGGGGGACGTGATGCCGCACGGGCCTGGGGTTGCGCCCGTGCAAGGCCATGGTTCATTGGCTGGCGGTGAGAGTTCTAAGCCACAGAGTCGCACAGATTGTCCGAGTGCAGCGGAATCATGAACGCATAGGCGATCGGTAACAGGTTCACTGAGTCAACAATATAGCGAAAGCATTGAAACACAAGTTGAAGTAAAGCAAGATCTTTTATTCATATTGAAACAAGTGTTACAGGCGGCGTATAGCCGAGATTACAAGTCGCTCGAGCTCTCTCTCTGAAACATAAAAGCGTGCCAAGTGGCTACATTTATGGATGATAAACAGGCGAGGTTCAGGCGATGTTCTGGCGAGGCGATATTCTGGCGAGGCGATGTTCCAACATTATGTCTTGTATATGTGCTTCAGTTCCGAACGTAGCGTTCCAAGGCTTCCGAGTTGAACTCCACGCCTTAGCACGCACGATGGAGGCATCCGCCCTGAACGAGGTTCTCCCGCACCCTGCAAGCAATCTGGTGGATTATCAGTACATGAATGCACTGGTGGGGAGGCTACTCGCCCGCTCGACGAATCCAAACACGTAATAAAGGTTCTGTGCACAACTATTAAGTTGTCTTTCTAGTTGCCTTAGGATCAGTTTCATGCAAGATTTGAATAGCCTAATCCGTGTGGCAGTGCGCCGTACGACATGAGAGGAAACACGGCGAGACTTACCAACTTACCATTTGTCCTTCCCTGTCCAAGGCAAACCATGTTAAATCAAGCAGAAACATGTATAAGCATTCAGAGCAAGCATATGCAAACACAAACGTTTCAGTGCGAGATCCCGTTATGGATGTACGGGTTACAGGATATATCAGGAGTGTTGCATACGATGATCAAGTGCTCTTTATGCACAAGTGTTGTTATAACAAGATCGTTCAGGTGTTTAGTTATTCTTGATGCGATGCAGTGACTCGCACGCGGGTAGCCGCTAAGCGAGGATGACTTATCTATATGAACATGAGGTCACTGGCACGGCGCCATAATGGACGGTCTAGTCTCAGTACGGAATGTCGTGCGACGCATAGAGCAGGACGTCCCAGGGCATTCCGTCCTATAGCAGGCGACTATCAGGAGTTCCGTCCGGATCAGATCGGTGCCAGTGCCCCAGCGACCGTCTGCGGAACTAAAACCTTGTTTCCAAGTTGTCCTGTGACCATGCAAGTCTCTAATCTTCAGGGTCAGGTCAGGTACAGGAACAAGTTCAGGGCAGGATATATATACATATTGAACAAGCTTCATGGAACAAGTTCAAGTCAGGATATGTATATATATATATATAACTTGTTGAGGCAGGGTCAGGATTACTCTAATGTCGAGTATCGGCTCCACGAGCCATTTGATTTAGTGCTGGGCAGTATCGCTCAATGAGCGAGGATTCTTGGATAACAGGATTTGCGCAAGTTCCCTGGTTCGGGAATTGCCTTAGCGACCTAACGGTCCCGGAAGCATTCAGGTTTATTTATGCACGGAACGACTATCGGGTAGTCTTCCGAGGAGAGCCTAAATGAATGCATGACAAGCATAGTGTTTCACGGTCTGGGCATAGTTATACAACAAGCATTGAACTAGGCAATATATATATAAGCAGGCAAGCATGCACTTGTATAACTTAAGCATTCAAGTCCGCTCGGGCCCGAAGGTAATCCGAGCAAAACCGTACGGGGCCTTTCCGAGCGATGTTATCTAGGGTTGTGCAGTGTTAGGGAGAGAACAGTGCACTACTGAATGTACATTTGTGTTATTCTACTCGAGGCATAGCGGGTCCAGTTGCACGAGGCAAAGGTAACATGCGAGGGTCTGAACATATACGCAATATTTCATTTCCATGTTCTAGCGACAAGCAGTACAAGTTGGGATTATTTCCTTAGCTAGGTGCGTTGGATTTATTAGCATGCAGGGGGTGATTCACCTAGCGACTAGCATGTATCCTTCCGTATTTTATGTGTGCTGGCTAAGCAAAGACAAGTTCACCGTAGCCACCCACCTTAGCGATGATCCGCCTCGGTCGAGTGATACTGCGAGCGAGCCTCTGAAAGCCTAAGCCGAACTCCTGTAGGGACCAAGTCTGGATATCCTTGCCTCAAACGAGTTGCCTCGCTGAGGGAGGCAGGTCGGGACATTTGCACTTTGCCGTTTGAATCGGCAGTCCGCTTGAGCAGAACGGGGTATTACATCATCCACCACTCAGAAAAAGTCTCGTCCTCGAGACTTCCCGAGGGCAAGCCATACTATCGAATTTTTGAATCTAGCCCAAGCGTAGCTATCGGTACCACTAGATCCATTGGAACACAAAATCCTCTACTCGATGCTTACGTCGTGTCGCGTGTATAATGGTTCAGTATAATTTGCGCCTTGGCGCGGGACAAGTTTCTTAACACGAGGCACGTTTCAATCGATCTTGGATAGAGATCTAAGGCTGAAGCAAACTTATACAAGTCATTATGCTTGTTCAGGAGGATTTTCACTTGCACTAGCATTTGAGATCAGCATATCGCGTGTCTGGATCGTGCACATATTCGAAGCGTCCCTCAAACACATGCATGTCAACCAACTTAGCGATAGTGAAGTCTTAGCACTCGAGTTTCACATTTCTTAAGTCTTGGATCGTGCACATATTCGAAGCGTCCCTCAAACACATGCAGTCAACCAAACTTAGGGATAGTGAAATCGGACAAGCTACTTGCAAAAATTTTAAGTGTTCAATCCAATTCTATATAAATCACCAGGATACTTCCAACAGAGTCAATCAAATCTGATTTTCATATCATTTCCATTTCAACCAAGTATTTGGACTACCGTTAAACACGATCAATCTGATACCGACTAACGTCCATCCATTTGGGTCAACTTAGCATACGTTACCGTTCCCAAGTCTAACCTAAATCTTGCTGCCCCAGTTATGATGCTTTATACAAGCAATATGGTAAAGTCGGTAGCACAGGCTCTTTCACTCGACACAGGGTCGTCTGCCTATCACTAGGTCAGCTCACAAGGTCATAGGTACAGGTTCAAGCATATCGCGATTCATCGTACAAATTTGTCGCACGATGCTCGCCCCAATTCCTAGGGTCAAACCATTGTTCATTCACAGGGGGTATTCTACCCAAGCTCGTTCACTCAGATTTCTAAATATCGAGCACAGATTTACCTACTTTCATTATCATGTTCGTTTTCACGGGGGACGAGTCCGTTCGATAAAAATCCAGAATATATCCAAGTTGCAGGACAAGCCTAGTGGTTTGCATATTCTATCCTTCGATTGATAGAATCTTATTCATTTCAAGCCTAGTCCACCAAGCCAAGATTCAATTCTAAACCTTAGATTATTTCTCCAAGTCGTTCAACCTGATTCACGTATTCGTTCTCTAAACCATCAAATATGATTTATTCCAGGTTCAAGGCTAACTAATCCATTAAAACATTTTTTTCCAATCACTTGCATTCCAAGTTCATCTTATCCTTTAACCCTTAATTTCCATCCAATCATAAATCCACCAAGTCAAATCCGTTTATGCAGTGATTGTAGTTTGTTCTTCCAAACTCCAAGCAAGATCTGTTATCGCTTATATCATTTCCAGAAATCTAATATTTTCTTTGCTTGTATCGATCCATGCTATCTTCAAATTATCGATACCAAGTCAAATTTATATTCCGAAGCCCAATATTCACTCTCGGGTTAACTTGTTTGAGCGATAATTTATTCACGTACAATCCTTTGTTTAAATCCGAAACCGCTCACACGATTTTCTAATTCCCAACAAGTTTTCTTAACCAAGATAATGGTTTTCATTTCCGAGAATTCTATTCGATATAAGCTTATCATTTATTCAAGTTATTCTCAATATCGTTCAGTCCTGACTATCGCATGGGTTATGGATCCGTTTGGACAATGATCCATCCACCACTCGGAATCGAGTCATTCCATCAAGTTCTTAATCGGTGTTTGCATTATCGTTAGCTTACTCACTAACTCGTTCCACAATTTCTAGCACGATACTCAGGTTCGCCTGATAAAATCTAATCTCATTATATATTCTGGGTTGATAGTCATCCAAGCAACTATATTTGATTTTTGTCTTCCAACAAGAATCATCGTTCGAGCTATTTCCATAACCAAGCATGATTCGCCTAAGCGATAAATCCGATGAAGTCTATCAATTTGCAGCTCTAAGTCTAACTTGTATCATTCCTGAACGATATCCTTATCTCGTTTATAACTGGCTTGCACCAAAGGGTCTTGGTGCGCGATATTCTACACAGCTTAGCCGAAAGACTGAGTGCATAGCTAACCGTTCGGGCAATATTCGTTTTCGCACTAACCAGTTGGGTAAACATGTATAGGAATTTTGGGTTGCATATAATGCTCGAGTCTAGCACGAATCTAATCCCATAAGGACTAGCACAGGATGGCACAAAGGCCCTTGCAACCAATTTTATACAGGCAATCATACTATTCAAATGCAACTCTTTGAAAGTATTTAGACTTATTGTTTGGAACATCCCTTCGAGGCATTGAGAGAGTGTGCGTACATAACCCACGAACGAGCTTTCGAAACAGAGATATACGAAATGAAGTTCAAAGGCGTAGAAGCCAGGCTCTGATACCAATCTGTCACGCCCCGTACCCGCCCGGGCCGCCGCTCTGCCCTGCCCCGGCCCGTGCGGCCGGGAATCAACGAACCGGGCACGTATCACCGTGCCCCGGCTCGCCGGACGCGAATCACCGCGCCCGTCCCGCGGGTGCGAGGGAGGAAGGGAAGCTAATCGAATGGCCCGAGTCGAGCTTTCGGGGGGACGTGATGCCGCACGGGCCTGGGGTTGCGCCCGTGCAAGGCCATGGTTCATTGGCTGGCGGTGAGAGTTCTAAGCCACAGAGTCGCACAGATTGTCCGAGTGCAGCGGAATCATGAACGCATAGGCGATCGGTAACAGGTTCACTGAGTCAACAATATAGCGAAAGCATTGAAACACAAGTTGAAGTAAAGCAAGATCTTTTATTCATATTGAAACAAGTGTTACAGGCGGCGTATAGCCGAGATTACAAGTCGCTCGAGCTCTCTCTCTGAAACATAAAAGCGTGCCAAGTGGCTACATTTATGGATGATAAACAGGCGAGGTTCAGGCGATGTTCTGGCGAGGCGATATTCTGGCGAGGCGATGTTCCAACATTATGTCTTGTATATGTGCTTCAGTTCCGAACGTAGCGTTCCAAGGCTTCCGAGTTGAACTCCACGCCTTAGCACGCACGATGGAGGCATCCGCCCTGAACGAGGTTCTCCCGCACCCTGCAAGCAATCTGGTGGATTATCAGTACATGAATGCACTGGTGGGGAGGCTACTCGCCCGCTCGACGAATCCAAACACGTAATAAAGGTTCTGTGCACAACTATTAAGTTGTCTTTCTAGTTGCCTTAGGATCAGTTTCATGCAAGATTTGAATAGCCTAATCCGTGTGGCAGTGCGCCGTACGACATGAGAGGAAACACGGCGAGACTTACCAACTTACCATTTGTCCTTCCCTGTCCAAGGCAAACCATGTTAAATCAAGCAGAAACATGTATAAGCATTCAGAGCAAGCATATGCAAACACAAACGTTTCAGTGCGAGATCCCGTTATGGATGTACGGGTTACAGGATATATCAGGAGTGTTGCATACGATGATCAAGTGCTCTTTATGCACAAGTGTTGTTATAACAAGATCGTTCAGGTGTTTAGTTATTCTTGATGCGATGCAGTGACTCGCACGCGGGTAGCCGCTAAGCGAGGATGACTTATCTATATGAACATGAGGTCACTGGCACGGCGCCATAATGGACGGTCTAGTCTCAGTACGGAATGTCGTGCGACGCATAGAGCAGGACGTCCCAGGGCATTCCGTCCTATAGCAGGCGACTATCAGGAGTTCCGTCCGGATCAGATCGGTGCCAGTGCCCCAGCGACCGTCTGCGGAACTAAAACCTTGTTTCCAAGTTGTCCTGTGACCATGCAAGTCTCTAATCTTCAGGGTCAGGTCAGGTACAGGAACAAGTTCAGGGCAGGATATATATACATATTGAACAAGCTTCATGGAACAAGTTCAAGTCAGGATATGTATATATATATATATAACTTGTTGAGGCAGGGTCAGGATTACTCTAATGTCGAGTATCGGCTCCACGAGCCATTTGATTTAGTGCTGGGCAGTATCGCTCAATGAGCGAGGATTCTTGGATAACAGGATTTGCGCAAGTTCCCTGGTTCGGGAATTGCCTTAGCGACCTAACGGTCCCGGAAGCATTCAGGTTTATTTATGCACGGAACGACTATCGGGTAGTCTTCCGAGGAGAGCCTAAATGAATGCATGACAAGCATAGTGTTTCACGGTCTGGGCATAGTTATACAACAAGCATTGAACTAGGCAATATATATATAAGCAGGCAAGCATGCACTTGTATAACTTAAGCATTCAAGTCCGCTCGGGCCCGAAGGTAATCCGAGCAAAACCGTACGGGGCCTTTCCGAGCGATGTTATCTAGGGTTGTGCAGTGTTAGGGAGAGAACAGTGCACTACTGAATGTACATTTGTGTTATTCTACTCGAGGCATAGCGGGTCCAGTTGCACGAGGCAAAGGTAACATGCGAGGGTCTGAACATATACGCAATATTTTATTTCCATGTTCTAGCGACAAGCAGTACAAGTTGGGATTATTCCCTTAGCTAGGTGCGTTGGATTTATTAGCATGCAGGGGGTGATTCACCTAGCGACTAGCATGTATCCTTCCGTATTTTATGTGTGCTGGCTAAGCAAAGACAAGTTCACCGTAGCCACCCACCTTAGCGATGATCCGCCTCGGTCGAGTGATACTGCGAGCGAGCCTCTGAAAGCCTAAGCCGAACTCCTGTAGGGACCAAGTCTGGATATCCTTGCCTCAAACGAGTTGCCTCGCTGAGGGAGGCAGGTCGGGACATTTGCACTTTGCCGTTTGAATCGGCAGTCCGCTTGAGCGGAACGGGGTATTACAGCTGGCAGGGTCGCGGGTTGGGGTCGGCCACGAAGGCGCAGGCGGGGTTGCCGATGGGTGAGGGGGCGAGGGCGCGGCCGGGGTCGCCGCAGTAGGGAACGAGGTTTGCCGGGGGACGCTGCCGGAGAAGGGGTGGGGGTGGGGTAGGGTGTGGAAGGGAGGGATATTTTTGTCATTTTAAATTTTTTGGGTATGAACATGAAAATTAGTATATAGTTGAAGGTATTAAGTTAGCACCTATCAAAGTTAAGGGTGTCAAGTTGAACATTTTGGATAGTTGAGGGTATCAAGTTGCAATTAAGCCAGATTATTATTCCTACTACGATCGTTTGGTTGGAGAACTACTTCATTTCTACTTTATCAAAAAAAAAAGAAAATTTTTTACTATTAATGTCACTTCAACAAAAAGTTATACTTTTTTCACTCATTTCAATAATCATCCAAACAAAAAACTTTATGATTTCACACTCCTAACCTCTACATCTTCAAAATATCGGATTGTTTTTAAAATTTGTTCTATTTTATCGTAATGTAATGTGTATATAAAATATCAATTTTTGAGTTTTTTATTTTGTCGTACTTTAGGAATCAATAGATATAAAAGAAAATAATGATGATAGGAAAGTAACTCAAATATCTCCTTCCTCCTTTGTTGTTCCTCCTTTGTTGTTTGAAACTAAGGACGGTTTTCTCGCCTAATTCGCAACTAATATTTAAAAAAAAAGAATGAAAGAAAAACCATAATGATTACACCATTATTTATGTTTATAATAAGATATTTTCAAGTCAGGCGAACTCAGTAAGAATGAAGGTGAGAAGATCGTAGGAAATAAAGGATAAGATGCCTTATGTTTTCTTCATTATCAAATGACTACTCTCTTCTCTTTCCTTTAGAACTAGACTTTTGTCATTTTCCACTAGCGCTCGCCTTACTTTTTGCTCTATTCTTTCCTTGTTCATCTTATAGGCACATATAGAAATTGAAGTTACAGGATGAGGGAAGAACATACAATGCGTATAACATGTTCATATTGACAGGTTAGAAGCTTTTCCTTTAAATAATTAGACTAATCTCTTCATTTGGTATAGTAACACAGAGTACAAGTGGCAAACGCACTTTCTTTGTGAAATAAGAGTATGTCATAGAGTAAATAACAAAATAAGGAAGTCAAACATTCCTGTTTACTATAATTCCAACATTTCTTTGTGAAATCCTGTGTCCCTTCAAATGACAAGTCCAGGACTTCGGTTAGTAGGTACAAGTGGCAAACGCACGAGCCTCTTTAAATGAGATCTTCCTACCTATTGGTTGCATGTTCTTACTTGGCAAATCGTGCTTCAAATTATAATTTATTTGTGTTTGGTTAACTACTTGACTGATTTGGGATTCTTTTTCGTAAGTGGCACACCTACATCCTCCACGCACACTCAGTCCATCTATATATGTTTAAGTGGAAGTCCATCTATATATGTTTAAGTGGAAGTGCCTTTCTCTACTGAAAATAAGCGGCTACCTGACCCAGAGGATCTCTTTATTTTTGTTTTAGACTTTTTCGCTTATTAGGACAGAGGTGCTGAGAGAACCTTACCATCTCTCATGGTCATCTGATTCATCTTTGCATTCATTTTTCTTCAATGGTAAAACATAATTCTTCATCATCAGATCCTACAGGAACAATAATTAAAAAATATACACGAAGAAAACAAGGATTAATTGAATCACAAGAACCCTGAAGCATAAATACACTAATATATATATATATATATATATATATATATATATATATATATACCAGCTCGAAGGACCGCACCTGCACCGCATCACTACTCACATTAATCCTCCATAGAAAATTAGAAGTGCTTCCTCGTTGCTCGAACCTGTAACCTCTTTGTGGGATATGGGGGTGTGGTAGCCCATGTGGTTGAGATGGTAGGATTATTTTTCTAGAGGTGCAAGGTTCAAATTCTCATAGAAATATTTATGTTTATTGTTACTCATTTTGTTCGAATCCCTGTAGCGTTATTTATAACAAATTTTAAATTTTTTTATAACAAATTTAATTTATTGTTCGAATCCCTATAGTGTTATTCATAAGAAATTTAAATTTTAAACATTCTCTTCTAATATATATATATATATATATATATATATATATATATATATATATATATATATATATATATATGGACCAATAGGAATTAAGTGTACTAGTACACATGTAGGAGTCCATTCATATTGGTCCAGCCATGTAGGAATATGAGTCTATGGCTCATATTCTATTTTCCTACACACACACACACACACACACACACACACACATATATATATATATATTTGCGCGCGCGCGCACACACACGCACACACACACACATATATATATGTATATAAATAATTATATTAATAAAATAAGAATCGATTACAAATTGGTGATTGGTCTTAATTTTCTATCACCCTCGCAACACATACCTCAACACTCAATGTCCCACTATCAACCCTTTGCTAGGGCAAATACAATATAGTATTTTGTCCTTTGTTAATGTGAGAGCTGATGTCACGTCCATGTAACAGAATATGGATAACGGGAGTATGACACGACTAGCTACACACTACGGAATACACCTGTATCCCACAATGCGACCATGACTGTTTGCGATCACGACTGTCACTGGACAAGGGGATACTGCAATCAAGTCTCCTTTGGTTTCACAGAACATCTATGTCTTAATCAGCCAATAAGTAATAAACATAGAGCATGTAAGATAAAGTAGTAAGGCATCCCGACTATCTATCAAAATGATCATAAAATTAGTTATATAAAATGAGTAGGTAGTACAGTTCCAAAAGTACATAATCGTATTTCAGATGCAGTCTGAATAATATAATAACGTAAAAGAAAACTAAATGTCCAGGGTATCTGGCTAAACATGTGTCGCTGGCTAAACGCCCAAAAGAGAACAAAATATTATAAGAGTGGTGGAGAAGAAATCCACTCAAGTTCCACGGCGGCTATCCTCCTGGTGTGCGCCATCAGTCAAGTAATAGGCTGGATCCTCGGGCTTTGCTATAAGATCTGGCCAAACAAAAGCAGTGTGGTCAGACCCCAAATAACAAGTACCATAAGAAAGTAAGAGTGAATGAAACAAAAACCAATAGTAGCAATATACATAAAATAGCCACATGTGTCGTAACTTAGGTCCATTGGCTATCATCAGACAGTAGCCAAATATTACAACCAAACAACGATAAGAATTGGACCACTACACCGTGACAGTGTATGTCCCTAGGTTACTTAGCAGATGAGATAAGATAAAAGTAACAGTTTACAAGAACGACCAATCATTTCCTATACTTTGTTATGTAAAATCTGGGTTACCCCAGTAATGCGATATATAGGGATCCTCTAATCGTGTCGTGCCGAGGCAAATACAGTGCCTTCATGGGGCTAGTCGTACCCAAGGTGTGTGTGTGTGTGTGTGTGTGTGTGTGTGTGTGTGTGTGTGTGCGTATATATATATATATATATGTGTGTGTGTGTGTGTGTATGTGTGTGTATGCGTGTATATGCGCGCGTGTGTGTGTAGGCAGGAATAATGCACAATCCCTCATAAGGCAACCAAGCTAAGATATATAAATCGTAACAGTCCCAAAACTTCCTATAGGGTCGATACTAGGTTGGTCAAGATACTAATAGTCGAATACTGCACACTACTAGGGCAGATGATATACAATATCCGTGGCTAGCTAACATACATGATTTCGGGTCCCGTTTTCTCCCAATGCTTCTATCAGTTTTAGTTACCTAATTAACTTTACAATTATTTAGAATATCGTGACGTGGCCACACGATCATCCTCCTAAATGTCGTACCCCAGTATGAGTATGCTAAGTATAAATCTACATTGATATCCAATCTAGATTCATCCAAGCATAATGCAACAATCAAACAAACATCCTAACCGCGCTACAGTTACTGACCAGCTACAAGAATGTTCGTAAAGAAATCAGGAATATACTATACTATAACAATAATATATCAGGAATAGGTAGCACCTCAGTGCACGTGTATCAGGAATAAATGGCACCCTCGGTGCGATATCAGGGAGTATCAGTACGGATACAAGTAGTCAAGTCAAGACACATGGTCAATCGGTAAGTCACCCAATCAAGTCAAATTCAATCATTTGCTCACATCGTAGCATGTATGTCAGGTATACAGTCAATACCTCTATAATAATTACCTATCAAGTACACTAGTAGCGCCTACAACCCTATCATCGAGTTCATCGAGCAATAATCACAATCCAGGTAATTTGGAATAACATAAGACCTTAAGTTTCAATATTATATACACCCTATACAAGGCATAGAACTCCTCAAATAATGACATTGAATCAAATATAGGGTCCCTAAGCATCATAGGAGAAGGTATGGAAGTCACCAGTATCTTAAAACTAACTAGACTCAACTTTGGGTCACCCACCTGTATACCAACGTTATACTGTAGTGTATCGTCGGTATACTGACCCAATTCCAGAATGTTTCGTGTGTGCCAAATGATACATCGACGGTACACACCGGTATACTTGCGTTTGTTGGTGTTTTTACTTTTGGACTAAGAAGTTTAGTTCTACATTGGCTACACCGCCAAGTGAGTATTTTAATATAAAGCTTTGCTTGTGTTGAGGTGTGCACATGGGGTGTGGTGAGACACATGGGTGCCATGTGGGGGTATTTTCTTAGAAAAAATAATATTAACCCCTCAATGAAAGCAATTTATGCTTTTTGTCATGCTCTTGGAATTATTTTTATAGGAGCTAAGTCCCATAAGGGCTTAGTAACTCAGACTTAGACTCGGGCTCAAGGGCGCAAAGTGGCGCTTTGGTGGTGCACTTTGCACGTCAGCATCGGCGCATGGAGTTTGTGTGTATTTGATGCGCTCGGTTATGCGCGAGTTGCATACGCCGTTGCTAGCATGGTTGCATGTGCAGGCGCATGCGCAGACATAATAGCAGGGAGTTGAGCGGGTGTTGAGTAGACATGTGCGTAGCCATGCACGGGCTATGCACAACTATGCTCGTATACTCGTTTACGCGTATGTACGCATGTGTTGCTGTACGTATGCACCGCTGGGACGTTGCTCTGCTGCGCTACTAGACGGTTATAGAAATATTGAGTCTTAAAATCAGATCCTATCTTTTGGTAACCGATGGGCTGCCAGGTTCCTCTATAAATACTCTTCTTCGTAGTCCTTTTGAAAATGCTACTAAAGAGAGAGAGAGAGAGAGAGTTGAAGAGAGGCTTTGCTGCGTCGCCATCATCGAAGTCTAAAGAGTTCGCAAGTCCAAAAATGAGATGACGCGAGCATTCCAGAAGTTCTTCGAGAATTTTTTGGTTCCTGGGAACAGATTGTGTGGGGCGAATCTTGCTTTAAGCAACGTTGATCTTCATCACCCCAGAAAGAAGAAATCATTCTTCCTCTTTCTCTTCTACTTCTTCTCTAGTTGTAACTCGTTCTGTTCGTCTGCAACTGCGATTGCAAGAAAGAACATATATTGTTTTCTGATGATTGTGTTCTAGTAAGCAAGTTGTTATCAGATATATATTGGATATAGTTGTTCGTTGGAGTCGAGTTCATCAGAGGAAAAATTTGTTTGCTGAAGCCTTTGTGTCTCGACTATAACTTTTAGATCAAACAGAGGGAAGACTGTAAAGTTTGTCTGAAGCTCTGTTTGTGGTTCATTCCTTGTAAACCCCCTGATTTTCATAATTTTTAAAAAAGAATTTTCGTATTTTTCTGGAATTTTCGATAATTTTTAGTAATTAAAATCAAGATATTTTTGGAATTAAAAAAAATTAAATGTTTTTAATCAATATTAAAATATTATGAAAATAATATTTTTGGGTGTAAAATAAAATATTGGACATAGGATAATTTTTCTAGAATTTATTGGATCCCGAAAATATTTTTAAAATCCTAAAACCCTATTTTATTTAAACCAAAACTGAACTGGGTTGAACCGGGCTCAAACCGGATTGAACCGGGCTGAACCCGGTCCAACCAAACCGGACCGAACCGCCCCTAGACCCTAACAGGTCGGGTCCTACCCAGCCCGACCCGACTCGACCCGAATTCGACCCGTTCAACCGCTGCTCTCTCTCCCCCGCGTTTTCCGACGCCCCGCGGCAAAGACGGCCACGACACGCCCCCGCTCGCATCGCCCAGGCACGTCCCCGCCTCGGCTCCGCCTCCCCTGCCATGACCCCCTCGCCTCCGCCTCTTCCGACGACGACCCCGAGCCCGTCTCCTCTCCTCCGCCATATAAAAACCCCTGCCCTAGCCACCGGCCAAGCCATCACGGACCACCATCGCCACCGCCTCGCTCTCTCCCCTCGCCGCCGTCCCCGAGCTCGGCCCTCCCTGCTCCTCCTTCGACGACCCCAGCCATCGTCCCCGGCCAGCCCCCGAGTTCCATCAGCCTCCAGCGCCGCCTCTCCCCGCCGCCCTAGCCGCCCTGAGCTCCGCCCCAACCTCTCCGCAGCAGCGCTCCTCCGGCCGCCTTCAGCTCCGGCGTACTCGAGCAGCAAAGCCCTAACCCTAACACTGTGTCGGGGTGTGTCGTGTCGTCTCGCGGATACGAGAAACCCAATTCTACGTAGCCCTGTTCAGGTAGCATTTTCTCTCTCCTCGTTGTCCCATTTCTTGTGCTATCTATTATGACGCATAGACTGCATAACCCTCTCGATGCCCGTGCAACCCGCTCGGTGTGTCGCGTCCTGTGGTGATCGCGAACCGCGATCCAAAATCAGGAAAATAAATGCCCTATTTTTCCCCGGAACTGAGTGCGCCCCGCCAAACGGGACGACTTGGTCGCGTGCGGTCTTCACCGAAAGGTGCGCGCCATTAATACGGACGTGTGGAATTTCGCGGAAGTTGATTTGGTTGTGCGTGCACACCGGAATCAACGCGTATCCGTCGACAACGCCCCGTATCGGTCCTGTTCTTGAACTCATTGTAACTTCGTGTACACACGTCGGATCAAAACGAAACTTGCGCCATCGGACTCGTAGCAATACGCTGGTCCTGTGACCCAAGTTTGGTTCGATTCTGAGAACGTTGACAAAATCGCGTATCGTGGGCCCCACGGCTCCACTTGACGGGCGATTTTGTGATCGACTCATTGGAATCCAGTTCTGGACGTTCCGTTGGGTTCGTATCATCATTCTGGACTTGTTGACACTAAGTTTGACAAATTTGGAGAACTTTGTTCCTGACACATTTTCGGTGCAGAGCGGCCCACATGTAGATCCCGCTTTGACCAAAAACTGTCATTTTTGCCCCGGTGTCCAAATTGGACTCAAGGACAGGCGTTTTTAGCTATTTGATATTTTTTGAACCTGATGGTAATGTTTGTTTCAGCATCCGGAGACATTCCTGGAGATTTCACGAATACCAGAGCCGCAGTTGAAAACCAAACACTAGGCAAGTGTACCTTGCCAACATAGCAGTTTTGTTACTTATTTTCTTGACTTATTTATATATTGTTGTACATGCTTAACCTAGGATCGTGTGACTTTACTTAGCGTCCGATTAATAGTCGGGTGCCAATACCGTACGTGGAGTTGTGTAACGTCACCTAGACATGGATACGAGACCCTATACTTCTCGTGCTTGCATTATCAAGTACGTCATAACCCAGGACACTTGACACTATTCATGAGACGGAATCTTCCTGAGATATTCATGGTGATTCTGTATAGGATACAGGTTTCATGACATAGACATTATATTCTTAGATCTCATTATGACTTGCTGCATTAGTTTTGATCGTGCGTGTCATGGACATGAGACGTGTGATACATTGGGTGGGGAGAGACACACAGGCTACAGGCTGATTACATATATAAAATCCTCATTAATGCGGTGCTCAAGACTCTAAACCCGAGCTTGGCCCATTACGTGATATCACTGCTACCGGCTCCCGACACAGAGCTTGTAGTAGTTTCAGCCTGAGTTCTAGTAATGCTCTCAACTTGCATATCACTTAGCTGGTTATATAGTTTACCCTATTGTTTCATTTATTATTGTACTGCTTTTTGGCTTGAGTTATTCTTGTACCTTGCTATGTCCCCTGAGGACCTGGATCCGGATTGTGTCCCCAGGTATAACCGAAGAGATCTATCCCGAGGTATACGGGACAGGAGCACACGTTGGAGCAGTACCAGAACCCGAGGGCGAGATCGTGCCAGAGGACTTCTCCTGAGTATTGGCTTTATATACTCAGTTATTTCTGTTTCTAGTTACTTTATTTCCTGTCTATTGCATTGATGTATCAGACTTATTCTCGGGTTGTTTCCCGAGACACTTTTATTGAGATATGTTAGATTATATTTATTTGCATTTATTCTGGCATTTGATCTGTATTTATATTCTGTGGATGAGATTATAATAGACTGTGACTTGTATCATTGGACCTATTCATTGTTTTTACAGCTTAAGTACGCCCTGATGGATCCATTAAATTGGGTTGTCCATCGGTGCGTGCTGCTGGCCATTGCCACGTGTCCAGTCCCTCGATATTTTGGGACTGGGGCATGACATAGTTTTTGTGGTGGCCCATACATGTCTACGACTAAATTGTTCGGTTTCAACTAAGGGACCGAGCAAGCCTGCAACAAGAATATGATAAGTTTTTAGGATCTCATCTACTTGCTTGAATCGTTCTTGATATCTATTCGAATTAATTTATTGACTTGCATCCTGCCTTGATTCCTGTGCGCCTCTTATTATTTTTTTTTGGATGCAGAGAAATGGATCCACAAGACAGCAACGAGACTCACACAGAAACACCACAAGGAGTTATGGGTACCCACGAAGATGAAGTGACACCAGTTGATGAAGGTCAATCATCACAACAATGTAGTCAAGCAAGTCAACATGCCTCAAGAATCCAGCAAGATGACGTTCCACCATCGACGCAGTTTACTCCACCGATGCCTACCTTTCCACTAGGACATCTTATGGACGAACAACAAATATTTCAAATGTTCTACGCGATGATGCAAGCCTATCAGAAGGTTCATGAAGAAGCCCAACCAAGCCAAACGGAGGAGATCATTTACAGACTTAACTCTGAGCTACGAAAGTTAATCAGCTCCGTTGCAACGGACGTTCTTGCTGCAGCACGACCCATGGAGTGCATCACAAGGATAGAGTCCAGCCAGAAGCGGCCGTATACATTAGCACCAGACCAAGCACAACAGGAAAGAGTTGCAAAGCGACCACAGATGAATCTACTATAGAGAGCATCTACACCACTAGCACTAGTCCTTCCTACTTGTCACTACTGTGGCAAGGTAGGCCATCTCGCTAAAGAATGCCGACTCAGATTGGGACTATGTTTATCTTACGGATCCAAAAAGCGTTCTGTAAGGGATTGCCCTGAACGTCGAGAGAAAGCATTGATGATTCATCAACCAGCCACATCAGCATCAGCCAGAGCACCACAGGAAGAAATTGCAAAGAGGTCTCACATACACCAGCCACCCCGAGCATCTCCGCAAGTACTACCTATCTATCAATATTATCGCAAGCGAGGCCACATTGAGAACGAATGCAGACGTAAATTCGGATTATGCTTGATTTGCGCGTCCAACCAACATTTAGCCAAAGATTGTCCTGAGCATCGAGATGGAGCACTAATGGTAAATCGATAAGCTTTACCATTACCGAGACCACCCTTGGCACCTCAAGCAGCACTCTTCCAGCAGGCCCAGCAACAGCAGAGGGTACCACCACAGGAACGCGGACAAGCTTTAGCGATGACGATGGAGGCCGCGCAGACTCGTGGAGTAGCAAATGCGCGTAAGTTATTCATAGATGCATTATTTTATCTCGTGCCTATTGGTTCGTGACCTTAGCCTTAACCTAGTAATTTGGAACTTGTTAATAATAACCTAGTTTTTCTAAAGGCTGTAGTTTTCTTGCTTTAATGAGATTTCCTTCACTCTTGAATTTACATAACTTTCATTCTTAGGAAAATGATGTTTTCCCTAGGTGTCTTGCCTAAACCCCCATTCCTTTATTCTCCTTGATCATGATTCTTTGATGGTGTCGTGCTTCGAACCTATTTTGTAAACCGTATCATCTCTGCTGACCGGTTATTCTTTGATTGCGATGACGCAATCCTCTTAAGGGGGGTAGATTGTAAACCCCCTGAATTTGATGATTTTTAAAAAAAGAATTTTTGTATTTTTCTGGAATTATTTTGGTAATTTTTAGTAATTAAAATCAAGGTATTTTTGAAATTAAATAAAATTAAATGTTTTTAATCAATATTAAAATATTATGAAAATAATATTTTTGGGTGTAAAATAAAATATTGGACATAGGGTAATTTTTCTGGAATTTATTGGACCCCGAAAATATTTTTAAAACCCTAAAAACCCTATTTTATTTAAACCAAAACTGAACCGGGTTGAACCGGGCTCAAACCGGATTGAACCGGGCTGAACCCGGTCCAACCAAACCGGGCTGAACCGCCCCTAGACCCTAACAGGTCGGGTCCTACCCAGCCCGACCTGACCCGACCCGAATCTGACCCGTTCACCCGCTGCTCTCTCTTCCCCGCGTTTTCCGACGCCCCGCAGCCACGACGGCCATGACCCGCCCCCGCCCGCGTCGCCCAGGCAATCCCCCGCCTCGGCTCCGCCTCCCCCGCCATGACCCCCTCGCCTCTGCCTCTTCCGACGACGACCCCGAGCCGTCTCCTCTCCTCCGCCCTATAAAAACCCCTGCCCTAGCCACCGGCCAAGCCACCACGGACCACCACCGTCACCGCCTTGCTCTCTCCCCTCGCCGCCATCCCCGAGCTCGACCCTCCTTGCTCCTCCTCCGATGACCCCAGCCATCGTCCCCGGCCAGCCCCCGAGTTCCATCAGCCTCCAGCGCCGCCTCTCCCCGTCGCCCTAGCCGCCCTGAGCTCCGCCCCATCCTTTCCGCAGCAGCTCCGCCCTCCGCCTTTCTCCACGAGCAACTCCGGCGAGCTCCTCCGGCCGCCTCCAGCTCTGGCATACTCGAGCAGCAAAACCCTAACCCTAACACTGTGTCGGGGTGTGTCGTATCGTCTCGCGGACACGAGAAACCCAGTTCTGGGTAGCCCTGTTCAGGTAGCCTTTTCTCTCTCCTCGTTGCCCCATTTCTCGTGCTGTTTATTGTGACGTGTAGACTGCGTAACCCTCTCGATGCCCGTACTACCCGCTCGGTGTGTCACGTCCTATGGTGATCGTGAACCGTGATCCAAAATCAGGAAAATAAATGCCCCATTTTCCCTCGGAATTGAGTGCGTTCCGCCAAACGAGATGACTTGGTCACGTGCGGTCTTTACCGAAAGGTGCGCACCATTAATACAGACGTGTGGGATTTTGCGAAAGTTGATTTGGATGTGCGTGCACACCGGAATCAACGCGTATCCGTCGACAACGCCCCGTATCGGTCCTGTTCTAGAACTCGTTGTAACTTCGTGTACACACGTCGGATCGAAACGAAACTTACGTCATCGGACTCGTAGCAATACGCTGGTCCTGTGACCCAAGTTTGGTTCGATTCTGAGAACGTTGACAAAATCCCGTATCGTGGGTCCTGCGACTTTACTTGACGGGCGATTTTGTGATCGGCTCATCGGAATCCAGTTCTGGACGTTCCGTTGGGTTCGTATCATCGTTCTGGACTTGTTGACACTAAGTTTGACAAATTTGGAGAACTTTATTCCTGACACTTTTTTCGGTGCAGAGCGGCCCACATGTGGACCCCGCTTTGACCAGAAATTATTACTTTTGCCCCGGTGTCCAAATTAGACTCAAGGACAGGCGTTTCTAGCTATTTGATATTTTCTGAACCTGATGGTAATGTTTGTTTCAGCATCCGAAGATATTCCTGGAGATTTCATGAATACCAGAGCTGCAGTTGAAAACCAAACACCAGGCAAGTGTACCTTGCCAACATAGCAGTTTTGTTACTTATTTCCTTGACTTATTTATATATTGTTGTACATGCTTAACCTAGGACCGTGTGACTTTAATTAGCTTCCGATTAATAGTCGGGTGCCAACACCGTACGCGGAGTTGTGTAACGTCACCTAGACGTGGATACCGAGACCCTATACTTCTCGTGCTTGCATTATCAAGTACGTCATAACCCGGAACACTTGACACTATTCATGAGACAGAATCTTCCTGAGATATTCATGGTGATTCTGTATAGGATACAGGTTTCATGACATAGACATTATATTCTTAGATCTTATTATGACTTGCTGCATTAGTTTTGATCGTGCGTGTCATGGACATGAGATGTGTGATACATTGGGTGGGGAGAGACACACATGCTACATGCTGATTATATATATAAAACCCTTATTAATGCGGTGCTCAAGACTCTAAACCCGAGCTTGGCCCATTACGTGATATCACTGCTACCAGCTCCCCGACACAGAGCTTGTAGTAGTTTCAGCCTGAGTTCTAGTGATGCTCTCAACTTGCATATCACTTAGCTGGTTATATAGTTTACCCAATTGTTTTATTTATTATTGCACTGCTTTTTGGCTTGAGTTATTCTTTTACCTTTCTATGTCCCCTGAGGACCTGGATCCGGATTGTGTCTCCAGGTATAGCCGAAGAGATCTATCCCGAGGTATACGGGACATGAGCACACATTGGAGCAGTACCAGAACCCGAGGGCGAGATCGTGCCAGAGGACTTCTTCTGAGTATTGGCTTTATATACTCAGTTATTTCTGTTTCTAGTTACTTTATTTTTTGTCTATTGCATTGATGTATCAGACTTATTCTCGGGTTGTTCCCCGAGACACTTTTATTGAGATATGTTAGATTATATTTATTTGCATTTATTCTGGCATTTGATCTGTATTTATATTCTGTGGATGAGATTAGAATAGGTTGTGACTTGTATAATTGGACCTATTTATTGTTGTTACAGCTTAAGTACGCCCTGATGGATCCATTAAATTGGGTTGTCCATCGGTACATGCTACTGGCCATTGCCACTTGTCCAGTCCCTCGATATTTTGGGA
Source organism: Iris macrosiphon (assembly GCA_036927795.1). Classification (NCBI taxonomy): domain Eukaryota; kingdom Viridiplantae; phylum Streptophyta; class Magnoliopsida; order Asparagales; family Iridaceae; genus Iris; species Iris macrosiphon. The sequence continues at coordinate 140,069,333 of JAYESA010000018.1, read as the reverse complement.
CTGGGGCGTGACATTCCTTAATCTTTTGATTAAGCCCCAAGATTAGCAATCTCAAATCAAGATTCGAAGAAAAGTTGGAGAACACCCGTTTAAACCTTCTCGACACAAGTTTTAACGAACTTGAGAAGTTTGACGGGGAGCATTACAACGTCTGAAAGAGAAATGTCACGTCACTACCCCATTTCCAGAGCTGGGTATTTTTTTTTTTTTTTAATTTGGTTAATTGTGTATTATTTATAATTAATTGTATTTGTATTTAATTAGTGATTGTATTATTTTTCTATTGATTATTTTAGGGTTTTGGCTAGCCTGGACCCATGTCAGACCTTAGTGGACCCATGTCCGACCTAACCCACACCCGTGTGAGACCTATTTTTGGGTTTAGAATATTTATTATATTTTATTTTAGTTAGTTGGAGAGATTAGGAGTTAGTTTGAGTGCTTTTGGAACCCAAAACCCAAAACCTAAGTTAGGAGAGGGCATTTTGGGTATTTTGGACTTTTGCATTATTGTAAACCCCTTCTTATTCTTGTGTGGCCGGCCCCAACCTTCCCAGACCCGATCAAACCACAGCCCCCCTCTTCTTCATCACTTCTTCTTCTTCTTCTTCTTCTTCTTCTTCACTCCTTCTTCTTCTTCCTTTCTTCTTCCAATTTTTCCCACTTCAAGTAAGTATTACCATTTTCTTCTCTTTCTTCTTCTATTTCTTACTTTTATGTGAACCCTAACCCTACATTTTTTCCTAACCTAGGTGGGTAGAGCTTAGATTTGGTGTTGGAGCTTGGATTGGAAGCTTGGTGTGGTGGATTTGGAGTGAATTGGAGACTTTGGCCTTGGGATTCCAACTCCCAAGAGGTAAACCCTAACTTTCCCCTTACTAATTACTCTAATATAGTGTAATTAGTAGTTTAGAACTTTCCTAGACCCTAAGCCTACCCGTGCGAGAAAGTTGGAACTAGTTTGGTTGTGTTTGAAGACTTTGACACTAGGTTTTGTGTCAATTTTGGGTGAAATCCAAGATTGGCAAATTTTGGGTGATGCCCTAGGTTAGACGGACCTAGGTAGACGTTGTCGGGTGTCTTGAGGGTTAGTGCGTGTCTCCGTTCGGACACGTGAAGTCGTGTCGCGGAGAAACGGGCATTTCAGGCATTTTTGGGGTTTTCGTCGTCGTCGGTTCTAAGTGCGTGCGCATTTTTGCCACGGATCTAGAATTGACGAGTTAGCATTTTTTTTCTAGGATCTATTCATCGTTTAGAACCCGTGGGTAAATTTTGGGCCGATTTCAAGTTGGTTTGGTGTGCGTTTCAGGAGGTTTTTTGAACCGCACATCACGTGTTCGTCGAAATGACCGAACGACCATTTTGACTTGGTTTCTTAGTTTTGGGCTTGTGCGCGCGTTGGATTAGCTTCGGGGAGTGTGTGCTAGAGTTCTCGGGTTATATTATATATATATATATATGTGTTTGTGCATGTAGGGGTCGTTGGGCGTGCGTTGGTGGGGTGTTGTGTGTTGTGTTGTGTGTTGTGTATGTATGTATATATATGTGTATATATATAAATGTGTGTGTGTTTCTATATATATATATGTGTATGTGTATATATATGTTTATGTGTGTATAGTTGTGTGTGTGTAGTTGTGTGTGTGTTAGTGTGTGTGAGAGTGTGTGTGTGAGGGTGTGTGAGAGTGAGTGTGTGTTTGTGAGCGTGTGTGTGTTTGTGAGCGTGTGGTTATAGATATATATATCTATATAGGTATATTTATATATGTATGAGTGTATATATATATATATATATATATATATATATATATATATATATATATATATATATATATATATATATATATATATATATATATATATATATTTGTGTGTGTGAGTGTGAGTGAGTGTTTGTATATGTATGAGTGTGTGTGTGTGTGTGTATATATATATATATATATATATGTGTGTGTGTGTGTGTGTGTGTGTGTGTGTGTGTGTGTGTGTGTATATATATATATGGGTTTGTGTGTGTATTTATATATAGTAGTGTAGATATATATATGTATATATGTTGGTGTATATATATATATATATATATATATATATATATATATATATATGTGTGTGTGTGTGTGTGTGTGTGTACCTATATGTATTAGTGTGTGTGTGTGTGTGTGTATACATATATATAGTTGTGTGTATATATATATGTATGTATGTTGGTGTGTGTATATATATATGTGTGTGTGGTCGTGTGTATGTGTGATTGTGTGTGCGTGTTTGTGTGTGTGTGGTCGAGCGAGAGGAGCTGCAGGCGCCGCAGCGTAGAGCGAGCGAGCGAGCGAGCGCAGCAGCAACAGACGCTCGTGGCGCCGCGGAGCGAAGCAGCAGCAGCTGCGCTCAGGCGCAGCATCGCCGCGGCAGCACGCAGCAGCGCTCAGGCGCAGCAGCACCAGCAGCAGGGCAGCGGTAGCGCGCGGTTTCAGCTCGCGCGCGCGCTCGATCCAGTTTCCCCTCTCCCCCTTCTTTATATATGTATATATATATAGAGATATTAGTATAGATACATGTATATGTAGGTGAATATATATATATATATATATATATATATATATATGATATGTGAGATGGATAATAGATATTAGATAGATAGATACATAGATAAATAGTTAGATAGATAGTTAGTTAGATAGATACTAGATAGTTAGATAGATAGATAGATATTAGAAAGATAGATAGATCTATATGTATAGATATATATACATATAGCTAGCTAGATATATGTTATAGCTAGATAGAGGTATAAATACTAGATATAGATATATATGTATTTGAGAGTGGGTATAAGGTATATATATGTGTGTTTGTGGATATATATATATATGTAGATATCTAGGTATATGCATATATGCATATGTGTGTGTATATATATATATATATATAGTAGCCTATATACATAGCTAGGTATATATCTATAAGCATAGTTAGTTAGTTAGAAGGGTAGTTAGTGAGGGTTTAGAGAGGTATCTCAATACCTTGAGATACCAAAGTATCTCAATACCTTGAGATATCCAAGGTATTGAGTTTCTAGCGGGGTTTTTGAGCAATTGCCTAGGTTTGAGTTTAGAGATAGCTTTTTATGTATATATGTATATAATTATGCGTGCTAGCATAGGTTTTAGCGGGTATAGGCGGGGTGCGTAGCCTAGGTCGAGGTATCGGATACTGAGAGTATCCCGATATCTCAAGGAGGCGAGTTTGAGGGTTTATTAGCTTAATGACCTAGTTTTGACCTAGAATTTTAGGGGCACCCTAGTTTGACCTAGAGTTGACCGTAGTTGACCCAGTTGACCACCAAAGTCAACTTTTGACCTAGTTTGACCTAGGGTTGACTTTTTGAACCAGAGTTGACTTTTTGACCCAGATTTCACCGGTTTGATCCGTTTGACCTAGAACGACCCTAAAAGGCTATTTTAGTTATTTTATATCTGTTTAACTCATTAGAAATCTGTTTAACCTTGCTTTTCGTAATAGGTCCTTACGATACCAGTTTGGATCGCCAGTTGCTCAGGACGTCAGGCGAGTACATTCTCTGATAGTTTTTATTATCTGATGATTATTATGATTCAGTTTCTAGTATAGTATCATCTGATTTTCTGGTACGACACGGACTGGTATTTCTGGATTCATTTACTTGCGACACGTATTTTTTCATGTTTCTGGCCTCTATTCTGGAATCACTACTGGCATCACCTACAGGCATCACTACATGCATCACTTATATTTCAGGCTGAACTCATACTTGATTTACGTGTCGGGTCTTGGATTCACTTGTACTAGTCGGGGCAGGGAAATACTCGACTAGACATGTAAACATTCCTATCTGGAATCATCAGGAATCACCCCCCTCTGGTCTAATCTAGAATGATAGCAGCCGCGCACCCAGTGCGCGGTGAGCCGTACTTACCCCTAGCCGTTTATATGTCGAAACAGGTATTTCAAAGACACGAGTTCATTCTTTATAGTCTAGACTCACTTGCATTTCTTGCTGGTCTCACTTATAGTTTCTGGACTTGACTCTTTACATGTATTTCATGCTGGACTCACTACACGTTCTTGTGCACAGACTTGATCTTAGTTTAGATTTCTTGTATCCTGCAGTCTTTACTATCTTGCTTCTGATATCTATGCATCTTTACCTTTATGCACCAGTTATATATATTTCCTTGTTTCATACTTTATTTCATTCTCCTTGCTATTTGCTATAACTGTTTTATAGTTTTTATCATTTAACTGGAACTGCTGTTAGAGGTATACTTTCTCCTGTCCTGACTGGACATATTTTTTCCAGAGTATCCGGAGGATTGGTGTCCGACGTTTTATGGACCTCAGCCTGTCGATGGTGCAGACAGGGACCCTCTAGTTTAGGAGTAATTTCCGGGTTGGTAGCCGGGGTCACTAGGACCTTGTTATTGTTTTTATTAGCTTTTAGCACCGAATTTGTCTCCGATTTTGGATTTGAGACCTTGTATTGTATATAATTTTGGATGATGTATTATTATTATTGATGTTGTGGTTGTTTTTAGTTACAGTTGTTTAGACTTTGTAGTTGTTAGCCTTCTGTGTTATCTTATCATGCTTAGATTCGTGATTGAGTACTCGTGATTATCATTATGATATTGCTCCTCCGTTTGGAGTTGAGATCTTGAAAGGTTTATATATTGATTGCGTAAGATTGTTAGCTAGATAGTTGACCTAGACAGCATTCTACCGCCGATGCTGCGGCGTAGGCTGGATGTACCCACGACTCATGCCCGATTTTTCGGGTGTGGGTCGTGACATGTCAGCCTTAATCTTCAACTCATAAGCGTAGACTATGTGTTGACAGATCCTGAGCCTATTATTCCAGGGTTAATAATGCTACTATACGGGCAATTGGTACTGCAATTATAGTATCCCGCTCCGCATAGGTACTATGTACAAGTGATATCGCTTTGCTTGATCAAGCAAAATCCTTCTCGAAGATTTCCCGATCGAACCACAAGACGATTGATCTAAGTGAGTGGACAGAACTTCATTCTCTGATTCTTGCACGCCTTAATAATGAATCTAATTTTTTGCATTGCTTGTTTGCTTAATAAGATAGTGTCCACATTGAAAATGATAGAACGAGAACCTGTATGCTTAATAAGATAACTTGTATGCTTATTAAAAAGGAGATAGAAACTTGCCATACTAAGTCAAGATAGAAAAGAAATATTGCATGCTTAGTTACACTAACACCGCTATCAAACGAACCCTTGCCATGCTAATAAGATAAGTAAAGGAATTTCTTGAACAAGTTCCTTTGTCATATGGTAAGTAAGATATAATTATATGCTTTAGTAAACAGAGATAGAAGAACTACTTTCATGCTTGCATACTTAGAGTTTTCTCGCCCATTTTCTATCGTACCGAAAGCGATAGATATTGCATGCTAGTTGTTATAAAATTGATATCGTGCTTGCTAATATATATTTTGCTTGTCTGTTTTGCTATATCAAACTGCTATAAGTCTTTGATTCGTATAATCAAAGACTAATAGTGCGTCCTGAGGTACGACCCTTGTGATCTAGTGGGGTATGCTATTAGTTATGTGAAAGATATGTTTTGCTTGACCAAATGTGTTTTGCTTGATCATTTGCTTGCTTGAATTATAGATGATTCATGTCATTGCATTTATCTCGAACAACTTTTGCAAAAGGGTCATCTCTCGAACGGTTCCTGGGGTACTGGAAATTGGTCCGTCCGGAAGAGATTTTGTTGCATCCTGAGGATACGCTCCTTCGGGATCTAGTGGGGTGTTTTGTCTATTAGTGTTGTGCGGAACCCATGATGTCACAACTGCTAGTACTCATGTATTTTGGTGAAGTGCTGAACCTTGAGTCACAGCTGTCGACACATGCGCGTGCTAGTGCAGAGCTGAACCTTGAGTCACCGCTGCTAATCATGGGACTACCCATGGACCATCATGTAGTTAGGACGCATGCTAGGTTAGCCTTCTTGTATACATAACTATTTGATGCAGAGACGGACATGAAATAGAACATATATGTTTATGCAAATTATTGCTAACTTGTATGTCTGTTGCAGGGATAACCGTTCAGCCATGGGTAAGGATCAATAAATAAGTGATCACTTATATTTTTTTATGTTCCTTATCATAAATGCTAAATGAGACATATCTGTTTTACTTGAATATGCTGCTGCCCCTATTGCATTGAATTGAATAGTCCACTTGATGCACTTGTCTTGATTCGAGATGAACAATCCACTAGAATAACTTGTGTTCCTAAAGAGTTAGTAAATATGGTGCACGATATATGATGCACACTGCACGATAGAACACTGTTCTGATTGTATGCTTAAATATTTGAATATGCAAACTGTTTCCAAAGCTATATTTTTAAAAGAAGTAAACTGACTCTAACCCTGTACTGCATGAAATGAACCTAGGTAAAAGTAGCAAGATCACTAGTAATATAATATTTTGCCACATGCTTACTTAGTGTTGGTTTCGAGAAATATTGCTTCTGTTTGTTGATTTTATACTCACCAGTACTTTCTTCAAAGTGCTCACCCACCAACAGTTTGATGGTTCGCAGGTGCTGGATCATCAGAGGAAGCGACAGCCGTGCCTCGGACTGGATGTTCACGTCATTCTAGAGGCCATCTGATAGATGTTCATGTCATTTTCCACGGACTGGATACCCAACCAATAGTACCAGTCACCGCCACTACCAGCTCCAAAGTGATTTTATGTATTAATGATACTGTACTGTGTTGTTGTACTTACTATGGTAATGTAGTTTTGGATGAATCAATTGTACTTATTATTTTACTTTATATTTGGACTCTGTGTTTGTGATTACTTTATGTGTATTTATTGTGAGACTATATTATCTTTATTTTACATAATATTTGTATTCTTGTGATTATATTTTCTTTATTTTGTTTTTTGTATATAACAGGTTTATATATAGCAGGTTTATTTAAAATTAAAAAATTATACACAATGACGAAATAGGGATGGACTAATGACGGAAACCTAAAATATTTTATCCTCATTGATGGAATAGCACAAAATTTTAGAATTTTTTTATCGCTATTGGAATAAATTGTGTATATATATTACACAAATTTATCCCTATAGTGACAGAGATGTCTATATTTCGTCGTTATACTATCGTCCTTATTGTCTCTATATCCTTCGCTACCTCAATGACCGATGTTATGTTGGTTGGCATTTCTGTTGATGAGCTAGGCAACCAATTCATTTGACCACTATTACGTCGCTAACTATACATCGCTAATCCATCTACAGTCAGTTGTATACTGACGTCTTAGCGACATAATTTGATTAGCGACCTTCATGATCTCGATACATTTTTTCGTCGGTCTTCCGTCGGTATTGCTGTTTTAGTAACGAATTTCTAAAATTTTGTGCCAAAAAATTAGCGAATTCGTGTATAATAACGAGATTCATTCATCTACATATTTAAGTACTTTGTCAAATAGGTGAGAAGAATACATCAATAAAGAATTTGGCAAACCAAATTCATAGAGTTTACAATAAATTTGGGAAGCAATTACAGACGGCTAATACAAGATACAAAAAAAGACGGACAAGGGTCCAAGAGATGTAGGCATTGCCATTAGAGAGTTCTTGCAGACATTTCAGTAAGCTCCCTGAGGATTTGATCTCAATGACTTGCTTCCATGACTTACCAACTTGGACTTAGTAAACAAGTTTCTGTCAGGTCATATATACAAATTTTTTTCATGGTCTTTTCATTGAACAGATGTATTCCGCTACAATTATTAATAAGATATTTATTTTCATATATTATGTTGTGACTTTAATTATCTGCTTATTTCGACTGCGATTTCCTTGTTTTGAGATGAATTATCAATTGTGCACATCTATGCCTTGTACAAGTACAATTTCACGTCTAGTGACATTTTTTTGGTTCTACGAAACCATGACGTGACATGTCTTTTTCTACTGCTGGTACCGCTCTTTCTACTAATTTTGCTGGTCACACTCCTTATGTTGCTCCTGCTACTCATGTTGCTCCTTCTAATGCTACTCTCCCTTCCGCTCTTATCATTCTGGAGGCCATCCAACAGATGTTCACGTCATTTTTTAGGGTCTGGATATGCATCCAATAGTACCCATCACTGACACCGCCAGCTCCAAAGTGATTCTATGTATTGATATTGTACTGTGTTGTTGTACTTACTATGGTATTGTACCTTTGGCGAATCAATTGTACTTATTATTTTACTTTATATTTTGTTAGAAAAAGTTGTCGTTTTCTTATTGAAAACTTTGTGAATCAAAAAAAAAAAATTGATGTTACCGGCCTCTGGGGAAGTCGTACACGAATTACTGTCCTAAGAGTTGATTCGGGATATGTGTGCAGACGTTTCCCGAAGCTCCTAGTGGTAAAACCCCCGCACTACCGGTATCTCGTCGTCGCACACGACTCGGAGAGAATGATCAGGACTTAGCTCTGCCCAGAGCTTGGAGACGAGTAAAACGACGAAGAATGGACAAAATAATATGTTGGCAGCAAATTTTTGGAGAAATATTTCTGATGATGTTTACAAAGAAAAAACCACTCATATATAAGAATCCATGCAATATATAATGGTCTGAATTAATTTGCTATTAATTCAGCCATTACACAGACACATGGAGAATGAATCTGGACACTTAAAGTATTAACGGTTCAAAAATAAATAGTAACGGACAAATTTATTTCCAACGTTCAGAATATTAAACGGAAAAAATTGAAGAGGAGCAAAAAGAATTTTAGGGTCTCAGCCCGAACCCAAAGAGGAAATCAAATCAGCATTCGGCATCCGCAAATGTGGGCGCGTACCCGCACCCGTTACGCATGCCGAACCAAACCGAGCCAAGCCGGGCCGGGCGGCGGCGACGGTGTGCGCGTGTGGCCCAAGGGGTTCTCCACACAACATCTTTAAGAAAGCAATGAAGAGGAAATAATATATACACACAAGGAGGGGTTGGCCTATCCGATGTGGGACTAAAGTGAAGTTGGTTTTTTGAGCAATGGTACAAACAATCCCCCCCCCAAAAAAAACCAAGTTCCAAAACAGAGATAAGAGTGAAGTAAATAGAGAGAGAGAGAGAGAGAGAGAGAGAGAGAGAGAGAGAGCATCTGGGCAGTAAAATACTATGCATAGATAAGATGGACTACAACCTTGAATCTCACGTAGTGACTATTGCCTTAATCTGAAGAAGTGCTTGATGGACTATGCCTTGAATCAGACTTCTTGAACCAGATTTAGAAAAATAGCACACATAGTACGCTAGAGGTCCTTGGTCTATCGGGTGGCCCTTTTAAATGGCCATGCGCACTTTTCCATATTCATGAGAGTTGTCTGGGATCGCCCTGTCCCATAGTCGTGGCCTTCATGACCTTTCATATAGGTAAGTCCTTAATGATTGGTGATATGAATCAACCCAGCATTACAGTTTGGACCTATTAAGAGTTTAACCTCATCCTAACCATATCACACAGGAACACTGTCACCATAGGGATGGGGAGTCATTATACACATGTACAGCCGCTTGGGCTTTATTTTAATGTGACTTTAATCTCGAGTCAGTGTTCCATAAAGTCACCTAAGTTCAGCTTGTTTCTACCCATTGAACCGGCTTCTTGGGATCTTCAGTCAGACTCGGTTCGGTTGCCACTGCTGGTGACTATTATGGGCTTAACCCCATCCCCCTCGATGATTCTAGGATCAAAGTCCTAGATAGACCCTTCATCAAGTGATCTGCAAGATTCTTTTCTGACTTTATATAGTCAAGAACCACGTATTTGCCTAGTAGACTTTTTATTGACTTGAAGCGCAGTTGCAGGTGCCTGTTCATCTTAGCATTCACAGAATCATGCTTTAGTAGTTCAATAACAGATTTATTATCATAGTTTATAGAAATTGCAGGAACATGAATAAGAGAAACATGTATATGCATAATAAGATTTTTAAGCCATTCAGCTTATGTGCAAGTTGTATCTAAAGCTATCATTTTGGAGTCCATTGTACTCCTAGCTATGATAGTTTGCTTACAAGAGCCCCAGAAGATTGCAGCTCCTCCTAGAGTAAATACATATCTAGTAGTAGATTTTATATCATGTGAGTCAGTTACCCAGTTTGCATCTGAATAACCTTCTATGATATCAGGGTGCCTAGAAAAATAAAGTTTGTAATCTAGGGTGCCCTTGAGATATCTAAATACCCTATCCAAGGCAGTCCAATATGACTGATTTAGGTTACTGGTATATCTACTTAGTCTCCCAATAGCAAATGCAATATCAAGTCTTGTCCTGTTTGTTATATACATAAGGGAGCATATCATCTGTAAATATTTATGTTGTTCCAAAGGTGATCCTTCATTCTTTTTTAGTACAATACTGCTGTCATAAGGAGTAAGGACAGGTTTCATATCAAATAACTCAAACTTTTTTAGCATTTTTTAATTGAATGTACTAAAGATAGAGTATAACCCTCTTTTCCTTTGGTCACTTGCATTCCTAAAATTAAGTTGGCTTCTCCTAGGTCTTTCATATCAAACTGGCTAGATAAATAGTTCTTTGTAATATTTATCAATTCCAGTGATGAACCTAGGATAAGGATGTCATCTACATACAAGCATAAAATGACACAACTTTTACATGTACCTTTAGAGTATATACATTTGTCATACTCATTTGACCATATTCATAAATTACTTTGTCAAATTTATTGTGCCATTGTTTGGGAGCTTGTTTCAATCCATAGAGGGATTTTACTAGTCTGCAAACTTTCTTTTCTTGACCTTTAGCAATAAAACCTTCAGGTTGGTCCATATAAAGTTCTTCCTCTAGATATCCATTCAAAAATACTATCTTTACATCCATTTGATGGATTAGCATATCATGAATGGATGCTAAGGCCAAGAGAGTTCTAATAGATGTGATCCTAGCTACATGAGAGTAGGTATCAAAATAATCTAACCCTTTCTTCTGGGTAAAACTCTTAGCAACTAATCTAGCTTTGTATTTCTCTATAGTACCATCGGCTCTGAGTTTCTTCTTGAAAATCCACTTACAACCTATTGGTTTATTGCCTAAAGGTAGATCTATTAAGAACCAAGTGTTATTCTCCATGATGGAGTTGTATTCACTGTTAATGGCTTCTTTCCAGAAGGGAGCATCAGGAGACGACATTGCTTCTTCATAAGTTGAGGGATCACCCTCTATCAAAAAGGTTTAGAATCCTTCTCCTAAATTTTTTTTCAATCCTATTCCTTTAGACCCCGTCTAGGTTCTAAGTCTTGTTCAGATTGTGAGCTCAGTATTTGGACATGAGAACTAGTAGAGGGTATGGAGGAAGAGATTGAACTTCTATCCTTAAAAGAAAATATATTTTCAAAGTAAATTGTATCTCTTGCTTCTATAATGGTATTGTTAGAGATTTTATTTACTTCTGAGTGAGTCACTAGAAATCTATTTGCATAGCTGTCTAAGGCATATCCTATGAAAATAGCGTCTACAGTCTTAAGACCAATCTTCCTCTTTTTAGGTTCGGGAATTTCGACTTTAGCAAGGCATCCCCAAACTCTAAGATAATTAATCCTAGGAGCTCTACCTTTCCAAAGCTCATAGGGAGTCTTATCTTTTGTCTTACTAGGAATCCTATTAAGAATGTAACAGGCAGTTAAAAGGGCTTCTTCCCACAAGTTATCAGGAGCACCAGAGCTGAGAAGCATGGCATTCACCATATCTAACAGAGTGCGGTTCTTGCGTTCAGCAACTCCGTTAGACTGAGGTGGATATGGAGCAGTTACCTCATGAATTATTTCATGTTCTTCACAAAAATTAATTATTTCGTTTGAGGTATATTCTCCACCACGATCAGATCTAAGGATCTTAATCTTTCTTTCTAATTGATTCTCAGCTTCAGATTTGTAGACCTTAAATTTATCTAGAACTTCATATTTGGTTTTGAGAAGGAAGATATAACAATACTTTGAATAATCATCTATAAATGTAACAAAGTATTTTCTACCGCCTCTGGTCAAAATCCTATTTGAGTCACATACATCACTATGGATAAGTTCTAGAAGGTCAGAATTTCTTTCTACAGATTTGAAAGGTAATTTAGTGTGTTTAGCTTGAACACAAATCTCACATTTGTGTTTGTCATCTATTGGAGTCTTGAGAATAATATCTAAAGTCATCATTCTTTTAATAGAACCTAGGTTCACATGACTTAGTTTGCCATGCCAAATATTTAAAGATTCTATATTAGAGACAATGAGAGAACAATCAGAAATTTTATTCATTGTGCTTAAAATGAAAAGACCGTCTTTTACAAAGCCTTTTCCTATAAAGGAGTTATGCTTAGAAAATACTACTTTATTTGCCTCCATTACAATTTTGTATCCTGAGGCTACAAGAAGGGATCCACTAACTAGATTTCTCCTGACAGACGGCACATGAAGAACATTATGAAGAGTTAAGATTTTTCCTGATGTCATCTTCAGGTCAACTTTTTCTCTTCCAATAATTTGTGCCGTTGAGCCATCTCCTAGGGTCACACCTCCTCCACTTGATTCCTGATAGTTTGAAAAATAGGAGCGATCAAACGAAACATGAACATTAGCTCCAGAATCCAACCACCAATCATCAGAATGGTAAAATAGGTTAATAAAGGATTAAAAGCTTAGAGACCTGAAGGAACTCGAAGAACCTTTGTGAATCATGTTTGCTTCTAGTCTAACTGAGCCCTTTCCTTTGTAGGAGGTCTGGACAGCTTTCTTCTTCCTATGGTAGCAGTTGATTGCCATATGGTTTATTTTACCACACACAAAATAAAATCTCTTTTGATTCTGAGTCTGACTGAAGTTTCTAAGTTTATGGTCTTGGTGATGATGGTTAGGCTGAAAGTTTTTCTTCTTCTTGAAGAAATTCTTTTTGGATTTATAATGAAAATTAGATTTGGATTTTTTTTGGCCTTCTACAACGTTTACCTTAGCTTTAGATTCAGTCTTATGCTTAGACCTCAATCTAATTTGTTCTTCGGTTATAATTTTCTTCAGGACTTGATTGTAGGTAAGATCTCCTTGTGTATGGATAAGTTCCTTAGTAATATCAGACCAAGAGGGAGGTAACTTGTCTATTAGACATGCTATTTTATGCTCATTGGAGAAATATGTACCTTTGGCTTGAATATGCCTAAGGTATTCTTGGAATTCATGGAGCTGGTCATTCATTGGCTTGTTATCTACCATAAAATACCTATTAAAGGTTGAAGAATTAAATATTTCTATTCCGGCATCATCACAGCCATATTTATCTTCCAAGGCTTTTCAAAGTTCTTTAGCGCTCTTGTATTCAAAAAATATATCATACAAGGATTCAGATAATGCGCTTAGAATTCTATGAAAGCAGTAAAAGTCTATCTCTTTAGGGGTTTTTGGTTTCGAGGAGGTGGACACTCCTATGTCAGACTCAGTATCATCAGAATTATTTGTGATGGGTGTTGACCCATCAATGGCTGAAATAAGTCCTAAGGTCGTGAGCCAAAATTTCATTTGGCTCTGCCATCTTTTAAAGTATGAGCCATCAAACTTAACAGGTTTTGCAGTAGAGGATTCCTCCTTACCAGTCATGTTTGCAGTCTGAAAAATATAAATTTATTTAATAACAATGTCTAAGATAATAGTTTAGGTGGTCTTTGCTAATCAATCTTAAAATCTTTAGTTTTTCAAGTGTTGATCAACTCAGGTTAGCTGTAGGGGCCGGTTTTCAGCTAGCGGCGGTCCGAAGACTCTTAAGTACCGTGTCGCTTAGGGCTATTTACTCCCGGTTGACAGAAGGACCCTTTCGGCTTGTGCCCGAGTTTGCCTCTACTTTAAAATTTTAGATTTAAAGATTTTATTTGTAATTTTCTTTTTACTAAACTATTTTCTTTTGGTCCTACATTGCTTTGAAAATACTAAGTGATTATTTATGTTACAATTGAAAGAAATTTTGTGATAAAAATATTGCAATTGACAAAATTATCAAATGTGCTAACAATTTTTAAAACACTTTTAGCAAATTTGTAATTTGACAATATAGTAAGCAACTTGATAAGTAAACAAATAAATCAATTGAGAAAATAAAGCAAATTGCTAACAACTGTTTTGAGTTAACGATTATGATCAAAAGACAAATATTAAATATGGTTATTTGCTATGGTAAATATTAAGCAAATTGAATTTTCTAGATTAAAATTTAAACTACTGTAACTTAACAATATTGGCTACAGTAAAAATAATTTTCTACAAGTTAAAACTTGCTGTAGTCAAATTTTTTTAAATTTTCAATTGATAAATTATCAACTATGCTACAGTAACTAATAACTTTTATTTATTAATCAACTTTGTTCCAGAAAATTTTATATTACTATGACAATAATATGTTGCTACAATTATATGAATTAAGCAATGCCCAAACAAAAAATTTCGGTTATGTAGCAAGAATAGGCAACAAATATTAACCTAACTGATGAGAAATATATATATAATAAACGGTTAATTTTTTTTCTTTACGAATCAACTCTTAGATTATTAGAAAAAGTTGTCGTTTTCTTATTGAAATCTTTGTGAATCAAAAGAAAAAAAATTGATGTTACCGGCCTCTGGGAAAGTCGTGCACGAAGCACTGCCCTAAGAGTTGATTCGGGATCTGTGTGCAGATATTTTCTGAAGCTCCTAGTGGTAAAACTCTCGCACTACCGGTATCTCGTCGCCGCACATGACTCGGAGAGAATGACCAGGACTTAGCTCTGCCCAGAGCTTGGAGACGAGTGAAACGACGAAGAATGGACGGAATAATATGTTGGCAGCAAGTTTTTGGAGAAATATTTCTGATGATGTTTACAAAGAAAAAATCACTCATATATAAGAATCCATCCAATATGTAACTGTCTGAATTAATTTGCTATTAATTCAGCCGTTACACAGACACATGGAGAATGAATCTGGACACTTAATGTATTAACGGTTCAAAAATAAATAGTAACTGACAAATTTATTTCCAACGTTCAGAATATTAAACGGAAAAAATTGAAGAGGAGCAAAAAGAATTTTAGGGTCTCAGCCCGAACCCGAAGAGGAAATCGAATCGGCATTCGGCGCCCGCAGATGTGGGCGCGTACCCGCACCCGTTACGCGCGCCGAACCGAACCGAACCGAGCCGAGCTGGGCGGCGGCGCGCGCGTGTGGCCCAAGGGGTTCTCTACACAACATCTTTAAGAAAGCAATGAAGAGGAAATAATATATACACACAAGGAGGGGTTGACCCATCCGATGTGGGACTAAAGTGAAGTTGGTTTTTTGAGCAATGGCACTAACATATTTGGACTATGTGTTTTTGATTACTTTCTCCGTATTATTATGTGACTATATTATCTTCATTTTACTTTATATTTGTTTCTTTTTATTATATTATCTTTATTTTGTTCTGCGCATATATCACATTTATGTGTATAGCAGGTTAATTTAAAACTAAAAATATTTACCCATACAACAACGAAATATCGGCGGTATAGGGATGGATATCGACACACTAATGACAAAAACCTAGAATTTTTTTCCCTCGGTAATGGAATAGCGACGAATTACTGAAATTTTTTTATCGCCATTGGGATAAATTGTGTATATGATACACAAATTTATTCCTATAGTGACGGTGGATGTTGGTATTTCGCTGTTATACCATCTTCCTTATTGTCACTATTTTCGTCACTACCTCATTGAAGGATGTTATTTTGGTTGGCATTTCCATTGCTGAGCTAGGCCATCGATTCATTTGACTGCTATAACGTCGCTAAATATCCATCGCTAATTTGTCGGTAGTCCGGCAAATACCGACATCTGTGCGACATAATTTGATTAGCGACCTTCATGTTCTCGATATTTTTTTTTTCCTCGGTGTCCCTTCAGTATTATATTGGTATTATTGTTTTTTTTTTAGCGATGCTTGGTATTTGTTTTAGCGACGAATTTCTAAAATTTAGTGACAAAAATTTAGCGAATTCGTGTACAAGTCCGTGATTCATTCATCAACATATTTAAGTACTTTGTCAAAGAGGTCAGAGAAGAATACATCAATAAAGAATTTGGCGAACCAAATTCATAAAGTATACAATGAAGTTGGAAAACAATTACAGAAGTCTAATACAAGACAAGTGGCCGAGACATGTGGGCATTGCCATTAGAGAGTTATTGCACACATTTTTCACTAAGCTTCCAGAGTGAATATGATTGTATATGATACACAATTTTTTCATCGCTATTGGAATAAATTGTGTATATGTTACACAAATTTATCCCTATAGTGACGAAGGATGTCGGTATTCCATCGCTGTATCAGTCGCTACCTCATTGACGGATGTCATTTTGGTTGACATTTCCGTTGCTGAGCTAGGCAATGAATTCATTTGACCGCTATCACGTCGATAAATATCCATCGCCAATTTGTCGGTAGTCAATGAAATACCAACGTCTTAGCAACGTAATTTGTTAAGTGACCTTCATGTCTCTCAATGGCATATTTCATCGGTATTCCGTCGGTATTAGTGACGAAAATTTAGCGAATTCGTGTACAATAGTGTGATTCATTCATCTACATATTTAAGTACTTCGTCAAAGAGGTCGGAGAAGAATACGTCAGTAAAGAATTTGGGGAATCAAATTCATAGAGTTCACAATGAAGTTGGGACCCAATTACAGAAGACTAATACAAGGTACAAGAAAATGACGGACAAGGGGCGAGACATGTGGGCTTTGCCATTAGGCCCATTAGAGAGTTCTTGCACCCATTTTTTCGCTAAGCTCCCTGAGGGATTTGATCAAAGACTTGCCAATCTTGGACTCGGTAAACAAGTTTCTATCGGGCCATAGTGTTTTCTTTGAATGGTTGTTGACATTAAAATCCCAAGTCAATGAGGAAGCGTCCATGATCTCTCCATCTCCTCCCCAAGAAAACTCCTCCCTCCCGATCAACGCTACCACCAAATCCATCGTTATATCAAGCCAGAGCCTCCCCACACATATGAACTCAAAATGGATTCGCCCAACCACAACGAAAACTCCGGCCGCGCCGAATCTGTAGCCCTCAAGATCTTCGCCAGCATCATCATAGTCATGGCCGTGCTCATAGCCATCAAGTGCCTGCGCCGCCTCGCCGACGGTCCCCCTCCTCCTCCCCGCGGCGTATCCAGAGCCAGCACGATGATGATGACGGCGTCCCTCGACAGCTCCATGTCCACCGCGGTGGTGGCTCCGTCGAGCATCGTCACGTCCCTCCCGACCTTCGTGTACGCCGCCAAGTCCTCCGAGGAGAAGCTCGAGTGCGCGGTGTGCCTGACCGAGTTCGAGGAAGGCGAGGAGGGGCGGGTGCTCCCGAGCTGCTGCCACAAGTTCCACACCGAGTGCGTCACCCAGTGGTTCCAGTCGAACTCGACGTGCCCCCTCTGCCGGTCCTCCGTCGAGCTTCCGGTATGAGGATATCTGTGTCTCGTTCGCAATACGTGTCGGGAGTTCTTCAAAAAAGCACTTCTTTTTTTTCAACGTTTTTTGTAACTAAATATCTTGAATCCACAATACGGTCAGATTATTTGTTCTTGAGACTATTTTGTCGCTAATAGTAGTGATAATTTGTTTTTCTTTAAAGATTCAAATGTCAAAAAAAAAAAAAAAAAAATTGTCGAGACTACATATATAATGTATATGTTATTGCCGGTTACAAAAGTTCTTACAAAATCCAATTCGAAGATTACAAATAAAGTGGATGCAATCAAGTTGCTACAAAAAGAGACAGAAGGAAGAAAGCATGTTGGGGTCAGGACGGTCACTATGTCTTAAAGTAAAATTCGACCATTTTTCGTCGATCTGTTTCCACGAACCAGTAAGTTCAAAGTGTTGAACACTGTCCTGCTGGAACACTTGTCACGCTGGACCAGCAAGTCTTGTGGGCTAGTTCAATCTTGATGCTCCTGTCTGTCGCTGGATCAGTTGACCTTGTTGGACTCTACCGCACCACGTTGGAACTCGTTGGAACATCGCGCTGAACTGCACTGGAATGTGCTTGAACGACGCAATGACATGAAAAACGCTATCTAAAACATCGTGCTGAACTGAGCTGAAACACGTATTGAACGACACAATGATGCTCAAAAGCATTATCTCGTGCCCGATGCGTAAAAGTGTACCATTAAAGCGTCACTTTGAGACAATACAAAGATGTATCAAGATGTCAGACAACATTTCTGGTGGCTTGGGATGCAGAGGGAGATAGTAACGTTTGTCTCTCGTTGTTTGTTATGTTAGCATGTGAAGTCTGAGCAGTAGAGGTCGGCAAGGTTGTTGTAGCAGCTCCACATTCCGGAGTGAAAATGGAAGCACATTACGATATATTTCATGACTTGTTTACCTAGATCTCTGGCTAGTTGAGATGCAGTTTGAGTGATAGTTAATCGGCTCATGAAGGTGGCATATTTTCTCTGCTTCAGAGTGAGACAGTCTACCGGGTAGTTGGCAAAAATCTATATGAGGCAAATAATGAGACATCATGATGTTCCGATGAGCATTGTATCAGATTGAGACACCTGATTCATTTCTTATTTTTGGTAAATTTTATATCAGAGTCTGGGCACCAGGTTGACTTTTAGTACAATATACCATCCTCAAACAAATGGGCAGTCGGAGAGGACTCTTGAGGACATACTATAGTCTTATACTTTGGATTTTGGTGGATCTTCGAAAGATCATCTCTATTTGGTAGAGTTCTCTTATAATAATAGCTTTCAGACGAGCATTCAGATAACTCCGTTGGAGGTATTATATGGGAGGAAGTGTAAATCTTTTTTAGCATGATATTATGTTGGAGAGAGGAAGATGCTAGGACCAGAGATGATCACGCACACTTTAGAGATGGTCAGATTGATTAGAGAGCGTATTTGGGTTGCGTAGAATTAAAATCGACATTAGAAAAATTACCATCACATGCCTTTGGAGTTCAGTGTTAGCGACTATGTATTCCATTGGATTTTGTATATCCGAGGAGTCATCAGATTTGTGGTCAGGGAAAAGTTTAGTCCGCGATAAATCATTCCTTTTGATATTTGTAGAAGCATAAAAAATCTCTTATGCGTCATAGTCCCCATGCGTTAAAATTCAAGAGATGCATGACTTGTAGGACGCATAATGTCACTTCAGTCAAGTCAGAGCATTTATGACTTTGACAGCAATAATGTCCTAAAATGCCTTGATTCCGACGTTGACAATTGGCGTCAGTACCCACGTCACCGCCATAAATACTTTTGTCACTAGGTAGCAGTACAACACCACGTATATGTAAGATAAAGCTCTCCATGCGTCTCTGGCCCCATGCCTCCCAGACTCCAAGCGTTCCATGCGTCTTGTCACACCTCAGTCCCAAAATACATAGGACCAGGCCACGTGGCAATGGCCAGCTAATACGACTGCGAAGAATTTTTTAATTTAATGGACCCAACGAAGCGTACTACGCTGTCCTAAAATACTATCAAGTCTAATATGATATGCTAACTAGCAATAGGTAAACAAACAATATAATAATGACTGATGTAAGTGATGGTAAATAAAGTACAAGAGTCTGAATATCCACAATACATCTGGAATAGTCTGAAGGGGACAAACCCACTGAAATACAACGATAAAATAAGAGTACGAAAAGTAGTAAGATAACTAGAGCATCAACAAGCAAGATAAAGATATTCTAGCCCAAAGCAACGACGTACCCCAAATTACGGGAAATCCTCTAAAAATGCCTAAAAGTCCTCAACCATGAATCCGGTCTCCACTCCTGCTCCGTAGATGGTCGGGTACAAGTGCTCGTCCGGATCTGGAAACGAACCAGGTCCTCAGAGGGACGTACCAAGATACATAAAGTACATACCATAAAGTAAATATTGTATAAACTCGAGGGTGAACTAACCAGCTAAGTAAAATGCACTTGAAGACAACCTTGGTACGTATGGGTAGGTAAAAGGTATAAAGAGTAGCGTCAAGCCAGAAGCTAAGTATCTGGAATTAGCAGTAAACTGGATGCCAGAAGTATATGCTGACTACATCATCGATCATGATAGCGCGCAACTAGTAACCTCTATCGGATGTATCGACAAGCATATACGCCCATAACCGGGTAGCACATAGCCCATAATCGGGTAACACACAGCCCATAACTGGGTAACATTGAGGCTCACTACCCCGTAGTTTGCTATAAAACTACGGTAGCCAAATGTCTGTCCCATACGCCTACAAATTGTCTTTCCCGCCTAATGCCAATGTACAAGTCGCGAATACGATGTGAATATCTCATACTATAATGCAAGTGGCTAAAGAACTATACAACTATGCTAAATACCATCACACGTGCTACTCGCACCGATGACCAGTCATGTGCGTAAGCCTGTGTCCTATCATGAACTCACTATGTGACGTGAAATAATACGTGACAAAGGCTAGGAGTCATAATGATAACTCCACAACATTAGGTGTGTCCACTAGACACTAGGTCAAACACAAGTCCTAACGTCAACGTCTTCGTTGATTGCACCCGAGTTATTCTAAGACGCGCACATTTATGTAATATTTAAAGCAATATGTGAATTATAATAACTGAATTTAAACAGTATAACAAGGCAAGGTATACTTGCCTGGAACTCCGATGTGAGCAAGTAGGTATCCGAAACCTGCAACCAAGGTAGAACCGTCCTAGGTGCCTATGTATAAAATAACAATATATCAATCACTATATTACGCTACACTAAGCATACAAAAGTGTACAATATACACAACATATTGAGTCACAAGCATTCTAACTAAGCAGGTTGGCTAGGGTTGACTAGTTAAGGACCAAGAAAGTGTACAAATACTAAGTCTACTCGTCACACAATATCTATAAGTCCTCCAAATGGATAATTTCTCATATGACACAATCACGGTAACATCTAGGATTTCTGTAGGTGCTGAGTTGCACCTCTAAGACATAGGTTACTAGTGTTCACTCTCTAGATCTTCGTGCATAAGTATATAAAATATCCTCTAATACTACTAGCAAGTATCTACATAACCCGATGTTAGGGTCTCTCATTTATTTAAATAAACCATCATCATATCCTCTAATATTTATGCACAACAACAAGTGCCCACAACCAAATGACAAATTACATCTACTTTTGCATGTACACTAACATGGCATTCTAATTTGTTAAACTTAAAATTCCTAACTTCCCCACAAGTGCACAAAACTAATTTAAGCAAGAATTTAAACTTACACTTTGCACCTATGTCCGTTCCAATCAAAATTGGAGACAAAATTTTGACCTGTTTCGTGCAACCCAATTTATGAAAATAATAAATTCTAAGTCTACTATATCCATGACCCTTGTGTCACTCTCAATTGAGACCCCATGCACTTCCAATTTATTAAATTACACCTAGGACACAATTTCTATTTGATTTGGAGTAACCGACTCAACCTAACCAAAAACTAGACCAGACACTAACCCAAACCATGTTATGCCCCATAAGTGCATAGCCCACCACTTAAAACCATGTCACACCCCAGTCTCAAAATAAACGGGACCAGACCACGTGGCAATGACCAGCTAATACGCCTCCGAAGAATTTTCTAATTTAATGAACCCAACAAAGCATATTACACTGTCCTAAAATACTATCAAGTGAAATATGCGATTCTAACAAGCAATAGGTAGACAACTAATCTCATCCACAAAAATAATATATTAATGACTGATGTAAGTGCTGGTAAATAAAGTACAAGAGTCTGAATATCTATAATACATCTGGAATAGTCTGAAGGGGACAAACCCACTGAAATACAACGATAAAATAAAAGTACAAAACGTATTAAGATAACTAGACTAGAGCATCAACAAGCTAGATAAAGATACTCTAGCCCAAAGCAACGATGTACCCCAAATCACGGTAACTCCTCTAGAAATGCCTCAAAGTCCTCAGCCACGAATCCGGTCTCCACTCCTGCTCCGTAGATGGTCGAATACAAGTGCTCATCCTGATCTGGAAAGAAACCAGGTCCTCAGAGGGACGTAACAAGATACAAAAAGTACATGCCATAAAGTAAATATTGGGTAAACTCGAGGGTGAACTAACCAGCTAAGTGAAATACACTTGAAGACAACCTTGATACGCATGGGTAGGTAAACGATATAAAGCGTAACGTCAAGCCAGAGACTAAGTATCTGGAATTAGATATAAAGCGTAACGTCAAGCCAAAATACGTAGGACTAGGACACGTAAGCATGCCAGCCGCATGTATATGGTAACTCCAATATATGGAAACCAAAATACATGCGTACGCTGTAATATGAATAATAATTCACAAGTGGTAAAAACTATCACTAGTCACAGGGTACAATCTAAATCTCATCCACAGAAATTAGTATAAATAAATAACCAATATCTACATAACTAGATCTCAATATGAAGTATCTAAAGATGACAGTCGGATGGAAATAAATTCACTGCCGAACTAGAATATAAAATAACACAACATAAGTACAACAACTAACAATCACTGAGACTCGAAGAGAAACCTCCTCGAACATATAAGTAACCAGTCCGGATTTGCGCTCCTGCGAATACTCATGAACATCTACACCTGGAAAGGGACCAGGTCCTCAGAGTGACGTAACAAGATACATAGAAGCATGCCAATTTGAATACAGTAAACATGCATAATGTTTAAAAATATATAAGTACGCTGTACAAGACAATCTATATGAATGCAAATGAGGACAACTTTTTGACGTATGGGCAAGGGTAGGCTACTCGATCTAAATCTCACAACTCACACACACGCCAGGAACATCATTAGCCGATATATCGCGGGGGTAGCGACCCTCGTGACACCATCAATCGACATACCGCGGGGGTAGCGACCATCGGACACGACTACCATAGTACGTGCTAGTTACTACGGTTCACCAGAGTGGTTAAAGCCCATACGCCTATTGATTGTCCTCTCATGATACTAAGTGTCATGTGTGTGTCAACATATCTAATATATAGTAATGACTGAAAGAAACTACACATGCAATGAATATACAGAAATGCAATGAATATACAGAAATATAATAAGCATGCAAAATACTGTAAATAATTTGGCAAGGTATCTTGCCTGGTCTGAAAAAGGATGAAGTCCCAACTCAAGGCATCGTCCGATCTACCCGTCACATAAATTAAACAAGTTAGGTTACAAAAGTGGGTGAATAGTTTCTGCCATTTTAATCTATTTTAACTCTGAATAAGATAATATAAAATAGTATTTTAATCTTATTAAATTTGGATTTTATTATTAAACCCTAATCTTGGTCCAAGAAAGTCAACTTTACGGATTTGTGATCCGTGACACGCAAATCGAGGCAATCCATTGACCAAAAAGTAAACCGACTCAAATCCTAGATTTGTGTGTGAAATCCTATAGATTTTAGTGCTACATGAATGTCGGAATCTATGGTTTCATAAAATCACAAGTCGGTAAAAAATTATGGCCACAATGGCGCATAGATAACAGTTTTCGGTAATTTTTTATTTACGTCTACGTTGCACGAATTTTACAGTAGATTAAAATTACATTTTAAATTCTAAAAATATTATTTTATGTAAGTTCATCATGTCAACTTTTTGAAACTTTAAACGGTTCATAATTTCGAATTCAGGATCTCCCAAAATCTTGAAATTACGGAAACGCGTCTGATTTCGGATAGCTGGCACTTTTAAAATTTTCTAGAAAAATAGTTTCATAAATTATTAAAATAATTTATATATTCAGAAAGCTAACCTTGATATAGTTCTAACAAAAAAACTGGAGCACGTTTGGAGTCCGGAGCTAGGAGATGTCGTCTTTTTAAGTCGTCATAACTACTAGAAAATGAGGCTGAATTTATGACGAATTTCGACTATTTTTGGACGAAGTATTTATAATGATGGACACTACTTAATTGAATACGACTAGGATTGGCTAATTTAGATATGATTATGATGAGTTTAAATAAGGATATGATATGCATGAAGTTGCTTTCCTAGTAGGCTCATGATTTGAATTAATTTAAAATAGAGTTTGAATTTATCTCAATAATTTATAATCTTAAATAGAATTAAAGATAATACAAATAATTTATATATAATCATATTAATATCTATTAACACTAAATTAGCATCTATCTAATATTAAGACTATATATATCCAAATAAATCCTAAATAATTTCAAAAATCTAAATAAATTTCTTAAAATTCTAAATAAATTACAGAAAAATATAATTAAATATTTTAACCTAAAATAAATATCTGGTAGAAATAATATGCAAGTATGGTCTCATTGTAAATCATGAAAGCCCTAGAAATGTATGTTTCCTATGTTTTAATTACCTAAAATTTCTAGAAAAATCTCCAAAAATTTAAAATAGCCTAAAAATAATTCTAAATAAATATTTACATAAGTAAATATACTAAGAAATTTATTTTCTAATTAACTAAGAGAATACTCTAAAGTAATTCAATATTTAAAATAATCTATAATAAATATAATAATATAAAATATACATAAAATACCTATTTTGGGTGAGGAGGTTTACAATCTACCCAACTTACAAAAATTTCGTCCTCGAAATTAAAAATAAGGAATGATTTTTTAAATCTTTCACATTCATATCTAAGGCAAGTCAACCGCAATTTTCTTAAAAACTTAAATGATAAAATCTATTCAAATCCATCATAATCTCTTCAAATTAAAATAACCACTGTTTAAATCAAAATTTAACCTAACATAATCTCTTCTCACTTTTTTTTCAAATCATCAACATCCAAATTTAAATTAAATCCATATAACATCTTCAAGAATTAAATAACGCATATCAATTTCATATCACGAGCTCCAGCTATCATAATCTCCTTTAGAAAATATTTCTAATCAAATATTATTTCTATCTTCAACTTATGAATTTTTGTACTCTTCAAATTTTAAATTTAATTTATATCCTCAATATTTCAAATAGGTAATCCAACAATCAAAATTTAACTTTTAATTTAAGGCCTCAAATTATGAAATTTGAAATCTAATTCACCAATCGTTCAAGTCTAGATTTCCATATTTATTCTCAAAGTTTAAATCGATGATTCAACCTTCAATATTCAAAATTTAAATCATATGCTCAAGTATAAATATTTGGTTCGCCATATCAAGGTTTGTAAAATTCATTAAATCATCATCATCTTAATCCTTCTTTTAAAATTTCTCAAAATAAAAAATAACTTGCACCTCTCAATCTAATCTTACTTGATCACAATCTAAAAATTTACCTCAAGTTGACAATGCAACTTCTACCCAACTTAGAATTTATCGATCTATCACATAGGCTATACATTTAAGAAAAACGTCCTCAAATTATTTAATCATTTCAATCCACAAAATATCTCACATATTTTATGTCCTTAATTACAAAAGATAGTCACCAAGTAATATGATTGGCCTATGGGGTATATCTAGTACTCTCCATGTATCAAACTTATACCAAGCACGAGCGTTCGTCTTTCCGAAATAGGGGGAGACGGAAAACAACAATAAAGAGTTCAAGGAGGAGGTGATAGAATACGAGTACGGGATTTATAGGAATTAGAAAATTCGAAAGGGAGTTGCCAAGGCAGTTGTGGATTGAAATCTTATTTTGGTACATTCATATTCGCATGTCCACATCAGAACAGTTATGTACCTGACATGATATGCTCTGACCAGTCTAGAGGGCAAGTATATTTGTCTAACAAGTTGAGTCAACTATATCTCAATCCACGTAAGGTAGTGATACAAAGATCAAACCAAACGCACTAAGGTTGATCAGACCATAATGCATTGATTCTGATTTAGACAATGTATTAGTGTGGGCCCCCAATAATACATATGTCATGAACAAGCTCAATAAAAGAATAAGCTTGCAAAACTAGGCTATAATAGCAGCATAAGTCGAGGTAGTACAAAAAAAATAAGTACGCTTGATTATGATGGAGGAAGGTACAGAATAATTTAAGTTCACCAAGAAGATCGGTGTTGTGCCTCTACAGTTGCCATACAAATTTCTTGTTTAAGTCTAAAGTCAACCAAATGGGTGTATGGGCCTCTAAATTCTACAGTCTAGATAAACACTAAAGTTCTATAGTCTAGATAAACACTATCTTCTTATGCAAGTCTATAGTTGGTGTCATTCAGTTATACTTTATTAATGAGTCAACAAGACTATGTCTTACTAGGTTATGAGACATACTACCAAACTTACAAAGATTTAACTAATAGTATATTTAAACAATATAGTGTATATACCTGGTACAAGGTACCTTTCTAACCCCTATCAAGCACTAAAGAAAGATTGATGTTGAGAAGGGATCAAGCAAGATGCAATACAAGCAATCAAATGAGAATGCAAAACGAAATCAAGGGAGGTGATAATTAAGTGGATGATATCCTATATTCTAATCCTACGCGCAGGCTTGCGCGGTACAGTGACGTAACCGAGACAATATGCTCTCGACCTGCATGGGCCACCACTAAAAAAATATCACGCCCCAGTTCCAAAATACGTAGGACTAGGACACGTAAGCATGCCAGCCGCATATATATGGCAACTCCAATATATGGAAACCAAAACACATGCGTACGCTGTAATATGAATAATAATTCACAAGTGGTAAAAACTATCACAAGTCACAGGGTACAATCTAAATTCCATCCACAGAAATCAATATAAATAAATAACCAATATCTACATAACTAGATCTCAATATGAAGTATCTAAAGATGATAGTCGGATGAAAACAAATCCACTGTCAAACTAGAATATAAAAATAACACAACATAAGTACAACAACTAACAATCACTGAGACTCGAAGAGAAAGCCTCCTCGAACATATAAGTAACCAGTCCGAATCTGCGCTCCTGTGAATACTCATGAACATCTACACCTGGAAAGGGACCAGGTCCTCAGAGTGACGTAACAAGATACATAGAAGCATGCCAATTTGAATACAGTAAACATGCATAATGTTTAAAAATATATAAGTACGCTGTACAAGACAATCTATATGAATGCAAATGAGGACAACTTTTTGACGTATGGGCAAGGGTAGGCTACTCGATCTAAATCTCACAACTCACACACACGTCAGGAACATCATCAGCCGACATACCGCGGGGGTAGCGACCCTCGTGACACCATCAATCGACATACCGCGGGGGTAGCGACCATCGGACACGACTACCATAGTGCGTGCTAGTTACTACGGTTCACCAGAGTGGTTAAAGTCCATACGTCTACTGATTGTCCTCTCATGATACTAAGTGTCATGTGTGTGTCAACATATCTAATATATAGTAATGACTGAAAGAAACTACACATGCAATGAATATACAGAAATATAATAAACATATAAAATACTGTAAACAATTGGGCAATGTATCTTGTCTGGTCTGAAAAAGGATGAAGTTCCAACTCAAGTCATCGTCCGATCTACCCGTCACATAAATTAAACAAGTTAGGTTACAAAAGCGGGTGAATAGTTTCCGCCATTTTAATCTATTTTAACTCTGAATAAAATAATATAAAATAGTATTTTAATCTTATTATAATCTGATTTTATTGTTAAACCCTAATTTCGGTCCAAGAAAGTCAACTTTACGGATTTGTGATCCGTGACACGCAAATCGAGGCAATCCGTTGACCAAAAAGTCAACCGACTTAAATCCTAGATTTGTGTGTGAAATCCTATAGAATTTAGCGCTGCATGAATGCCAGAATCTATGGTTTCATAAAATCACAAGTCGGTAAAAAATTATGGCCACAAGGGCGCATAGAGAACAATTTTCGGTAATTTTTTATTTACGTCTACGTTGCACGAATTTTATAGTAGACTAAAATTACATTTTAAATTCTAGAAATATTATTTTATGTAAGTTTATCATGTCAATAACTTTTTGAAACTTTAAACGGTTCGTAATTCCGAATTCAGGATCTCCCGAAATCTCGAAATTACGGAAACGCGTCTGATTTCGGACAGCTGGCACTTTTAAAATTTTCTGAAAAAATAGGTTCATAAATTATTAAAATAATTTACATATTCAGAAAACTAACCTTGATATAGTTCTAAAAAAAAACTGGAGCACGTTTGGAGTCCGGAGCTAGGAGATATCGTCTTTTTAAGTCATCATAACTACTAGAAAATGAGGCTGAATTTATGACGAATTTTGACTGTTTTTGGACGAAAAAGAGGGAAATTTGGGGGAAAAAATATGAAGGATGAGGTATTTATAATGGTGGACACTACTTAATTGAATACGACTACGATTGGCTAATTTAGATATGATTATGATGAGTTTAAATAAGGATATGATATGCATGAAGTTGCTTTCCTAGTAGGCTCAGGATTTGAATTAATTTAAAATAGAGTTTGAGTTTATCTCAATAATTTATAATCTTAAATAGAATTAAAGATAATACAAATAATTTATATATAATCATATTAATATCTATTAACACTAAATTATCATCTATCTAATATTAAGACTATATATATCCAAATAAATCCTAAATAATTTCAAAAATCTAAATAAATTTCTTAAAATTCTAAATAAATTACAGAAAAATATAATTAAATATTTTAACCTAAATTAAATATTTGGTAGAAATAATATGCAAGTATGATCTCATTGTAAATTATGAAAGTCCTAGAAATGTATGTTTTTTATGTTTTAATTACCTAAAATTTCTAGAAAAATCTCCAAAATTTTAAAATAGCCTAAAAATAATTCTAAATAAATATTTACATAAGTAAATATACTAAGAAATTTATTTTCTAATTAACTAAGAGAATACTCTAAAGTAATTCAATATTTAAAATAATCTATAATAAATATAATAATATAAAATACACACAAAATACCTATTTTGGGTGAGGGGTTTACAGGCTTACCAGCCGTTCAGATAACTATATTAATCAGGTCAAGAGTCTCATAATCATGTTGCATATAGCAAGTTTTGTCGCACTTTGGTGCACAAGTAAAATTATGTGGCACACTCGGTGCGAAAGAGAAGTATCAACTCGGATACGGGTAGTCAGGCCTATAAATCAGTCATTTGAATCTTCTTATCACATTGAATCACTTGATCGCGTAGAATCTCCTCAAGTCAGGTACACAAATTATCAATCAATCAACTAATTTGGAAGCCTCAATTGTAAAGTCCTCAAATTAATAATTAATGATGTATGACAGGAGCAAGGGAAAAAATATGAACCACTCTGGAGCAGATCCACAACCCTTAAACCAAATAAGGACCAGGATTGCAGATCATCTCCCGAGTAGAACTACGCCCCTCACTCTATCCGACGAAAAGGTAAATAATCTACTGATTTGGGTCCACTTAGCAGGTACTGACTCAATATTGTAATCACCCTAATTTTCAAATTTGTTAAAAATTATTTTTCGGGATTTTTCTGCATTTTTTCAAGAATTAAAATAGGTGTTTTGTGATTAAATAATTTTTAATTGCTAATAATTAAATATTAAAATATGATGAAAATAAGATTTTATGTTGTAGAATAGAAAACCGGACTTAGGATAATTTTTCTGGAATTTATTGGGCCTCGGACCTAATTTAAAATACCTAAAAACTATTTAATTAGTTATTATTATTTATATATTTATTTTTGTATTTTCAAACCCATTTTTCCGGCCCAGCCCATTTGGGCCCAAGCCCAGCCCGTAATTGCTAGCGGGTCGGGTCGGGTCGGCCAGACCCGAACCGCCCGAGACCCGACCCACACGACCCTTTCCTCCCCCACCCGCGTCCCCTCCGCGATTTTCGGCGGAGCTCCGGCCACGTCGTTTGGCCACCCGCGTCGGACTCGCCCACGTCTCCCCTCTCCCCGCCATGTCCGGATAGCCACCCCCGCGCCTCCCCCTATAAAACCCCTCATTCCCTTCACCTCCTCCTCCAGAATCCCCTCCCCTAAACCCTATCTCCGGTCGACTTCTTCCCTCCGCCGGTGACCTCCGCCCGGAGCCCAGACCCCTCTGCCCTAGCCGCCACTCGCCCCCCTCTCTCCTCTCCTCCACCGCAGGCCCTCCCAGCCGCCGTCCCCAAACGACTCCGCCACCGCCTCCAGGCACTCGCCGCGCCTCCCCGTCTGAGCCCAGCACCACCATCACCTCTGCCTGAGCACCCAAGCCCCGGCCGTCCGAGAGTCCAGCCTCCTCCGGCAGCATCTCCCTCCGGCGAGCCCTGAAGCGTTGGGACGGAAACCCTAACCCTAACCTAGCTGGACGCACCGCGGACACAGCGGACACGGGACTCGTCGACACAGGACACGAAGGACACTCGGACACGCGTAAATCGGGATTTTTGAGCCCTGTTCAGGTACTCGTAACTTTCTGCTCGTAACCCTGTTTTCAATTCCATAAATTGCAACACGTAGCCTGCATGACCCCCTCGGTGTCCGGGCAAACCGCTCGGTGCATCGCGTCCTGTGGCGATCGCGAACCGCGATCCAAAAACAGGAAAAATAATGCCCTGTTTTACCCCGGAACTGAGTACGCCCCGCCAAACGGGACGACTTGGTCGTACGTGGTCTTCACAGATACATGCACGTCGTTGATACGGACGTGTGGGATTTCGCAGAAGTCGATTCGGGTGTTCGTGCACACCGGGATCAACCCGTATCCGCGGACACCGTCCCGTATTCGCCTTTTCTGAATTGTGCCCTAACTTTTTGTACACACGTCGGATTGAAACGAAACTTGCACCATCGGACTCGTAGCGATACGCTGGTCCTGTGACCCAAGTTTGGTTCAATTCTGAGAACGTTGACAAAATCGCGTGTCGTGGGCCCCACAGGCCCAGCTTGACGGGCAATTTTGTGATCGGCTCATCGAAATCCAATTCTGGAAGTTCCGTTGGGTTCGTATCATCGTTCCTGACCTGTTGACACTAAGTTTGGTAAATTTGGAGACCTTTGACCCTGACACATTTTTCGGTGCAAAGCGGGCCCACATGTGGACCCCGTTTTGACCAGAAATGGTCATTTTTGCTCCTGTGTCCAAATTGGACTCAAGGACAGGCGTTTCTAGCTGATTGATATCTTCTGAGCATGATGGTAATATTTGTTTCAGCTTCCGGAGACGTTTCTGGAAATTTTCGAGTAACAGAACAGTAGTTGGAATTCAAACATCAGGCAAGTGTACCTTGCCAAACCCTGCAGCTTGCTACTTATTTTCTTAACTTATTTATACATCAGTGGACAATTATACCGTGCCAACTTGCAATGATTTCTGTTATAGTACTTGTTGGAATACTTGTGTAAACATACATAAACTTGATTTAACTGTTCAACCCAGGACCAAGTGATTTTACTTAGCGTCCGATTACTAGTCGGGTGCCAACCCCGTACGCGGAGTTGTGTAACGTCACATAGACATGGATATTGAGACCCTATGTATTCTCGTACTTGTCTTATCAAGTACATCATAACCCAGGACACTTGACACTATTCATGAGACAGGATCTTCCCGAGATATTCGAGGTGATTCTGTATAGGATACAGGACTTGACAGATATATTTTATTTATAGACAATATGACTTGTTGCATTAGCTATAATCCCGCTGACATGGACTTGAGACGTTATGGTCATGATATGCATGATTACATTGGGTGGGGAGAGACACACAGGCTACAGGCTGTTTCATATATATATCCACTACTATTGTGAGGTTGTAGACTCTCCAGCAGAGCTAGACCCTTTACGTGTTATTACTTCTACCGGCTCCCCGACACAGAGCTTGTAGCGGTCTCAGCCTGAGTTCTAGTGCTGCTCTCATATTGCATATCACTTAGCTGGTTACATAGTTTACCCAATTATTTACTTATTGCTGCACTGCTTATTTATTTGGCTTGTATTTTCTGTATCTTGCTATGTCCCCTGAGGACCTGGAATGGATTATGTCCCCAGGTTTAGCTGAGGAGCAGTACCCCGAGATATACGGGACAGGAGCTGAAGCTATTACTAGACTTGATACTGGAGCAGAACCAATCCCTGAGCACGAGGTGACTGCTGAAGACTTTTCCTGAGTACCTGATTTCGTACTCAGTATTTACTTTATGTTTGACTCTTTTGTTCCTGGCCTATTGAGCCAGTGTATTTAGACTTATGTCGGATTGTTTCTCCGACCTACTTGTTGAGACTTGTTGCTACTTATTTCTATTTCATTATGCAGTTGATTTTATTTATCTTTTATGGATGAGATTAGTTGTGGCTTGTTGTCGTAGACCTTATTTTACAGCTTAAGTACGCCCTGATGGTTCCATTAAATTGGGTTGTCCATCGGTGCGTGCTGCTGGTCATTGCCACGTGTCCAGTCCCTCGATATTTTAGGACTGGGGCGTGACATAGTTTTTGTGGTGGCCCATGCAGGTCTACGACTAAATTGTTCGGTTTCAACTTAGGAACCGAACAGGCCTGCAATAAGATAGGATAAGTTATAGGATCTCATCCATTGATTGAATCATTTTTGGACTCTATGTCGAATTCAATTTAATTGCTTGAATTGCATCCTGTTTGATTCCTCTGTTCGTTCTCATTGTTTTTTTTTTATGTAGAGTAATGGATCCCAGAAGTGGTGACGAGAACCCCTTGGGTACACCGTCTGTAACGCCCCGCTCCGCGCCGGCGTTATATATCAAGGTGAGTGGACAGAACTTCGTTCTCTGATTCTTGCACGACTTAATAATAACTTGAGTTTTTGCTTGCAATGTTTTCTTAAGAGAATGGTATCAGAGCGGAATCGATTCTCTGGCCCAAACCGTTGCTATGACTCTGAGATATTATCGATATGGTATTGCAAAGAGCGTTCCATACAATAAGTCCATAGATATTCTCAAAGTGTAAATGTTTCCTGAACTTGAATTGCTTGATTGTTTCGATTGAGTACGGTGAGGGACGGCACTATCGCTACTCGGGATATCAAGAAGTTTATCCTTGAAGTTTCGAGGACGAAACTTTTTGTTGGTTGGTAAGTATGTAACGCCCCGCTCCGCGCCGGCGTTATATATCAAGGTGAGTGGGCAGAACTTCGTTCTCTGATTCTTGCACGCCTTAATAATAATATGAGTTTTTGCTTGCAATATTTTCTTAAGAGAATGATAGAACCTGCCTTGCATGTTAATGAACGAACTCACCTAGCTTGTCTTTGAAATAATGCCTGCTTAACGAGAATCCTGAATCGCCTGCTTAGAGTGCATGAATATGTTCACTATCGTCTATGCTTCGAGAGAACCATACTGTGCCTGAACGTGTTCAAGTGATAAGTCGGATTGCCCCGCAACAATGAGTGTATTCTGATGGTTCGTCTCGTCTGCATACTAGAGTTTATTTGATAGTGTTCCATGCATTCGCACGCGGTCGGACAATGGCTTTTGGTGGAGAGCTGAACTGCATGCGTTATAACCACCATGGGTCACAACTGCCATTAGCTTCAG
The DNA here is from genome assembly GCA_036927795.1 of Iris macrosiphon. NCBI lineage: Eukaryota > Viridiplantae > Streptophyta > Magnoliopsida > Asparagales > Iridaceae > Iris > Iris macrosiphon. The sequence goes on along the minus strand of JAYESA010000018.1, from coordinate 140,035,639 downwards.
AGAATGAGTCATTGGTATGCTGTTCCACCAGCTGCCGATCCTGAGATACTCGGGGACCGCCCTGCATATAGCTAAGTCATTGTGTTGGCTTGGATAGTGACTGCCCCTAAGAATGTGCATTGTGTGTCTAGCTTTGCATCAGACCCTCGAGTCGCACGAGACACGCTGCGCACACCCTGAAACATGAACGGTTTGCTTGCTTGCATATTCAATATGAAACTCTGTTTTCAAACATGTTTCTAAACAAGTAAATCGACTCTGCTAGAACTGCATGAAACGAACCTAGGTAAAACTAGAAAGATCACTAGTAATGTAATGTTTTATAACATGATTACTTAGTGCCCGTTTGAGTGAATGCTTGTTTCTGTTCAGTTGATTTATCTCACCAGTACTTGTATAAAGTGCTGACCCACCAACAGTTTACTTGTTCACAGGTACTGGATCGTCCGAGGGAGCGATAGGCGTGCCACAGTCCCGAAGACCCGGAATCCTGGTTTCGATTGTTGCCCCGAGAATGCTATCGTATAAGGGGGCATAATGTATGGAACGAACGTGTGCCTTTGCTAAAGGAAACCCAAGTTGCCTCGATTGTCCCGAACACTCAGTTGGCTAATGCATTGCATTGCAACAAGTCCCTTTCCGCTGCTTACTCGATTGATGCGATGATAGCCAACTATCAACTTAAACGATTGGCCTTGCACGGGCGCAACCCCAGGCCCGTGCGGCATCACGTCCCCCGAAAGCTCGAACGGGCCATTCGCTTGGCTCCCTTCCTCCCTCGCACCCGCGGGACGGGCGCGGTGATTCGCGTCCGGCGCGCCGAGGCACGGTGATACGTGTCCGGTTCGTTAATTCCCGGCCGCACGGGCGCGGGGCAGGGCGGAGCGGCGGCCCGGGCGGGTCCGGGGCGTGACAGAATAGTTTCATATTGAATATGCAAGCAAGCAAACCGTTCATGTTTCAGGGTATGCGCAGCGTGTCTCGTGCGACTCGAGGGTCTGATGCAAAGCTAGACACACAATGCACATTCTTAGGGGCAGTCACTATCCAAGCCAACACAATGACTTAGCTATATGCAGGGCGGTCCCCGAGTATCTCAGGATCGGCAGCTGGTGGAACAGCATACCAATGACTCATTCTCTGAAGCTAATGGCAGCTGTGACCCATGGTGGTTATAACGCATGCAGTTCAGCTCTCCACCAAAAGCCATTGTCCGACCGCGTGCGAATGCATGGAACACTATCAAATAAACTCTAGTATGCAGACGAGACGAACCATCAGAATACACTCATTGTTGCAGGGCAATCCGACTTATCACTTGAACACGTTCAGGCACAGTATGGTTCTCTCGAAGCATAGACGATAGTGAACATATTCATGCACTCTAAGCAGGCGATTCAGGATTCTCGTTAAGCAGGCATTGTTTCAAAGACAAGCTAGGTGAGTTCGTTCATTAACATGCAAGGCAGGTTCTATCATTCTCTTAAGAAAACATTGCAAGCAAAAACTCAGGTTATTATTAAGGCGTGCAAGAATCAGAGAACGAAGTTCTGCCCACTCACCTTGATATATAACGCCGGCGCGGAGCGGGGCGTTACATACTTACCAACCAACAAAAAGTTTTGTCCTCGAAACTTCAAGGATAAACTTCTTGATATCCCGAGTAGCGATAGTGCCGTCCCTCGCCGTACTCAATCGAAACAATCAAGCAATTCAAGTTCAGGAAACATTTGCACTTTGAGAATATCTATGAACTTATTGTATGGAACGCTCTTTGCAATACCATATCGATAATATCTCAGAGTCATAGCAACGGTTTGGGCCAGAGAATCGATTCCGCTCTGATACCATTCTCTTAAGAAAACATTGCAAGCAAAAACTCAGGTTATTATTAAGGCGTGCAAGAATCAGAGAACGAAGTTCTGCCCACTCACCTTGATATATAACGCCGGCGCGGAGCGGGGCGTTAACGCCCCGCTCCGCGCCGGCGTTATATATCAAGGTGAGTGGGCAGAACTTCGTTCTCTGATTCTTGCACGCCTTAATAATAACCTGAGTTTTTGCTTGCAATATTTTCTTAAGAGAATATCTATGGACTTATTGTATGGAATGCTCTTTGCAATACCATATCGATAATATCTCAGAGTCACACGCCCCGGACCCGCCCGGGCCGCCGCTCCGCCCTGCCCCGCGCCCGTGCGGTCGGGAATTAACGAACCGGACACGTATCACCGTGCCTCGGCGCACCGGACACGAATCACCGCGCCCGTCCCGCGGGTGCGAGGGAGGAAGGGAGCCAAGCGAATGGCCCGTTCGAGCTTTCGGGGGACGTGATACCGCACGGGCCTGGGGTTGCGCCCGTGCAAGGCCAATCATTTAAGTTGATAGTTGGCTATCATCGCATCAATCGAGTAAGCAGCGGAAAGGGACTTGTTGCAATGCAATACATTAGCCAACTGAGTGTTCGGGACAATCGAGGCAACTTGGGTTTCCTTTAGCAAAGGCACACGTTCGTTCCATACATTATGCCTCCTTATACGATAGCATTCTCGGGGCAACAATCAAAACCAGGATTCCGGGTCTTCGGGACTGTGGCACGCCTATCGCTCCCTCGGACGATCCAGTACCTGCGAACAAGTAAACTGTTGGTGGGTCAGCACTTTATACAAGTACTGGTGAGATAAATCAACTGAACAGAAACAAGCATTCACTCAAACAGGCACTAAGTAATCATGTTATAAAACATTACGTTACTAGTGATCTTTCTAGTTTTATCTAGGTTCGTTTCATGCAGTTCTAGCAGAGTCGATTTACTTGTTTAGAAACATGTTTGGAAACAGAGTTTCATATTGAATATGCAAGCAAGCAAACCGTTCATGTTTCAGGGTGTGCGCAGTGTGTCTCGTGCGACTCGAGGGTCTGATGCAAAGCTAGACACACAATGCACATTCTTAGGGGCAGTCACTATCCAAGCCAACACAATGACTTAGCTATATGCAGGGCGGTCCCCGAGTATCTCAGGATCGGCAGCTGGTGGAACAGCATACCAATGACTCATTCTCTGAAGCTAATGGAAGCTGTGACCTATGGTGGTTATAACGCATGCAGTTCAGCTCTCCACCAAAAGCCATTGTCCGACCGTGTGCGAATGCATGGAACACTATCAAATAAACTCTAGTATGCAGACGAGACGAACCATCAGAATACACTCATTGTTGCGGGACAATCCGACTTATCACTTGAACACGTTCAGGCACAGTATGGTTCTCTCGAAGCATAGACGATAGTGAACATATTCATGCACTCTAAGCAGGCGATTCAGGATTCTCGTTAAGCAGGCATTGTTTCAAAGACAAGCTAGGTGAGTTCGTTCATTAACATGCAAGGCAGGTTCTATCATTCTCTTAAGAAAATATTGCAAGCAAAAACTCAGGTTATTATTAAGGCGTGCAAGAATCAGAGAACGAAGTTCTGCCCACTCACCTTGATATATAACGCCGGCGCGGAGCGGGGCGTTACACCGTCCGAAGCTGTGGTTACCTGTGAAACTGGGGTGACGCCAGATACCAGAGGACAATCCTCTCAGAGCAACCAATCTGGCCAGCCAAGTTCCAGGTTCAGGCGTGATGACATCCCGCCTCCACCACAGTTCCCTCCATCGATGCCTGTCTTTCCCCCAGGGCAGGCAATGGACGGACAGCAAATGTTACAGATGTTCTACGCCATGATGCAGGCCCAACAACAGATCCAACAAGAGGCCCAGCGTCATGAGGCCGAGTACTTAAGGAACAGCCTAGTCGCAGCATTGGAGCAGGCAAATCCACCAACTAGGCGACCAGCGACGGGATCCATCACAGATTTCCGTTAACTCAAACCCCGTACCTTCTCGGGCAAGGAAGGACCAACTGAAGTTCATGAATGGCTTACGAACACGCAGCATCAGTTGGAGGCCGCTGAACTTCCAAGGGAGAAGTGGATGACTGCCGTCAGGATGCAACTGACGGACAACGCGCACCATTGGTGGCTATCCGAAGAAAGGAGGCTCGGACATGATCAAGTCACCTGGGAGGAGTTCTCCAGACTCTTCCAGGAAATGTACATCCCTGCTGTTGCTCGGTCAGAACTCTGAGACAAGTTCAACCGCCTGATCCAGGGCAATATGTCGGTGGAGGAATACAACGCCGAATTCATTCGCCTGAGCCGCTTTGCCCCTTCTCTAATTCCTACCGAAGAAGAGAAGGCGGAGAAGTTCTTTGATGGACTCAGGTTCGAGCTCCAGAGGTTAATCGGATCTGTCGCGCCCACATCATACACCGATGTCCTTGCTGCAGCACGTCGTATGGAGCGCGTTACTCGAAGGGAGTCAAGCCTGAAATGTCCATTCTCCTCAGCCCCGTCCAAGTCATCACAGGGGGATTCTGCCAAACGACCCCAGAAGAGCCTGCCTCAGAGAACCGTGTCAAAGAACCTACCTACTTGTCATTTCTGCGGCAAAGTAGGTCACATTGAAAGAGAATGTAGACGCAAGCTGGGACTCTGCCTGATTTGCGGATCCGGACAACACTTCTCAAAGGACTGCTCGGAGCGTCGAGAGGGAGCTCTAAATCGACCAGCTCTACCTGCACCAAGGCCAGCTCTTCCAGCTGTGGGAGCAACACAAACAGGAGCTGGAGGAGCCAGGCCACCACTACCACCTCAGGCAGCATTATTTCAGCAGGCTCGTCAACAGAGAGGACCAGCTCAGGGACGAGGACAGGCATATGCACTAGCAGTCGCGGAAGAAGCTACTGCAGGCGAGGTTATAGCAGGTACCATATTAGTAGCTTCATTACCTGTTGTAGCTTTATTTGATTCTGGAGCCTCGCATTCATTCATAGCTGCTAGCTTCGTAGCCACACATAGAGTAGCTACCGCACCTCTCTCGAAGATGAAGAGAATTCTTACGGGAGGTAGAATTATCCCGGTTAGTGATATCTGTAGATCATGTTCGGTAGTACTCTGTGGCCGAGAGATGCGAGCCCAATTTCTGATCTTTTCTATGCCTGATTATGATGTTGTACTTGGTATGGACTGGTTAAGTCAGCACCATGCGACACTGGATTGCCGGCTTGGAAAAGTGATATTTAGACCCCCTAGCCTTCCTGAGTTTGAATTTCTTCGGGGAGATGTAGAGCAAGGTGTCCAGCCAACTCTTAGGGTATTATCTGTAGAGGAGGAGTCAGGTTACCCAAGAGTCATATCGGAGTTTGTGGATGTATTTCCTGATGATCTTCCAGGTTTACCACCTGATCGGGAGATAGAATTCACAATAGACCTAACTCCAGGAGCCGAACCTATCACTTCATCGGTATATCGGCTAGCACCTAAGGAGTTAGTGGAGTTGAAAGAGCAAGTTGACGATCTTCTGGAGAAAGGATTTATCCGGCCCAGTGTTTCACCTTGGGGAGCACCTATACTTTTTGTACCAAAGAAGGATGGAACTGTACGCTTGTGCATTGATTACAGAGCTCTAAATGCTGTAACCATTAAGAACTGGTATCCTTTACCACGTATTGATGACTTATTTGACCAATTGAGTGGTGCTAGGGTATTCTCAAAGATTGACCTTAGATCCGGTTATCACCAGATTAGGATGAAGAAGGAAGATATACCGAAGACGGCCTTCAGAACTAAGTATGGACACTATGAATTCCTAGTAATGCCGTTTGGTTTAACCAACGCGCCAGCCGTATTTATGAGTTTGATGAACGGAGTCTTCCATCAGTACTTGGATAAATTTGTGGTTGTATTTATTGATGATATTCTAGTCTATTCCAAGGACCACGAAGAGCACCTTAGGATTGTGCTAGAAACATTGAGACGGGAGAAGTTGTATGCCAAACTCAGCAAATGTGAGTTCTGTATGGACAAGGTGCCATTCTTGGGACATATCATCTCGGGAGAAGGACTGTCAGTTGATCCGGAGAAGGTCACTGCAATAGAAACTTGGCCGACACCTACCTCCGTTGCAGAAGTGAGAAGTTTTCTCGGACTTGCTGGGTATTACCGGCGGTTCGTAGAGAATTTTTCAAGGATTGCGGAGCCAATGACGAAGCTGACTCGGAAGGATCATGAGTTTATATGGACGGAAGGATGCCAGAAGGCCTTTGAAGAACTGAAGAGGCGTCTAACAACAGCACCAGTCTTAACTCTTTCCTCAGGGTCAGGAGGTTTTGTTGTTTATAGTGATGCGTCCGGTAGTGGACTAGGTTGTGTCTTGATGCAACATGGCAAGGTTATCGCTTATGCATTGAGGCAGTTGAAGGTCCACGAGAAGAACTACCCAACGCACGACTTGGAGCTAGCTGCAGTAATATTTGCACTGAAGATCTGGAGGCACTATCTGTATGGAGAGAAGGTTGAAATATTTACTGATCATAAGAGCCTGAAGTATGTATATACTCAGAAGGAGCTCAACATGAGGCAAAGACGTTGGCTTGAGTTGATGGTGGACTTTGATATAGATCTGCAGTACCACCCGAGAAAAGCAAATATTATAGCCGACGCCCTCAGCAGGAAACCCACGGCTTATTTCTTGACGGAGCAGCCTCAGCTATTACAAGACTTACAAGATCTCCAGATAGAGGTCGTTTTACCTGGACAAAATGACTTGCTGGCTAACCTCGAAGTTAAGTCATCGCTGGTGGAGAGGATCAAAGAAGCTTTGCCTACTGATGCTAGATTTCGAAGGCTGAAAGAGAGAACAGAAGCAGGCATGCAGACGGGACTTCGCATCCACGAGGACGGGACATTAAGGTGCAGAAATCGCCTATATGTTCCAAATGGAGAATTGAGGCAGGAGTTAATGACTGAAGCACATAGCTCCATATACTCTGTTCATCCAGGAGGAACCAAGATGTACCGAGACTTAAGACAGTATTATTGGTGGCATGGAATAAAAAGGGAGATTGCCCGATTTATGGCAAAATGTTTAGTCTGCCAGCAGGTAAAGGCCGAGCACCAAAGGACTGCAGGTATGTTGCAGCCGCTTCCCATACCTGAATGGAAGTGGGAGCATATTACCATAGATTTTGTCACCGGATTTCCAAGAAGCCCCAGTGGAAAAGATGCAGTATGGGTTATCGTGGATCGACTCACTAAGTCGGCACATTTCTTGCCATTTAGAGTCGAACAATCCACGGAAGTACTAGCCGACATGTATATGCGACAAATCGTAAGATTACATGGAGTGCCGGTTAGTATTGTATCGGATCGAGACTCGAGATTTATGTCTCACTTTTGGCGAAGCATGCAAGAGAGTCTCGGCACCCGACTCAAATTCAGTACTGCCTATCATCCACAGACAGATAGCCAATCGGAGCGCACGATTCAGATCTTGGAGGATATGCTGCGATCATGTATACTGGACTTTGGAGGATCTTGGGAAGATTATCTGCACTTAGTGTAGTTCTCTTACAACAACAGCTATCAGGCAAGCATCCAGATGGCAACTTTTGAGGTGTTGTACGGAAGGAAGTGCAGATCGCCGATATGCTGGAGTGACGTTGGCGAACGTTAATTACTGGGTCCAGAGTTGGTAACGGAGACAGTTGAGAAAGTAAAGTAGATTCAGAATCATCTCCGTGCAGCCCAGGATAGACAGAAGCATTGGGCCGATACGCACAGAAGTCCCCTGGAGTTCAAGGAAGGAGAGCACGTATTCTTGAGGATCTCGCCCACTCGAGGTACTATCAGATTTGGGAGCAGAGGCAAGTTAAGCCCAAGGTATATCGGGCCATTTGACATTTTGGAGCGCGTTGGTGAGGTGGCTTACCATCTTGCATTACCTCCATCCTTAGAGGGAGTGCATGATGTATTCCACGTCTCGCAGCTGAGGCGATACGTGACGGACCCAAGTCACGTAGTTGATCATTCTGAGATTTCGGTGGGCCCTAGCCGGAGATATGAGGAGCAACCAGTGGGTATACTCGACACCAGTGAGAAGACACTGCGAGGGCATACAATCAGACTGGTTCGGGTAGCTTGGAAACAACACTCCCCTGGCGAATCGACCTGGGAACGGGAGGATATCATGCGCCAGCGATATCCACACTTATTCGCAAATGCAGGTAAAACCTAAGCATTCTCTTATTTCCGTAGTTCATGCCCTTTTGTAGTTTACCCTTCGATTGCGAGGACGCAATCCTCTTAAGGGGGGTAGATTGTAATCACCCTAATTTTCAAATTTGTTAAAAACTATTTTTCGGGATTTTTCTGCATTTTTTCAAGAATTAAAATAGGTGTTTTGTGATTAAATAATTTTTAATTGCTAATAATTAAATATTAAAATACGATAAAAATAAGATTTTATGTTGTAGAATAGAAAACCGGACTTAGGGTAATTTTTCTGGAATTTATTGGGCCTCGGACCTAATTTAAAATACCTAAAAACTATTTAATTAGTTGTTATTATTATTTATATATTTATTTTTGTATTTTCAAACCCATTTTTCCGGCCCAGCCCATTTGGGCCCAAGCCCAGCCCTCAATTGCTAGCGGGTCGGGTCGGGTCGGCCAGACCCGAACCGCCCGAGACCCGACCCACACGACCCTTTCCTCCCCCACCCGCGTCCCCTCCGCGATTTCCGGCGGAGCTCCGGCCACGTCGTCTGGCCGCCCGCGTCGGACTCGCCCACGTCTCCCCTCTCCCCGCCATGTCCGGCTAGCCACCCCTGCGCCTCTCCCTATAAAACCCCTCCTTCCCTTCACCTCCTCCTCCAGAATCCCCTCCCCTAAACCCTATCTCCGGTCGACTTCTTCCCTCCGCCGGTGACCTCCGCCCGGAGCCCAGACCCCTCTGCCCTAGCCGCTACTCGCCTCCCTCTCTCCTCTCCTCCACCGTAGGCCCTCCCAACTGCCGTCCCCAAACGACTCCGCCACCGCCTCCAGGCACTCGCCGCGCCTCCCCGTCTGAGCCCAGCACCACCATCACCTCTGCCTGAGCACCCAAGCCCCGGCCGTCCGAGAGTCCAGCCTCCTCCGGCAGCATCTCCCTTCGGCGAGCCCCAGAGCGTTGGGACGAAAACCCTAACCCTAACCTAGCTGGACGCACCACGGACACAGCGGACACGGGACTCGTCGACACAGGACACGAAGGACACTCGGACACGCGTAAATCGGGGTTTTTGAGCCATGTTCAGGTACTCGTAACTTTCTGCTCGTAACCCTGTTTTCAATTCCGTAAATTGTAACACGTAGCCAGCATGACCCCCTCGGTGCCCGGGCAAACCACTCGGTGCATCGCGTCCTGTGGCGATCGTGAACCGCGATCCAAAAACAGGAAAAACAATGCCCTATTTCACCCCGGAACTGAGTACGTCCCGCCAAACGGGACGACTTGGTCGTGCGCGGTCTTCATAGATACGTGCGCGTCGTTGATACGGACGTGTGGGATTTCGCAGAAGTCGATTCGGGTGTGCGTGCACACCGGGATCAACGCGTATCCGACACCGTCCCGTATCCGCCTTTTCTGAATTGTGTCCTAACTTTGTGTACACACGTCGGATTGAAACGAAACTTACGCCATCGGACTCGTAGCGATACGCTGGTCCTGTGACCCAAGTTTGGTTCGATTCTGAGAACGTTGACGAAATTGCGTGTCGTAGGCCCCACAAGCCCAGCTCGACGGGCGATTTTGTGATCGGCTCATCGAAATCCAATTCTGGATGTTCTGTTGGGTTCGTATCATCGTTCCTGACCTGTTGACACTAAGTTTGGTGAATTTGGAGACCTTTGACCCTGACACATTTTTCGGTGCAAAGCGGGCCCACATGCGGACCCCGTTTTGACCCGAAATGGTCATTTTTGCTCCTGTATCCAAATTGGACTCAAGGACAGGCGTTTCTAGCTGATTGATATCTTCTGAGCATGATGGTAATGTTTATTTCAGCTTCCGGAAACATTTTTGGAAATTTTTGAGTAACAGAACAGTAGTTGGAATTCAAACATCAGGCAAGTGTACCTTGCCAAACCCTGCAGCTTGCTACTTATTTTCTTAACTTATTTATACATCAGTGGACAATTATACCGTGCCAACTTGAAATGATTTCTGTTATAGTACTTGTTGGAGTACTTGTGTAAACATACATAAACTTGATTTAACTGTTCAACCCAGGACCGAGTGATTTTACTTAGCGTCCGATTACTAGTCGGGTGCCAACCCCGTACGCGGAGTTGTGTAACGTCACATAGACATGGATATCGAGACCCTATGTATTCTCGTACTTGTCTTATCAAGTACATTATAACCCAGGACACTTGACACTATTCATGAGACAGGATCTTCCCGAGATATTCGAGGTGATTCTGTATAGGATACAGGACTTGACAGATATATTTTATTTATAGACAATATGACTTGTTGCATTATCTATAATTTTGCTGACATGGACATGAGACGTTATGGTCATGATATGGTGATTACATTGGGTGGGGAGAGACACACAGGCTACAGGCTGTTTCATATATATATCCACTACTATTATGAGGTTGTAGACTCTCCAGCAGAGCTAGACCCTTTACGTGTTATTACTGCTACCGGCTCCCCGACACAGAGCTTGTAGCGGTCTCAGCCTGAGTTCTAGTACTGCTCTCATATTGCATATCACTTAGCTGGTTACATAGTTTACCCAATTATTTACTTATTGCTGCACTGCTTATTTATTTGGCTTGTATTTTCTGTACCTTGCTATGTCCCCTGAGGACCTGGAATGGATTATGTCCCCAGGTTTAGCTGAGGAGCAGTACCCCGAGATATACGGGACAGGAGCTGAAGCTATTACTGGACTTTATACTGGAGCAGAACCAATCCCTGAGCACGAGGTGACTGCTGAAGACTTTTCCTGAGTACCTGATTTCGTACTCAGTATTTACTTTATGTTTGACTCTTTTGTTCCTGGCCTATTGAGCCAGTGTATTCAGACTTATGTCGGATTGTTTCTCTGACCTACTTGTTGAGACTTGTTGCTACTTATTTCCATTTCATTATGCAGTTGATTTTATTTATCTTTTATGGATGAGATTAGTTGTGGCTTGTTGTCGTAGACCTTATTTTACAGCTTAAGTGCGCCATGATGGTTCCATTAAATTGGGTTGTCCATCGGTGCGTGCTGCTGGTCATTGCCACGTGTCCAGTCCCTCGATATTTTGGGACTGGGGCGTGACAAATATCATCTTCCAACTTAATTGGGTCAACACATGGTCTAATCCAACATGTAATTATGATATTGTACGTAGTCAGTTCTAGCACATAGCCATGTCTATCATAGTCTGGTTACTAAGTCCATTCTCCCTTAGAATCATAACACAAGCAATTCTAGGATCAACCACATGGACTAAAGAAATATTCCAAATAAAATAGTACCCCAAGTGAAAGTGTCATACGTGCGCGTAGGGTTACCATGGATAACACGTGTCTAAGTTGTGCACATTGGGGATTGGCGCATGAACCAACCCGGCCGCCATGGACTAAGCCGCCGAATAAACCAACTGGCCGTATGAGACAGGTGTGGCGTGGACAATCTGGACGCATGGTCAAGGCAAAGTCCACGCCTAGAAACAAGTGCTGAGTGACGGCAATAAATGCGTGCCAGAGAAGTGATGGATGTGACCGATGTTACATGTCATTAATGTGTGTCAGAAGAAAAGACAAAACATAAAAAGATGTGCCAAGGCGGTGCAGAGTCATGCGTTCAAAAGAAGAGGTGCATAGCTTGGTGTCGCATGCTCTGCTTGCCGCATGCACAGGTCTACCGCATGCTCAGCTTGTCGTATGGGTCTCTCAGACTTAATGAAGTTCTCATTTGTTCAGCAAGAAAACACAAGGAGTTCCATCGTTAAGACTTTTCCAAGTACTTAGCTCCAAAATGCATGTGAAATAATCAGTCATGCATCCAACAAGATAGACGCATGTTGGAAGGTATATGTAGCAAGGAGTTCAGTCGCATGACACTCTCTGTCGCATAGGGTGCTGGCCGCATGAACACTTCATCGTCCCCAATCAGCAAGAACTCCATGAAAAAATTCGAGAAAGCTTCAAAATATGATTTTCTTCATAAATCACTCATTCTAAGTCCAAATCCAGTGAAACAAAAGCCAAAATTTCATGAAATCAAATTCTCCACCACATAGAACAATTAGTTTTCACAAACACTAAGTTTTTGGAGATCAATCCCATCGATTTTGTAAAAATCCTAGATTTTGAAACTCAGATCTACTCCAAACATTCACAAAAACTGAAAACTCCAAGAACTAAAATGGAAGAGAACATCAAGGAGAACATTTTCCATAAAATATATTTTTAATTACTACATATATATAAAAATCCGAAAATTATGGCTTCACCACTTTGAGCAAGATGTACTTGCCTTGGTGGACTAACAAACCTCTTCCTGGAACCAGGGCTAGGGCTAGGGCTAGGGCTTGCGATAGGGTTCGGCCAAGGGGGAGCTCTTGAGGGAAGGAGGAAGAGGAAAGAAGAAAGAAAGTAAATTAGGAAGAATGAGAGAGGAGAGAGAAAATTCATATATATATACCAAGTGGAGAAATAAGGTTAGCCATAGGATTAAGTCATGACACTCTCAAAACAAATATCAAGAATCCAAAATGGGCTTAGTGGTTCCTAAAGTGAACTGGGTCAGGTATCCATCCTATATACGGGTCCCAATACGAGTTCACGACAATTGTCAATATGTTCACTATTGGTTCAGGGTAGTCTCCCACAATAAACATGAATCCAAACTTATAAAATACAACATATATGATAAGAACCAACATACAAAATACAGCAGGAATACATTTACAGGAAAAAAAATTAAATATCAGAAATTCAAGAATACCAAATCTGGGAACGGGTGTGACAAAATTAATTTAAATTTCAAAAAAAAAAAAATCAAGTCTTAGCTCATTTAAATCTGCATGAAATATTTAGGGAATATTTGGTTCGACAAAGTGCGACGAAGTAAAAAATTTGAAAATCGATATTTTGCGTACGTACGTCATGCATACACATGTTGTTCCAATTCCTTCGTTTGGGTACTTCGGAGAAGTGGATGTCAGAAATGAAAAATTCTAATGTTTGACGTTTGGATGGTTGTTGAAGTGAGTTGAAAAGTGTAATTTTTTTGTAATTCTTATGATTTGAAAAGTGTTAAAGTAAAGAAGAACTTGTCCTCCAAACAAACACGCAAAGTGGAAATGGTGATTTTTTACTTCCGAATTCCACTTCGGAGAAAAAAAACTCCGATATTAAAAATAAGAATTTAGTGATAGACAAAAATTAATTTTTATGTCACTTAACATTAAATTTTATCTATAAATTTTTCAACCAAATATGTAAAACGATTATAAATACGAATTTAGACCACTTGACTTCCCTAATCTGCGAACCAAACATCAGCTTAACTCGTACAAATACGTTCATGCCTGTTGCAAGTGCTCCACCAACCTAGACAAGAACAAACACGTAAATACAATAATGCTTAACATGCATAACAATTATCTAGCCTCTTCAAATTCAAGATGCATGATTTATTTTTATAATCAATAATATTTTCTATCTTTATTTTTATTTTATTCATGTACGCCCACTTTATGTAGTGCTAGTAAACTGCACATGCAATACACGTAATTTTTTTTAAAATTTTTTAAATTAAAATTTATTATAAATTTAGTTTTTTTTAGTGAAATTGAGCCCACCCAATCCACATGAGTTAGAAAAAATTGACTATAATAAAAAAATATTAGATAGTGAAACAATTAGTTAAAAATTATTTATTTTAAAATTTTAATGACGTGAGAGAATATATATATATATATATATATATATATATATATATATATATATATATATAATGAAATCTGACGTTCGGAGTTACATGGCGGTACGCGGCAATTCATGGAGATCATTCGGACGATGAGGGTGGACATATCACTTTTGACTGATGCATGAATTTGAAATAATACTGGGTGGAGCGGTTCGCACATAGAGCCGTAGCTAATGCTGTCAGAGTTGCATATCCAGAGATGAAGTTGGCGGATGTTGTGGGCCAATGGTATTGCTCGTAAAATATAGTTGTGTCTATACAAATTGAGACTGGGAAGACTAGTCACGCTTGATAGGTTGCGAAGATTTGGACTGCAGTTGGAGGCCCAGGGATATATACTGTGCTGGCAGAGAGATGAATCCATGACACACCTATTCTTCCAATGTCCGACGACGTAAAATATTTGGCTAGCCCAACATGATATAATGGGCTTATCCAGTAGGGGGATCCATGACTGAAGAGCAATTGTCGAGGTCATCAGAAGAGAGAAGCGGAGAGACTTTGCTTGGTACAACGAGACCTGAATCAGATTTGTTGCAGCGGACTGACATATCTGGAAGGAGCGGAACAATTGTATCTTTGAGGGGTCGGTGATTTTCACCATTGCGATTACCCATAATATTGAGCAGGATGTAAGTATAATGAGAGAGAAGACGCACCCTTGAATTGTCTCTTGTATTTGTAATTTTTTGATTTAATTAATACAATTACCTTGTTTCGTATATTTCAAAATCCCTTTTGTAAAGAGTTAATTGTCGAAATGGTACATGAGGAATGTAGTGTTTGTCATTTTGGTGATCGAATTTTTTTTTTTTGCCGAAATGGTGCATCATGAGCTTTGCATTTTGGCTCAATTAGTGCATGAAGTAATTTTTGTTTGTATTTTTGGATGAAAATCGATAAAAATAGACATGTGATGGTCATGTACCGTATTTTTAATTGTTATTTTGTTAATTTTTGGTTTTGGACTACTATTTTTAACGATTTATAACTATTTTCATCCAAATAATTTTCTTCTAACACTAATATTTTTCTGAAAATGATAGTCCAAAACCAAAAACTTAACAAAAGAACCATTAAAAATATGGCATGTGATTATCACATGTCTATTTTTATCGATTTTTATCTAAAAATATCAATAAAATTTACTTTAGACACTAATTGAGCCAAAATGTAAAACTTATAAACAAAAAACTAACATTGTATTCTTTATGTACCATTTCTAGAATTAACTCTTTTATGAAGAGCGGACATGTTTAGTTATTCGAAAAATTTCGCTGAGAGCATTAAAATATGAAATATTTCCAATAAAAGTATTATATTTTTAAAATTTACAATCAGAGCATCAAAATGCCATTTCTAAGAACGTTTTATGCTTTTCGTTAACTCTCCGTTAACGGAGAAAAAAATCTCTCTCTGTCCTCTCTCTCTCTCTCTCTCTCTTCTCCTCTATCTCTCACTCACACTCTCCACTCTCTCACTCACACCCGTCCACTCTCTCTCTCTCTCTCCTCTCTCTCACTCTCTTCTCTTTCTCTCTCACTCTCTCTCCTCTCTCTCACTCACACTCTCCACTCTCGTTGGAAAAGTAGCATCAATACTAATATGCTATCATTTTCAAACAGTTTAAAAACTGTTCGCATTCCACGAATTTAGTTTTTTTTCATTTAGTTTAGTTTTGGATTTTGATTTTTTTATTTAGTTTAACATCCAAAATAAAATATGTTATCATTGAACCCAAAAAAACAAAAACAAATTTACCGTACGAATATTACGTCTGCCGTCGATCAGACTTCGAACGGCCATAACTATTTATTTTTAAATCGTTTTTCGTCACACAATAGGTCGATTTGTATGTTTTCGACTAGAGTAACACAATTTGTGTAGAGAGAATTTTCATCCGAAGTAAGACGTACATATTACAGACAAAAATATAAAATATAAAACTTTAAAGTATCATAACTTTTGACTGGGAGATCGAAACAAGGTCCAGTTTGTGCCAAAATGACGTATAGAAAAGTACTTCGGGATAAACCGTTTCACTGTTTGACGGACTTTCCAAATTTTTAGAATTGCAAAAAAATGATGTTTTGACCTCCAAATTTTACTTTTGGTAATTTTTTCTTTTACAAAATATTTACTGTACCAATAATAAATTTACTGTTAATAAAATCTTGGGATATTTTAAATAACATAATACTTTAACAAATTTTAAGGATAAAAATTTGGGATATTTTAAAATTTTGATACATATCGACAACTAAGTTAATTTATTTTAATTTTTTCTTAATTTTGAAATTTCGATACAGTAAATTTTCTGTTAATTTATTTTAATTTTATTTCGTTAAAATATATTTTCTTAAATAAAACAGAAAATTAACAAAAAAAATTGGCCCCCCACCAATTAACAAAATAAATTAACAGAAAATAAAAAAAATGCCCCTAGGAAGGGAGAGGAGAGAGGAGAGGAGAGAGAGGGAGAGGAGAGGACAGAGAGGAGAAGAAGAGAGGAGAGGAGAGGAGAGGAGGGGAGCGAGAAAGAGAGGAGAAGAGAGAGAGAGAGGAGAGGAGAGGAGAGGAGGGGAGCGGAAAAGAGAGGAGAAGAGAGAGAGAGAGAGGGGAGTGGGAGAGTAGGAGAGCGGAGAGGAGAGAGAGAGAAAACGTCCCTAGGAAAGACGTTTTTCTGTTATAATATATATATTTTTTCTTTCTCTTCCGTTGACGGAGAGTTAACGAGAAGCATAAAACGTTCTTAGAAAGGACGTTTTGATATTTTGATTATAAATTTTAAAAATATAATACTTTTATTGTAAATATTTTATATTTTAATGTTCTCAGCGAAATTTTCCGTTTGGTTATTTCTCATTGGGTGGTGGAAGAAGTTAGCAACTGTGTCTTCTCTCAACAAAAATACTTTTTGAGACAAAAACGGATCTGTTGAAAGAGAGAGTACAAAGGGAAATGCCAGTTTCAAATATCTTTATTTTCAAAGTTGAGAATAAAGTAGTAATATTAAAACAAAGGAGGTGATCATGAAGCAACAGGAGGAGGAAAAGCAAAAGGAAAAGCGTCCCCATTCCATCTCCAACCCCAAATATGTACACTCACACTCTCTCTCTCTCTCTCTCTCTCATTTGTATCAAAAAGCATTTACGTAATCGTATTGTTTCTTTCTTTAACAGGAAGGCGAGTTCTCTCACTCTCATCATCATGTAACTAACCACTCCAACTCACTCTTTTTTTTTTTGTCCTTTTTTTCTTCTTCTTCTTCTTTTGTAACATGACTGTCTGGATTTGGAAAAGAAGAAGGGAAAGTGCAACTGTTTCCTGTTAGGAGGAGGAGGAGGAGGAGAGAGAGCGGGCCTCTCCTTCGAGGAATGGCGCGCATTGGTCCGCAAGCGGAGTAATAGTACTTCTCCCCGCGCTTTTGCCGCGGCAGAATCAACCCCGACTCATTGCAGGTATGATCCCTTAGTTTGCTAACATCGAATCCCTTCGGGTGCAAATGGAGGAACACACGGACACAGTCAGAGGAGATTTGATGTAATAAAAATGACACGAGCTTAGGGCTGTTTGGTTTGTGGATTTGGAGCGTGGGTGGAAGTTGGTGATTTGACATAAACAGTAAATTATGTCTGTTACAAAATTGGAGTTTTGACATCAGAGTTTTTTTTTTCCCCTCCGAAATCGAGTGCAGAAGTGGGAAACCCTCATTCACATTTTGCGTATTTGGTTGGAGGACCACTTTTATCTCTACTTTTAAGGGTCTGCTTGGCAATTGTGGGGGTAGCGGTTATGAGATGTTTTTAGAGTACCGGTTATGGGCGGTCCGGTTTTGAATGGTTTTAAGTAGTGGCTTTTAAATTACTCCAACCCATGCTTGGTAATTCATTAACAAGTGTTTCTGAAAGTTTTTTACACGAATAAAATTATCTCTATGTCCATATATAAATAAAATAATAGAAACATATGAAATAATAGAAATGCATGGATGAAAGTAGGAGAGAGGTTTGGAAGAAGTAGAAGTGCATATTTGATCAAAGTAATAAAAATATATAAAATAATAGAAACGTCCGGATAAAAGTAGAACGTAAATTTTTTAAGAACTTACCGGAAAAAGTAGTTGTAGTTTGGAAAAAGTAAAAGAGAAACACAGATGAGAAAAAAAAATAGAGTAAGGTATTAGTAGTTATAATTATATATTTTGGCGAGGATATAAATATAATAAAATAATAAAGTTCCTCAAAACCTGTCGATTTTGGGTGTTTATAAAGACACACAAAATAACAATACACCGATTTAGGGGGGGGGGGTTGAGCCCACCAAAACTAGTGCCTAAAAAAAATTAACAAGCATGTATTTTTAAAACACTTCATAAATGGTCGGTTCAAAAATACCCTAAAATCGGTGAGAACACCGTTACCAAGCAGACCCTAAGAAAATAAGATTTGTTATTCATGTCACTTCAACAAAAAGTTAGACTTTTTCACTCATTTCAACAACCAACCAAACACCAAACTTTAGGATATCACACTTTTAACCTCCACTTTTTCGAAGTACCCAAACAAATTTTTTTTACTTCACCGCTATGTGTACACAAAACGTCGATTTTCGAATTTTTTACTTTACCGCACTTTGTCGAACCAAACAACCCTTAAGTCGACGTCAAAACACGGAGTTTGAGAGTTCCCAAACAAAGAACCAAACAACAATAGCAACACAAGAAGACAAAAATCTAACGTGGTTCAACCAATAGATTGGTCCACGTGCACACACGAGGCAAGGTGGAAAATATTTTTTTTGAACAATAGAGAATATTACAAGAAACTTCGTACAAGTTTTATCGGATTGTCCGATCTCTTCCTTACGAGATCTCCAATAAGGCCTCCACCTTCTTTATGTTCCCCTAGTTCTCGTTAACTTCCTCTTGCACTAAATTAGGGCTAGAGAAGCCCTATATAGCTCTCCTAAACTCTCCCAAGTTTGGAATATTCTGGACCGGCGAATACCACTTACCAAATATGACCCGTACACTGAAGTCGTCCAAATCGGAATTCGGTGCAAGTGCGCACTAGTGTAGACTTTGTAGCTGTACTTTTCGGTATTCCGGTTGCCCAAACCGTAGCAATGGCTGCTTTGTGTTTGAGAATTGGGGTTTTAGTTCTTGTTATCTTGGGTTATTAGTTTTCAGAAATGTTGTGTCAGGTGGTATCAGTACCTCGACGCATCGAGATACATAATGGGAACCGACGACGACGACAAACAATTCCATAACAAAGAGAAGAGGGTTGAAGGCCTCTTTGTGTGTTCCGTCGCATTGAAGTCTCTGTGGGAATTGAATCTACCAATTAGACGAGTTGAGCGGACGATAGGCTTTTAAGAACCGTCGAGTAAACTTGTTTGATATTAAAAAATGACATTACGGGTGAGCAACGTCCGCGACCTCTCAGGAGAAGGTCACACATCGACACGAGATAATCATCCATAGAGGGTTTGTGTGGATTCGTCTAAGCACGAGCAGTAGTTCGATGATCTCGTCAGGAGGAGTCTTGACGACGATCATGGCGGTGATAAGCCGACTGACCTACGATGTTTGGGGCGGTGTCGACGGACGAGGCCACTATGTTTACTACGGAAGGAACGACTCTCCTGGCGATTGGCTTAGAGATCGGTTCGTTGAAAGCGATCCTTATCAACATGGCGATTGAAGAAGTGAGCGACGTTCCATGCCGTGACAATGAAGATCATGCCAACACCTAGACACATTTCACACAAAGGGACAACATATTCCAAACCTGTTGTACCATCAAAGTAGAAGATTTGGAATTGTGTGATCGACGAAGACAACCACGTAAATTTATCAGCAGATGGGTGGTCGAAGTTGCAAGGTTGGCGTTGGAGAAACACCCAGACCCATACTCCATCGGAAGGGATCGTAAAGCAAACGAGCGTCAAAGTGACCAAGTGTTGTCGAGTTCCTTTCTTCGACGCCTATCAAGGCAATATACACTTTGACATGATGGATTCAACGTTTGTCATATATTGCTAAGGAGATCGTGATGGTCCGAGGTGGAAGCAAAACCTGACGTAAATGGCAACACATATCGGCTAGGGAAGGATGGGACGAGTTACAAACTTACGTCATTGGAGAAAGGTACCAAAACCGAATCTTTATAAGAGGAGGAGAAGACTTTTTCGTTATTAGCTATTTCCAAGAAAGAAGCGGATTTCAAGAAGGCCGGTGGGGTGAATGATTTGGTAGCAAAGGGAAGTGTAGAATCTGAAGAGTCGAAGGAGGAAAGAGGGCGTCCAATAGAAATACGATCTATATTCGTCGAGTTTCACGACGTTCTCCTGGAGGAGTTTCGTGGAGGGCTACCGACCATGTGTGATATCCCATGTAACCTCATTCTTGTTCATGGACCGGATTTGCCGAGTTTACCCAATAGGCCCATCGGAGGACAAGTTTATTCGAAAAAAAAGTGGACTTGTTGCAACATAACTGTAACACCCCGTTCCGCTCAAGCGGACTGCCGTTTCAATCGGCAATAGTGCAGCTGTCCGACCCGCTTTGCCTCAAAGAGAATGCAAAGGATATCCATACTTGCCCCTACAGGATTTCAACTTAGGCTTTCAGAGGCTCGCTTGACGTATCGCTCTACCGAGGCGAATCATCGCTAAGGTGGGTGGCTACGGTGAACTTCTCTTTGCTTAGCCAGCACACATAAAATCTGGAATATTCATGCTAGTCGCTAGGTGAATCACTCCTGCATGCTAATAAATCCAACGCACCTAGCTAAGGGAATAATCCCAACATGTATTGCTTGCTAGAACATGGAAATGAAATACTGCTTATATTCAGACCCTCGCATGCTAAGTCCATAACGGTTTCATCTCTCGGCTTACCTTCGGGTCCGAGCAATCGTGTTTACTTGTGTCCCTTAGAAACGCATGCTTATCTGCTTATGAATGTCTAACGTTATTATATTATGCAATGTTTAAGCAATCCTGAACGCATGAATGGAACGTAGATGCAATATAAATGAATCATGCTACTGCTTGTCTTGTACTCACGTAGCCTCCGGGCGATAATCACGTAGCCTACGGGCGCACGTAGCCTACGGGCGCACGTAGCCTACGGGCGATATTCACGTAGCCTCCGGGCGATAGCCACGTAGCCTACGAGCGCACGTAGCCTACGGGCGATAATCACGTAGCCTTCGGGCGAATGAATGTTATTGTTCGATCACGGACAACTTGTGCACAAGGTATAGTTCCTGCGGGCGGCTGCTGGGGCACTGGCACCGTTCCGGCTCCGGACGGAACTCACGTTTAGTCTCACGTACTTGGACAAGGTGGTATGCGGCGCCTCACGTACTTGCACGTAGCAAACCATCTTCGTCACAGACTAGTCCATTATGGCATACGCCAGTGATCGCCTTGTACTTAACTTGTTGCATGCTTGCTTGTAAATGAAAGATAAACAAATCATCCTCGCTTAGCGGCTATCCGCGTGCGAGATACTGTATCGCATGAAACATATAAACTAAACACCTGAACGATCTTGAAATAAATACTCGTGTTTGCATAATGCTATGCCTCCTGAATGTTTATACATGCCCTGCTTAAATTAACAATGTTTGCCTTGGACAGGGAAGGATAAATGGTAAGTTGGTAAGTCTCGCCGTATTTTCTCTCGTGTTGCACGGCGCACTGCCCGACACGTTAGGCTATTCAATATTTGCATGAAACTGATCCTAAGGCAACTAGAAAGATAACTTAATAGTTGGTGCACGAAACCTGTATTACGTGTTTGGATTTGTCGAGCGGGCGAGTAGCTACCCCACCAGTGCATTCAATGTACTAATAATCCACCAGTTTGTATGCAGGGTGCGGGAGAACCTCGTTCGGTGCGGATGCTTCCAACGTGCGTGCTAAGGCGTGGACATCACTCCGAAGCAACGGTGCGTCCGGAACGGAAGCACATATACAAGACATAACGTTGTGAACATCGCCTGATCATCGCCTGTACAACCATTCCACAGTTGTAGCCACTTGGCAAGCTTTTACTGTTTCAGAGAGAGAGGCTTGAGCGACTTGTAATCTCGGCTATACGCCGCCTGTAACATATGTTCATATCAATAAAAGAGCTTGCTTTACTTCAACTTGTGTTTCAATGCTTCCGCTATATTGTCGACTCAGTGAACCTGTTACCAAATCGCTATGCGTTCATGACTCCGCTGCACTCAGACAATCTGTGCGACTCTGTGGCTTAGAACTCTTACCGCCAGCCAATGAATCACGGCCTTGCACGGGCGCGGTTCACGCTCGTGCGGCATCACGCCCGGATGGGTCAAAGCGATCGTTCCGCGGGAGCGCTGGCGAGGGTGATTCCCGCCTAGCGGGGACGGCCGAAATAGCCCGCGGGAGATCACGGGCGTGACATGTTGGTATCATAGCCTGGCTTCTACGCCTTTGGACTTCGATTCGATATCTCTGTTTCGAAAGCTCGTTCGTGGGTTATGTGCACGCTCTCTCTCAATGCCTCGATGGGATGTTCCAACAATAAGTCTAAATACTTTCAAAATGCGTTTTGAATGTAATGATATGCTTGCTTGTCTGCTGTTGTGCTGCGAGTGGCCTTTGTGCCAACCTGTGCGAACCCTTGAGAGTATCGCTAGTAGCTTGTCTGATTTTCACTAACCCTAAGTTTGGTTGAATGCATCTATTCGAGGGACGCCTTGAACTAGTGCACCATCCAAGACTTAAGAAAAGGTGAAACTCGAGTGCTGAGACTTCGCTATCACTAAGCTGGTTGACGTGTTCACGCTAGAAGTGCACTTCAAAAGTGCGCACGATCCAGTCTAAGCGATATGTTGATTTCGAAGCTTGTGCAAGTGAATATCCAAATGAAACAAGTACAACGACTTGTCTAGGATTGCCTCAACCCTAGAATACTGCTTGTCCTTAGTAAGTCTCGAGGACGAGACTTTTTCTAAGTTGGGTAGGATGTAACACCCCGTTCCGCTCAAGCGGACTGCCGTTTCAATCGGCAATAGTGCAGCTGTCCCGACCCGCTTTGCCTCAAAGAGAATGCAAAGGATATCCAGACTTGCCCCTACAGGATTTTAACTTAGGTTTTCAGAGGCTCGCTTGACGTATCGCTCTACCGAGGCGAATCATCGCTAAGGTGGGTGGCTACGGTGAACTTCTCTTTGCTTAGCCAGCACACATAAAATCTGGAATATTCATGCTATTCGCTAGGTGAATCACCCCTGCATGCTAATAAATCCAACGCACCTAACTAAGGGAATAATCCCAACATGTATTGCTTGCTAGAACATGGAAATGAAATACTGCTTATATTCAGACCCTCGCATGCTAAGTCCCTAACGGTTTCATCTCTCGGCTTACCTTCGGGTCCGAGCAATCGTGTTTACTTGTGTCCCTTAGAAACGCATGCTTGTCTGCTTATGAATGTCTAACGTTATTATATTGTGCAATGTTTAAGCAATCCTGAACGCATGAATGGAACGTAGATGCAATATAAATGAATCATGCTACTGCTTGTCTTGTACTCACGTAGCCTCCGGGCGATAATCACGTAGCCTACGGGCGCACGTAGCCTACGGGCGATATTCACGTAGCCTCCGGGCGATAGCCACGTAGCCTACGAGCGCACGTAGCCTACGGGCGATAATCACGTAGCCTTCGGGCGAATGAATGTTATTCTTCGATCACGGACAACTTGTGCACAAGGTATAGTTCCTGCGGGCGGCTGCTGGGCACTGGCACCGTTCCGGCTCCGGACGGAACTCATGTTTAGTCTCACGTACTTGGACAAGGTGGTATGCGGCGCCTCACGTACTTGCACGTAGCAAACCATCTTCGTCACAGACTAGTCCATTATGGCATACGCCAGTGATCGCCTTGTACTTAACTTGTTGCATGCTTGCTTGTAAATGAAAGATAAACAAATCATCCTCGCTTAGCGGCTATCCGGGTGCGAGATACTGTATCGCATGAAACATATAAACTGAATACCTGAACGATCTTGAAATAAGTACTCGTGTTTGCATAATGCTATGCCTCCTGAATGTTTATACATGCCCTGCTTAAATTAACAATGTTTGCCTTGGACAGGGAAGGATAAATGGTAAGTTGGTAAGTCTCGCCGTGTTTCCTCTCGTGTTGCACGGCGCACTGCCCGACACGTTAGGCTATTCAATATTTGCATGAAACTGATCCTAAGGCAACTAGAAAGACAACTTAATAGTTGGTGCACGAAACCTGTATTATGTGTTTGGATTTGTCGAGCGGGCGAGTAGCTTCCCCACCAGTGCATTCAATGTACTGATAATCCACCAGTTTGTATGCAGGGTGCGGGAGAACCTCGTTCGGTGCGGATGCTTCCAACGTGCGTGCTAAGGCGTGGACATCACTCCGAAGCAACGGTGCGTCCGGAACGGAAGCACATATACAAGACATAATGTTGTGAACATCGCCTGATCATCGCCTGTACAACCATTCCACAGTTGTAGCCACTTGGCACGCTTTTACTGTTTCAGAGAGAGAGGCTTGAGCGACTTGTAATCTCGGCTATACGCCGCCTGTAACACATGTTCATATCAATAAAAGAGCTTGCTTTACTTCAACTTGTGTTTCAATGCTTCCGCTATATTGTCGACTCAGTGAACCTGTTACCAAATCGCTATGCGTTCATGACTCCGCTGCATTCGGACAATCTGTGCGACTCTGTGGCTTAGAACTCTTACCGCCAGTCAATGAATCACGGCCTTGCACGGGCGCGGTTCACGCTCGTGCGGCATCACGTCCGGATGGGTCAAAGCGATCGTTCCGCGGGAGCGCTGGCGAGGGTGATTCCCGCCTAGCGGGGACGGCCGAAATAGCCTGCGGGAGATCACGGGCGTGACAATAACTCGAGGTTGAGTTCTCAATAAGAGAAGGGGAACGAGATTCTTTGGATGAAGATAAAGGACTTGATGCAGAAGAACTTGGGATTGGGTTCCCGGATTTGACTCGAATCTATACACCCTACTAGTAGTCCAAAAATATTTGGTAGATTTGTGTATGGATTTCGTATTGGAGATGTAAGGACTCAACATGGCTTAGATTTGGTGTTCGTGGGGATTGACCTGTTTACAAAGATGACCCCTTTCATATCTTGCAAGGGAACGACGAATGTGACGCATTTGACAATATTGTTCTTTCCTGAAGAGGTACGTAACTATGTGGCGATCAAGCAAATGCTTTATACGACATCGACCTTCGCTTTACCCAAATTTGACAATTTTTTCAAAGTTGATGGCGACACCAAGCATAGGGGTAATGTCGTCCCCAGGGCAGTGACCTACGACTTTCTTCAACAAAGAGTTTATTGATGCACGATGAAAGTGGTCCACCTATAACAAGACGTTAGGAGACATGATAAAGGGTGATATACATGCAAGGTGGTACAAATTACTTCAGAAATTTCCATACCAACATCTAATGCGCAAAGTTACCAATGTCAGTAATGACATCATGGGGGCCTTTTGAATCAATGAGCTTTGTGGTGACTTACGAGGAGAGATTTTATCCGGACGGTGGCACAAAGAACTTGCTCGAGTTCTCTATAAGAGGGTGGAGGGATGCCGTAGATGCGATTATACTTGAAGCAGCCTAAAATAATCTCAACCACGAATCGGAAAAATTCGGAGGGATTAAGTTTCTCCCAATGGTATTCTGATTGGAATATCCAATTCAATGTGAACTAGTATTCACATGATTGCGCAACACCAAATTTGCCTACTAGTTGAAGTATGATATGAAACCAACTAATGGGAGGTGGTGTGGGAGGTGGTGTAGTGTGCTATCAACGCCAAGAGTAGAAGAGCTTTCCTATTAAAGGTAAGAGGTATTAGCTTCTTGTAAAAGTGGTGCATCCGGCCAGCAGCTAAGGGGAGCACAAAAGGAGATCACAATATCTTGAGGATTGGACCAAATCTTATATATTTAGTGATGTTTATCTTTTGATTCTTTTCGTAGTTTGATTAGGTTTATTTCTTAAGGCTTAAGTTAGGTTATTATAAATAAAGAGTTGTAGAGAGGAAGGGGGTTAAGTTTTACTATTAATAAAAAGTATTCTCCTTTGATTCTTGTGTTTGACAATTGAAATTTTAGTTCTCGTTATCTTGGGTCGTTGGTTTTCACCATATCCGTGTCAATGAGCTTCTCTGATCATCGTGTGGCGCTCGTCGCTTTTCTTGTTAAACACGAGCCACACTACAACACAATATAGATTTACCATTCCAGAAAAACAAAAATAAAAAACCTTCAGCCCCTCAAGCCGAATGCGCTTTTTATCTATTATGAGATGAATTGCTAGTTTAACAAAACGGTATATTAAATAATGGCTAAATTTAGCATGTAGGATGAGATCTGAACCTGGGTCTAGGGGTTGGCATTCGGTCTATTCAAAATTGTATTTCCAAAATCGTACTTAACCGCAAGCCGCATAGCATCAAATTAAGTTCAAACCAAACTGGAACCCGAACTGGAACCACACTGTATAATCTTAAAACCGTATTTGACCTAACCTTATTAGCAATTTATTTAATTCGGTTTTAACCTCAAACCGTATAACATAAAAAAATAATAGTAAAAAAATTACAATTCAAAACATACTATTAAAGAGTCATGATACGAGAGGAAGGAAGTCTGATAAGTAAGAAAATTGGAGACTGGAGGTGGTTTTCTGCATATGGTAGATTTAAGTTTGGGTTGGTTGAGGCTTATATAGATAGGTATATGGAAGGTGGCATAGTTGTCATGTTGTGCGGTTTGTTCGGTTTGAATGTGTAGAATATTTTGGAGTTCTATGTTTTTATTAATCATCTCTATATATATATATATATATATAGCCTTATAACCCTTCATCTTACATAAAACCCTCTAATACATTCTAATATACCAATACTCCTCCTCAAGATGGGCGAAATATATTCACTAAGCCCATCTTGTCACATCCTCTAATCATATCTACAGAGCTAAGTCCCTTGGTCAGAGTGTCTGCTACCTGATCCTTGGTTGGAACGTGGCCTAGCTCCAGTAGTCCACTGTCCAACTTCTCCTTGATGAAGAACCTATCGATCTCGATGTGTTTGGTCCTGTCATGCTGCACTGGATTGTTGGTGATACTGATGGCTGACTGGTTGTCACACCACAACTTCATCTTGGTTCCTTGATCCAGCTTTAGCTCCACCAGCATACTCTTCAGTCATAGCAGCTCTGCAACTCCCAAGGCCATAGTTCTGTAATCCGCTTCAGCTGTCGATCTGGCCACCACTGACTGCTTCTTACTCCTCCAAGAGACCAATTTGCCTCCTACAAATATGCAATAGTTCGAGGTAGACCTCCTGTAATCAGCATAGCTAGCCCAGTCAGAGTCACATTAGCCCTCGATGCTCACGTGATCATTCTTTCTGAATATCAGCCCATTTCCGAGGGCATCCTTCAAGTATCTCAAAATCTGGTACACTGCGTCCATATGACCCTTCCTTGGGTCATGCATGTAGCGGCTCACCACACTCACTGCAAAGCAGATATCAGGACGCGTGTGGCTCAAATATATCAGCTTGTCCACCAGTCTCTGGTATCTGTCCCGGTCAATTGGTTCTCTAGCCTCAACACCCAACTTGAACTTCTGATTGATCGGCGTCGCTGCAGGTTTGCATCCCAATATCCATGTCTCTGTGAGAAGGTCCAGCGCATACTTCCTCTGAGAAAGAACAATCCCCTCTGCTTCTCGAGCAATCTCAATCCCAAGGAAGTACCGAAGAAGGCCAAGGTCCTTCACCTCGAACTCCTTGTCAAGCTTCCCCTTGAGTCGGGCAATCTCCTGCTCATCATCTCCTGTGATAATCATATCGCCCACATACACCGCAAGCATGGTAATATGGTATCCACTCCGACGGAAAAACATAGCGTGATCAACGTTGATCTGCCGATATCCTATTCCTATCATCGCTCTCCTGAATCTGTCAAATCACGCTCGAGGAGACTGCTTCAGTCCATAGAGGGACTTCTTCAACTTGCAGACCTTACCCAATGTCTTATCAGTGCAGAATCCTGGTGGTATCTCCATGTACACCTCCTCCACTAGATTTCCATGAAGAAACGCATTCTTCACATCCAGTTGGTGTAGCTTCCATCCACCATTCGTTGCAAAAGAAATCAGGGTCCTGACGGTACTCATCTTCGATACTGGTGCAAAAGTCTCGTCGTAGTGAATGTCGTATGCCTGAATGTATTATTTTGCCACCAGTCGAGCCTTGTAGCGCTCAACCTGTTCATCTGGGTTTTGCTTCACAGTAAAGACCCACTTGCATCCGATTGCCCTCTTTCCCTTTGACAGTTTTACCAGTTCCCAAGTGTGGTTCTTCTCAAGAGTCCCTAACTCCTCGTGCATCGCCGCTTTCCACTTTGGATCGTTCTTGGCAACCTGCCAATTGTTAGGTACAATAATACTATCCAAAGACGCAATGAATGCTCCATGAAAAGAAGAGATGTTATCATATGAAACAAACTGAGCAAGGTCCCAACCATATCTATCAGGAGAATTTTTCGCATTGCTGCGAGTAGTCCTCCGTACTGATAATGGTGTGGGAGGGGTAGGAAGAATGATATCACCTGAAGGGAAATCTGGTAGTGGTGGTGTAGTTGTCTTAGGAGTCGTGACGGACGCAGGCAAGGGACTTGGCACTGGCACTATAGGTACTGGTCCTGCTGTTTGCTTCCCTTTCATGCTGTAGGTAAGTAACTCCCCCTGAGTCGTAGACCTAACACTTCTCATCTCCTCCCTCTGTTCCTCTTCACTCTCCCCCTCAACCGTTCCTCCATGCCATACTCCTAAATCGGTCACCAAACTCTCACCAATCTTCCTCTCTCGCCTCATACTCTCAGTGTCAGGTGAGTTGTCCATGGATGGGGTTTCCTCCTGACAGTAGTATGGCTCAAGCTCCCTGAAGTGGACATCCATGCTCACAAACCTTTTCTTCTCTACTGGGCTCCAGCACACATACCCCTTCCGAGTCACCGAATAGCCCACGAAGACACTTGACTGCTCTAGGGTCAAGTTTCTCAACAGACGTCCTTTACAAAACATACGCATCCAAACACCTTTAGCGGGAGTATTCCACTATTATTTTCTTGCAATATCTCACATGGAGACTTCCATCCCAGTACTTTCGAGGGCATCATGTTGATCAGTTGAGCTGCTGTCAACACTGCATGTCCCCACAGACTCTGTGGGACATTCATGGCGATCATCATGCTCCTTGCCACCTCCAGAAGGTATCTGTTCTTCCTTTCTGCTACTCTATTCTATGCTGGTGTCTATGCACATATGGTCTGATGCTGTATCCTTGGGCTGACAGGTATTCCTCATATGCTTTGTTGGTATACTCTGTCCTATTGTCAGACCTCAGTACCTTCACCACTGCTCTGTATTGAGTCTGGACATGTTTATGAAAGTCCCGAAAACAGGCAAAGACACTACGCTTATTCTTCATCAAATACAGTCAGGTGACACGAGAGGAACAATCAATAAAAGAAACGAAATACTTGTAACCATTTATAGTAGTTATGGCGCACGGCCCCCATACATCAGAATGTATAATAGCAAAAACAGAAGAGCTCATATAGCCCACACTAACATATGAGCTCCTAGTAAGTTTGCCTAAATCACATGCATCACATACTAGTTTATTCTTATTTGCTTTCTCATAAATAGATGGATACAACCTACTCAAAATACCAAAAGAGGAGTGTCCCAACCGCCTGTGGTGGAGTATCAGTGTATCCTCGGTACTCATCTTCGGTCCTTCCATTCCTGCCCTCTTCGCCACAAACACCAATGCGTAATCTAGCCCTTTCCGATCCAGGTACCACAGTCCATCATGCCAAGTGCCAGTCCCAAGTCTTCGTCCCTTCTCCTTCTCCTGGAAGATCACCTTAGGAATATCAAAAGAGACCATGCATTTTAGTTGGATGATTATAGAACTAATAGACAAAAGACTGACCGGAAAAGAAGGAGTATGCAAAACATTGGATAATTTTACTGAACTTGTACAATCGACAATACCCTTACCGGCCACTGGCTGGAAAGTACCATCGACTGTTTGAATGTTGTCCGTCGATGCTAGGTGAGTGTAGGAAGAGAACTTACTAGCATTTTCTGTCACGTGTCGAGACGCACCCGAATCGACAATCTAGTCCGACGATCTAAGGGAAGACATAGATGCAAGGGCGAGTGAGTTGTCAGTACCTTCCGATGGATGGGCATACATGGCAGCGTTGCCTCTGGCGAAGACTAAGGTGGACGCCTCCTCAGTCCCACTCCTCCTGTCTCAATTGCTTGACGCTCTCTGCTTTCTCCTGAGTACCTCCAGCATGCTCAGCAGTGTCTGATCCTCCTCAGTATAGGCACCATCAGTTCCCTCCTCGCCTTCTGCTACCAGCAAGTTCGTCCGATAACCTCCTCGACCACCCCGTCGACCCCCACGACCACGGCCACGGCCACGTCCTCCAAACTGTCAAT
The DNA here is from genome assembly GCA_036927795.1 of Iris macrosiphon. NCBI lineage: Eukaryota > Viridiplantae > Streptophyta > Magnoliopsida > Asparagales > Iridaceae > Iris > Iris macrosiphon. Next base: position 140,005,177 of record JAYESA010000018.1, on the reverse strand, counting down.
GTCCACCACCTGAATCTCCCTCCTTGGATGGTTTGCTGCAAGCATACCTTATATGGCCCACCTCCCCGCAGTTGTAGCACTGTCGGGGGTTTTCCTTAGGTCCAGTGCCGCCTGAATTGGCAACCGCCAGTGCTGACTTCACTTCAGGAGGACCACCTGCCCCTGCCTGCAGCTTGATGCGAGTCTCCTCTTGGATCATGGCTGAGATAGCCTCCTCAAGTGTAGGGATCTTCGGTTGGGCTAGAAGTAGTACTGTCCTCTGAGTAAACACTGCGGCCAACCCCTTAAGAAAATTTATCGTCCTCTCCTGTAGACATACCTGTCTCTCCTTAAACTTCGGGTCATCGCAGCTCGTCCGATCTGAGGAATGATCGTAATCCAACCACAGACGCTCCAACTCCGTGGCATACTCCTGCACCGTCTTCTCTCCCTGTACGGTGTCGTCGATCTCCTCTTTGATCTGAAAAACTGTTGAAATTAGTTGATGATTTTATTGATTGTCTCATTGGCATTATATAGCCTTACAGTCATTAATACAATGATTTCAATCATTATGACAATAATCTCATAATGGAATATCCTGTGACATTCTGGCATCCCAAATATGTCCTCAGGATATTCCCATGTGCTTATACTATACTTAAATATGACACCCAACATACCATATCAACACTCCCCCTCAAGATGGGTGAAAGATATTCACTAAGCCCATCTTGTCACATCCTCTAATCATGCTCACTGAGGCGAGTCCTTTGGTTAGTCCATCTGCTACTTGATCCCTGGTTGGAACATGGCCAAGCTCCAGTAATCCTCTATCCAACTTCTCTTTGATGAAGAATCTATCAATCTCGATGTGTTTGGTCCTGTCATGCTGTACTGGATTGTTGGCGATACTAATAGCTGACTGATTGTCACACCACAGCTTCATCTTGGCTCCTTGATCCAGCTTCAGCTCCACCAGCATATTCTTCAACCATAGCAGCTCTGCAACTCCCAAGGCCATAGCTCTGTACTCTGCTTCAGCTGTCGATCTGGCCACCACAGACTGCTTCTTACTCCTCCAGGAGACCAAGTTACCTCCTACAAATATGCAATATCCCGAGGTAGACCTCCTCTCATCAGCACAACTAGCCAGTTAGAATCACAGTAGCCCTCGATACTCACGTGATTGTTCTTCCTGAATATTAGTCCCTTCCCCGGAGCACCTTTCAAGTACCTCAGAATCTGGTACACTGCATCCATATGACCCTTCCGTGGGTCATGCATGTAGCGGCTCACCACACTTACTGCAAAGATATCAGGACGTGTGTGGCTCAAATAGATCAACTTGCCAACCAGTCTCTGGTATCTGTCCCGATCAACTAGTTCTCCAGCCTCAGCATCAATCTTGAACCTCTGATCTATTGGTGTCGCTGCAGGTTTGCACCCCAACATCCCAGTTTCTGTGAGAAGGTCCAGTGCATACTTCCTTTGAGAGAGAACAATCCCCTCTGCTTCTCGAGCAATCTCAATCCCAAGGAAGTACCGAAGAAGGCCGAGATCCTTCACCTCGAATTCCTTGCCAACTTTCCTTTGAGTTGGGCAATCTCCTGCTCATCATCTCCTGTGATAATCATATCGTCCACATACACCGCAAGCATGGTGATGTGGCCTCTACTCCGACGGAAGAACACAGTATGATCAGCATTGATCTGCTGATATCCCATCCCTATCATCGCCCTTCTGAATCTGTCAAACCACGCTCGAGGAGACTGCTTCAGTCCATAGAGGGACTTCTTCAACCTGCAGACCTTGCCTACTGTCTGATTGGTGCCAAATCATGGTGGTATCTCCATGTACACCTCCTCCACTAGATCTCCGTGAAGAAACGCATTCTTCACATCCAGTTGGTGTAGCTTCCATCCACCATTCGCTGCCAGAGAAATCATAGTCCTGACAGTGCTCATCTTTGCAACTGGTGCAAAGGTCTCGTCATAGTCGATGTCGTACGTCTGACTGTATCCTTTGGCTACTAGTCGAGCTTTGTAGCGATCAACCTGTCCATCTGGGTTCTGCTTCACGGTAAAGACCCACAACTGCTCTCTTCCCCTCTGGCAGTCTCACAAGCTCCCAAGTGTGGTTCTTCTCCAGAGCTCCCAACTCCTCGTGCATTGCCGCTTTCCACTTTGGATCGTTCTTGGCAACCTGCCAATTGTTAGGTACAGTAATACTATCCAAAGATGCTATAAATGCTCCATGAGAAGAAGGGATATGGTCATAAGAAACAAATTGAGCAATATTCCAACCATATCTGTTTGGAGGATTTCCTGCATTGCTGCGAGTGGTCCTCCGTACAGATAGTGGTGTAGGAGGAGTAGTAGTAGGAGGAATGATATCTTGTGAAGGAGGGGGTATCACCTGAAGGGGGGTTGGTGTCGGTGCCTCAGGAGTTGGGACGAACGCAGGCAAGGGACTTGGCACTGGCACTGTCGGTACTGGTCCTGCAATTTGCTTCTCTCTCCTGCTGTAGGTAACTCTCCCTGAGCCGTAGGCCTAACACCTTCACCTTCTTGTCCCTTCTCCGTGTCTCCATGCCAAACTTCTAAATTGGTTACCACCAAGTTCTCCATCTCCCCCTCTCGCCTAATACTGGCAGTATTAGGCGTGTTGTGTGAAGTTCCGTCCTGGCGGTAGTATGGCTCATGCTCCCGAAAGTGGACATCCATACTGACAAACTTCTTCTTCTCTACTGGACTCCAGCACACATACCCCTTTTGGGTCGCCGAGTCGCCTACGAAGATGCATTTGACCGCTCTAGGGTCAAGTTTCCTAACTGATGACCTGTTGTCCTTCACAAAACACACACACCCAAACACCTTCAGTGGGAGTATCCCACTATTATTGCCTTGCAATACCTCACATGGGGACTTCCATCCGAGGACCTTCGAGGGCATCCTGTTGATGAGTTGAGCTGCTGTCAACACTGCATGCCCCCACAGACTCTGTGGGACATTCATGTCGATCATCATACTTCTTGCGACCTCCAGAAGGTGTCTGTTTTTCCTTTCTGCAACTCCATTTTGTGCTGGTGTGTATGCACAGGTGGTCTGATGCTGTATTTCGTGTGCTGACAAGTATTCTGCAAGCGTCCTGTTGGTATACTCCGTTCCATTGTCAGACCTCAGTACCTTCACAACTGCTTTGTACTGAGTCTGGACATGCTTATGGAAATCCCGAAAACAAGCAGGTACATCACTCTTATTTTTCATCAAATATAACCAGGTAACACGAGAGGCACACTCAATGAAAGAAACAAAGTACTTATAACCATTCATAGTGTTAGTAGCACATGGGCCCCAGACATCAGAATGTACTACCTCAAAAGCAAAAGTGCTCCTATGACCCGTGCCAACATATGAGCTCCTAGTAAGTTTTCCTAACTCGCACGCATCACATACTAATTTCTCTTTATTTGTTTTTGCATAAATCTCTGGATACAACTTACTTAGAGTATCAAAGGAAGAATGTCCCATCCTCCGATGATGGAGTATCAAGGTATCCTCAGTCCTCTGCTGCAGTCCTTCCATGCCAGCCTTCTCTGCCATAGATACCAATGCTGAGTCCAGTCCTTCTCGATCTAGGTACCACAGTCCCTCATGCCAAGTGCCAGTCCCAAGTCTTTGTCCTGTCCCTTTCTCCTGGAAGGTCACCTTAGGAATATTAAAAGAAACAATGCATTTAAGTTGGAGGATTATAGAACTAATGGACAAGAGACTGACTGGAAAGGATGGAGCATATAAAATATTGGATAATCTTACTGAACCTGTACAATTAACAGTACCCTTACCGACCACTGGCTGGAAAGTGCCATCAGCTGTCTGAATGCTGTCTGCTGATGCTAGGTGAGTGTAGGAAGAAAACTCACTAGCATTCCCCGTCACATGCCGAGATGCTCCCGAGTCGATAATCCAGTCTGATGATTTAAGGAAAGAGATAGACGCAAGGGCAAGTGATTCGTCAGTACCTTCTGATGGATGGGCATACATGGCAGCGTTGCCCCTAACAAAGAATGAGGTGGACGCCTCCTCTGTTCTACTCCTTATGTCTCCCAGTGCCTGGTCCTCCACAGTAAAGGTGCCATCAGCTTCTCCGTTCCCTTCTGATATCAGGAGGTTTGCCCGATAACCTCCTCGGCCGCCTCGTCTATCCCTTCGACCACGACCACGTCCTCCATTATATCCTCGTCCGCCGAACGGTCCTCGTCCACCACCTGAATCTTCCTCCCTAGGTGGTTTGGTACAAGCATACCGATGATGACCCATCTTCCCACAGTTGTAGCACTGCCGGTTATGCTGCCAGGGCCCTCCCTTAGATCTTGTGTTACCTGAGCTGGTGATCGCTAGTGATGACTTTGCTTCGGGGGGACCACCTGTCCAGGCTTGCAGCCTGATGCGTGTCTCCTCCTGGATCATGGCTGAGATAGCCTCCTCAAGGCTAGGGATCTTTGGTTGGGCTAGAAGTAGGGCCGTCCTCTGTGCGAAAGCTGCAGTCAGCCCTTTGAGGAACTTCATCGTCCTCTCCTGCAGACACACCTGTCTCTCCTTACACTTAGGGTCCCCGCAGCTCGCCCGATCTGAGGAGTGATCATAATCCAACCATAGACGCTCCAACTCCGTGGCATACTCCTGCACCGTCTTCTCTCCCTGTACGGTGTCATCAATCTCCCCCTTTATCTGGAAGACCCGTAAGTTGTTCCCCACACCATCATAGGTCCTTCTCAACTTCTCCCACACATCTTTCACCATCTCAATACCGTCTACTGTGGCGGCAATAGACTGGACTAAGGAGTTGAGAAGCCAGATGTAGATCGCCATATGAGTGGACTTCCACTCATCGCGTCCTGTCGAGCCCTCGTCCGGCTCTGTCGTCTCGTCCGTCAGAAACCCCTCCATGTTTTTTCCTGCGAGGGTTCTTCTCACCCGTCGTGACCAACTCAGATAGGTGGCTGGTCCATCTAATTTCAGATCGATGGAGGGAAGCTTCAACTCTGGCGACGTTCGTGTCGTGTTCTTACCAGCCGACATCGTCAACAACTTCATCAACGTCGCCACCTCTGCAGAATCTAGCTTCTTGATGATCTCCTCCATCGATGCGTCGTCTATCCAATCACGTCACGTCCGCTCCACGACTCACGCTTGTCCTCGTCGTCCGCTCCTAGATCCGAACATGTCCCCCCTTTTTTTAGATCTAGGCATCCCTATTAGGCGCCGCCTCGTGCTGGTGCAGAGGAGGCGGCAGCACGCATGTCACAGCCGCCGTCGCAGCAGCAGCAGTCGCAGCAGCAGTAGTAGCCGCAGCAGTAGCGGGACGGGGCAGCAACAGCGAAGGGCGGCCTGCGAAGGACGGAGAAGAGGAGAGGAGGGAAAAAAAGGGGGGGGGGGCGTGGAAGAGTTCGGTGGAGGAGATCTAGGAAATCCTCCTGTGGGTTTGTGGAAGCTTGGTGACGACTAGGGTTTGTGGAAACTTGACTCTGATACCATGTTGAAATTAGTTGATGATTTTATTGATTGTCTCATTGGCATTATATAGCCTTACAGTCATTAATACAATGATTTCAATCATTATGACAATAATCTCATAATGGAATATCCTGTGACATATTCTGGCATCCCAAATATGTCCTCAGGATATTCCCATGTGCTTATACTATACTTAAATATGACACCCAACATACCATATCAACAAAAACCCTCAAGTTGTTTCCCACACTTTCGTAGGTCCTCCTCGACTTCTCCCACATGTCCTTTACCATCTCTAGGCCATCCACTGAGGCGGCGATCGACTGGACTAAATAATTGAGGAGCCAAATGTATGTCACCATATGAGTGTACTTCCACTCGTCGCGTCCTGCTGAGCCCTCATCCGGCTCTGTCTTCTCTCCTGACAAGAAACCCTCCAGGTTCTTCCCTGCGAGGGTTCTCCTCACCTATCGTGACCAACTCAGGTAGGTGGCCGGTCTATCAAGCTTCAGATCGATGGAGGGAGGCTCCAACTTTGCCGGTGTTCGTGTCGCGTTCTCACCAGCTGACAGTTTCATCAGCTTCATCAACGTTGCGACCTCCGCAGGGTTCAACTTCTTGATGATCTCCTCCATCGATCCTCCTCTTCTCCGATCACCTCACACCCGTCCCACGATTCACGTTTGTCTTCTTCGTCCTCTCCTAGACCTGATCATTTCTTTCCCCCATCGGATCTAGGCCTTCGATGTCAACGTCCGGAACGATCCGCGGGAGACGCCGGGAACCGCGGCAGAAGGCTCCTGCGGGCTCCGCAGGAGTTGCGGCTTCGCGGTTGTGGCATAAGTGCAGTGGCGGCGGCGGCGACGGTGGTGGTTGGCGACGGTGGTGGTGGCGCGGCAGCGGTGGCGGCGGCTAGGGTTTGTGCTCTGATACCATATAGAATATTTTGGAGTTCTATGTTTTTATTAATCATCTCTTAGCTATATATATATATATATAGAGAGAGAGAGAGAGAGAGAGAGAGAGAGAGAGAGAGCGCCTTACAACCCTCCATCTTACATAAAATCCCCTAATACATTCTAATATACCAACAGAACCGAACTGCATTCCCAAAACCGCAAACCGTACCACAATCTCAATTTGACAAAATAACCCTCCTGAAAAGCGAACCGAATATCCTTACTCGGTTCGGTCAGGTTTGGTTTCTGGTTTTTAACCACATTTTGCTTACCCCTGCCTGGGTGCTCGGGTACCATGTTAAAGCTAGATTTTAGGGCTATATATTTATATTATTCCAATAATATACTCACACAAAATGATATGATGCTGGGTCATCAGCTTAATGCAGATAAAATCTGACTAGTGTCTTCATCTGAGCTTCGTCTTGTCCTATGTTGCACACAACAGTTTACATATGAGACACACTCGTTACATGTGTTGGGCAAAGTCAACCATAATCCGAACCAAACAATTTATGGATTGAGGGTACTAATTCTCAGATTTGGATGTTATGAGTGGTGGAATGATTGGAGATTAAGTGGAAGAAGTTAATGACACAATATTTTTTATGGGGAGGTGGAGAGAGGAATCTCTCTCTCTCTCTCGTCCTTCTTATAGACACTCTCTATTAAAATAAACCGTATTTCCCCACCTCGGTTGAAGAGTAATTACATTTGCAATCTCATGGGATTACAAGTCTTATAGGCCCCTTATATAAAACCTTACTAACTCACAAGAAATAATCCTCCTATTTCCTTGTTACAGTGATCTAAATAATAAGATTGATTCCTAAAAATATCACAATTTATTACCTTTGGTCAGACATTCTTTCCTTTTGCAGTGCATTGCCAGATTGTGGAAGCTGTTGCGGTGAAATGGTAGATCCTCAGTCTTATGATGAAGCTCCAGAGTTAAGTTTGTGGGAGAGGCTTGGAAATGCTGCAATGTTGGATATTGAATCAAGTGACTTATCTTGGGACGCTCTCTCATCATTGTACCATACAAAGCATACTAGCAGTGCCGAACAGTCTGAAGATGAATTGAACAAACCTCTAGAGGTTTGTTTAAACTTAAAATGGCAGAATTTACACACACCCACATATACATATCTGCATTCAGACAGTGGTATGTGTGCGTACATATGTATATATGTGTGTAATGCTAGCATACTGTCACTGTATGTGCATACATATGCACGCAAGTACATTCAAGCATATGTCACAATGAGCTGCTTAACTTTCTCAACGTGTTCATCAAAATAGAGATTAAATAGGATTGATCAGTTTTATTAGTATAAGGGAGTAAACCACAAACGAGGACGTTAAGGGAATAAGTGCCTAAACTAGGTGCTACAGTATATTTACTTCCGGACTTATGTGTAGTAGCGTCTGTTATCATTTAGTTCTTATTCTCTTGTTGCCTTAATGAAAATGATTACCTTTAGGCATAACAGTGTCATTTTTCATTGTTTTTCATTCTTTCTTCCATTTAATTTGTTCTTTCAGCTTTTTTTTTAACTATGCCACGTCATATCATATGATTGAATTTAGCAGATAAATTTCTTGAATCACTTAAGAGAAGTCATGTACTTCTATTGCTGCATGAGGTTGATTCTCAATATTTGAGATACTGTTTCTTCTCGTGTTATTTCCAGTTTCTTTAACTTATGCAGTGTTCGCTCTTATGTTTCCTAGATCTGTTAGATAAGTAATCATGCCCATAAGGTTTTCCTAATGTTCTTGTTTGATCGACTGCACGCCATTCAAGAGTGCCAAAGCAATTTTACTCTTTGAGCTCAAGCCTAGTCTCTCTTTTCCCTTCTCCAAGCACATGAATTCATTGTAGTCTTTGTCCTCGGAGAGGAAAATGAGATTCAGAATATGTTAGTGCAGATTTCTGTCATAAAGTATAAACATGCATGTAGAAGATATAAAGTCCTAATGCGAGAAAGTTTTCCTAGTTTTGCTGTATTATTTTGTTAGTTTCAGCATCGTACAGGTATATAAATGGAGTTAATTTGGGGTTATTCTTGAACAGGCCATGCTGTTTATTTACCTGTACCAGTGAATTTGTACATCCCATAAATGCTATATCCACTCCCTCCCCCCCACCCACCCACCCACACACAAAAAAGAAAAAAGGAAGAAGGTAAACTTCTGAAGTAATCTTTTCTGTAGATGAGCATCAAATGTGCTTGTAGCTCATTAAGGCATAAAGAGGGTAAGTCCATGCTGTTCATTTACCTGTGTCAATGAGCTTGTACATCTCACACATGTTGCAACAATGACATTAAACTGACTTGCACTTTAGTCTTTTCCAGTCACCGTTGGATGTTCTTACACTTGGAGGCATATCATTTATCATTCCTCTTTTTCTATTTCATGTTCTTCCACTTGCACTACCTTTTACTTACTATTTATTTGTAGGTTCCTTGCTTTTATGTCTACAATCAGATATCTGTTGGAAGTTTATATTTTTATTGTTGGGAACACATGAGCTTGAGGAGGAATATTGTTCTTAAGGCTGAAAGTAGAGCATTGCCCTCACATACTCTTTCATAAGTTGCAAAATGCCCTATATATGGTACACAGAACAGTCATGGTTTCCTTGTTAGAAGTTAGAACATCGACATCTATGATGATGTCAAAAAGGATTTGATTTACCTGCCAAGCGAAGTTCACTCTGCACCATCGATAGGTAAAGAAAGTACAAATTTACTACATAAAGAATTGATGATCTGTATTCTGGTCAGGATGTGCAATGAGTTGTATATTTTTAGCTAGGAATTTATTGTTATGAGCTAAATTTGCTTAACTTAGCATCATTATAGATGTCAAATCTGGTGGATGTTTCCTTGATTAGATAGATTTATGAATAATTCTGTGGAGAGAATATACACCGGTTATATAACAATCTGTCTTGTTGCTCTATGGAGAGAGAGTCTTAGGTTTCCAACGAAATTGGATTCATGGTTTTAAACCAGTCCCTAATGAAAGTTTGTTTTGGTTAATTTCACGGAAGGTCTTCTTTTAGTAACTCAGATTGTCTGATTTTAGTAATTTCCTTTGGTCTTCGTTTGAGAAATGAATTCGAAGTACCTTAGTTTGACAATCCAGGAGGAATCAGTAAGTAGTATTTAAGCTATAATTTCACTTTGAAGGAACTTGACTAACTGAAGTTTAGAGATAGTTATTGAGTTTAAGCATGAGACTTATAATGTCAAAAGGATGTGAGTAGGATGAAAATGACCACAAAGGAATCCCTGATAGGCATTAGGTATAAGGTTATCATTTGATAAAAGATTACTTCAGATGACCAGGGAGACACAACATACTAGTTAACATTATAATTAGAATTTAGAAGTCCTGATTTATCATTTATCGTTGATTGAATTTATCAGCCAATACAGCATGCCCTTCGAGCTTTTAGCTTTATGTGTTGTTCGCCATTATCTGTAAGATAAAGGATAGGAAGAAGCTTCAGATCAAGGTATTCCTTTTAGAAGCAATGTCAATTTTTATGAGTTAGACTCTTAAGATGCTTAATGAGAGGCAAGAGTTAGTCAAGCAATTGTACATAGTTACAAGATATAATGTCTTCAGTAAAGATTGAGGCTTTTGGAGAAGCTTGAAGGAATGCTTATGGAAAGCAATAAAGGTTCTGTTTTTAAATTCATTGCAGAACTAAACACTGAGTTCTTGCCCATACTTCATGATGATGTCAGGACTGAGTGTGTAATATCCTAATATTTCTTACTCGATCATCTTTAGTTTAACTATCATTATAATAGTTATGACTAATATGGTAAGTTAATTAACATTGTACATTCATTTCATTTGTCTTAATGATGATTATGACTTGCATGCAAGATATAATGGCTACATAGCAAAAAGGTGTACTATTTGCAACCTTTTAAAGTGACCGCCTTGCCGCCTTAGATGGCCGGGCCGCCTAGGTGCCTCGGCCATACTAACGCCTAGGTAACAAGGACTTAGGCGGGATGGTCATGAGGCACTGCCTAAATTCCTGAGGGCCTGCCTTGGTCTGCCTCGACCTGTCTCAGTTGACTCATGTCATCTTGACTTTAAACAACCCACTTATTAGAAGAAAACAACTCTGGCCCAAGGCCCATGCCCAAGTGAAATGAAACTGAATAGAATGAGTAAGAGAGAGAAATATCACATCCCACCCTAATTTGAGACTCCAGAGATAAGAGAAAGATCCTCTTTTGAGTTTTGTCCGTGGTTACCTAGAATGTGGAATACTTTGGAATACTTAAGGAAGCAGAAACTGTAGAATATTTTGGAGTAATTGTTATATTTTTATTGATAATCTCTTGGCTATTTATAGCCTTACAACCCTTCATCTTACATTAATACCCCATTAAAAACCCCTGTAGAATATTCTAATATCCCAACAAATATACCAAGAATATTCTAATATACCAACACTCCTCCTCAAGATGGGCGAAAGATATTCACTAAGCCCATCTTGTCACATCCTCTAATCATATCTGCAGAGCTAAGTCCCTTGGTCATACTGTCTGCTACTTGCTCCTTGGTTGGAACATGACCTAGCTCTAGTAGTCCACGGTCCAACTTCTCCTTGATGAAGAACCTATCGATCTCGATGTGTTTGGTCCTGTCATGCTTCACTGGATTGTTGGCGATACTGATGGCTGACTGGTTGTCACACCACAGTTTCATCTTGGCTCTTTGATCCAGCTTCAGCTCCAACAACATATTCTTCAGCCATAGAAGCTTTGCAACTCTTAAGGCCATAGCTCTGTACTCCGCTTCAGTTGTCGATCTGGCCACCACTGACTGCTTCTTACTCCTCCAAGAGACCAAGTTGTCTCCTACAAATATGCAATAGCTCGAGGTAGACCTCTTGTCATCAGTACAACTAGCCCAGTCAGAGTCACAGTAGCCCTCGATGCTCAAGTGATCATTCTTTCTGAATATCAACCCCTTTTCGGGGGCACCTTTGACAACTAGACTTGTACGGCGTCACGTCCAGTGGTTATTTCCGATTCTTCAGAATCGGAACATGATATGCACCAATTACCTCACCATAAGCATTTAAGGCGTTAGATGTGTGTTACACCTTTGACAACTATAGTGGAGGCATTAAACATCCCCCCATTAACTTAAACTGGATCGTCAAACCGAAGATAACCAATATGAAATGCACGTATTATGAACCAGTCCCGACCCGATGGCATGCCGATAGTATGACGTCGGTATGCTTATGTGACCAAAATCTCTAGCATAAACTTGTACCAAAAATGTGCGTAAATGTATGTCAGCGGTAGCCATCAGTAATGTTCTGCTGATACTCAACATGTATTCTTTTTTTCTTTTTCGAACTTCTCCAAATCTATGGACGACGCTTGCAGCTCCCCGTATGAACATAAGCCACATTCAATAATCTTCACCTTGACGAGATGTTCCTCTGACTAACTTATGAGACGATTATGATGCTATGTGCTTGTTCACTTTAGCTCCAAAAGGCCTAATCCCCTTCTATAGTTTTTGACCAGAACCAAGAAACTACTACCGCTTCAATCTTATCCAAAATTGAAGTACGACACCTTGTACTGTCTTGTACCAGAAATTGTCATGGCCACGATCTTTGTCCCAAAATCGTGAAACTACCACAACCTACTATCAAGGTCACGAACCTTTTTCCAATCTGAGTACTTTGATAGAAGTCAAGGCCGACTTGAACTTCTATACCGGAATAACCTTAGTTAGTATGTCAACTGGGTTCAACTTAGTGTCAATCTTCAATAGATCGATCTCCTTATTTACTATTCTTATATTTTGTGGTATCATATGTCAATTGTTTCGTCCGATTGTGATACACTGAATTCTTGGCGAGATGTCTCGCACTCTGACTATCACAAAATCTGACTATCACAAAATACTGGCACCTGCACCTTCTCGAACCCAAACTCACTAACCAGATCCCTTAACCACAGAGCCTCATTGAATGTCTCGACTGCCACTATGTACTTAGATTTTGCAGTGGAAAGTGTCACAATATTCTGAATTATCGACTTCCAACTGACTGGAGAATTTGCAAGAGTATAACATAGGCCATAATTGACCTTTTGTCCAAATTACCAGCATAATCAACTTCCACATAACCCTGCAACTAACTCAGTTCGTGCTCTAATTTGTGAAGCAATAAACCGTGATCCTTCAATCCCTTTAGATATCGAAGTATCCACTCATTGTCTCCTAATGAAGCCTTCTTAGATATGACATGAATATAGATCACCAAACTGACCACAAACGAAAAATCGAGATGTGTACACACTATCGTATACATCAACTAACCCATCACACTCACATACGGAACTCGATATAACTTCACCTTCTCCTCTTTTTTGTATACTCCTTGGAGGATAACTTGAAATTGTCGACAATCAGGGTGCTCACCTTCCTAGAGTCATGTATACTAAATTTCTCCAGTATCTTCTCTATGTAATTTCTTTGGGATAGTCATAGCTATTCAACCCTTTTGTCTCACCTGATTTCTATTCTAAGAATATTTTCGCTCCACCTAAGTCCTTCATGTTAAACTCTATACTCAATGAAGCTTTGAGTGTCTGTATCTCCGTCGTGCTCTTGGAAGCAATGAATATATCATCGATATACAAGAAGATGTATATCGGCGACCCATCCTGGAGCCTCCTTTAATAGACATAGTTGTCATACTCACATATGGCGAATTGGTCTTCAACACAAATCAAGGGTGTAAAAGTTGCTAGGCGCTAGTCGGGCGGCACTGGACGTCTAGCTTCTAGCCCGTCTGCCTAGTTCTAGGCGGTTTATAAAAAAACAAAAACAAAAACCATGTTGAAAATTATAAAAAATGTCCATAAAACCAAAAAATGCATAGTCATGCGTCGGGGGGGCACTAGATGGGCATCGGACGGACACATGGTGCCTAGCGCCTAGGAACCACCTAAGCCGAATTTTAGAGCAATGAAATAAATAAATCAAAGTACTTGTACCACTTCCTCGAAGATTGCTTCAACTTGTTTAGAGACAACTTGAGCTTGCATATGTGGTCAACCTTGCCAGGCTCTTTAAATTCTTCAGGTTGCATTATGAAGATCCTCTCTTCTAACTCTCTGAGCAGAAATATCGTTTTGACATCAATTTTCTCCAATGCCATATATTTAGTAGCTACCAACGTCAACACTCAACTAGAAGTATGCTTGACTATAGGCGAGAATATCTCGTTGTAGTCGATCCCCTTCTTTTAAGCGTACCCTTTCACAAGTAAATGTGCATGTGTTAGTTTTTCTCATATTTTCTGAATACCTACTTGCAGTCAATAGCCATTTTGTCCTTATGTAGCTGAACCAGTTTCCATGTACTGTTATTTCGAAGTGACTCCATCTCCTCCACCATGACAACTATCTAGCGATCTCTGTCCTCTTGATCAATGCCTCCTTATAGTCACTTGGATTACCCGTTTCTGTGACTAGAGCAATTGCAACCATATATTTGAAACCATACTGTATCGATGCTCTGTTTTACTCCTTGATCTCCTCAATGCTAATGTCTACGGCTCCTCATGGGGTTGGTCCTTCTCCTCAATCTCACTAAACTGCTCGTCCTCTTCCATACCAATAGGCTATATAGGTGCTCCGAAGTCCGTGTTTGTATGAGTACCAAAAACCTCTACCTCCACCCTAGTCGTTGTCACATAATGTGTCACTAGCCCCTTTAGTTTTTTCCTCCAAATCTTTCAACATGGAACTCTCATCGAAGATCACATCATAGTTTGTAAACACCTTTTTTCTCTATGGATCCCATAGTTTGTAGCATTTGATTCCCTAATTGAAATCCAAGAAAACACATTTCTTTGACTTAGACTCCATCTTGATTTTGTGCTTCTGATTTACAAGTGAGTAGACATGGCACCCAAACACTCAGAATGAATCATATCTGACTGGTTCTCCCCTCCACGCCTCTTCAGGAATCCGAAGATCAATGGTTGTAGATGGTGACCTATTGACCCAATAGCACACATACTAATTGCCTCTGTCTAGTAGTCGTCCGAAAGATCGGACTGCGAAAGCATTCTCCTGGCTTTCTCTAGTAGTGTCATGTTCATGTGCTCCGCTACTCCGTTTTGCTCTGAACATTCTAGAACTATCAATTGCCTTTGTATGCCTTACTCTCTGCAGTAATCTTGAGACTCCGTGGAGGTGTAGTCTTCTCCATTGTCTGTCCGCATATATTTTAGGTAAAATCCCCTTTTATTTTTCTACGACTGTCTTCCACTCACGGAATCTAGCAAACACTTCAAACTTGTGCTCGATGAAATAAACTCGTACCTTGCGCGAGAAATAATCTATGAAAATGACGTAGTACTCGACACCTCCCTTGGAACGAATTGATAATGGTCCCATGCGTCCGAATGGATATAATCAATGACTCCTGCAGTAACTGCCTGCTTGAAGTCCACCCTATGTTGCTTGCCCATCGTGCAAAAATCTATTATGCACTCCTTTAGTCCTTTCAACAACTCTCTTTTTTGCAGCTCACATATACTTCTCTCTCATGCGGCCTAGACGTAAATGACATACCTTTGTGGTATTCTTCATCTCTTTCTTTGTCCCTAAGGATGCACCACTAGTCATTGTGCTACCATTCAACTGATACAAGTTCGATGATAATCTTTGTCTCTTCATGTCTACTAGGTTGTCCTTTACTATTTTCAATGAATCATCTTGGCTAATGAATTTGCAAATCGACACGTCCAATACGTCCAAGGAAATGAGGTTCTTCTTCAACTTTGGTATGTGTTTTACATTCACAAGTGTCTGCACCATCCCATCGAACACCTTCAGCTTGATGTTGCCTACGCCAATAGTCTTCTAAGACGCATTGTTCTCCATAAGAATAACACCACAATTGAACTCCTTATAGATGCAGAACCACTCCCAATTCAGGCACATGTGATACGGGCACCCAGAATAAAAAATCCATGCTTCAGAAAAACTTCCGTTCCCACTATGCACGATAAGTACATCACACACTTGCCCCTTGACTTCTTGAGCAACATTGGCATGACTATGACCACTTGAACCGGCTCATCTACCCTTCTTCTGGACCCATTACTTCTACTTTTGACATTGCTTCTTCATGTGTCCTGACTGTTTTGCAAAAGAAACATGCATCGTTCTCGTGCCCGGATGATTTGGACTTCCTTTGGCTACTCGTTCCTCCATACTTACACTTCGACAGTCCCCTTTCATTAGCAAACAACACGGATGACTCATCGAATGAATTGACATCTTTATAATATCATTATTAAGAACAATAGTAGTTATCTCTTCCATCTCGAAAGTCTCTCTCATAGAGAATTGTTGTCATCAAGTGATCATGCAACTCTAGAAGCAAAGAAAGGAGCAATAGTGCCTTGTTCTCCCTCCCTATCTTGTTGAATCAATTCAAATGACGAAGAATCTGGGTCCTTCCTTCATGCGTAGACTATAGAATTGTTTCTTGAAGTATAACTTGTTTGACAACGAATTTATAATGTATAAGCCCTTGAGCTTCAACCACAAACCGGCCGCATCAGTTTCTTCCATAGCATTGTATATGACCTCATCGGCCAGATAAATATTCATTGTGCTTTCCGCCCTCTCATCTATGTCTTCCCATGAATCATCCATCATATCTGAAGGTTTCTTCTTCCACGTGACAACCTTAAATACTCCCTCTTAATGAGGAGAGTCTCAACCTCTCTGCCACAACGAGAAGTTTCCTATTCCATTAAAATTTTCTACCTTGAACTTTGTGCTATTTACTTTGTTACTCGGCATCCGAAATCCCAAAAAATTTCTCAGACCTTAATGAACCAAATGATTTTAAGAAACCATATCTAGAAAGATAGAGGACCAATGTCGTCACATATCGTTGACTTGGATCCACGAGTTTGAAATTCCTAATGTTCCCGTAGCTATTAAAAAGCACAATAATTAACTAACAATAAACACAAAGAGATTTACGTGGTTCTCTCAAAATCGACATACTCCACTGGACAAGGGAAAAACTCTATTGATGAATAAAAGAACCTTGCAAAATAGTTACAACGTACATTGTTCTCCTTTAGCGAGATCTTCAACGACCTCTCCTTCAACCTCTCCCAAAGACTCCTTTAATGGCTCTCTAGCAACCAATAAGAAATTTTTTTTTTACCAATCAATAGCCTCAAGCACTTCCCACTTACAAAGTGGGCTGGTTGAGGCATTAAATACCCCCCTATAACTTGACCTAGCCCTAGGAGCAATTTGGACCGTCGAACCAAAGAAAACAGATCCGAACCGCAAGTTTTCTAAACTAGTCCCACCCTGAAGGCGTGCCGTCGGTACCGCCGGCATGCTGTCGGTATGCTTATGTGACCAAAATCTCTGAAACTTGCTGGACCAAAAAAGTGCATATAAGTAGTATGTTGGCGGCATACCACCGGTACCGTTTTGCTGATACTCAAGCATCAATGATTTGCCTATGAAATTGTGAAATTTCATGTCATTATTTAAGAGTAACCATGCATTTGTGACATAATTGGTGACTCCAACATCAATCAACATATATAATTTGTGAAATATGTTGTTTATACTTGACCTTCCTTTCTTTTTTTGATAACATTTGTTTTTGTTATACCTTTTTCCCCCTGAAGTCTTGAAACATGATATTCCTACAAGAAGCCACCAAAGCTGCTAAACCTGGATAGCCAGTAGCATATTTTCAAACCTTGCTATTTCGAGCTTTAGTGATTCGTTACCTAGGTTCAATATTTACTAATATAGTTATCATGAAGGTAGCAAACTATCTGACCTTTTGGCATGGATAATGGTCCTTACTCAGAAATAGAATATAGCATCTTGCATTGGTCAAAATCTCATCAATGCAGTTGGGCAATATGTGGTATAGATGCGTGAGTTGTGATCATATTTCACTTATATTTGCATATGTTAGATTTGCCAGGTTCTAGGCAATAAATTCTATTCTTGAATGTGCTTCATCTGATGATTATTATATATTTAGTTACCTTTCTTCACTTGATGTGGTGCAGGTGACTGTCAATTCTGGAGGAATTGTTTTCTATGCAATGTTCGACAACACTTTGATGAATGATGATCTCCTACCAAAGGAGGCTGCTGCTGTCATTAAGATTGCATCATCTAGGATGGCCACGCAGTCAGAACGCTTGGGTTATGAGTTTGCCAAATGGCTTGGAGTGCGAACACCTCAAGTGTGTGAGTTCTACTTGCATTCTGCATTCTCTCTGTTACTCGAGCAAAATTTGAATTGTGGAGAACATGTTCTTAATGCTGCAGGCTAGAGTGATTCATAGTTCCAGCCCTGAGTGGCAACAGATCAAGGATGCTGCTGAGAAATCACGAGATATGGCAGTCTCTGTTGGAGATGAAGTGGGTGAATGGACATCTACGGAGTTGTTGGAAGCTCTTGAATTGAGTCGATGCCTTTTCCTTATGAAGTACAAACTCCACCCAGTTTTGCAGTTAATAACTATGGATAGTAAAAGTATCAACATGTTTTATTGTTTTTCATTTTATTTTCTTGTTACAGTTATGTTCATGGTACACCTCTGCTAGAAAATTCTGATGCATTTGGTTCACGGGACATTTCTGAAACCACTGCTGCAGCCCTTGGCAGGGTCCTAATGTTGGACCTTATACTTAGAAATGAGGACAGACTCCCTTGCCGTCAGCTTGGTTGGCGTGGCAATAACGCAAATATTTTATTTGCAGATAAAGTGGCATCACCTTATATGGATGCAATGGAGGAAGCTTATGATTCTGCAGTTAGAAGATACAAACCGAGAATAATTAAAAGTCTTCAGAAAGAGAGGAGATCAATTTCAGTAAATGCAAGATTAAGCTCCCACAACACCGAAGAGGACTCAAATGCAGCCAGTGAGGTTTGTGTTGGATCGACAATGAAACAAGCAGCAGATGAAATCAAGCACAGTGATTACCATATCGTGGCCATTGACTCTGGGGTTCCTCGACGACCTCCTGCAGGAAAGCGTGCACAAGATCAAGAAAATTACCCGAAGGTTGTTGAGCTTTTACTCAATAATTTTGAGTACTCTTCCAACCTACTATATGAAATATCTGGTGGTAAATTAGGGTTCCCTAAACTTGGTGAAGTTGATTCACTATCAGATTCTCGTTCTTCTTTGTCTGACATTGACATGGTAGCAGTCATCCATGAGTTCCGAGGAGGGTTTCGTGCATCTCTGAGGGACCTGCAGGGCTTCCATATTCTTCTTCTGACCATCTACCAGAAACTTGATGGCCTCTTACGACTTTTTCTGTCAATTATCAATAGAAGTACTGGTGAGTCTGACAAAGAAGATGACTCACCATCACATTCTAACTCGTCCTGTTTGAGTTCTCCCTTCATACCACCTAAGGAAAGGAGTGGAAATGAAACAAATCCTGATTCAAGTGACTTTGAGTTGCAAAAATCTGCTACTAGGTTGTCAAATACGGGAACTCGTGAAAGCTCTGACTTTGCGTCTCCCATGCTTAAAGACAATTGGTATATGAGGTGTTCAAAAGGAAATGGCGAGGTCCGTAGCCTGCGGTTGACAATGAAGCTTCGTGACTTTAACAAATTTGCCAAGGTTTGTATTTTTTACAGATGGAATGTTTAGTTTAAGGAAAATGCTAAGTTTACAACCAAATGCTTACAACCTTCTTAAAACAAACAAGCCCCCCCCCCCCCCCCCCCCGGCGCCGCCATTATATGGGTCCCACCTCTCCCCTCCCTCTTCCAATGGAAGCCGGCCACATGGCGAATAGTAGGAAGGTTGTAAGCATTTGGTTGTAGGCATAGTGCTGCCCTTAGTTTAATGAGAAAATGGAAGAAACTTTTAACTGTGGATATACAACTGTAGCAAAGCCTTTATTACAAGTTTTGGGGTTTGCTATTGAATTCTTTCCATTCAGCTATGTTAAGGGCCACGGGCTCATTAGCATTAACAAGAGCCATATCCTTTTTTGCAACCTTAATCCAAGTTTGTTCAGACTTTAGACCTAACCCTACTTCCACTAACTCCTTTAGCTAGTATCTTATTGCTCATCCTAACTGGCTAATCTATTGGTCTATTTGTCCAAACTACTTGTGACAATTTTCACCAAACCTATTCTCAATTAGCATTGCGTCCAACTTTCCAAGAATAACAATCATTTCTTATCCTATTTTTTAAGTTATTGTCATGTATTCATCTTAACATTCTCGTTTCAGCTATGTTAACTTTTGAACATGTTTTTTAATTGCCAATACTCTAATATGTAAATCTAGTCTTTTACTAGTCTTATAGAATTGTCCTTTGAACTTCAAGGGTATCATGCGATCATGTAGCACTCTAGAAGAATCACTCCATTTTAACCATCGTATTTTAATTATGTGATTATCCGTATCTCCATCATGATAATGCTTGATCTTGTATACAAAAAATTATCACTCAGTATGTATCTCTTCATATCTATATGTTTCCTTATTTCTTGTGATCTTTGGTTGAAACTATATGTAGAATTGGAATAATGGATAATTTTTTATTAATGAGAAGACTAATATGACAGGGAAACCAATGTGGGACAAAAGTTCATTATTTAAACTAATACTTAACATCCTCCCTCAAGCTGGAGCATATATGTCAATCATGCCCAGCTTGTTACACAGAAATTAAATCCGAGGATTCAAAAGAGACTTCGTGAAACTTTATTATCCCTTTTTGATACTCATTACAGACGAAGTGGATGTCAATTTCAATATGCTTCGTCCTTTCATAGAATACATGATTGGTAGCAATATGGATAGCAGATTGGTTATCACACCACATATATGCTATGCAGTTAATAACGGTTTTTTAATGATAACGGTCCAGTAGAGTTATAAATATATCACCGATATATCGGTTTTATAACGGTAAATATCGGATTGTATTTTTAACACAATTTTTATATATGAACAATACACTTAATAGTTTTCTATTATAAAATATGCAAAAAGTATACATATCGTCGAGAAATCCAAGAGATCCAAAATAAAGGAGATCACTTGAGGAACTACATCTCTGAATAAGTTTGATGCATAGAGATTTTGATGGCAGAAGATGTAATCTCCATTCTCCATTGATGTGAATGTCATATCATTCAATATCGATTTTTCTGTAGCAAAACTAGAATGTCATATCATTCAATATCGGTTTTTCTGTAGCAAAACCAAAACCGTGAGAAATCGATTTTTTATAAACCGATATTTCGAAAAATATCGACCATATCGGCCGATAATATCGGTTCCGATATTTTACCGATATTTCTGCAAAAAAATATCGGTCCAAGACCGATACCATTATATATCGGTTATATAACCGATATATAACCGTTTTTGACTGCTTAGCATATATGTTGCTTTAGATCCTGTTTTCTCTCCCAGTTTTTGTAGCAGATGCTTCAGATATAGCACATCTGTTGTGCCATGAGCAATAGCTCGATATTCTGCTTCGGAATTTGATCGTGCGATCACACTCTGCTTCTTGCTCTTCCACGATACCAAGTTTCCGCCAATAAATATCGAGTAACCAGATATAGATCGTCTATCCGTTAGTCTTGCACCCCAATCAGCATCAGTAAAGCACTCAACCTTTGTATGTTCCTGATTTTCCATACGAATTTTTTTTTGGATTCTGGACTAGATAGCGCAGAATTCTTAGAACTGCCTGTCAGTGTGGAACTCATGGAGAAGACATAAATATACTCGCGACACTGACAACAAAGAAAATATCTGGACGAGTCATAACTGTCAAGTAGTTGAGTTTGTCAACTACTCGACGATATTGTTTCGGATTAGTCTTCAGTACCCCCTCGTCGGGGAGTGACTTTTCTCCTTGGTCCATTGGCGATGTTGCCCCCTTAGCTTGTATTATTCCTGCATCATTTAGTATATCTAGAACATACTTCCTCTGAGACATGATAATGTGCCTCTTTTTTCGTACAACTTCAACACCCAAGAAGTAGTTCAACGATCCCATATCCTTGGTCTGAAACTGTTCTCCCAGAAACTCCTTCAGTCCTGCAATGCCCTGACTTTCGTCTCCTGTTATCACAATGTCATCAACATAGACACCAAGTAATATCCTTCCAGCCGATGTTTGTCGGTAAAATACTAAATAATCCAACTTCGATTGACACATGCCAAACTGAGTAACAACATGTGTAAATCGATCAAACCATGCACAAGATGATTGTTTGAGACCATAGAGGACCTTCCTCAGATGACATACTTTATCCTTCCTTGCAATGAATCCGGGAGGTTGCACCACATACACTTCTTCTTCAAGATCCCCGTGGAGAAATACATTTTTGATATCCAGTTGAAGTAATAGCCAGTCATAGCGAATAACTAAGGTCAAGAGTACGCGTACAGAGGTCATCCTGGCCACTGAGGAGAATATCTAAAAATTATCCTCACCATAAGTCTGAGAATATCCTTTAGCCACCAGACGAACCTTTAGTCGATCAAGAGTGCCATCCGCTTTCACGTTGATCTAGGGTTAGGGTTATTTTTCTTTGTGGAGAGGGGTGGATGGGTTATGGCTCTGATACCATGTAGAATTGGAATAATGGATAATTTTTATTAATGAGAAGACTACATATATATGAGAGGTTAACCCCTCTCTCTATCACTCTACCCGATGTGAGACTAAAGTCAATTATTAATACTAATACTTAAAACTATATTTCATATATTATGTCATCACCCTACTAATTTTATAAATGTTAGAATCCTAAAATTTCTCTCCAGAATTTTATTTATAAGTTTAGTCATTTTTACTTTTATCAGCCAACACCATATCATAAACAAACATCATATATCATGGAAACTCATTCTGATTGTGCCTAGCAATTTCATCATAACTTGCACAAAGCGGCTGTTGATCACTTATTGTTGATCCTTGACGTAAGCCAACTATGATGGTAAATGGTGTGACATCTCCTCCAGTAGTACACGTGATAGTTGTAACACTGTCAAGAACATCCTTTACAATCTCAATATTGTTGGAGTGGGTGGGGTTCCCAACCTATGTGGAGAACACCCTGGAGTGCGACGATCGTTATCTGTGTGTCAGAGAAGCTCGGGGAGGCGACGAGGGCCATTCGAGAAGCTGGAGAAGCTCGGGAGCAGCGAACAGGAGGAGGGGCTGCTGGAAACATGCTTACCGAGTTCAGAGTTTGAACTCGGTTCCCCAAGCTGAGTTCGGGCCGAACTCGGTCAGGGTGCTCCAGAAGCTCCAAAAAGCTGTTTTCGTTTACTCGCAAATACCGACTCGGGCCGAATTCGGTCCGAGTTCAGTCGGCGGGCTGACGGAAATTAGCATGGTGTTTTATACACCGTTGAATCGTATCCTACGATTCATGTTAGTTGCGAGATTGGGAGTATAAGTTAGATTTTTTCTAACCCTAACACATGCAACAAGGAGAGAAAAAGGAGGCAAGAGTGCTTGTGCAACTTTGGGAAGGAGAAAGAATGATTGGAGGCCGTTTCGAAAGAGAAGATCAATTTTGGATATTTTTTCATTATCTTCCATCTTCGTGGTGTGATCTATTTTCTATTCCTAAACGTTGTGGTGATCCGTATTGGATCAGGAGGAGCTTGTAGATGGTGTATTCTCTTTATTCCATTAGTGGAGGTTCTTCAGGGTTGGGCTCCGATCGTCCCGTAGTTATTTTCTGTCACGTCCCGCTTCCCAGAATACGGCGAGCCGGGTACGTAACATCATCCCCAGGCTACGCATCATATGAATACACCTGTACCCGTATTTGCGATTGTCGTCCGTAAGATTTTAGGATAGGATTATAACAGGTCACAAAGTGCATAATATAATAAATAGTAAGTTGATTACAGGATATTCTAAACTATAAATAGAAAATTGGCTATTCTATCCAATTACAACCGTTTATCCAATATATGTAACAATACAATTATACCTTTAATAAATAATGAGAACAAATCTGGTTTCAGTAGATCTCCTGAAATAGTAGCATCACGTTCTTGCTCTCCAACTGTTCTTCAATATTTGATAGCAGTTTCCATTGGTATTGCTACAAAAACTAGTAAACAATACTAAGTCGTCGAACGACATGCAAGCTCTCAGTCAAAGATGGAAGTAAAATAAAATAAATCGAGAATCTGAGAAGAAATAGGATTCTCGGAATTCCAAAATAAAGGAACTGGATAATTCAAAATGATTAATGCGTTAACTAAAAATACGATTCTGACTAAATTTTATTCTAGTGAATTCCTCAGTGTTCGCCTTATACTTACGTCATAATAAGTCATACTCATAATTATTACAATTATAATCACAATCACAGTCATAATCATAATTATTAAGCATAATGCATCAACGAACAACAGTTTACCGTATAACATCTAACATCTATCAATATCTGCTTCGTCAACTAAATTTCGTAACCTGTCATCAGTACAGTAGTCCACCCCTACACCAAATAAGGATAATGAAATGAATCACGACACCGGAACAGCTTACGTACCAGCTGACTAGCAAACAGTACACCCTAGCTAAGAAATCAACAATCAATCGCAATCACAAACACAGACAAGTTTCCTAAATGATGATGATGCAATTTAGAGAATACATTTGGATCATATACATCTTATTTTCTCAGTAATAATCCCGTGACCAGGTATCAGGTTATGTCTCGGTGGCACGACGCTTAGAATCCGGCCCCTCCCGCACATGGAGTTAAACTTGTAACTTTTAAACTTTTAAACTCTTAAATTCTTGTTTTAATACAAGAATTTCTGGAATCCGAAATCTCTCTTGGTGAGCTAAATCTCACCCCCAACATCGTATGGCTTTATGATGCGAAAAACTCTACTGATCAGTTTCTGTTTATTTATTATATTGCAAAGATTTTGGGTGTGATCCAGTTCTCTCCCGCCCAATGCACTAACCTAAAGCTACAAACAATCATATTCTATTATCTTGCATTAAGTTTCTGCTGGACACACGCTTGAATCTTAAATCTCGATTCGTGTATTTAAATACCACAAAGAACGAGAGTATTTGATTTCTTTCCAAGGAGCATGTCATAAACTCTGGATATCAAGATTTTAGTATTTTAATTTCCTTAATTGAATCAGGACATAAACACATGATTTAAATTCTCCATTGTCTCTTTCTTTTCAATTGAAACATGATAGAAACATGTGATATCAAAATCTCAATATGTCGTTCTCATTTTCAAATGAGAGCATGACAGAACACGGGATATTATTTAATTTGATAATTAATATTCTTCCAGCAGAAACACATGGTATTCTTAATTGAATTTCTCTTGCGTGTCTTTGTATCCGTGTCCTACGTATTCTGAACTCTTGCTAATCGTCCACTAATTAATATTGAATTAAAGTTGTCGGAGGTCCGTCGCTAAATTATATATAGTAACTAAAGTCTAGGGTTAGGAATTATCGGTAATATTTTTGGATATTGAAATTTGGTTAACTCCTGAAATTCTTGAAAATTTTGGCAGTCTCATTTGTATTTCGGCTCCAGAAATTTCACAATTTATATAAGACCCGGAGCAACCCTCTGTAGAATTCCCTGGGTACGCCGACCCCTTCGGTGGAACAACTCTACACCGGAAATCACACGCAATTATATATATAAACCAACACCAAGAAAGAATAGAAGCATTGCTTCTTACCTCGGGCAATTTATAGCAATCCATAGTTTTTGCAGTATTCACTACAAAAT
This sequence comes from Iris macrosiphon, assembly GCA_036927795.1. Classification (NCBI taxonomy): domain Eukaryota; kingdom Viridiplantae; phylum Streptophyta; class Magnoliopsida; order Asparagales; family Iridaceae; genus Iris; species Iris macrosiphon. The sequence continues at coordinate 139,979,831 of JAYESA010000018.1, read as the reverse complement.
TCAACTAAATAAGAACGTTAGAGAACCATCAATTATAACAAAATAACAACCAATCGTTAACACAACCAATTGAATATATGTATATTTATTTCCAAACACGAATTTATTCAAATAACATATTTGTAAGGTTTGACAATCTTATATTTTAAAATCGAAGTATCCTAAGTAGAACCCTAGATCTAGTTTGGTGTTGGTATCGCTATGACACATAAAACCAAGCCTCGCATCACATACTTTGTATATATGCTGAATTCTATTTAAAATAGTCGGATTTGGCCGTTTTGCCTAATTTTAGTACTTGATCCTACTACAAATTGAACCTAGTTGTCCATGGTTCCACCAATTTGTCTAAAATCTCCGAATGATTATTAACAACTTATTCTCAACAAGGTTGGTGCTGAATTTAAACATAAATATTGTCTAAAATAACCTTACATGATATCTATACTAAGCTACTAGCAGATATCATAATACTAACTATACTTACAAAATTCATGTTGACATTGATGCTTTTATATATCATAAGCTTGAATTTCGGTCTCAATGTGACCGAGTGTCGATAGCATATTATATAAATACTAGACAACTATGATATACTAACTTAAAATAAACAAAAGCTAAATTTTAATATAATACATGTTGAATATAATTTAACTAATCATGAAGAGATCTAACGGATTTCCGGAATCGAGTTCAAATGGTCAAAACTTGTGTATTAGATTACCAACGCATCCGTAAATCCAATTAACCCCTAACGAACCTAATTTTAATTCTCAAATACATACAATTGGCTCTAAATTTATTTTCGGACACTTACTAAAATGATTCAACAAGTCCCCAACTACGTGTCGTATACTTACGTATTATATTCGGACAAGTATTTTATATTCTAGGTGAACTAAAACTGAGTTAATAAATATTTATGATTGATTGAGTGTATCAATCAAGGCCCTATATTCGTATGCACATACAATTTGTTGTTTAGTTTAAGATCCTAGAACAAACCATTATCACTCATATTTCTAAGTATTGAAGTAGTATCACTTTTACAATTAGAAAATCACATATTCACATACACATACACATGGATTTCAAATTAAATCTAGAGTGTCACATATTATGTAGTTTCAAGTAATACTTGTAAACATTGAACTAGTTGTTTAAAGAATCATCCCTTGTATAAATGAGGATATCCATCCTCTATATTTATAGACAACAAAATCCCCACAATATAGAACCTAGGTTAATATGTCAAAAATATAATATCCTAGCATAGTGGATATCAAGTACATAAATGGTTTTGGATTTTTATCAAACATGTTATGTGCAAGATTCAAAAGATTTGAAAGTGAAATTGACAAGAGGAGGAGGGCTTGCCTTGGAAGATGAATTTGGGAAAATTGGGACTTAGGGCTTGGATTTGGAAGTTCTTTCTTCTTCTCCAATTTCTTCCAACTCATTCTTTCAATTCATCTCCTTCTCCATCTCCCAAAGGGTTAGGATTTGGTGAAGATGATGAAGAAGAGGATGATGATGAAGCTGGTGGTGGAGGTTGCGGCCGGGGAGGGGACGCCGGCCGGCCGGAGCAGCGTGGGGCCTGGGCGCGGGTCAGGTGCACGGGAGGAGCTGGGAGAAAGAGGAGAGATGGTAAGGTGTTGGTGGTGTTGGAGGTGGTGTTGGTTTAATTGAAAAAGGAGGAGAAGAAGTAGTATGATGAAGAAGAAATAAAAATGAAGATGAAGAAGTGGGTGGAGAAGAGGACTGGTTGTACACAGCAAGGGAGAGAGAGATGGAATTATTAGAGCCCCTCTCTTTATTATCAAAACAAAACTTATCAACTTCATGATTACTAAAATGAGCGAATTGCCCAAATTATCCCTTCTTTACATGCATAAGGACACCTCTCCAATTTCTTCATACTAGATGACATATGCATTGCTTGTGTGTCCATGAATTTATGCAATTTGCAAAAATATTCCAAGGACCAAAGTGCAAATTTTTAGAATATTTATTATGAATATATATAAAGTCATGAATATGAATTATAAGAAATTATAGAAATATAGAAATGTTTATTATGATCATAAAATAATGGAGAAAATTGTATTCTAAGAAATGGTTATGACATTTTCATCTGGGTTTTCCACGTAAAAATATCTGTCTGCGATTTGTGTTTTGCATTTTTGGTTTGTGTTTTGCTCGGTTCTCTCGTAGGTACTCTCTGGTTTGGAGAATGGTTTTCGCGCTTTCGTTCCCAATAAAGTGGTATCAGAGTCAGGTTCTGGAATTTCAGAAGGGTGTCAGGAGTTGACAGGAAAACCATGGAGAGATGGACGCGAAGCCGGTGCGCATGGTAAACCTGAACGATACCAACTATCACTACTGGCGGAGCAAGATGAAAGATTTGTTGTTTGTCAAGAAGCTGCATCTACTGGTATTTGCTTCTGAGAGGGCCCAGTGACAAATCCGAAGATGACTGAAAGTTCGAGCATATATATGTTACGGATATATCAGATAGTTCGTTGACGAGAACGTGTACAATCATGTTGCCAGTATTAAGAGCGCAAGGATACTGTGGGATAAGCTGAAATCTTTGTATGCGTAGAAGACCGGGGTAAATAAATTGTTCCTGATCCGGATGATGATGGGTCTACGGTAAAAAGACGGGACGTCCATTATGGATCACTTGAGTGAGTTACAGGGCATGGTGGACCAGCTATCCTCGATGGGAGTCAAGTTCGACGACGAGGTTCAGGGACTATGGTTGTTGTGTACATTGCCAGACTCGTGGAAGACCGTATGAGTGTCTATGATCGCTTATGCTCCGGAAGACGTGGTCAGTCTGGAGTTTTCCAAGAGCGGGGTACTGAATGAAGAGATGCCGAGATGTTCTCAGGGCATTTCATCCACATCCCACTCAGAGGCAATAGTTTCAGAGAGCCGCGAAAGGGGTAAAAACAGGGGTTCAGGCTGTGGCGGTGGCAGAGACAAAAGCAGGGGAAGATCCAAGGGTCGGTACGAGGACTCAGAGTGTTACCATTGTAGCAAGAAGGGTCACATCAAGCGGAACTGTTTCCCTTGGAAGAGAGAAGAAGGGCGACAAGGGGAAGCAAAGTGAGAACACTATAGCTGCGGCCTCATCATATGGAGGTGATCTGATCATTGTTGGTGATGAGGTAGTCATGAACCTCGCCTGCGATAACAACTCTTGGCTGGTGGACTCAGGTGCTTTAGCGCACATATCTCACAACAATGCACTATTTGCTACTTACACGACAGGCGACTATGGAGTGTTGAAGATGGGCAATGGAGATGTGTCGAAGGCGGTTGCCATTGGAGATGTGCATTTGAGGACAAAGACGGGAGCAGTTCTTGTTCTCAAATATGTTCATCATGTCCCTGATATCCCATTTCAACATGGTGTCGGTTGGAAGGTTGGATGACGAGGGCTTCTTCAATCTCTTCGGGAACAGTCAGTGGAAGCTTTTCAGAGGTTCGATGGTGATTGCCAGAGGAAGCAAGAGGTCCGGTCTCTACTATATGGAAGGGGACGCACATGGGGCACATGAGATTATCGCAGCTACCGATGCGTCTACCGAGTTGTGGCACAGTGGACTCAGCCATATCAGCGAAAAGGGGATGAGCTACTTGGTGAATAGGAAGGTAATTTTGGGGCTAAAGTCTACAAAGTTGGAGAGATGTACGCACCGTTTGGCGGAAAAGCAAAATATGATGTCCTTCCAAAGTCACCCAACTTCAAGGAAGCTGGTGTTGCTCGAGTTGATTCACTCGGATGTCTGCGGTCCTATGAAGGTAAAATCCATTGGTAGTGCTTATTTTGTAACTTTTATTGATGATTGTTCCAGAAAGGTTTGGGTCTATCTATGCCTTAAAGACCAAGGATCATGTGCTATCAACTTTCAAAGAGTTTCAGGTCTCTGTTGAAAGGGAGACGGACAAGACGCTGCTTTGTGTTCGATCGGACAATGACGGTGAGTACATAGGTCCCTTTAATGCTTATTGCAGATAGCAAGGGATACGACACCAAAAGACTGCCAAAGACACCTCAGCTCAATGGTGTAACAAAGCGGATGAACATGACACTGATGGAGGGTGTACGGTGTTTGCTATAAGAGGCAAATTTATCGGACAGTTATTAGGGTGAGGCTCTTTACACTGCTGCTTATGTTATTAATTTCTCTTAGTGCTCCTTTGCAGGGTGATATGCCTGACAAAGTATGGTACAGCAAAGAGCCGTCATACAATCACCTGCGAGTGTTTGGTTGTAAGACCTTCGTGCATGTACCGAAGGACGAAAGGTCCAAACTTGAGTCGAAGACGAGGCGGTGCGTCTTTGTCGGTTAAGGTCGGGATGAGTTTGGCTATAGACTCTACGACCCAGTAGAAAGAAAGCTCTACAGAAGCAGGGATGTGTTATTCGTCGAGGATTAGACCATGACCAACACTCAGGATTCCGAGATGCCTTCTGAGACTGAGGAATTGCCTAAGTTAGATTCGTTTCACTTCGACCAGTTTCCAGAGGACATCACAGAGGATCCAGTTTTGGGGGAGCCACTACATGGAGTTGCTTCCAACCTTGATCATCAGTCTGCTGATGGTGGTTAGGGTGACCCTCATGAGGATCAGCATGCCGAGAAGGCAGTTCCTGAAGGGGAGGAGGCTGTTGATATACAACCAGCATCAGTGCTTCTGTTGACGAGGAGCAACCTAGAGCGTCGACCATCTACGAGATACTCACCTGATGAGTATGTGCTACTAACTGACGGGGGAGAGCCCAAAAGTTTTACAAAGGCTATGGAAGACGAACACAGTCAGGAGTGGATGGAGGCTATGCAGGAGGAGATGGGTTCCTTACAGGCCAACTCTACTTATGATCTGGTGCGGTTGCCAAAGGACAAAAAGGCTTTGAAAAATCGATGGATGTTCAGAGTGAAGCAGACCGATGATGCTGCTCGTCCTCGATATAAAGCAAGATTGTTAGTTAAAGGCTACGGTTAACGAAAAGACGTGGATTACGATGAGATCTTTTTGTCAGTCGTCAAGTAGTCGTCTATTCGGGTGGTGCTAGCATTGGCAGCCAGTTTCGACTTGGAGGTCGAGCAGATGGACGTGAAGATGGCATTCCTTCACGGTAATCTTGAGGAGTTATACATGAAGCAGCCAGAGGGATTCTGTGAGAAGGGCAAGTCACACTTGGTCTGTCAGTTGAGGAAGAGCTTGTATGGTCTGAAGCAGGCTCCGAGGCAGTGGTACAAGAAGTTCGAGTCGTTTATAGGGGAGCATAGTTAAGCACGGACGACGTCGGACCACTGTGTGTTTGTAAGGTACTTTGCCGAGGATGATTTCATTATTTTACTGCTCCATGTTGATGATATGCTACTGGTGGATCGAAATGCCACTAGGATAGCGGAGTTAAAGCGCCAACTGGGCGTGACCTTCTCTATGAAAGATTTGGGCGCAGCGAAGACTATTTTGGGATGGAGATCAGCCGAGAGAGAGAGAGAGAGAGAGTCCAAGCTATTACACTTGTCCCAAAAGAAGTACATTTACCAGATACTTCAGTGTTTCGGGATGGACAGATCGAAAAAGGGAGTTGCCTCATTGCGGCTTATTTTAAGTTCATTGAGGAGCAGTGTCCATCTATCGAGAACGAGAAGGAAGATATGGAGCGGGTTCCATATACCTCAGCTGTGGGAAGTCTTATGTATGCTATGGTGTGTACGAGGCCAGACCTCGCTCACGCAGTTGACACAGTTATCTTTCCAATCCTGGAAGGATACATTAGAGTGCGGTCAAGTGGATCCTACGATACCTTCAATACCTTAAGGGCACTGCCGGTTGGAGACTTTCTTTTGGCGGTGACGAGCCGAAGCTGATTGGGTATACCGACGCTGATATGGCTGGAGATGTAGATACGAGGTGATCGAGTTCGGGCTATGTGATAATGTTTGCTGGTGGAGCCGTATCGTTGCAGTCGCGGTTGCAGAAGTGTGTTATCTTATCGACGACAGAGGCAGAGTACATTGCGGCGACGGATGCTTGCAAGGAGTTGCTGTGGATGAAGAATCTGTTGCAGAAAATGGGGCTAAAGCAAGAGTAGTATCCTTTGCTTTGTGATAGCCAGAGTGCAATTCACCTTGTGAAGAACCAGACATTTCATAGTCGGTCCAAGCACATTGATACTCGATATTATTGGATATGAGATGTGGCTCATAAGAAGGAAGCGGCACTTGAGAAGGTTCATACAAATGACAACGGAACAAACATGTTCACAAAGATTCTACCAATGAAAAAGTTTGAGTATTGTAGGCGGATCGTCAGGATGACGACCCCCTCCATGTAGTTGTGAAAGAAAATATTTATTGGAGTGGGTGGGATTCCCAACCTATGTGGAGAATACCCCGGAGTGCGACGAGCGCCGTCTGTGTGTCAGAGAAGCTCAGGGAGGCGACGAGGGTCATTCTAGAAGTCGGAGAAGCTCGGGAACAGCGAACAGGAGAAGGAGGGGCTGTTGGAAACAGGCCTACTGAGTTCGGACCGAACTCGGTTCCCCAGGCCGAGTTCGGACCGAACTAGGTAAGGGTGCTCTAGAAGCTCCAGAAAACTGATGTCTTCGTTTACTCGCAAACACCGACTTGGGCCAAATTCGGTCCGAGTTAGGTCTGCGGGCTGATGGAAATTAGCATGGTGTTTTATACACCGTTGGATCGTATCCTACGGTTCAGGTTGGTTGCATGATTGGGGAGTATAAGTTAGATTTTTCCTAACCCTAACACATGCAACAAGGAGAGAAAATGAGGCAAGAGTGCTTGTGCAACTTTGGGAAGGAGAAAGAAGGATTATAGGCCGTTTCGGAGGAGGAGATCAATTTTGGATAATTTTTCATTGTCGTCCATCTTCGTGGTGTAATCTATTTTCTATTCCTAAGCGTTGTGGCCGTGTTGGATCAGGAGGAGCTTGTAGATGGTGTATTCTCTTTATTCCATTAGTGGAGGTTCTTCAGGGTTGGACTCCGATCGTCCCGTGGTTTTTTTTTTTCATCTGGATTTTCCACGTAAAAATTTCTGTGTCTGCGATTTGTGTTTGGTGTTTTTGGTTTGTGTGTTTTGCTCGGTTCTCTCGCGAGTACTCTCTGGTTTGGGGAACGGTTTTCACGCTTTCGTTCCCAACAAATATAGCTACTAGAGGCTTGTTTCTTCTCCATAACCCACCATATTATCTCCTTGTCTCCTTTATCATAAACTTTCCAAGTAAATAAAAACCATACATAGATCCTTCTTCGTCCCTAGATTTTTCCACTTTTAAACACAATGACCATAATTAGAAAGTTGAAATTAAATTTGTGGTTTTTTTTTCCGTTGTTCTCATGAAGTAAAATAAAAAAAATTGGCAGTCTGCTCGTCTTGCACATTATTTTTTTTTACCTTTATGGAAAAAGATTGAATTGACTGTTTTATTATTATCCTGTTTTTTTGTGTAGTACTTTGCTAACATATTATTGAACTCAATCCAGCTTGTTACTGATAAATATGCTGCTCATAGGTAGATGCTGAACTGAACAAGGAATTGGAACAGTGGAATGACTTATTAAGGATGGATGTAGTAAAATTGTGCCATGAGAACAACTTCAATTCAGGTTTCTTTGAGGGCAATGATAATAACATTGTTGTTGATGCGTATGAGTTTAAGGTTGTCTTCATCATCCTTCTGAAGTCAAGTCTTTATTCAATGCCCAGTATGATATAACTATGGTTATTATTTTACAGGTCAGACTTGAACATATCCTCGAGAGGATTTCATTGATATCTGATGCTGCAAGTACTGAGCGACCTTCACCCATTACTCGATACCTTTTTATTGGTGGAGCTCTGGCAGCAAGGTCTATGTATACTCTTCAGCAATTGGGAATCACACATGTGTTATGCCTATGTTCCAACGAAATTGGACAATCAGATTCTCAGTATCCTGACCTTTTTGTGTATAGGAACTTTTCGGTAAGCATGAAGTTTTCTTTCACATAAATAAGTCGTCTCGCAATCCTCAGGCGTTTACTATGGAACTAGATTAAAGTAATAGAATGCTGCTCTCTTTTCAGATATAATTGCTTTTGCGATTTGTGTTTATTAGTAATAAAATAAGAAGCTCATGTGATGTACCAATAAGTTCTCTAAAAAAATATAACCTTTATGCTAGATATAGTATATAGATTTCCAATTCTGAGTGTTTGATTTTTAACTAAGATGACACTAAGGAGAAAATGGGAATGCCATTTCTTTTCAATCTTGGGCTTAATAAGTCATAGTGATATATGTAATTATCTATAGCCGAAAGGTGGTCAATCTAGGTCTCATGCTCATAACTAGTTTGGCTAGGAATTTGACAAAAACATAAGAGGGTTTATATCAGGTAGACAACCGGTCATAAGAATTTTGTCAATTATTTTGTGGAGCTTTCTTATGCTTGATAGCCAACCCGTTTTAATGGGAGAAGGCTTCAATAAAGATGACTGCAAGGAGAAGCTGACGAAACTAAGTAATATTAATGTTTTTTTGTTTTTCTGTTTTGTTTTTGTTTTTTTAGACTAAAAGGTGGGGGTATAAAACCGTCCTCGGTCCATTAACAAAACAAACAAGTACAAGATCAAGTAATACTATGTTACTTACTGCAAGATGAGTGATAACAGGGCCTCATAAGTCAGAATATCCACTATCATTTAAGAAACTTTCTATACGTAATGTGACATCTGATAAATAATAAAAGCCAGTTCTATGACTAATGTAACAAATCTCTTTACTCGGCACAGAATTATTAGTGCTAATCAGTTTTATTGTGTGGCATGTCATGCCAATTGTACTTAATTAATACCTTGTAGAGAAAATTGAGCAGTTGTTTTTAATTTTTTATGTGTTTGGCTCAAGTAAGTACCAAAGAAAATGGACATGTAATGAATATTAACACTTGTATATATCATCACTTCCTTTTCAGAGACGAGAATTTTTCTGTTAATGCAGCTGTTTTTCTTGTTTGATATCAACTTTGGAATTTTCAGGTTTCTTAGCACTTTCTAATACCAAATGTTTGCCTTCAGATAAATGATGAAGACGATGCTGATATAAGCGAACTTTTCGAAGAAGTTTCTGATTTTATTGATTATGTTGAGTACCTGGGTGGAAAGGTGCTTGTTCATTGCTTCGAAGGAAAGAGTAGGAGTGCAACTGCTGTTCTCGCTTATCTGATGCTTAGGAAGTAAGATCATATGATTTCTGATTATGTTTACCTGTTGCTTGGAAAACCTATCAGTATAGTTCAAAGTTGTTCTTTTCCAGGAAGCTAACATTGTCGGAGGCATGGAGCACGCTGAAGAAGGTTCATCGCCGAGCCCAGCCCAACGATGGCTTCGCAAGGATCCTCGTGGATCTTGATAAGAAGCTGCATGGTAAGGTTTCGATGGAATGGCAGCAAAGGCGTCCGGTAATGAAGGTCTGCCCCATCTGCGGGAAGAATGCAGGCTTGAGCAGCAGCTCGCTCAAGCTCCACCTGCAGAAGTCCCATAGGAAGATTTCGTCGGGGAGTGTTGACAGTGCCATGACTCTGGAGATAGAGAAAGCTTTGAAGGCACTAAAGATCAGTCGGGGTGGAAGTGTCAGCCCAACTCAGAAGCAGTCTCAAGAGTTCATTGAGGCGTTCTCTAATTAGCTACCAACAAATTAATAGAGGCAGTCTTGATTCTCAATTAGCTCTACAAGAAGTTCCATTCACGTTCTTTGTGGCCACGGACTATGTAGATTCATATACTGAGGACACCTCAGGTCCAATATGAAATATGATGCGGGAGGACTTGTTCTTGTAAGCATGAAGCAGAAGAGTCCATGGTAAATCTAGCGTTTATATGAGAGTAAAATCAAACATTTTGTTTAATTGGTAGTCATCCATTTCTTCAATGTAACTCGTGGAATCATGGGAAGTTCTCTAGTAGGCATTTACATCTAGTTGTTGTTGTTGTTAGTATCGTCCAATACACGATACGTATCTTGCGGTACAATACGATATACTACTTATTTTGATTGGATACACAATATATAAGCTCATAGGTAGTGTTTCATTGGCCAGGATTAAAATTGTGTTGGTACACTGTTAGAGTGTATCACCAGCTCACAATGTAAGATCATGGAGTAATTTTGAGATACCCCTCCCTCTCTCTCTCTCTCTCTCTTTATATATATATATATATATATATATATATATATATATATTGACCAGGGGATCATGTTTCGAAGCGTCCAAATAAATCGATCGAGAAGAAGCTGCCGTCGCTGCGGCCATTCTCCAACGTGGAGGTTCACTGTTAGTATGAAACCCAAAAAGAGACCGTCCCCCAATCCTCTTCACCCCAACCCCAACAAACAACGCAACCCCCCCCCCCCCCCCCCCCCCCCCCCCCCCCCTCCGTCTCTGAGGGCAGTTGGACCACAGTTGAGAGAAGGTGGAAAGGGAATCCCCTCTATGGGAGCTCGATCACTGCCAGAAATGGGAGCACCCATCCACACGTGTTGACCAAGGGGGTTCAGGACCCTCAAGCCAGTCTCCTCTGTTGTAACAGGCTGCCCGCCCCCTGCTGTTCCTACTGCTTTTGTGGGCACCTCGGTCCCTAAGGTGTTAGACAATATGGTGCAGAGACCCCCAATTTCCTTCAAGTCTTATAGTCACGCTTCCATCTCTTGGGCTGATACGTATAGGCCAAGAATGGTGAGGGAGAAGATTGAGATGCGATATGTGGAACTAAAGAATGTCCAAGGTAGGAAGGTGACAACAATCATGAAGGAGGACATAGTGAAAATAGAGGTGTTGGAAGAACATGGTCTTCCTCTATGTCATGGGTGCTAGACCTTTTTTTGGTTAGCTTAAGGACTTCGCGCTCCGGATGTGGAGGTTGAAAGAAAGCATGGATATATATACTACAGGTAGAATGGATTATACTTCATTAAGTTCGAAATAACGGAAGATCTAGAGCGGGTGATTCAAAATGGACCTTGGACGTTCGATGGAAGGATGGTAGTTATGAGAAGATGTAATCCGTCTTCCAACTTTGAAAGAGAGTCTGGCTACTATTCCCATCTGGATTAGACTACTGTGGCTCTTCCCTCAACTTTGGTGTACCCTGACTATTATGACGATGGCCAGTGCTATCGTGAAGCCCTTACGCACTGATAGCTCTATGGCTAGTAGGGAACAGTTGACTTTTGCGAGGGTCTTTGTCGAAATCAATGCGACATACTCTACCTGACAAACTGGAGATTAAGCTTCCAACATGTGACATAATATTCCAGAAATTCGAGAGTATGAATGGGTTCCACCATGTTATAGATCTTGTAGGAGCTTTGAACACATTAGTTTCTAATGCCCAGACGTGGGAATGGCTAGAGTCGAGCCTCAAGATTTTGTCGAAGCCAGCAAGGAGGCTCTTACCTAGCGGGTGTGGCTTTCGTTATACCTTTGAAGGCGACCACCATGGAGAATGATGAACCAACGGTACATATGGCTTCCCAACCATCAGTTTTGGGGAAGAGGATAGGAGTGGAGACTGGTTAGCCCTGCCAGGAAGTAGTTGTTGGGAGTGGGAGAGGGGATTTAGTGCCTCAGTAGGCGGTGCTTTATTTTGGCCTAAGTAATCAACAGATGGATGAGAGGGATGGTTTGCCATTTCGATAAGATCAACATGTAGAAGAGAGGGAGGGGACGACCAATACAGAGGACTCCAGTATAGTCATCTTCAGGGCCAAGGATACTCGAGAGGAGTAGATTATGTCAGGAACGAAGAAGACTAGAAAGTGGGGGAGCTCTCTGCATCGTTCATTGGAGGGTTCACTCCCATAATGACCGACCTTGTGAGGCTGAACAGCAGGTTGAGGGCTCCCTACCCCAGGAGCCACTTACCTTCCCTAACCCTATTTGGTAGGCAAAAGTCAATTCCAAGTTGGGAGGAGGCAAAGCTCCTGTGGACCGACATGAAGGACTCTTTACCCCTTCGGAAGATTAGTTTGCATGTCAATAAGGGTATCAACCATCGTCTCCTATGACCATATTCACACAAAATATTAGAGGAACGAACTCGATATGAACGTGACTTGACATTATGGAGTATGCTAATAAATCCAAGAGTACTATTATTAATATTTTAGAGTCTAAAATCAGGTACGTTACTAAAATCAATCGAAGAACTTTGACTCATTGGGCCTCTGTTCACAACCTTGAGTGTGGAGATATGGATCGTATTTGGATTATGTGGCACACCCGAGTTTGGCAGGGGGGTTAATTCAACAATTTGACCAGATATTGACTAATCAAATTCTCCAACAAAGATGGCCTTGAAATAGTTATCGAGGCAGTTTATGGGCATAATGGCAGAGTAAAATGGCTGGGCTTATGGAGTGATATTACTACCACCAGTACTTTGATCGGGAACAATATCCTATGACAGTAGTGGTGGACTTCAATGCCATTATGTATGCTAATGAGAAGAAAGATGGGCATGTGGTGCATGAAGCGGTCCTTACAAAATTCTCGCGTTGTCTCCTATCCTTTGGACTCTTATGCATGGAAAATTTGGGTCATATCTGGACTTGGAATAACATGCTATTCACAACAGGATTGTGACCCAACTGGACAGAGCGCTATACAACGATCGGTGGCTTGACATTTTCTAATTCTGCCATGTGAAATGCTTACCTCCTTGTAGCATTGATCACTCCCCTATTATTATCATGTTGTTTGCCCAGCTGGTTATGTAACTGCCACTTTTCACCTTAAGAATATTTTGATAATTCGGTGTGTATAAATTTTATTTTATTATATTATGTTAATAGTTAGTCTACAAATTATTTGTGCTTCCTAGAATTAATTAGTGTTAGTTAACTAGAATTAATTAAGTTAAGTTATCATGGAGAGAATATTTTCTTTTAGTTTAAAGTTTTATTTCTTTAATTAATTAGATTTTATTCATGACAAATAGAGAGGGTAAACTTGATATTTTGGCATGACCAAACCCTACTATAAGAGATAAGTACTAATTATGGTTCATCCATTCATTTTATTTCACTCATTAGCCTCTTTTTCTCCAAAGTTTCTTCTTTCCCAAGCAAATATAATTTTCTTCCAATTCCACTCAATCAACTTCTAATTCCACTCATTCTCACCATCATGATGGCCTAGAGTATTGGAGAGCACAAGGAGATCCATTGGAGATGAACTTGCTAGGAGATCATGTTCGACTTATCTATTCCGTGTCCAAATTCAAAATTTTGGAGCTCAATTTGGGAAAAATCTCAATTTGGAAGATCTAAGTATGTGTCATAATTTTGGAGCTCAATTTGGGAAAAACCTTAATTGTGTCCATTGAGTATTTGTATTGTGTCCTAATGAGGACTACGGATGTTCATTTGATAGTGTTGAAATTAGTTGATGATTTTATTGATTGTCTCATTGGCATTATATAGCCTTACAGTCATTAATACAATGATTTCAATCATTATGACAATAATCTCATAATGGAATATCCTGTGACATATTCTGGCATCCCAAATATGTCCTCAGGATATTCCCATGTGCTTATACTATACTTAAATATGACACCCAACATACCATATCAACACTCTCCCTCAAGATGGGTGAAAGATATTCACTAAGCCCATCTTGTCACATCCTTTAATCATGCTCGCTGAGGCGAGTCCCTTGGTTAGTCCATCTGCTACTTGATCCCTGGTTGGAACATGGCCAAGCTCCAGTAATCCTCTATCCAACTTCTCTTTGATGAAGAATCTATCAATCTCGATGTGTTTGGTCCTGTCATGCTGTACTGGATTGTTGGCGATACTAATAGCTGACTGATTGTCACACCACAGCTTTATTTTGGCTCCTTGATCCAGCTTCAGCTCCACCAGCATATTCTTCAACCATAGCAGCTCTGCAACTCCCAAGGCCATAGCTCTGTACTCTGCTTCAGCTGTCGATCTGGCCACCACAGACTGCTTCTTACTCCTCCAGGAGACCAAGTTACCTCCTACAAATATGCAATATCCCGAGGTAGACCTCCTGTCATCAGCACAACTAGCCCAGTCAGAATCACAGTAGCCCTCGATGCTCACGTGATTGTTCTTCCTGAATATTAGTCCCTTCCCGGGAGCACCTTTCAAGTACCTCAGAATCTGGTACACTGCATCCATATGACCCTTCCGTGGGTCATGCATGTAGCGGCTCACCACACTTACTGTAAAGCAGATATCAGGACGTGTGTGGCTCAAATAAATCAACTTGCCAACCAGTCTCTGGTATCTGTCCCGATCAACTGGTTCTCCAGCCTCAACATCAATCTTGAACCTCTGATCTATTGGTGTCGCTGCAGGTTTGCACCCCAACATCCCAGTTTCTGTGAGAAGGTCCAGTGCATACTTCCTTTGAGAGAGAATAATCCCCTCTGCTTCTCGAGCAATCTCAATCCCAAGAAAGTACCGAAGAAGGCCGAGATCCTTCACCTCGAATTCCTTGCCAAGCTTTCCTTTGAGTTGGGCGATCTCCTGTGATAATTATATCGTCCACATACACCGCAAGCATGGTGATGTGGCCTCCACTCCGACGAAAGAATACAGTATGATCAGCATTGATCTGCTGATATCCCATCCCTATCATCGCCCTTCTGAATCTGTCAAACCACGCTCGAGGAGACTGCTTCAGTCCATAGAGAGACTTCTTCAACCTGCAGACCTTGCCTACGGTCTGATTGGTACCAAATCCTGGTGGTATCTCCATGTACACCTCCTCCACTAGATCTCCGTGAAGAAACGCATTCTTCACATCCAGTTGGTGTAGCTTCCATCCACCATTCGCTGCCAGAGAAATCAGAGTCCTGACAGTGCTCATCTTTGCAACTGGTACAAAGGTCTCGTCATAGTCGATGCCGTACGTCTGACTGTATCCTTTGGTTACTACTCGAGCTTTGTAGCGATCAACCTGTCCATCTGGGTTCTGCTTCACGGTAAAGACCCACAACTGCTCTCTTCCCCTCTGGCAGTCTCACAAGCTCCCAAGTGTGGTTCTTCTCCAGAGCTCCCAACTCCCCGTGCATTGCCGCTTTCCACTTTGGATCGTTCTTGGCAACCTGCCAATTGTTAGGTACAGTAATACTATCCAAAGATGCTATAAATGCTCCATGAGAAGAAGGGATATGGTCATAAGAAACAAACTGAGCAATATCCCAACCATATCTGTTTGGAGAATTTCCTGTATTGCTGCGAGTGGTCCTCCGTACAGATAGTGGTGTGGGAGGAGTAGTAGTAGGAGGAATAATATCTTGTGAAGGAGGGGGTATCACCTGAAGGGGGGTTGGTGTCGGTGCCTCAGGAGTTGGGACGAACGCAGGCAAGGGACTTGGCACTGGCACTGTCGGTACTGGTCCTGCAGTTTGCTTCTCTCTCCTGCTGTAGGTAAGTAACTCTCCCTGAGCCGTAGGCCTAACACCTTCACCTTCTTGTCCCTTCTCCGTGCCTCCATGCCAAACTTCTAAATCGGTTACCACCAAGTTCTCCATCTCCCCCTCTCGCCTAATACTGGCAGTATTAGGCGTGTTGTGTGAAGTTCCGTCCTGGCGGTAGTATGGCTCATGCTCCCGAAAGTGGACATCCATACTGACAAACTTCTTCTTCTCTACTGGACTCCAGCACACATACCCCTTTTGGGTCGTCGAGTAGCCTACGAAGATGCATTTGACCGCTCTAGGGTCAAGTTTTCCAACTGATGGCCTGTTGTCCTTCACAAAACACACACACCCAAACACCTTCAGTGGGAGTATCCCACTATTATTGCCTTGCAATACCTCACATGGGGAATTCCATCCGAGGACCTTCGAGGGCATCCTGTTGATGAGTTGAGCTGCTGTCAACACTGTATGCCCCCACAGACTCTGTGGGACATTCATGTCGATCATCATACTTTTTACGACCTCCAGAAGGTGTCTGTTTTTCCTTTTTGCAACTCCATTTTGTGCTGGTGTGTATGCACAGGTGGTCTGATGCTGTATTCCATGTGCTGACAAGTATTCTGCAAGCGTCCTGTTGGTATACTCTGTTCCATTGTCAGACCTCAGTACCTTCACAACTGCTTTGTACTGAGTCTGGACATGCTTATGGAAATCCCGAAAACAAGCAGGTACATCACTCTTATTTTTCATCAAATATAACCAGGTAACACGAGAGGCACACTCAATGAAAGAAACAAAGTACTTATAACCATTCATAGTGTTAGTAGCACATGGACCCCAGACATCAGAATGTACTACCTCAAAAGCAAAAGTGCTCCTATGACCCGTGCCAACATATGAGCTCCTAGTAAGTTTTTCTAACTCGCACGCATCACATACTAATTTCTCTTTATTTGTTTTTGCATAAATCTCTGGATACAACTTACTTAGAGTATCAAAGAAAGAATGTCCCATCCTCCGATGATGGAGTATCAAGGTATCCTCAGTCCTCTGCTGCAGTCCTTCCATGCCAGCCTTCTCTGCCATAGATACCAATGCTGAGTCCAGTCCTTCTCGATCTAGGTACCACAGTCCCTCATGCCAAGTGCCAGTCCCAAGTCTTCGTCCTGTCCCTTTCTCCTGGAAGGTCACCTTAGGAATATCAAAAGAAATAATGCATTTAAGTTGGAGGATTATAGAACTAATGGACAAGAGACTGACTGAAAAGGATGGAGCATGTAAAACATTAGATAATCTTACTGAACCTGTACAATTAACAGTACCCTTACCGACCACTGGCTGGAAAGTGCCATCAGCTGTCTGAATGCTGTCTGTTGATGCTAGGTGAGTGTAGGAAGAAAACTCACTAGCATTCCCCGTCACATGCCGAGATGCTCCCGAGTCGATAATCCAGTCTGATGATTTAAGGGAAGAGATAGACGCAAGGGCAAGTGATTCGTCAGTACCTTCTAATGGATGGGCATACATGGCAGCGTTGCCCCTAACAAAGAATGAGGTGGACGCCTCCTCTGTTCTACTCCTCATGTCTTTCAGTGCCTGGTCCTCCACAGTAAAGGTGCCATCAGCTTCTCCGTTCCCTTCTGATAACAGGAGGTTTGCCCGATAACCTCCTCGGCCGCCTCGTCTATCCCCTCGACCACGACCATGTCCTCCATTATATCCTCGTCCGCCGAACGATTCTCGTCCACCACCTGAATCTCCCTCCCTAGGTGGTTTGGTACAAGCATACCGATGATGACCCACCTTTCCACAGTTGTAGCACTGCCGGTTATGCTGCCAGGGCTCTCCCTTAGACCCTGTGTTACCTGAGCTGGTGATCGCTAGTGCTGACTTTGCTTCGGGGGGACCACCTGTCCCGGCTTGCAGCCTGATGCGTGTCTCCTCCTGGATCATGGCTGAGATAGCCTCCTCAAGGCTAGGGATCTTTGGTTGGGCTAGAAGTATGGCCGTCCTCTGTGCGAAAGCTGCAGTCAGCCCTTTGAGGAACTTTATCGTCCTCTCCTGCAGACACACCTGTCTCTCCTTACACTTAGGGTCCCCGCAGCTCGCCCGATCTGAGGAGTGATCATAATCCAACCACAGACGCTCCAACTCCGTGGCATACTCCTGCACCGTCTTCTCTCCCTGTACGGTGTCATCAATCTCCTCCTTTATCTGGAAGACCCGTAAGTTGTTCCCCACACCATCATAGGTCCTTCTCAACTTCTCCCACACATCTTTTACCATCTCAATACCGTCTACTGTGGCGACAATAGACTGGACTAAGGAGTTGAGAAGCCAGATGTAGATCACCATATGAGTGGACTTCCACTCATCGCGTCCTGTCGAGCCCTCGTCCGGCTCTGTCGTCTCGCCCGTCAGGAACCCCTCCATGTTTTTTCCTGTGAGGGTTCTTCTCACCCGTCGTGACCAACTCAGATAGGTGGCTGGTCCATCTAATTTCAGATCGATGAAGGGAAGCTTCAACTCCGACGACGTTCGTGTCGTGTTCTCACCAGCCGACATCGTCAACAACTTTATCAACGTCGCCACCTCTGCAGAATCTAGCTTCTTGATGATCTCCTCCATCGATGCGTCATCTATCCAGTCACGTCACGTCCGCTCCATGACTCATGCTTGTCCTCGTCGTCCGCTCCTAGATCCGAACATGTCCCTCCTTTTTTCACATCTAGGCATCCCTATTAGGCGCTGCCTCGTGCTGGTGCGGATGAGGCGGCAGCACGCATGTCACAACCGCCGTCGCAGCAGCAGTAGTCGCAGCAGCCGTAGCAGCAGTAGTAGCCGCAGCATTAGCGGGATGGGGCAGCAACAGCGAAGGGCGGCCTGCGAAGGGCGGAGAAGAGGAGAGGAGGAAAAAGGGGGGGGGTGCGTGGAAGAGTTCGGTGGAGGAGATCTAGGAAATCCTCCTGTGGGTTTGTGGAAGCTTGGTGACGGCTAGGGTTTATGGAAACTTGGCTCTGATACCATATTGAAATTAGTTGATGATTTTATTGATTGTCTCATTGGCATTATATAGCCTTACAGTCATTAATACAATAATTTCAATCATTATGACAATAATCTCATAATGGAATATCCTGTGACATATTCTGGCATCCCAAATATGTCCTCAGGATATTCCCATGTGCTTATACTATACTTAAATATGACACCCAACATACCATATCAACAGATAGTGTGATGATATCCTTGTGTCCAAAATTGGATACAGAGAGTACGTATCATGATATATCATGATACAGTGGCATATAATTGGTAATTCTTTTGTATTTGTGTTCCATTGTATCTATTTCATATAAATCCATTTGTACTACTTAATTTTACTAAATTCTAGTTGTAAGTTTATATATAAATTGTGTTCATGGTGATTTGGTGGTGTAGCTTGGCATTTGGAGTGTGTATCATGGATTTTGTGTATCGTAGAGTTATGCACACCAAGTGTTTGATATGTGATTGTGCTAGGGTGTGAGTGTGATTATGAGGGAAATACTTGTGTGTGCTTGTGTAGTTGATATTGGTAGCATGACAAACATATGTATATATGAGTGTGTACAAATATTAGTGTATAGGAGGGGGATTTCTTGAGGGTGTTAGTGCATTGTGTGCATATAGAGGGTGCTCGGGTTGTGATGTGTAGTGATTGCATGCACCTGCAGTGATTTAAGTAGGGATGTTTGGGGCAGGTTTGTGTATTGCTTCACATTGGGTTGTTAATACTGTATTGCAGTGAGATGTGCATTGCAGGGATAGGTGTGCATGCCAGTAGGGTGCTGAAGAGGGCATGGGGAAGATTTTCCCAGGTTTGTGGCAATAACTGCAGCAACATTGGCAGCATATTACTGTAACAACTACAAGTCTCTGCAGCAGGCAAGATGAAACAGCAGTCTAGCTACTGCTTTGGGTTTCTGCCTCTAGCAGAGACTACACAGTGAGCAGCAGATAGATGTGGGGGAAAGCCATAGGGTAACTATAGCAATGCAGTTCGAGAGTTAAGGGTTTGAAAGTAGACTTGCAGCAGTGTTAGATGTAGGGCTAGAGAGCAGTGCACTGTTTTAAGTAAAATTGAAGAAGGGGATTGGGTTATGGATGCAGACTAGGCACACAGGTAATAGAGGCAGAGTTAGGCAGACCATGTTGCACCACTTAGCAGCTGACTATAGAGAACTGACTGTGGAGTGAGGTGCAAGCAGTAAAGGAATCGATGGACAGACAAGAACGAGTGATGACACAGTGGATTAGGCTTGTGTATAGTTGCAGATTTATGGATTACAGTATTATAATGGCCCGCTCTGTATCAATACGGAGAGCCGATTCAAAAGGCGCAAGTGCAACGACCCGTCCCGCCTCGCTCGGTGAGAAGACCCACTTGAGGAAAAGGAAATTTAGACTTGGCCCTTCAGGAGTTCAGACTTAGACTTTCAAAGGCACACTCAGAGTATCGCTCGGCCAAGGCAAATCATCACCAAGGTGGTGGCTATTGTTACGCCCTGATCTCCCATAGGATCGGTCGTCCCCGCTAGGAGCGAATCACCGCACCAGCGCTCCTGCAGGACAATCGTTCTCATCAGGACGTGATGCCGCACGAGCACAATTTTCATCCGCACAAGGCCATGATCCGAACAAGATGAGAAATAGCTAAGCCACAAAGTCGCACAGATAGTCTGAATGCAGCGGAATAAAAAAACGAACAGGCGATAGATAACAAGTTCGCAGAGTCGTCATAGCAGAAGCATTGAATGAACACAAGTATAAAACAAAAACAAACTCTATATTGATATAGAAATAATGTTACAAACGATGCTAGACCGAGATTACAAGTCGCTCAAGCTCTCTCTTTCTCTCTCGAACAATAAAGGTGTGCCAAGCGGCTTACAACATGGGATGATACATAAGAGATGTTCCAACATTATGTCATATATATGTGCTTTAGCTCCGGACGCAACACTCCAGGGCTCCAGAGCGAACTCCACGTCTTAGCGTGCATGAGAGGATAATCCACACCGAACGAGGTTCTTCCACACCCTGCAAGCAATCTGGTGGGTTATCAGTACATTGAATGCACTGGTGGGAAGGCTTCTCGCTCGCTCGACAAATCCAAACACGTTATATTAGTTCCGTGCACCATCGATTAAGTTGTCTTTCTAGTTTGCCTTAGGATCAGTTTCATAGCATATAATACAAAGCCCAACTCGTGTGGCAGTGCATCGTGCGATATAAGAGTAATACGACGAGATTTACCAACTTACCATTCGCCATTCCCTGTCCGAGATAAACCAAGTTAAACCGAGCATAAATATATATATGAAATCAAGAAATCGCGTAAGCAAACACAAGTGTCACGAGCGTGTTTCTGACTTAGATGCACGAGTTATTCAGGTTACTCAGATGTGTTATACTATAATATTCACAGGTTCATATTACTTGATTTGATGCAATGACTCGCATGCGGATTATCGCTAAGCAAGATGACTTAATATATATGAACAAGGGTCACTGACATAGTCATAAAGGACACAATAATTATAGTCTCTGACGAAATGGGGTGCAACGTTATATACAGAAGAACTATTACACGAATATACAGAAAAGCTATTGCACGCCATTCCGCCGATTCAAATGACTATCAGGAGGTAGACAAGTGATCCAAGTGTAGTATGCCCTACAAAGGCCCGAATATCGTATATTGTGTCATCCCAGAATGGGGTCGTATACCAGAACTATTTTGGTCGCGCAATACCCATATAATTTCTTCCAGGCTGGTACGATCCCGGTACCTCAGTGATCGTCCGAGGAATCCAATCAATACCTCGTGTGCGAGTTGTCCGTGACCATGCAAATCTCTAGTCTTAGGTCTCTTGTCAGGTATATATTCAGGTCAGATTCAGGTTCAAGTTTAAGATTGTTCATAATATTTCGACTCGTTCAAAAATGAGCCATCAAATTCAGTACAGGACGCGTGTTGCTTAACTTGACATGATGTAGTCGCCTCGTTCGGGAACTACCTTTGGAGACCTAACGGTCCCGAATACTTTCAGGTTCATACATGCATGGAACAACTATTTGATAGTCTTTCGGCGAACTAGATGAATACAAGACACAGATCATGTTACTTGATCATGGCATAAAATTGTGTGACAAGCATTGGAACAAGATGAGAGGATACTAGTTAGCACATAAAGAAAATAAGCATTGGAACAGTATAAACATAAGCCTTTGCACTAGCGCGAGTCTACAGGGTTAGTGCAAGTATTGAAACCGTAACAGGGGTATATAGGACGGCATATAAGGAAAACTAATCAAGTTACTTCTTTTCCATGTTCTCAACAAGCAATAAAAGATGAGATTATTCCCTCAGCTATGTGCGTTGTATTCTTTATTAGCATACAAGGGGTGATTTGCCCCGCGACTAGCATGTATCATCCATATTTTAAGTGTTCAGGCTAAGAAAACACAAGTTTATCGTAGCCATCCACCTTATCGATGAATCGCATCGGGGGAGTGATACTCCGAGCGCGTCTTTGAAAGTCTAAGTCTGAATTGCTAAAGGGCAATGTCTGGATTTCTTTGCCTTAAGCGAGTCTTCTTGCTGAGCAAGGCGGATCGGGTCGTTGCACTTGCGTTGTCATGCCTCGATCTTCCGCAAGATCGACCATCCCCACTAGGCGCAAATTACTGCGCCAGCGCTCCCGCGGGACGATCGTGCCCATCAGGACGTGATGCCGCCCAAGCATAAGCTACGTTCGTGTAAGGCCATGATTCAAACATGAGATAAAATATCTAAGCCACAGAGTCGCACAAATAGTCTGAATACAACCGATTAAGAAACCGAACAGGCGATTGGTAACAAGTTCACAAAGTCGTCATAGCACAAGCATTGAATAAAATAAGTATGAAAGTAAAACAAGTACTTTATTGATATGGAATCAGTGTTACAAGCGGTGCCAGGCCGAGATTATAAGTCGCTCAAGCCCTCTCTCTCAAAACAATAAAGACGTGACAAGTGGCTTACAATATGAAATGATACATAGGCAATTTTATAATATTACGTCTTATATATGTTCTTCAGCTCGAATTCAGCACTTCAAGGCCCCAGAGCGAACTCTACGCCTTAGCGCGCACGAGGGATTTGTATCGAACGAGGCTCTCCCGCACCCTGCACAATCTGGTGGTTTATCAGTACATGAATGCACTGGTGGGGAGGCTTCTCTCCTGCTCGATAAATTGAAACACATTATATAGGTTTCGTGCAACATCTATTAAGTTGTCTTTCTAGTCTTTTCTTAGGATCAGTTTTATGGCATAATGTAAAGCCTAACTCGTGTGGCAGTGCGCCGTTAAATATAAGAGTAACACGGCAAGATTTACCAACT
The DNA here is from genome assembly GCA_036927795.1 of Iris macrosiphon. NCBI lineage: Eukaryota > Viridiplantae > Streptophyta > Magnoliopsida > Asparagales > Iridaceae > Iris > Iris macrosiphon. The sequence goes on along the minus strand of JAYESA010000018.1, from coordinate 139,956,911 downwards.
TACCATTCGTTCTTCCATGTCCAATGATAAAACTAAGTTAAACCAAGCACGAATATATATAAAGATAAAATCCAAGGACTCGCACAAGCAAACACAAGTGTCATGAGCGGATTTTGATTCAGGTGCACGAGTTATACAGATTACTCAGATGGGTTGCAACAGATTGTCCAGGTGTTCAAATATGTATAGATGTCTTATACTCTTATCCGTTCAGTATTTTAGATTGCCAGATGCGATGCAATGACTCGCACGGGGATTGTCGCTAAACTAGAATGACTTAATCTATATGACAGGGGGTCACTGGCATGACTTTTATAATGGACAATATAGTACAAGGCAAAGATGGTATGCAAGAAAATATTACAGTGGCATTACACCCATCCCGCCGATACAGGCGACTACTCAGGAGTTTCGTCTAGATCGGATTGGCCCCAGTGCCCCGACGATCGTCCACGGAACTTGGATTCAAAATACCCTTGTGCACAAGTTGTCCATGACCGAGCGTATCCTCAAGTATTCTAGATTCTCACAGGTACAAGTACAGGTACCGGTACAAGTCAGGATATATCAGGTACTAGTTCAAGATCTTGTTAGCTACTAGGCAGGATCTTGATTCTTGTTTCAGAACGAGTATTGCTCCACGAGCTATGATTCTTGCTTATCTTGACATGGTTCTCATTCAGAGTTCAACTTGACTTGGTGCATTCCCCTAGTTTGGGAACTGTCTTGGCGACCTAACGGTCCGGAATACTTTTAATTTCATACTTGCACGGAATGACTATTAGATAGTCTTCCAGTGAACTGGATGAATGTAAGACATGGATAGTGTTACTTGGTTGTGACATAAAATTACACAAGCATAGCGAATATACAAAACAATCAAGCATAGAAACAATATTGAAATATAAGTGTAGAAGCATAAAAAATATGCATCCATACGACCCTGTGTCCCAAAAATGAAAACTCAGAAGAGATCAGGCCGCAGAGTCCCCCTACGGCCCAACAAGCCAACAGCCATGCACCCTCAAAAGGAGGGTCAAATCAGGCCGCAGAGTCACCTTACGACCCAAACAAAGGCGACATACATGTGTCCCTAATAAGCCAAAGCAGCTTGGCCACAAAAGGACCTAATGTGGCATCCCGTCAGCATGATCGTCTCTGACACAGAATTCTGACAAAAAGAATTTTTTGATTTCCTCAAAAGGCATGAACACACTAAATGACAAAAGTCTCACGTCAGTGCAGAACATCACTTTCGACGTGGTACAGTACCATATGGACAGCACAACAAGGGCATCATGCGCCCCAGATTCCATGCGTCCTATGCATTCCTGGTCCCATACGTCCCAGGCTCCATGAAGCCCCATGCATCTCTGGCCCCATGCGTCCCAAACTCTATGTTGTCCCATGCGTCTCTGGCCCTATGCGTCCCAGACTCCATGCGGTCCTATGCGTCTCTGGTCTTATGCGGCTAAGACTCCATGCGGTCCAAGCATCTCTGGCCCCATGCGTCCCAGACTTCATGAAGACCAAATCTTGTTGTTACGACCAAAGTGATTCTCTCCAACCAAGTGCGGACTATGTGTCAAGATGACCAAGTCACGCCCACAAAGGATAAGAACTACCCATATCTTCAGCAACAAAAAATCCTAACAAGCGCCCACGTGGCAGCTCGACCTGCTCACGGTTACAGTTTTACCCTGTTACGAAGGGACACGTGGCACCCTCCAGCATCCATACGGCCCAACATATGCGCGCCCAGGATGACTATAAATAGCAGGGTACCACACCCATACAAAGGGCTGGCTATCTGCGAATCTAAACTCGAGCAAGAGAGAAGAGCTTCCGCATTGGATCGTCCACGGAGTAAAGAGAGTTTCTACACTCCTAACCCTCCATCGTCACCCCCCAGAACAAAAAATTTGTACTTAGAATGTCTGTTTAGGACTCCTCTCTGTACTCTCTTTAGTTTGTTCAATTAAATCAAGTTTCTTTCCGAACATTCACATTTGATGGCAAACAAGATGGCGACTCTGCTGGGGACTACCTTCTCCTCTGATAATAAGTTGGTGACATGGTCAGATGCGGCCAAGCTCGGCTCAATGTAAAAGATGATGGTAGTCCGCTTCGACCAGCAAGCGTTCGAGAAAATGCTCTCGGAAGGAAGTGTTAGTCCTTCGCTAAGGCTAGCCAAGCCCAAAAAGACCCGCAGGATGTGGATAGCAATGGCCACTGTGCCTAGTCCAACTGCGGAGCACACGCTTCCCCCCTCTCACTCTGTTGTTGATGATGGTCGTCAGGCAAACACCCAGGACATCCACATCCGGAAACCCCGTCTAACGCAAAAACTGCTTGGCACCCAGACTCTGGCAAAGGAAAACACTATGATGCCATACGTTCTGAGGCTGTGGCAGCTTCTATGCGGTCAAGAAGGAGGCCGCATAAGACTGGCCATGCGGCACCAGCTCACAGCCGCAAGCAGATGCCGCATGTGGCCCCAACAACAACATAATATCTATTTTCGACCATATATCCTGTAACACAGATCCCATACGGCTCGCTGAGAATGGCAAAAATCCAAACCTGGACTCTTTGTACTACGCGCCTGGGGTTGCTAAGTCAAAGAAACCTAGGATAGTGCAAGCTCATCAGGCTCAAACAACTGTCTAGTTAGCTGACCGTCAGCAGGCACTGTTAACCATTACATGGGCCCTTGATAGGAAGCTATATAAGACCGTCTCGTGCGTCCAGCTCGCAGCAGCAAATGGATAGTATCGGTCTCAAAAGTCTTTCGCAAACGATCCGAGGAAAGTTCTTGTACGAACCCCGGATCATGGAGCAAATACAACACCCACGCACCTGTGCGCTTGGTCCTACCGGGCCCACAAAAAGGGTACAAAGGTAGAACAACCCTTGCTTGATTTTCGTAATGTGATCAATCACAAGCACAAGGCGAGAAAAACAAATATGGCTGGTGAAATATCCTCTCCAGGGCATCATTGTGCCAAGATCATTATCAATTGCTGCTCTAACAAAGTGGCAACACCCATAAACAGGTAGTCGGCCTTCCAGCGACTACACCAGAAAGCACCTATCCGGCAACAACCCGGAGATCATGTACAAATTCTAAATGTCACTACCACATTTTCTAGGAAGGGTATTTTGCTCATTTTTATAATTTAATAATTATTGTGCATGTTGTATATTTATTTTTTGTATTATTTTATTGTTAGATGTTATATTTTATTTTGGACTTGTGTTAGTGGACCTAACTAATTTAGAATAGACTTATGGACCAACATTAATTCTAGTTAGAATTGAGCCCAACAAGCAAGCCCAATTCTTTAAGTAGATGATTAATTAGTCAAACCATTAGGAGTAGAAGCTTCTTTCCTTAATCCATTCTTCATGACAAGCCCATAGGAATATTTTAGACTTTTTATACTTGCTTGCATCTCAAGCAAGGGTCGACCATAGGGGGGAGGAGAGAGACTCTCTCTCTTCATTCATTTTATTTTATTCTAGATTTAGAATTTCTCTCTTCCAAATTCCTTCATTCCTACACCAATCCCTACCCAATTCTCTCCTAATTCCTTCTATATTCACCATTGGAGGCTATTGGAGTAAGGAGGGGGCAAGGATCTACAAGAAAGAGGAAGGAGCACAAGTTGAGGGCTCTTTGCTTCCAATAGGAGACTTGCATTGAAAATCCATCTCCTAATAAGTAAATATTAGAATTTCCCTTCTAATTAGACTCTAAATATGTATTTTAATAATTAGGAGCCTCTTATGTACTAAGGCTACCCATAGGATTTGGAATTAGGTTCATAGGAGGCCTATGGAGAAAGTTAGGGTATATTTTGTGCCAATTTTGGAGGAATTCCGAGATTGGCACATCATGTGTTTGTCAATAGGTCATTTAGACCAAATTGACATGTGTTTGGTTGTGTGAGACTAGTGTCATATCTACAAATGGATACGTGTAGGCCGTATCATGACATTTGGTAAATACGGGTTGATTTGTGGGAGTTTTTTCGATACGGGGGTTTGAGCATGCCATATTAGATACGAGCACGTAGGGTGGTAGATAGCACTTTATATTATGCATAATTATGATAGACTTGTTCGTATCCTTCGGGATATATTTAGTAATGAGTCAGACCTGTATCACAAGCATATCATAGAACTAGTGTAATACGGGGGTGATGCACTCCACGTGTTTGTAGTTTTGTGCTCTACTCCATTTAAAGTTGTTTTAGTATTAGATATTATTGTATATATACGTGGATTGAGTATATATATCTATTTTAGCTATGTCTTCTAGTTTTTAAGGTATTTTGGATGTGTTTATGCTTTGGGGACATGTGTAAACTTTGGTGCACTGTTGTGAGGTTGAGCACAGTACTCACTGTCATGATGGTGATGTTTTACTGATACTAATAGTGGTGTTCAGTTTTAGGGTTGTTAATAGATTAGTCTTGATGTGTTGGAGTGTGCACTGTGGTGAGAGTGATTAGGAGGCAAGGGGGAATCAGTCAAACTAGGGGGCAGTGCATCTTGTTCACTGCATAGCAGTAGGAGCAGCACAAATTTGAGAGGCTCGGGCACTGTATTTGAGCAACAACAGTAGCGAGGTGTTGCTCTAATGCATTGAGGTGTTTGTGGTTTTTGGGCACAGGTGGATGAGAGAGTAGCAAGTGTGCTGCTGTGTAAACACAGCAGCAGGGGGGGTCGGGTGACAAGCAGTTGGAGGGGTCTGTTAGTGTATTAGTTTAGTTAGTTGTATAAGATTTTTTAACTTAGTTAGATGATTTTAGCTAGAATGTTAGTCATCATACATGAGTTATATATACACGTTGTAGTTGTGATACTCAGCCTTTGCTGTGTGGACTAAACTGATACCTATGAGTGTCTGTATGGAAGGTGAGGTATCAGCAACAGTAATATATGGTGAGACCTGCACGTGTAAGTGAGGTTCCCTAGTGTATCAGTATCTATGCAGATTGGGGGCTGCTCGAGTAGCACTTTCTGCTCTGGTAAGTAGCAGTGAGCAGCAGCTATGCATCAAGTGATGCACAACATTGTGTAAGGGTTTAGTATATATGTTAGTAGCTATTAAGGTATAACTGTTAGAGAATAGTTAGCTAATATAGTTAGTTAGTTGTATCTTGTATCTATAGTATGATATTTATGAGTTAGTATATACTGGGATGGTATCTATATGTATGCACTAGTTAGTTAGTGGTAAGGTTATTAACTAAGGCTAGTTTAGAATTACCTTGTGTTATCAAGGTAATGTAAGGTTTGGAGTTTACTCTAATTTGAGTATAAAGTATCAATAGAGGGTGTAGCTAGTGTGATACCAAGTTGGCTCAAAGCCAAGGTATCCATGTAGTATTAGATATAAGGATACTTGTATCTTTTATATATAGTATCTTGAGTATTTTATGATACTATTTAGCTAGGATACACAAGTATCCTAATATAGCTAGTATAATCTAGTTACATAGTGTATAGACCTAATAACCTAGAGATTGACTCATACAACCTAGAAATAACTAGTTGACCTAGAGTTGACTTAGTTTGACTATTTTAACTTAGAAATGGCTTTATGACTTAGAATTGGACTAGTTTAACTTGTATTCATTTTAAGATATTGTATTGATATGATATTCCATATTTAGGTCTCTGAGGCACTATTTCGAACATCTTCGATATTATTCACCGGGTTTTAGGCAAGTACATTCTCTAAGAGTTTCTCATTTATGATATCCTCTATGTTTCTTGTATTAGTGTAGATATCTTTGACTTTTCTGACACTTGGTTACACGGATTGGTATTCTTGGATCCCGTCATAAGATATTATTCTGGTAGTTACTAGCATATCTCTTATGCGAGCCCTGTAATTCTTGTGCGAGTATGGACACTGATTCATGAGAAGAGTCACGACTTCTCATAAAATTTTGTGTCATAACCTGCCATGGTTGGATCCACTATACCAGTCGGGGGCGGAGAGTATTTAGTGTAGATATGTTATCATTCCTTCAGAGTTCTTGTTTTCTTGAATAGTGTTAATCATACACCGCACGTATGATTAGCCAAGCCCGTGGTTCATGAGCAGTACCCATGCTAATCACATGCTGTCACTAGTACTCACTCACTTAGATAGTTGTATTTTTTATTCCTTATATGATGTTCGTATCTCTTGTATGTATTTTTCGTATTTCTTTATTTCAGTATTTTTCTGCCATGCTCTGTCTCTCTTGTTGATGCTCTCTATTTACTGTTACATAGTTTTTATCATTTATTGGAACTGCTTTTATATATGTACTTTGCTCCTTTCGTGACTGGATATTTTTTTTCAGATGACACTGAGGAGTGGTATCCCACTCACTACGGGCCTCAGGACGTAGTTGGCTTAGAGCCCGAGACTTTGGCTCAGGAGGGACTCATCCCAGTTGAGACAGACGACCCATTACCTGTAGCTCTGAAGATAGGTTTATTGTACTGGATTTGTCTCCAGCTTTTGACATTAGTATTTCTTTATTATATTGGTTCACTTGTTGGATATTATTTTGTCTTATGAGTTATATTTGACTCTTCAGTTTCTTATCATATTCGTGCGTTGTTCCATCTTATAGATCCGTGATTGAATATTTATGTTTTATTGGTGGCATTATATTTCTTGATGATCATTATTGCTAGATAGCATAGTTACCCCAAACAGCGTTCTACCGTCGATGTTGCATCGTAGGTTGGACGAACTCACGTACTTGTGCCTCGATCAAGCGGGTGCGGGTCATGACATCAAAGGAGGAGGAGCTGCCCTCCGTCTCATGCTACTCGACTCGGAAGATTCATGCTACCAAGGGAGGAAAGAAGTTGAGTACCTCCAGTCTGTCACTCTCTGCCAGTGCGTTGCGAAGGCAACTACCAAGAGGCTTAACCAACGGACCTGCGAAAGGCATTTTCTAGGGTACCCGCTCAAGAATAAAAACTGTCAGCTACTGGGGGTAGTTCTTCCTCAGAACCCCCTGTGGGTGGCAAATGATGAGGGTAGTATTCCCCTCGGCTTACGCAACAACCTACGTTCCGAGAAGACAGTGATTCCCAAGGAACGGACTCCGAGATTCCTGGGGGTAGCTCCCCTCGCCAGGTTGATGTAGCCTCCTACGCTAAGGGTAGTATTCCTTCCGAGTCCTAGGAGGCGACGGTGCTTCCAGCTTTCCCAGATGACTACTCTCACCAGGGGTCTGAGACAGAAAGTGCGGCATCTACTGCCCCGTCCATCTCTCCCCACGTGAGGACGGTATACATGGCCGAGGACGACCATGAAGGACCCAGCGACCACCAGCGCCTCGAGACCCTCGAGACCATGATGCAGACGATGGGTGCATCAATGCAAGTCTTAACCCAGACAATGATGGAAATCAAAGCAAATATGGCTTCTCAACCAGCAAGAACCCCTGGATAGCAAATTTGGACCCAGGGACCTACGGGGATTCAAACATAAATGCCCTACCTGTGAGTAGTAATCCTCACCTGCCTGGCCCGTATGCACCCTCTGCAGAAGACGAGGCCATAGAAGCAATGAAGGAGGTCCGGGAACTCCGGGCTTGCCTAGACTCCATGGGAAATCGGGACTCACTCCACGATCTCAGGGTGCGACAACCATACCCGATAGAATGGAGAGACGTACCATATCCACCCAGATACAAGTCCTTCAACATAAACACATTTGACGACAAATACTTCCATCGCCGGTTCATGAGTTACTTCGAGATTACAATGGGACACCTATCCCGCAATAATGCTATTCTTACCAGACTCTTCGTCGGGGCATTAGCAGAGATAACTTTCGACTGGTTCTACAGTCTCGAAGATAATTGTATCTCATCATTCGATGACCTCAAGCGTTTGTTCCTCAACATATTCTATGAGGCAGAAAATGATATGACGATGTCCTCTCTGATGGATGTCGCCCAGGGAGAAAGGGAACTGACACGAAATTACATCGAGTAGTTCTAAAAAATGGCGCTAAGGTTGCCCCCTAGCAATCCCGAGGCCACACTAATGGAGATATGCTAGAAAAATATGCTTCCGACTGTCAGCCTCTGGATGCGCGATAGCCAGTTCAAAGACTGGACATCGTTCATTATAAGCGTTGTCAACGCTGAAAAGAAGCTCAAGTTCGCCCAGCACTTGGGAATCCATATCCCTACTACCGAGGAAAAGGGAAAGCTTTCCAGCAATAGCAGTAACAACAACCGTGATGCGAAAGGTAAGCAAGCCATAGTCGCTAATGTGACCAAGAAACCTGAGCAAAAGCAGTCAGAGGCTCCAAAATCAAAGGAGACCTATTCTTTTCCACCTTCGACATGCTGATACAAGGAGGTAAAATTTGTCTCCCCGACATCAAACGTCAGCCTGAAGCGGAGGAGATGAACAACCCAAAGTACTGTCACTTCCACCGGTATGTTAACCACCCAATGCAGGAGTGCTACACCTTTAAGTGGTACATCCAACGGCTGATCGATACCAAGGCTCTCCCCCTGGATTTCAACGATGTAACGGTTGCCGCTAACATGGTGTCCCTTCAGTTCGACAACTTTTGTCCGACAGAAGCCAAGGACGGAGTCACACCGATCCCAAGGACAACAATGGAGGTAGTTAATCTTCCCCCAGCTCGCAACCAAGCAACCGGGCTGATACCTCTTACTACCCCTCGGGGCAAAATCATATGGGTCCACCCGGATTTGGTCCCAGACTTGACGCAGCAAGCAACACCTTCCGCCGTCATGCCTAAAATACGAAAAACCAAGTCTTGTTGCATAGTTTCTCCTACCACTGAGAAGGCCTTGGCAGGGTCAACTAGGTCAATCCTTGCTTACCAGCGAGATTATGAAGTTTTCAACGTTAATGCACCTCCAACTACCACACCTGTCGTGTTTGATCCGGGTCCATCTCAACCCCCACCAGCGGACAAGTCCAAACAAAAAGAGGGACGCTTCGACAAGCGGTTGCGTAAGAAAATGACTCAGGAATTGGAAAAGCCCTATAACTTTGACGTCTTGGCTCAACTCGCCAATAACCAGGAAAAGTTGTCATTATTTGAGCTTCTCCTGCTTTCAAAAGACACTCGAGCTACCTTGACGAGGCATTACAAAATGCCGACACCTATCTGGTGCAGGTCAAGCCGCCATCTGAAGATCCGACGACATGCTCCCACTGTAATAACGTTACGGATGCACTACCCAATATTACATTCTCGCAACAAGACATGTTGCTTAAGAATAACAAGCATGATCGTCCCATGTATTACACAGGGTATATTGTTGCTATAAAGGTGGACCAGATGCACATTGACCCCGGTTCATCAATCAGCATCATCCCGAGTAGTCTGTTGCAAACCTTGGATATTCCGATGCAACGCCTGGCAGATACCAATATTGTCATTAGTGGCTTCAACACAGAAAGAAGCTACCCTCTGGGCATGATTCGCCTGAAGTACCAGATCGGCGACCTAAAAATAGAGGTCACTTGCTACGTCATTGACGTAGATGTATCCTACAACGTCTTGCTCGAACGCCCCTGGAAACACCAATATATGATCATGCCGTCAACCCTACACCAATACTTAAAGTACGTTGATGATCATGGCATTATCAGAACGGAGTTCGCAGACATCGACCCATTCAAGGGAGTCAAGACATACTACTCCGACGCCATCCTCTACAAGCAAACTCACTAAGACAAAGGTGGCAATGAGGCAGATGATGAGGCCGAGGTTACGACAACACCGGAGGAGCCCATGAGAACCCGTCTCAAGGCTTGTACTCCCGACGCAGCCACTCCCCTCGTCGTCAAGTTGCATAGGAAGGCACCAGAATCTCTGGAACCTTCCACAACGTCCGAACCTCTGGTTGTTCACCTTCATAGTCCAAATCGACCGCATAAGAAGGATTCTACACCATCTTCTCCTTTCGAACCTCTGGTCGTTCGCCTTCATAGACCAAACCGACCACAGAAGAAGGATCTTGCACCATCTGCTCCTTCAGAACCTATGTTCGTTCATCTTCGCAGACCTCCAAAAGAAGACCCGGCCACGGTTGCAGCCTCCGAGCCTCTAGTGGTAAAACTGTACAGGAAGCCACCAATTCCTGTCACCGCGGTGGGGGTAGCCCATGAGGATGACGAACTAGGAGAATATGTGGCCGCTCAGGCCAATGTCCCTTCTCTCGATGATATGATTCCTCCAGAAGAGAGAGCTTATTTTATCAATAAAGGGTTATCTTTGAATTATTCTGAGCGTACACATATCAATACATTGTACTCTATGGAGCACGTCCTAGGCTTACACCTGCAAACACATGTGAATACCACCTACGCAGTAAACCAGATCCTCCCTAGTCAAGGTTCCTACTTCAGGGTTCCAGCAAGTAGGAGGGGAGACAAACTTATTATCTTTGGCAGGGTTGAATGCCCTCGGTCCTTCACCCCAGAGGAACAAGAGAAAGAGCCCGACACCAGCAAAATACAATTCTACCGGTTCAATAGTCAAGCCAAACATATTATCCAGAATATGGGTTATTACCTTAAAAATAATAGAGGTTTAAACTACGACAAGGGCCGACGGCTACCCCTGCGTCTACCTGCTCCCACAGGTAAGTCCGATGATTACTACCATAAAACCAAGCACGACTTAGGGTATGTAATACCTCCCATAACCCCCGAAGGTTCAGATGAAGAAGATGAGATTCACTCCTACTCTTCACAATCTTTCACTTGGGACTCCGACGTCACTATCGGAAAGATGCTTAAGCAAACATTGTCTGCCAACATGGTGTCAGCTGACCCTAAGAAAGACGAAGAAGATCCACATGAACTCTTTGAAGTAGAACCATGGGCCCAACGTCTAGACGCATAGTGGAAGATGCGGTTTGAACAACAAGAACCTCCTACCGAGGACGCAGTTGTACAAGTCAATCTGGGCGACAAATCTTCCCCCAAACCTATCTTCATCAGCAAAATTTTGTCTGAAGAAGACCGGAAATCCCTACTACAGCTTGTTAGGAAATATATTGATATCTTTGCCTGGAGTTATGAAGACATGTCAGGGCTAGATCCTTAAATTGCGGTCCACAAACTCAATATTTTGTCGAACGCCAAACCGGTCAAGCAACAATAATGACGGTTCCGAATGGACATAATGAATCCCATCGAAGCTGAAGTCAATAAGCTGATAGCTAGTGGCTTCATCCACAAGGAACAAAATCCTGACTGGATAGCCAACATAGTGCCTGTCGCCAAGAAAAATGGGAAGATTCGAATCTGCATCGACTTCCGTGATCTAAATACGGCATGTCCTAAGGACAAATTTCCCCTCCCGATCACCGACATATTGATCGATAATACATGTGGCTTCGACTGCATGTCCTTCATGGACGACTTCTCATGCTACAACCAAATTAATATATTTCTTGACGACAAGTAGCATACGTCGTTGCGGACCCCAATAGGCGTATACTGCTACATGGTCATGCCTTTCGGTCTAAAGAATGCATGTGCTATATATCAGCGAGCTATGAGCACCATTTTTCGTGAACATCTGTGCAAAACGGTGGAATGCTACGTTGACGATATCGCCGTCAAGGGTCACTTTAAAGATGATCACCTCCAAGAAGACTTGAGGACTGTGTTTGACTTAATGCGCGTACACCACCTCAAGATGAACCCTACTAAGTATTTCCTGGGAGTCTCCAGTGGCAAATTCCTGGGTTTTGTTATCACTTCCTGGGGTATTCACATAGACCCCGACAAAACCAAGGCCATCCTGGAAATGAGCCCGCCAAAGAACCTCCGAGAACTCCGAGGCCTTCAAGGGAGGCTGGCATACATCAGAAGGTTGATATCAAACATCTCTGGACGTTGTCGACCATTCACCCAGCTCATGAAGAAAGGTGTCTCATTTGTCTGGGATAAAAAATACTATCGCACGTTTGACGACGTCAAGGAATATCTATCAAGCCCTTATGTGCTGGTGGCCCCAGTCATGGGAAAACCCTTCCTACTCTATGTACGTGCGATGGAGCACTCTTTCGGTGTCCTGTTAGCCCAGAATAGTAATGCAGGCTACGAGTAGGACATATACTACCTTAGCCGGATAATGGTCGACGTGGAGCATAGGTACACCGCCGTTGAAAAGGAATGCCTTCCTCTAGTATTCGCTATTTAGAAAAATTGACATTACGTAGCTGGACAAACCATCCATGTAATCTCACGAGGCAACCCCCTCAGGGTCCTCATGACCAAACCAGGGGCACTCAGTTCCCTCTTGGCTACCTGGGCGATACTATTATCTCCATATGATATGGTATTCGTCCCACAGAAGGCTATCAAGGGTCAAGCACTGGCCAATTTTTTGGCAGTCCACCCGGGGTCAGAAATCTCGAAGCTCTATGAGAAGATTCCAGACGAGGTGGCGGACTCCAACGTCACTTCACACGAAGCTGTGTAGAGAATGTTCTTTGACGACACTTCGAGAGCAGGGCCCAAAGGCAACATCATTGTTGGGGTCGGGATAGCGTTGATCTCCCCATACGGCCTCATCATCAATCGTGCCTACTCACGGAACTGTGTTCCAACAATATGGCAGAGTACAACGCCTTAATCATCGAGCTCCAACTTGCTAAACAAGTTAAAGTAGAATACTTGGAGGCTTACGGTGATTCTCAGCTAATAGTCAAACTGTTCTGGGGTGAGTATGAAGTCCGAAACGAAGACTTGATCCCCTACCACCAAGCTGCACTTAGCATCATCACAACTTTAGAGATGTTCTGCAAAACATTGAGGCTGACACCTTAGCCGACCTCGCTGCTTCTTGGGTGTTACCAAACAACACTCATCAGCTAATCGACGTGATCGGCCAAGAGATGGTATGTCCCAAGAGCAACCTATGCTTGTGCCTCAGCTATATAGCAGAGGTCGACACCGATACTCAAGATTGGAGGCTTCCATTCATTGACTATACAACCTATGGAATTTTTCTTGAGAATCCAAAGGAGGCCACTTCAATCAGGAGACACTCCCTCCGTTTCTATTACGACACGGAGACCAAAATATTGTATCGTCGGTCCTATGACGGCCTTCTACTACAGTTTTTGTCTAACGCAGAGGCAAAACAAGCCCTCCATGAAGCTCACGATGGCATCTACGGGACACATCAACCCAGTCCAAAGCTATAAGATCATCTTCGGAGAATGGGCTACTACTGGCCTACGATGGTAGTAGATGTTGTTGATTACGCGAGAAAATGCCAGACATGCCAGATCCACGCATACTTTATCCACCAACCCTTGGAGTTTTTACACCAGTGTTACATCCTGGCCGTTCGAAGCCTGGGGTATGGATGTCATTGGGCTGATTAGTCCACCTTTATCCAAGGGACATCGGTTTATCCTCGCCATCACCGACTACTTCTCCAAGTGGGTGAAAGCCGTACCACTCGCGAAAATCAAGACATCCAATGTGACCAGCTTCATAAAGTATCATACCCTATACCGCTTTGGCTTGCCACGAAGGATCATCCATGACAATGGTCCACAGTTTGCAAGCCATACGTTTTACCAATTCTGTGATAAAAATTGAATTCAAAATGTAGCATCGACTTTCTACAATCCAGCAGTGAATGGTCTGTAACTATGGATTTTGTTTCGGGGCTTCCGCGTTCTCCGAAAGGAAAAGACACGATTTGGGTCATCGTAGACAGGTTGACTAAATCAGCCCACTTCTTACCATTTAAAGTAGGTACATCTACGGAGAAGCTAGTGGAGATATACGTGTGACAGATTGTCAGATTGCATGGAGTTTCTGTGAGCATCATCTTGGATCGGGATAGTTGTTTCACTTTGCACTTTTGGAGGGCACGCTAGCTTGGGAACTCAGCTCAAGTTCAGTTTCGTATATCACCCCCAGACAGACGAGAAGTCGGAGAGGACTATTCAGACACTCGAGGATCATAAGCACCTGGTAGAGTTTACTTACAACAATAATTACCAGGCCAACATTAAGATGTTACCATTCAAGGCTTTATATGGACGGAGATGTTGCACTCCGTTATCTTGGGATTATGCCGGTAAGAGAGCCTTATTGGGACAAGAGATGGTCGTGGATGCAGCTAAAAAATTAAAGCTCATCAGAGATAGACTTCGAGTGGCATAGGACAGACAGCAACATTGGGCCGACAGCCACCTAAGATTCTTAGAGTTTGACGTATAGGTTTTGCTATAATTTCTTATGATTGCTTATTTTAGATTGTGCTTATTTTAGATTGTGTGTTAAGGCTGTATTTTGTTCAAGGTTGGCGATTTGGTATTCTTACGGATTTCTCTGACACGCGGCACGATTTACTTTGGTGGAGACGGAAAGCTTAGTCCACGGTACATCGGACCTTTCAGTATTCTTGCGAGGGTCGGTGTAGTGGCCTACAGACTAGACTTTCCGTCTCTACTAGAGAGAGTACATAACGTATTCTACGTGTCACAACTGAGACGGTACGTGGAAGACCCTAGTCACGTACTAGATCACTCAGAGATCGAGGTTGGTCCCGACTATCAGCTATCCAGAGCAGCCAGTAGAGATTTTGGATCGCAGGGAGAAGATATTGCGAAACCAGACTATTCTTTTGGTTCGTGTCGCGTAGAGACATCACTATTTAGGTGAGTCAACCTAGGACAGGGAGGATAAAATACACGAGCAATACTCGTATCTCTTCGAGCCATGAGGTATTGTTCTTATTGTTCGGATTGTGTTCTTGTGCTAGTTTAGTTTAATTCGAGGACACAATTATAAACCTTCAACAAGACCATCATAAAACTTCTTAAAAAGTTCGTATCTTCCAATAAACACGTCTGGAACGAGAAGTTGGATGAATGTCTTTGGGCCTACCGTACAACGGTCCGGACAGCTACTGGCAATACGCCTTTCTCTCTGGTGTATGAAAGCGAAGCGGTCCTCCCGCTCAAAATCCAAATCCCTTCACTCCGAGTGGCTCTCCCCAACCAATTAATCATCGATGACAACCACCGTCGACTGTTACAAGAGTTAGAAGCTCTCGACGAGAAATATTTTTTAGCTCAACAGCGCATTGAGCTATTCCAAGCCTTCAACAAATGGATGAAGAAGAGGACCTACCAAGTGGGTGATCTCGTTCTGACCGTAAGGAGGATGATGGTTATGACCCATAAGACGGCCGACAAATTCCAACATAAATGGCAGGTTCCGTTCGTCGTCGAATCGGTATTCTCCAACGGCGCCTACCGGCTCGCGGAACCCAACGGCGACTTGCTCATGATGCCTATCAACGACAAGTTCCTGAAAAATTACTATGCCTAAACTTGACTTGTACTCCCCTCATCACCAGTGGGACAAGCCAGATGTACATCTCTACACTCTTGGTTCGTCATCCCCAGCAAGTGCCTATGTACAACTTTTTCCCCTTCGTTACAAATTCTTGTAAAAGCCATCATCGGTATCCAGGAGTCCCGGATACGCAACGGATGATGGATCCTTAAAGTCTCTCCAGCGGAGCGGTCCTCAGGTCCACTCGTATACTCCCACAGTGACAACTAAAAAAATAACCCCATTAGACGCTAACCACGTTCATATTACCTCTGAGCTATCGTCCCACCAATATCCCCAGCGGAGCAATCCTTAGGTCTATCTTTATATTCGGATAGACCACACTCAGCAAATTACTCATCAGCGAGTTTCTCGGATATCGGTTTACGTCCATATTACCTTTGAACTATCGTCCTAATATTTCTCTCTGGCTGAGTTTGCCATGTCCATATTACCTCTGAGCAAACTTCTCGGGTCTTGGATATCGATCATCACGTCCATATTAACTCTAATATCGATTGTTATTCCCACTTATCACTCGTACTCACCAAGGTACACCAGCGGTGCTAAGTCCACAAAAATTGTCACGTCCATATTACCTCTGGCAGAGCTTGTTCCAAAATCTATTACTTGCACAAATGTGCACAAAAAGTAATGGGTCCACAAAACCTTTCACGTCCATATTATCTTTGATAGGGATTATTTTTGAACTTATTATTTGCACTCAACATGCGCTACAAGTAATAAGTCCACCAAAAGTCCCTCAGCGGGATGTCCTCAATAAACTGCGATAGCATACTACATCCATATTTCATATGGTACGATATCCAAGAATCATAATATACAACACGACAAATGCAAGAAAAAGTTCTTGAAAAAGAGAAACTTTTATTCAAGATCATGAGTACATATGATGAAAATTCGTTACATTTCAAGGGTTTTCATTAATATTCAAGGTCTTGAGTATATATGATGGGAATCCTTTCTAAGAGTTTCCATGAGTTTTTGCCAACAAAAACCTCTTCCATTAAAAGGTGCCCCTGTATTATTTATGCCATTGACACAAGTGGGCCCAACAACAAAGCTTAATGCTTTCTGGCTCACTACTCCACAGTGTTAACCTCAGTATAAGAAAAAGAATCCATACTGATGGATAGCAAGAGAATAGCAGGAGCAGACGCTCTAGAACCAGACGGGAAGACCGACGACAGGAATGTCAATTAATCCAAATTCTGTCATTGCCGCCATAAGCCCCCAGCTGGTAGCAAGCCGCATAAAGGGGAGAAACACAACTAGTAGGCTGCATGAAAAAAAAAGTCCAGCGCGTGATGTAGGATGCTCATTCTCGTCTCCTGGATTAGTTCTTGTCGAACTGTCCTCGTCTCTTGGAATAGTTCTTGGAAAATCACCACATAAAGTTGGTCTTCACCCGGAACAACGAGCGTTATAATATCCTTTCATTTTCCATCATGAGCAGCACGAGCGAGGACAAAACCTGCAAAAAGAAGACACGTATCAATCTCAGTGAAGATCGCATAAAGGCACAAACTGTCGCATACGGTTGTTTTGGCTGCATCGACGCACGACCAAGCCTGCGCGCACATGCAAGTGGAGATCTCGTCCATACGGTCGAGTCAGCGATAAAGCTTTGTGCACATGAAAGCAGACGACCCCCCAACTATACGGCCACACCAAAGCTCGGCGCGCATGTTACAGAGGAGTGATCGTCCACACGACAGAACTCTGTGAAGAGGTCTGCGCATATTCAAGACAAGTCTCCATCCAGGCAGCATAATCTTGCGAAGGGTCTGCGCATATCCCTGCAGCAGGATGGTGTATTGGTGCCTTTTTCCCCATATTCCAGCATGAGAAGTGCAGTATTGCCCTACCTCCAAGCAAAATACTCGGATCAGGGGGCCATGGATCGAGACCGCCCTTGATCAACCCCTCGATGAAAAGAGCCTCAGCCTTCAGCATCCCTCACATGAGAGGGGAAAGGAAGCGAGGTGTAAAGTTATCTCTCTCCTGGCCGCCTATTTATAGGCTTCAACAATGCATGGGGAGATCGAGACAATTAACCCAATGGTTAATGAGGATGAACTTGGCGTCTCGATTCTCGCAATCCATCCTAATCTTCTTGGAAATCGACTTTCCCTCTTTTATAGCCCAAACCGTCTTGATCCATATGGAAACCTAGGACGAGAATGGCGCTCGAAGTCTCGATCCACCGTCACTAAGAAGTGAACCATCAACTCGGGCTCTACGTCGTGAGATGGCTCAGAATCCCAAGAAATCATTCCGATGATCGAATCGAATCCTGCATTAAATAGAGATATGATAACCTAGAAACACTCGTCCGTGTGACCCACGACCATGGGGTTCCAATGGCCATATGACACAATATCCATGCGACCGAAGACATCTTCTTCATGCTTCTTATTCAAATTATTCCAAACTTATCAATCTGAAAACTTTGAAGGGGGTCTTTTAGAAGCATAAAAAATATTCATCCATGCGACCCTGTGACCCTGTGCCCCAAAAATAAAAACTCAGAAGAGATCATGTCGCAGAGTCCCCCTGCGGCCCAATAAGCCAACAACCATGCACCCCAAAAAGGAGGCTCAAATTAGGCCATAGAGTCACCATGCGATCGAAACAAAGGTGACATACATTTGTCCCCAATTAGCCAAAGCAGCTTGGCCGCAGAAGGACTTAATGTGGCGTCCTATCAGCAGGATCATCTCTGACACAGAATTCTGATTAAAAAGATTTTTTGATTTTTTCAAAAGACGTAAACATACTAAACGAAAAAAGTCTCACGTCTGCGCAGAACATCACTCTCGATGAGGTACAATGCTGCGTGGATAGCACAACAAGGGCATCATGCGTCCCAGACTCCATGCGTCCCAAGCGTCCCTGGCCCCATTCATTCCAGGCTCCATGTAGCCCCATGTATCTCTGGCCCCATGCATCCTAAACTCCATACGGTCTCATGTGTCTCTGGCCCCATGCATCCCAAACTCTATATGGTCCCATGCATCTCTGGCCCTAGGCGTCCCAGACTCCATGTGGTCTAAGCGTCTCTAGCCCCATGCGTCCCAGACTCCATGAAGACCAAATCTTGTTGTTAAGACAAGAGTGATTCTCTCCAACCAAGTATGTACTATGTGTCAAGCTGACCAAGTCACTCCCACAAAGGACGAGAACCACCCAGATCTTCAGCAATAGAAAATCCCAACAAGCGCCCACGTGGCAGCTCGACCTGCTCACGGTTACAGTTGTACCCTGTTACGAAGGGGCACGTGGCACCCTCTAACATCCATGCGGCCCAACATATGCGCACCCAGGATGACTACAAATAGCAGGGTACAACACCCATATAAAGGGCTGGCTGGCTATCTGTGAATCTATACTCAAACAAGAGAGAAGAGCTTCCGCAACGGATCGTCCACGGTGTAAAGAGAGTTGCTACACTCCTAACCCTCCATCGTCACCCCCAGAACACAAAATTTATACTTAGACTGTCAATTTAGGACTCCTCTCTGTACTCTCTTTAGTTTGTTCAATTAAATCAAGTTTTTTTCTAAACTTTCGTATTTAATGGCAAACAATAATCATAAGAAAACTTGCTGTATAGTCTACTTTAGAGCATAAGCGATCACGCTAGCACGAGTCTAAGGGGTAGTGCGAAGGCTGAAACCGTACAGGATCCTATTGGGCGGCATAATCTATGTGACGAGCAGTGTAAACATGTGAAGCAGTATACTATGAAGAGTATATAATAATCTACTTGAAGCATTAGCAGAGTCTACTAGCACGAAGCTAAGGTAGCATGAGAGGGTCCAACTTTAAGCCAAGTTTTAGTTCCATGTTCTAACACAAGTAATACAAGATTGGATTATTCTCTTAGCTAGGTGCGTTGTATTCTTTATTAGCATGCCAGGGGTAATTCACCTAGCGACTAGCATGTATTGTCCATATTTGTATGTGCGCAGGCTAAGCAAAGACAAGTTTATCATAGCCACCCACCTTAGCGATGATTCGCCTTGGTCGAGCGATACTCCGAGTGTGCATTTTAAAGTCTAAGTCTGAACTTCTGAAGGAGCAAGTCTGAAATCCTTTGCCTCAAGCAAGTCTTCTCGCTGAGCAAAGTGGGTCGGGTCGTCGCATTAGCGCCGTTTGAATCTTCTTTCCGCCTGAGTGGAACGGGTCATTATATTATACACCACTTAGAACAAGTCTCATCCTCGAGACTTCCTGAGCATAAATTGTTCTATCGCATATTATCGAATCTATCTCAAGCATATTCTATGTATCACTAGACCAGTTCGAACACAACTTTCTACTTGTTTTCTCACTCCATGTTGCGTGTATACTGGGTCTGTCATATTGAATGACTCTATTATTCAATCCAAACTCTGACTCGGTCTCTACTGCACCTTAGTACAAAACCCCTTTCACGCTCATGTCACGTCGAGGTACTACAGAAGAAAAAACTTCAAAATCTGATCTAATTTATCGAGTACGAATCGCGAATATACCACGCACGACCAGACATAGAGCCTTCACTCGCACACTGGGCTAGGCGCAAGTGTGAGATCCTAAAAGATGAGTCTTGTATGATGATGCGCAATATCGTTCAGCCATAGACCTTCTGTTATTGGATCTAATCTTCTACGAAAACTAAAAAAATCTGCGTATTTTGACTAATTCAAGATTTTTCGAATCGAGTTGGACCCGAAATAAAAAATGAAAATCAAGGTTTTGTTTTACTTTTTCGAGAAATCGGGGGACTATCCAGAATGATTGGGCGTAAAGTGTCTGTAGGTGGCTTTTCAAGTCCGCCATCAAATCCCAGGACATAGGTTCCGGGTGGCTTCTAAAGTCTGTCTCGTGAACGTCGCATCAAAGATTCACTAAATGTGACTTCTTCTAATTCTAATTCTTCTTTATATGAGATTCTCGATCCGGGAAGATTTTTGCTCATTCAGAAAAGAGCAGCTTGCCCGCAGGTAAATCAAGTAATGAAAGTTCCAGATATCCTTGAAAAAGAGCTGAAAAGATACTTATTCGAACTAGATCAGTCCACCTGCATAGATACATGAATGAAAAGGGAATGATCTTATCTACTATGCTGGTAATAAGGATAGCATCAGTCCCAATTCAAGGGATAGGGAAGAGAAAGGCTCACAATTTGACTTTGATCGTTATGGGTTGGTACCAAGATCAAGTCCTAGGCAAGCAGACCTAATTTTAATAGATGGTGCATCTATGACTTAATACCGATGGCTCGATCCTGCGATCCATTTTTTAATTGAACGAAGCCAAGGGGCAAAAGGAAAATGGTAGTTGTTAAGGCAAAATCTTTCCTGAATTATGATGAGAAAGAAGAAGGGCAGGAAAAGCAGCTAAAATCCACCTTGCTTCTCGCGAAAGAATGTGAGACCCATCCGAGTGAAAAAACAAGTCCCCCATCCGAACCTAGAATGGAAAACAAACTCTTTCTTGATGATCACCGATTATTCACTTCATTACAAGAAGTAGAGTCAGCAAGACTTTGTTCAAGGCTTCGGGAGCCTCATTTTTTTCCCAAGAAATCAATACGGCTAAGCGAACTTGGTAACCCTACCTAAGAGGGGCCCCGCCCGACTTTCGAGGGTCGAGAAACATATATCGCTTAATGCGGGTTACGATATAATCTACCGTGCACGAAAATCTTAGACATAGGCTAATTTACCCAAATTTTTATACTCGTCCATGCGAATCTAACATATTCACTTGCACTAGAATTCGAGATTAGCATATCGTAGAGTCTGGATCATGCACATATTCAAGGCATCCCCCAAACATATTTATGTCAACCAACTTAGCGATAGTGAAGTCTTTGCACTCGAGTTCAATATATCACTGAGTCTTGGATCGTGCACACGTTCAAGGCATCTTCCAAACATATGCATTTCAACCAAACTTAGCAATAGCAAAGTCAGACAAGCTACTCGCAAAAATCTCAAGGGTTCTTATCTTACGAATCACAATGATACCTCAAACGGGATCAATCAAAATCTAAGTCATTTCCAATTCCACTCAAATCAAGCATTGTACAACCGTCAAGCACGATCTATCTGACCAACTAGCATAATAGTCTTATCACCCATCCCGTCCGTGTCAAACATAGCATACACTTACTGTTCTAAAGCCTAACTCTAAGTCTTATTGACCCAGTTCTATGGCTTGCCCAAGCAATACTCTAAAGTCAGTCACACAAGTTCTTTTACACGATGTAGGGTCATCTTTCTAACCGCTAGGTCGTCTCACAAGGTCATAGGTACAGTTCATGATCATGACTCATCATGCAAATTTATTGCACGATGCTCACCCTAATTCCTAAGTTCAAACTAGTATTCATTCATAGGGGATATTCTACCCAATCTCGCTTTACTCAGATTTCTAAACATTGAGCACAGATCATCCTACTCATATCAACATATTCGTTTGTACAGGATTTGAGTCTGTTTCAATAAAGATATTTCTAAGATACATCGTTCAGCCGAATCCATAATATATCTATGTATCACGTCAAGCCTAGCAATTCGCCCAGTCTATCTCCTCAAACATGTTTGATAGAACCTACCTATCCATTCTTTTCTAATTCTAGACTACCAAATCATGATTTAATTCTAAATCTTCAATCTTAATCATAACTCTAAGTCATCCAACTTGATTCACATATCTGTTCACGAAACCATCCAGTGTGTCTTACTTCAAGTTCTAGACTAACTCATCCTCGAAATACTTTTGATTCACTTGTATTCTTAAACTCATCATATCGTGTCAAACCATAAGTCAAGATGATCCTTCCATTATCACGCTTCGGTCTCCCGTAAGTTCGATCATCCTTGCTGGACGTGAGATCACCATTTCAGCGCTCCCGCAGGATAACCGTCCTATTCCGGATGTGATGCATGTACGAGCAAGGAGTTGCGCTCGCACAAGACAAGAATGTCAAACGTTATGGTTATCATCGAAAAGATCAAGATACCTTATCATTACACTTTGTTTCATCCAAGTTATATATTAATCCATCAAGTTATTCTCATCTAATAATCGTTCATTGCCTGTGATCATAATTCGCCTAACCAAATTATCCTACTACAATGTTACCGTTCAATCAATCCAAAGTCTACCTCTAGCATTCCTCAAACAACTAAATTTAAAATCTTTGTTATGCGCCATTTCATCGAGTTCGTCTACATAAATATCGAACATGTTAGGCCTTGATCTCCTGCAAGTTCGATCATCCCCGCTGGACATAAAATTACCATGCCAATACTTTCGCGGGATAATCGTTCTTATCTGGGCTTGATATCGAGTATTATCATTTGAACTCGGTTCAAGATCGTTCGTTCAATTCCAGATTAAGTCCATTATCGTTTATCTCAAACTATTAAACCATAAAATTGTTATCTTGCATCAATTATTGCTATCTTCCAACGATCAAAATCATATCAAGTTTATTAATTTGAAACCACAATATACATGCTAAAGCTAACTTCTATCGAGAGATATCCTACTCAAGTTTCAATCTGTTTGATTCAATTCAAAATCGTACGCATGATCCACCAAGTTTTCTCGACCAAGATATTGATTCCATTACCTTGAATCCATATTCGATATATGCCTTATCACTTATTTAACACATTCTCAATCGTTCAAACCAAATATTGAACAAGACCTCTGAATTTGCTACTTGCTAGGCATGTCTTATACTAAGGCTTTTCACAATTATGTCGCTTGCTAATAGACTCATTGGGTATCCCAAAACCCTCGATTCGCTCGAACAATTCCAAAATGATCCATACACCACTCAAGATTGAGCTACTCGACAATTTCTTAAAACTCCATCTATATCCTCAAATCGATTATTCGTGTCACGCCCCGCTCCCAAAATACTAGGTAAATACATGGACTGACATGGCTAACCGTACCTTGCAGAATATCGAAGTAAGCCGCAAAATGTTAAGGTTGTTTAGAAGACAGATAGGTGAACTCTAGCATGCTATGACGTCAGTCCTAAGACCAAAAAATCATATTATCTCAATCCAGCAACACAAATACAAGAGTATATCATATATGAAAGTAAAAAAGGCATCCCAAATTATATACCGTATATGATCATGAAGCTAGTGAGTATAAACTGCTGCACTAGCAGAGTATAATTATACATGATCAAATATACCAGCCATGGTCTAATATATATATCATGTTGATCGAAGTCAGAGAAGTAATCTTAAAATAAGGGGTTAACACTGCCTCTTACTAAACACCATAAAATAAAGTAATACTACGAGGGGTGGATGAAGGAAACCCACTCGCGAACTTCGGCCGCAGTCCTACGAGTGTGAGCTATCTTGCCGGAAGTACGGTGGATCCTGGTTCTCCTTGGGATAATCTGGCCTTACAAAGCCAGTGGGGTCAGAACCCCAAGCAACAAGTACCATAAAGGAGCTCTAGGTGATAGACCAAACACATCACAACATAAGCAGAAAATGGCATATAAGAAATAAATGTTGATCGAGACTTGTACGGTACCAATGTACTTGTCTCAAGAATAATACTAAAAGAACTAATAATAAGTGCATAAATGAAAGTAAGGCGATGAGCGACAAGAGAGCATAGGAACTACTCGGGATTGGGACCACAACCCTTAAACCAAACAAGGATCGGGGTCACAGACCTTCACCCGAGCAGAACTTAGCACCCTAACCACGCGCCGGAAGAAAAATGAAACTAGAAGAGCGAGATATAAAGAAAGTAACATCATTCATCGCCGGCCAAACAACTTTACGGCTTGCTACGATTAACTAGCTAGGGTTGTCACAGACATTAATTACTAAATGCATGCCTTAAGAATATTTCTACCATCGACACTGCAGTTAATCCGGATGGCCAAGGGTACGCTTGTCTAGTAAACTTAAATGCACATTCAACCATACAATAACATAACTTGCTACTTGTCATAAACAGAAATTGAACTTATAAGAATAAACTTAAACTTGTAATCATAAACTTGCTTTATAAACTTGTCTTATAACATAAACTTGTATATAAACTTGTCTTGTAAATATTGCAGCACGCGTAAACTTGGTCATTCATGGAGCCCTTGCCTAGAAGGGTTATTCCATGCTGCATGGGGCCCTTAGAGATTGGGGTAGACGGTAGTGCAATATTCTTCCCTCCCAATGATCTAGAAAATTCTTATCTTTTTTAATCATTACTAAATTATTTCAAGCTCTTAAGTCGTGGACACTTGAGAACTCTCTAGAATGATGAGTCACGAGTACGAGCTTTTCATGAGTAATCATATTCGCGACACGCGATACATTGGGCAATACTCACACTCGATTTCCCAATGCCAAATGTAATAAATTTTTATACACAAAAATTTCCACGGTGTCGTGAGGATTGTAAACTTGTACATAAACTTGTCTCGTGAACCTACATGCAAAACTTGTCTGGTATCATAAACTTGTATCGACATAAGAAAGCACACAAAAATAATCACTAACAAGAATTACTAAAATAAACATAATAAAAGAGAACACAAAAAATGCACATAAGAAATCCTGGACGCATGCGTCCACATGCCGTATGGACTCACTTGCCTCATGCACCCAATTGCCCCATGGACTTACTTGCTGCATGCTCAGGATTAAAGTCTACTCCTTGGGGCAAGTGCTGAGTGATGGGTCAATAAATAAACTGTGAATTCGTATCAGAGAAAAGACAAAAGCATAAAAAGTGTGAACAAAAAGACGTGCAGGAAGAAGACACATATGTCGCTTCAATGTCAAATGATAGGCGGGCCGCATGGGCTTCTGGCCGAATGGACAACTGGCCGCATGAGCTCCTGGCCGCATGGACAACTCGCCCTCAGGGAAATCTCATGTGTTTAGTGCTCTATGCATTCAGGTTAGGGACGTATATGCAGAGACAGTCATGCGCTAATAAGATAGGCGTCATGCTGAAAGGGCGCATGGAACTCCTTCGTCCCCAAGCAGCACAACTCCATGGAAAAAGCTCCAAAAATCTGAAAAAATATTTCCTTCATAAAAACTTTATTTTAACTCCAAATCAAGTAAAACAAAAGCCAAAATGCACGAAATGGAATGCTCTAACATAAGGAACAACTAGGTTTTGAAAATAGTAAGTTTTAATAGATCAAAACCAAGAAAAACTCATGGAACCCATAAAAATCCTAAAATTGAAACTCAGATCTACAAAAATCTATATATCAAAATCCAAAACTCCAAGAACTAAATATGATCAGCAACTCGAGGAGAACACTTTCCATTAAATATATTTTTAAATAACATATATATAAAAATCTAAAAAATTATGACTTCACCATTGAGAAAGATGTACTTGCCTTGGGTGGCTCCAAGCCACTCCTTTCACGGTCCAAGTCACAACAACTTCTTCTTAGGGCTAGGGTTTGGCAAGAGAGAGCTTGAGGGGGAGGAGGAAGAAGAAAATAAAAATGAAGAAGAAAGATAGGAGAGAGAAAAAGCTCATATATATACAAAGAGGAGAGGAAAAATGGTTTAGTCATGGGTTCAGTCAATTGAACCGAACCAGGTATCCATTCTATATGTGGGTCCTAAACTGGGTCTATGGCAATGCCAATGGATATTCTACTGGTCTCGGGTAGTCTCTCTCAACAACAGAAAATAACAATAAATAAAATGACAAGAACCAACATGAGAAATACAGCAGGAATATATTATTAGAAAAAATTAAATTCTAGAAATTCAAGAAATACCAAATCTGGAATCGGGTGTGACAATTTATTCCTGAGCTATTGCATATACCACTCAAAAATTGAATCATCCAAATAAATTCTTAATTGAGTTTGCATTACTCGCTCGCATATTCAACTTGTTCCTTAGAACTCTAACATGATACCTAAGCATCTCCTCGATAAATCTTAGTCTCGTATATACCCTTATTGATAGTCATCCAAGTAAACCATATTTTGATTTGTATCGGTCGACACGAAATATCATCCAAATTATTCCTCAAAATCCAAGCACAATCCTCGATATTCGCCATAACGATATCTGATAACGTTTTTATCGACTTCCATTCTAAGTCTGACTTATCCTTATATGAACGATATTTTAATCTCGCTCACAAACTCACTAGCACCAAAGGGTCTTAGCACGCGATACTCAATACAACTTAGCTAAAAGGCTGTATGCATAGCTATTCTGTTCGAACGATATTCTAGCTCATACACAAACCCACTTGGTAATCACCTATAGGTATTCAGATTCGCACATAACTTGCAAATTCTAGCACGAGTCTATTCCCACAAAGTCTGACACAGGTTGGCACAAGGGTCTTTGCATAACTATCACGTTCAAGCAATCATATCATTCACATGCACTTTTGAAATTATTAGACTCATTGTATGGAATATCCCGTTGGGATATTGAGAGAGAGCGTCTGTAACATAACCCACGAATAAGCTTTCAAACTGAGAGAATCGATAAGAAGTCCAAGGACGTAAAGTCGTGCTCTGATACCAATATGTCATGCCCCGATATCCCGTAGGATAGGCCGTCCCCACTAGGCGTGAATCACTGCTCCAGCGCTCCCACGGGATGATCGTTATCATCAGGACGTGATGTCGCGCGAGCATAATTTGCGCCTGCGCAAGGCCATGATACGAATGGGCAGAAAAATAGCTAAGCCACAGAGTCACACAGATAGTCTGAATGCAGCGAAATAAGAAAATCGACAGGCGATAGATAACAAATTTCCAAATTTGTCATAGCAGAAGTATTGAATGAACACAAGTATGAAAGTAAAACAAGCTCTTTATTAATATAGAAATAATATTATAAACGGCGCTAGGCCAAGATTACTAGTCGCTCAAGATCTGTCTCTTTCTCTCTCTCTCTCTCTCTCTCTCTCTCTCTCACACACACACACACACACACACACACACACAATAAAGGCGTGTCGAGTGTCTTACAACATGGGATGATACATAGGAAATATTCCAATATTATGTCCTATATATGTGCTTCAGCTTCAGACGTAACATTCCAAGGCTCCAGAGCGAACTCCACGCCTTAGCGCGCATGAGGGGATACTCCACATTGAACGAGGTTCTCCTGCAGCATGCAAGCAATCTGGTGGATTATCAGTACATTGAATGCACTAGTGGAGAGGCTTCTCGCCCCTCGATAAATTCAAACACATTATATTATTTCTGTGCATCATCGATTAAGTTGTCTTTCTAGTTTGTCTTAGGATCAGTTTCATGACATATAATACAAAGTCCAACTTGTGTGGCAGTGCACCGTGCGATATAAGGGTAACACAGTGAGACTTACCAACTAACCATTCGTCCTTCCCTGTTCGAGATAAACCCAGTTAAATCGAGCACGAATATACATATGAAATCAAGGAATACCTCAAGCAAACATAAGTGTCATGAGCGTGTTTCTGACTTAGCTGCACAAGTTACGCAAGTTACTTAGATGTGTTATACTAGAATGTTCACAGGTTCAGATTACTTGATTCGATGCAATAACTCGCACGCGAATTGCCGCTAAGCGAGATGACTTAATCTATATAAAAATGGTCACTGGCATAGCCATAAAGGACAAAATAATTATAGTCTCTGTAACTACCACATTTCTATAATAAGGATAATTTTGTTATTTTGTATTATTATAAATATTATGATTATAATTTATTTAATATTTGTATGCTACATATTTGGTGACTAATATTATTATTGATTAGTAGATTAGACTATTTAATTAGATATGACCCTGGTGGACCTAACCAACTGGACATGACAACTTAACCAATTTATTAGACTAGTCACTTTGGACCCTATTTAGTTAACCAATCTCATTAGATTAGTGGTTAGACTTAACCTTCATTAGGAAGGGAAGCTTCCTAACTAATCTATTCTTCATGACAGCCCACTAGGGATATTCTAGTCATATCACATTACTTGGAGGGGAAGCCTAGTGTTCTTCCCCAAATAGCTTAATGCCTCCACAAAATTCTTCATAATCCCTCTCAAATCCATTCATCCTCACCATCAAAGGAGACTAAAAGCTTGAGGTTGGCAAGAGCACTTAGAGAGGAAGGCTTTGGACAAGAAGTTGGTGTCCAAATTGTGTCCACTTGAATTTATATTGGGAATCCATCACCATAGGTATAATTCTGAATTCACCTTCTTCCAAGCTTCTAAATCATGCATTTGATCATTAAAAACCCACCTTGGATTAGGACTACCTATAGGAAGAAGAATTGACCACTAAGGACCCCTATTATGAAAGTTATGATGTGTTTTGTGTCCAATTTGAAAAAAATCTGACATTGGTGCATCAAGTGTTTGTCATTAGGCTTATTAGGTCCAATTAGACTTGTATGGTTGTATGTGGCTAGGTACCTGTCCACAATTGGATACGGAGAACCCGTATCATGATACTTCATGATACGATGATGTAAAATTGAAAGAGTTGGTATTTTTATGTCCTTGTTGTGTCCTACTCAATTTTGTATCTTAATTTCCAAGTCTAATTAGTTTTCAATTATATTTTATCTATTATAATGTGTTCTATATAGTTTTGATACCAAATTCTAGGTGTAATAAGTTTTGGGTGGAGAGTATCATGGTGTTAGTGTGTACCATAGAGTGGTGAACACAAAATATTTGGTATTTGGATATGAGGGTGTCCATATATATGTATCATATATATGTATAGAGATATTAGTATATATATGTGTATATATATATATATATATATATATATATATATATATATATATATATATATATATATACTTGTGTTGTGGGTTGTATTGTGCATGAGTGTGTGCATTGGTGGTGAAAGAGTGCATTGGAGTTGATCTATGCTTGGAATACCTCAGAGTGAGGGCTAGTAGATTGTGTGTGTATCATAGAGATTAGTGTCAACAGGTTTAGGGATGTTCAATTCTGTAGTTAGTAAGGGAATAGTATTTTAGTATCTATATACAGCAGCTAGGCTGTGCCTACTTGCACAGAGAACTGTGATGGTTCACAGCTAGTGTGATGTTCAGTTGGTGGGTGTTTACCAATGTAGTGAGCAGTCAGGTAGATCATAGCAGTGCATCAAGGCACTGCTATACACTGATGTTAGATCACAGCAGACCAGTTGGGAAGAGCAGCAATTGTAAGTGCAGCAGAGGCAGTACACCAATGTGCACTGTTATCAGAGGTGTTAATAGCTTGAACATTAGTTTCAACAGCAGCTAGTAGTAGCAGTGCTCATAGAGCACTGTAGTGCAAGGCACTTCTGATTATGAGGTCTGCATTTGAGTGAGGTGGGGGCACTTGTGTCCAGTTGGAGATTATACCAATGTGGGGGGGTACCAGATCTGTGCACAGACCCGTGTACGAGTGTTCAGTGTTGACACCAAGTGATATCAGTGATACCATAGTAGGTGACTGCCTTAGTGCAGTGTCTGTGACAAGGAAGATTTGAACCTGTGTATCATTTAATGAAGATAGGTGGGTACATAAGCTAGGAGGTGAGAACTAAGTCTTTGTATCAGCGATCAAGGGGGGTTCACTGCAGTGTATGGCATGATGATTTGGGAGTGTGCAGGAAGTTTCAGTGGTGTTGAGTGTTGCTTTGTGAAGGAGTGAACTGCAGATGGGAGTAGTTTAGTGAGGTGTGAGGAGTGTGATTGAAGAGTAAACTAGAGGTGTGGGTTCATGTGTTAGTGCATTGTAAGATGTAAGGAATTACTTTGCTTGTATGCAGACAGATGGTGAAAAGAGGGTACAGGCAACAAGAATTAGAGTTGTCTAGAATAAGGAAATTGCAGTGGTTGTGAAAGTTTAGTGCAGTATGTGGGAGAGAAGGAAATTGCAGAGGTTACAGTTCAGTAAAGAATTAGCAGTTAGGACTGATGCATATGGATACAGTTGGTGCTCGAGCACAGTGCATGCATCTCTGTAGGATCAGTTAGTTTGAGTGTATCAGTGATTAACATGGTGTAGGTAGTATCTGGTATCAGTGCAAGTTATGTATCAGAGCTAGGATATATTAGTATCTTTGAGTGTCATGGCTAGGTAAGTTAAGAGTGTTGAGTATATGACTGTGGTTATTCCAGGGGGGAAACAAGTCTGCAGTGGTGCTTAATGATGTGGCAATGAAGTTGGTAGTGAGAAGTAATTTGTATTGGGGTTACATGAGTGTGTTAGCAACTGTGGTATAGTGCAAAGATATATCACACACATAATAGACATTAGTGTGTATCATGATAGAGCGATTAAGTGTCCAGTTAAGGTTGGTTGTAGGTGAACTAGTTTAGAGTAAGATAGGGTGTAAGTTTTAGTGAGGGCTTAATTAGTAAGGAGTATGGAAGAATATTGGTGTGGAGTTGTGATACTAAAGAAGAGTTTTGGGTAAGGTGTTAGCTAAGATTTGTGTTATAGACTAAGGTATGAGTTAGGTATTAAGATATTGACTAGATACCCTATGATACTATTGTATATATTAGATATATAACATATTTCTATGATATATGGTATCTATATTAGCTAGTTGACCTAGAACCTAGTGTAGATAGGTAATTAACCAATATCAGTCTACATGAACTAGTTAATAGGTTAAAGTGAACCCAAAACTTAAGTATTTGACTAGTTTTCATCCCAAGACCTAGTATTAACTAGTATTGACTAATTTGACTCTATAGGTCAACTTTATAGATAATGGTGAACCCAAAACACGGTTTGATCTAGCATTGACCTAGTTTGACTAGTAAAATCTAGTATTGACCTAGAAAAGCATATCTTAGTGCATTTTAGCTTATTTATTATTCTTTACATCCATTGACATGATATTCATATAGGTGTGTGTGTGACATCAGCTCGGACACCGAGTGGCATCTTTTGCTCCGGACCAGAGGCGAGTACATTCTCTGATAGTTTTCATTATTTAATAATTACTATAATACAAGTATTTATAAATATTTTACTTAATTTTTAATATATTGTTACATTGACTGGTACTATATGAATTATGTCAGGAGATGTTATCCCTTATCGTGTACTCTAGATACTCCTTCCATATGTACTTTAACGTGTGCATCAGGTATTCTTTCTGCTCGTGTTCATTCGTGTACATTCGTGTACATTCGTGTTCTTTGTGTACTCATATTATATTTGTATTCGTAACTTGTCGTGATCGGATCCATGAGTATTGGTTAGGGCAGAGGAAGTTTTAGTTAAATATGTGATCAAGAACCTTGAACAATGTATTGTATAATGTAGACAACAACCAATCATACATGATTGTGTTATTGATTCGTGATAGTAGATAATAGTTAATCATACATAATTGTGTTATTGATCGTATTAATTGTAGACAATAGCCAATCATACTGATAATATGATTATATTATAGTCTTGATAGTAGATCTTAATATGTCACCCTCACTTTTTCAACTAGGGGTAGTTTGGTAATTTTGCATAGGTAAATAATTTTAGGAATAAATATTAAATATTAGTGTGATGATTGTATTAATTATTTAATTATGATTGTGCTATAAATTATTTGTGACTTGTATTATTTATTTTAGTTAGGAGGCTAGTCCAATAGTTAGACTTCTTGTAAGCCCAATTAGACTTGTCATGCCAACTTGTGAGCCCAACTTGGACCCAAGCCCATTATACCTTTCTCAGTAATTAATTAAGGAGATTTAGCTTAATTAGAATTAGTTAAAGACTTCCAAAATTATTCTTCCTAACTATTTCTCATAATTCACCATGTAGGGATAACTTGGACCTTTGCAAGTGACTTGAGGAAGGGAAAAGGGGGACCGGCCACTATTAGAGGGGACTCTCTCTCTCTTCTCTCTCTCTCTCTCTCTCTCTCTCTCTCTCCTCTTATTTGCATTCATTCTAGATCTAGAAATTAGATCCCCAATTGTCCATCCTTCCCTCCATTGAATTCTTACTCAATTTACCTTTATTTCCTTCTCAAATTTATCACTCTTGGAGCTTTGGAGCTTGGAGAAGAAAGGAGCACAAGGAGGAGGAGCTTTGGAGCTAGAGATCGTGTATGAAACGTGTCCAATTTTATTTTCATTGGAAATCCATCTCCCAATTGGTAATTCCTGAATTTTTATTCATTGTAGCTTCTTAATAATGCATTTGACTATTAGGAATGACCCTATGGCATAAGACTACCTATAGGAACAATTTCTAGACAATTTAGTTGAGTATTGTGGTATCTACATAGGTTTTTGTATTAATTTTGGAGGAATTACGAGATGGACACTAAGTGAGTGTCATGACACAAAATTAGATCTAATTAGACTTAGATCGGGGTTATGGGACTAGGTACATGTCCATAAATGGATAAGTATAGTCTGTATCATGGTATTTTATGGTACGATGTGATACGGGACTCATTTTGTGTATTTTTCTACAATTCTCTTTAATTCCTATTATAACTAGTTCTAATAGCAATTATTATATATATTTGATATGTGGGAATGTGTATCATGGAGAATTGGGTGTTTTGACACCTCAATTAGAAGAGTATCATGAATATTCTAGCTATACACTATAGGTATGTGAGAAAATAACTTTTGGTGTGTAGGATGTGTATATTCTTATCTTGTGTAGGTGTATGCATATATTAGTAATATATATAACTATACTATATAGATATATTCTTCATAGTGATGTCTGTGTGTGAATATGATGGCAGTAGTGTTGAAGTGTATGTGTAGACTGATATATATGACTGTGTTGTGTGTGTGTATGTGTGATGTAGTGAGAGGTTTGGACTGGCAGTGTATCAATCGTGCATCATTGGACTTTGAACTCATAATTACCTGATATACATATTGTAATAATGAGTTTTTATGAGAATTAAGTGTAGCAGTGAATGGGGAAATCAGTGAGGGTGTTGATGTGTGCTTGTGTTTGAGAAGTGAGAAACTTGTGCACAAGTTAATACAATGTGCAGTGAGTATCTGTGCAAAGGAGTATGCAAGCATATGTATGTATATGTGTGTGGAGGGATAAGATGGACATGTATCAGGTATTGGCATTTTGCAGCAACTATGAGGTTGTTGTGTTACTCTAATTGCAGTGCACTAACCACATTGCTCAAGCAATTGAGTGCACAGCAATGTATCAGGATCTGTGGGGAGATCGGATACCTGGGCATTGGAGTGTGACAGTAGTGTGTTTGTGCATACTTGCTGCAAGGCCGTAGCAACTGAACTGAAGTGATCCTTTAGTATCACCTGGGTTTGGGTGATACTCAGTATCAGGTAATGGAATAGATAACAGTGATCAGTTTATTTCCCAAGTTAAGTGCAGTATCAGTATAGTGCTAGAACTGTGAATAAGAGGCATTGGCATATCTGACGAAGAGGGGTCAAGTGAAAAGTTAAGGGTGGCAGTTATGTATGGCCAAGTGTACTTAGTTATTGGTGAGTTAGCAAGGGTAAGTTCTCAGTTATTATTAGTTAACTATCAGAAATGGTGTGTAACCTCAGTTAGCTAATTATAGAGGAATGTTAGTTATATAATAGTTAGTTAGTTAGTATAAGTATTAGTTAGTGTATATATTATGTGTCAGTTAGCTTTCTACTTGTTAGTATATATATATATATATATATATATATATATATATATATATATATATATATATATATATATATATATATATATATATATATATATATATATATATATATATATATATATATATATATATGTTAGTATTAGATGAGGTATTGCAGTTAGTATAAGTTAGTATACTTGTTAGTGTCACTTGAGAGGCCAGTCAGTAAGTTAGTTAATTAGAGTATTAGTTAGTGGTTAGTTATATAGTAGTAGTGTATTGGAAGGTTGGTATCATTTATATAGCTAAACAGTTATTAGTATCAATGATCTTAGAACTGAGGTTGTAAGTTATTAGTTAAAGTTAGTCTCCTATAAGTGTACTTAAGTATGAGGTATTAGCTATAACTAGATAGTGTAGGTATTAGCTAAGGTAATAACTAGTATTGCTAAGATAAGCTAGTTTTAGCTAGCTAGTGACCACTAGAGACCAATTAACCTAGTGTGGACCTAGTATTGACCTAGAACATCATGTTTTAGCTCATTTTAGTATTTTATCACTCTATTACACCATTTGACATGATATTTCCTAAATAGGATTGTGTGACACCAGCTTGGGCATCAAGAGACACCCTTTCTTAGGACTAGAGGCGAGTACATCTCTCTGTTAGTTTTTATTTCATGACAGTGTATATATCGCATATTCTAGAACTGTATACTTGATTTCGACATAGTGGTTACACGGACTGGTACTATATGGATCCTATCAGGAGATGCTATCCCTTACCGTATTCAGCGGATACTTCTTCATATATATTTTATCGTGTGTATCAGATATTAATTTTAGTGTACATTGTGTCCATATACTGCTAATGTTCAGTGTGCCCATATTTGTGTTCGTAATATCATGCCCTGGCCCCCGAGGGGCCGCCCGGACCACCGCCTCGCCCCCGTAGCCGGATGACCCGGATGCGAACCAACCCACCTTGGCGCACCGGACACGAATCACCGCACCTCAGTGCCTGTCCCGCGAGTGCGAGGAAGGAATGGCCCTTTTGAATATCGGGACGTGATACCGTGTGAGCCTGGGGTTACGCCCGCACAAGGCCATATCGTTTAAGTTTGTTTGGCTATCATCGCATCAATCAAGTAAGTAGCGGAGGGACATTGTTGCATATGCAATGCATTTAGCTAACTGAGTATTCGGGACAATCGAGGGACTAGGTTTCTCTTTAGCAAAGGCATCGTTCCATACATTATGCCCCTTTATATGATAGCATGCTCGGGGAACAATCGAAAACAGAATTTCTGGGTCTTAGGGACTGAGACATGCCTATCGCTCCCTCGGACGATCCAGTACCTGTAAGCAAGGAAACTGTTGGTGGGTCAGCACTTTTATAAGTACTGGTGAGATAAAATAACTGAACAGAAGCAATCATTCACTAAAACCAACACTAAGTAATTATGTTATAAAATATTACATTACTAGTGATCTTTCTAGTTTTACCTATGTTCGTTTCATGCAGCAGAAGAACGGAGTCATATTATATTATTTTGGAAACATATTTTAAACAGAGTTTCATATTGAATAAGCAAGCAAGACAAGCCGTTCGTTCTGTATCAGGGTGTGCGCAGCATGTCTCGTGAGACTCTAGGGACAAATGCATAGCTAGACACACATGCATATCTTAGGGGAAGTCCTCTATCCAAGCCAACACAATGAACTAGCTATATGCAGGGCGGTCCCCGAGTATCTCAGGATCGACAGATGTTGGTCTAGCATACCAATGACTCTTTATCTGATGCTAATGGCAGTTATGACTCATGGTTGCTTTCCAGTATCTCTATAGCAGCCGTGACATATGCAGTTCAGCTCTCTACCAATAGCCATTGTTCGACCGATGCGAATGTATGGAAATACTATAAATAAACTTTAGTATGCAGACGAGACGAACCATCAGACTATAATCTTGTTGCGGGGGCAAGCCGCCTTATCATTTGAACACATTCAGGCACACGATATGTTCTCTCAGAGCATAGGCGATAGTGAACATGTTCATGCACTCTTAGACAAGCGTTTCAGGATTTTTTGTTATGCAGACTTGTTCGTTTCAAAGATAAGCTAGGTGAGTTCGTTCATTAACATGCAAGGCAGGTTCTATCATTTTCTTATGAAAATATTGCAAGCAAAAACTCAGATTATTATTAAGGCGTGCAAGAATCAGAGAATGAAGTTTTGTCCACTCACCTTGATACATAATGCTGACGCGGAGTGGGGCATTACATATTTACCAACCAACAAAAGGTTTCGTCCTCAAAACTTCAAGGATAAACTTCTTGATATTCCGAGCAGCGATAGTCCTCATCCCTCGCCGTACTCAATCCAAACAATCAAGCAATTCAAGTCCAGAAAATATTTGCACTTTGAGAATATCTATGGACTTATTGTATGGAACGCTTTATTGCAATACCATATCGATAATATCTCAGAGTCATAGCAACGGATTGGGCCAAGAAATCGATTATGCTCTGATACCATTATGTCACGCCCCAGCCCCCGAGGGGCCGCCCGGACCACCGCCTCGCCCCTGTAGCTGGATGACCCGGATGCGAACCACCGTACCTCGGTGCACCGGACGCGAATCACCGAGCCTCGACGCTTGTCCCGAGGGTGCGAGGAAGGAATGGCCCATTTGAATACCGGGACGTGATATCATGCGAACCTGGGGTTGTGCCCGCACAAGGCCATATCATTTAAGTTTGTTTGGCTATCATCGCATCAATCGAGTAAGCAGCGGAGGGATATTATTGCATATGCAATGCATTTAACAAACTAAGTATTCAGGACAATCGAAGGACTAGGTTTCTCTTTAGCAAAGGCATCATTCCATAAATTATGCCCTTTATACGATAGCATGCTCGGGGCACAATCAAAACATAATTTCTGGGTCTTAGGGACTGAGGCATGCCTATCGTTCCCTCGGACGATCCAGTATCTGCAAGCAAGTAAACTGTTGGTGGGTCAGCACTTTTATAATTACAGGTGAGATAAAATAACTGAACAGAAGCAAGCATTCACTAAAACCAACACTAAGTAATTATGTTATAAAATATTACATTCCTAGTGATCTTTCTAGTTTTACCTATGTTCGTTTCATGCAGCAGAAGAATGGAGTCATATTACATTATTTTGGAAACATCTTTTAAAACAGAGTTTCATATTGAATAAGCAATCAAGACAAGCCGTTCGTTCTGTTTTAGGGTTTGCGCAGCGTGTCTCGTGAGACTCTAGGGACAAATGCATAGCTACACACACATGCACATCTTAGGGAAAGTCCTCTATCCAAGCCAACACAATAAACTAGCTATATGCAGGGCGGTCCCCGAGTATCTCAGGATCGGCAGTTGTTGGTCCAGCATACCAATGACTCTTTATCTGATGCTAATGGCAGCTGTGACTCATGGTTGCTTTCCACTATCTCTGTAGAAGCCGTGACACATGTAGTTCAGCTCTCCACCAATAGATATTTTCCGACCGATGCGAATGCATGGAAACACTATCAAATAAACTTTAGTATGCAGATGAGACGAACTATCAGACTATAATCTTGTTGTGGGGGTAATCTGCCTTATCATTTGAACACATTCAGGCACACGATATGGTTCTCTCGGAGCATAGGCGATAGTGAACATGTTCATGCACTCTTAGACAAGTGTTTCAGGATTTTTTGTTAAGTAGACTTGTTCGTTTCAAAGACAAGCTAGGTGAGTTCGTTCATTAACATGCAAGGCAGGTTCTATCATTCTCTTAAGAAAATATTGTAAGCAAAAACTCAGATTATTATTAAGGCATACAAGAATCAGAGAACGAAGTTCTGCCTACTCACCTTGATACATAATGCCGACACGGAGCGGGGCATTACATACTTACCAACCAACAAAAAGTTCTATCCTCGAAACTTCAAGGATAAACTTCTCGATATTTCGAGCAGCGATAGTCCTCATCCCTCGTCGTACTCAATTAAAACAATCAAGCAATTCAAGTCCAGAAAATATTTGCACTTTAAGAATATCTATGGACTTATTGTATAGAACGCTCTATTGCAATACCATATCGATATATCTCAGAGTCATAGCAACGGATTGGGCCAAGAAATCAATTCTGTTCTGATACCATGATGTCATGCCCCGGCCCCCGAGGGGCCGCCCGAACCACCGCCTCGCCCCCGTAGCCGGATGACCCGGACGCAAACCGCCGCGCCTATGCGCACCGGACGCGAATCATCGTGCCTCGGCGCCTATCTCGCGGGTGCGAGGAAGGAATGGCCCGTTTGAATACTGGGACATGATGCCGTACTAGCCTGGGGTTGCGCCTGCATAAGGCCATATCATTTAAGTTTGTTTGGCTATCATCGCATCAATCGAGTAAGCAGCGGAGGGACATTATTGCATATACAATGCATTTAGCTAACTGAGTATTTGGGACAATCGAGGGACTAGGTTTCTCTTTAGCAAAGGCATCGTTCCATAAATTATGTCCCTTTATATGATAGCATGCTCGGGGCACAATCGAAAACAGAATTTCTGGATCTTAGGTACTGAGGCACGCCTATCGCTCCCTCGGACGATCCAGTACCTGCAAGCAAGTAAACTGTTGGTGGGTCAGCACTTTTATAAGTAATGGTGAGATAAAATAACTGAACAAAATTAAGCATTCACTAAAACCAACACTAAGTAATCATGTTATAAAATATTATATTACTAGTGATCTTTCTAGTTTTACCTATGTTCGTTTAATGCAGCAGAAGAACGGAGCCATATTACATTGTTTTA
Organism: Iris macrosiphon; assembly: GCA_036927795.1. Classification (NCBI taxonomy): domain Eukaryota; kingdom Viridiplantae; phylum Streptophyta; class Magnoliopsida; order Asparagales; family Iridaceae; genus Iris; species Iris macrosiphon. The sequence goes on along the minus strand of JAYESA010000018.1, from coordinate 139,918,018 downwards.
GAAACATCTTTTAAAATAGAGTTTCATATTGAATAAGCAAGCAAGACAAGTCGTTCGTTCTGTTTTAGGGTGTGCACAGCGTATCTTGTGAGATTCTAAGGACAAATGCATAGCTAGACACATATGCACATCTTAGGGGAAGTCCTCTATCTAAGCCAACACAATAAACTAGCTATATGCAGGGCGGTCCCCGAGTATCTCAGGATCGGCAGCTGTTGGTCCAGCATACCAATGACTCTTTATCTGATACTAATGGCAGCTATGACTCATGATTGCTTTCCACTATCTCTGTAGCAGCCATGACACATGCAGTTCATCTCTCCACCAATAGCCATTGTCTGACCGATGTGAATGCATAGAAACACTATAAATAAACTTTAGTACGCAGACGAGATGAACCATCAGACTACAATCTTGTTGCGGGGGCAAGCCGCCTTATCATTTGAATACATTCAGGCACACGATATGGTTCTCTCTGAGCATAGGCGATAGTGAACATGTTCATTCACTCTTAGACAAGTGTTTCAGGATTTTTCGTTAAGCAGACTTGTTCGTTTCAAAGACAAGCTAGGTGAGTTCATTCATTAACATGCAAGGCAGGTTCTATCATTCTCTTATGAAAATATTGCAAGCAAAAATTCATATTATTATTAAGGCATGCAAGAATCAGAGAACGAAGTTCTGCCCACTCACCTTGATACATAATGTCGACGTGGAGTGGGATATTACACGTAACATGTCATGATTGGATTCATTGCTATTAGTTGGGGATGGAGGAGTAGTAGTTGGTTATGTGAATAAGCCAAATATATTCATGTATATGTCGATTACATATCACACGTGTAATCAAGTTACCATATTGTATTTGTGTTCAACCCAAACCGATCACATAATAAACATGTACTCTATGGCACAACAGTTAGTTTATCTACTTCCAATTAAATTGTAGTTGTTCATATTGCATGTTCTTCTTTCCAGTACATTACATATTTACTCTAGTTCATTCTATTCTTATGATTAGTTATCATGTATTTCTTTCTATTATCTATTATATATGATCGATTATGTATTTGAAACTGCTTTCAGAGGTATGTATTTTGCTCCAATCCTGACTGGATATATTTTTTAGATGATTGGCTTGTGGACCAATTCCCACCTACTACAGGCTGCAGGACGGCGTACTATTAGAGGATACACCTTTAGAGCATGAGGACCTAGTACCAGAGACTGAGGAGACTTAGACTTATTATTTAGGCTTGTATTAGACTTTAATGAGTCTATTGGCATATATATATTATGTTGGACTTGTGGATGTATTGTGACTCTTTCCTTCATTATTCTATCTCGTGCTTTATCTTTCTTAGTTTGCTATGTGATTGAGTATTGTTTACCATTATCATATACCATATTGTTCCTATGTTTGGAGTGGAGATGACATTGACAGGTACCATATATATCGTATGTGAGAAGTTTAGATAGTATGGATGACCCAGACTTCTACCGCCGATGCTGCGGCGTAGGCTGGGCGTTGATCACTACTCGTGCCCTTATTCTGGGTTTGGATTGTGACACATTTTTAGTGGTGGCCCATTCAGGTCCAGAGTCGTAATTATAGCGATATCGTAGTAGTGCTCACCTAGTGTACTACTATGAGCCTATATTAGGATATAGGATTTAGGCTGAGAGTATACTCGATCACAACTAGGGAACAATTCCAAATATCTGTTTTGCTATCCTTATCTATTAAATATTTGCTTTAATTTGAATAATTTTGTCCTTCTTTGATGATATCATATTATACTCAATATTGATTCATTTATTTTAATATATCTTCAGGATGCCGCCGAAGACGCGTTTCCAGCATCAGACACAATGTCAGCGAGATCGATCACTTCGTCGCCTATGAGGGCAGCACCAGCAGACACTGTTCCAGCAGCTACATTCCAGAGGTCTGCTTCACCGATCAGTTGGGCGTTTCTATAGTAGCTTTCGGGGGTGATCCACCTCTGGTATAGAGGGCGGCACTGACAGTTTCAGGAGATCTTCCACCTCCACCATCCACAGTCGATCAGACACAGATGTTTGCACTTTTTCGGCCAATGATGGAGGCACAGTAGCACCAGTCAGAGGTTATGAGGCAGGGCATTGAGAATGCCCACTAGATTGTGCTCGCCACAGTCGAGAGAGTCGCCTTAGTCCAGCCACAGACGATACCACCTCAGTTTATCCCGCAGCAGCCAAAGCCGGGGACTATCATAGATTTCAATAGGATGGGGTTGAAGGACTTTAAAGGCACTGAGGGGATTATTTATGCTGATGATTGGATATAAGATATTAAGAGGAACCTACGGTTGACACAGATTCCAGAGAGATTGCAGGTAGAGGCTGCAAGAAGCATGATGTTTGATATCGCATTGACTTGGTTTAGGACGGACCCCAGGATCTCAGTACCGGGACTTACTTGGGAAGATTTTAAGGAGCTCTTCAAGGAAAAGTTCTTTCTATATATGGCTCTGACATCTCTAGAGAGCCCGTTTCAGTACCTCATTCAGGGAGGTATGACGGGGGATGAGTATGCGGCAGAGTATTGCAGATTAGTCTACTTTGTGGAGGGGCAGAACCCCAGAGGAAGGGCCAGGAAGTTCAGGAAGGGCCTGAATAAGGAGATCAAATCACATATGAATGGAGACCCCACCGCTACTTTTGAGGAGATCATGAGGTAAGCACAGCAGACAGAGGATGATTTAGAGCTTGGATCCAAGAGGCCGAGGGACATAAGAGGATCCAGTACTAGCACGGGTCCAACGAAGTGGCCTCACTTTCAGCAGCAGTACCAGAGACACTTCCAGCAGCTGAGGCAGCAGTACCTGGGATCAGCTAAAGCGCCAGTGCAGCAGACACACCAGATCTAAAGGCCAACTATTCCTTGTCTATTCTGCAAGAAGCAAGGACATGAATGGGATATGTGCAGGATGAGATTGGGCCAGTATTTATTCTGCGGATCAGGAGACCACCAGTTGAGGGCTTTTCCTAAAGCTCCATCTCGTCCAGTTCAGGGTGGGGCCCAGGCATAGAGAGAACCCACAAGACCACCAGCAGGACAGTAGATAGGACCTCCCCTACCACCACAACATCAGCAGTTCGCTCAGCACCAGTAGCAGCAGAGAGGTGCCCAGTGACAGGGGCGAGCTTTTATTTTGACCGTTGAGAAGGAGAAGCCAGTCGGTGATGTTATTTCAAGTTCAGTCTATCTTAATTTTTCTTTAGCTCATGGTTTATTTGATTTTGGTGCTTCACATAGTTTTGTATCTGTATCTTTTGCTCCGAAATATCACCTTGAGACTGAACCGTTGGCGAGGACTTGCAAGATCACGACCGAGGGTGGCATTATCCTGGTCAGTGATGTTTGCAAGGATCAGAAAGTTTCTTTGGGAGGCCAAGATTTGAGCATGGGTCTACTCATAATTCCACTTTTGAGCTACTATATAGTACTCGGGATGGATTGGTTGAGTAGGCACCATGCTAGTCTGATTATTGTGGAGGCAGAATTTTATTTCAGGCGCCAGAAGAGCCAGAGTTTGAGTTTGTCAGAGGGGCAGCAGAGCGAGAGAAACTTCTGTGGAGCTATGGTGGAAGAGCAGGAGATGCCACATCCATTGATTGCAGAGCATATGGACGTCTTTTCGGAGGAGTTGTCGGGGTTACCACCAGACAGAGATGTGGAGTTCTCTATAGACTTAGTTCCAGGCGTAGAGGCAATATCACAGCATGTCTATAGGGTGAACAACAGTGAACTGGCAGAGTTGAAGAAGCAAGTGGATGAGTTGCAGGACAAGGGCTTCATCTGCTCCAGTTTATCACTGTGGGGTTCTCCGGTATTATTATACCGAAGAAGGATGGGTCGGTACGTATGTGTATCGATTACAGGACACTAAATAACCTCAATATCAATAACAAATATTCGTTGTCATGGATTGATAATTTATTTGATTAGTTGAGCGGAGCGAAGGTATTTTCAAATATAGACTTGAGATTGGGGTACCCCCAGGTGAAAGTAAAGAAGGAAGATATTCCGAAGATAACTTTTAGGACTCGATATGGGCAGTTTGAGTTCTTGGTGATGTCATTTGGGTTGACCAATGCCATGGCGGTATTCATGAACCGGATGAATAAAGTATTTCATTAGTACTTGGATCAGTTTGTGGTAGTATTCATTGATGATATATTGATTTATTCGAAGACACTGGAGGAGCATGAGAAATACCTGAGGATAGTTCTGGAGACTCTCAGAAAGGAGAATCTTTATGGCAAGCTTTCAAAGTGTGAGTTCTTACTTGATAAGGTTGAATTTCTCGGGCATGTGATTACAGGGGATGAAATCTCAGTAGACCCGAAGAATATTTCAGCAGTTGAGTCATGGTCTACCCCAAGTTCAGTGGCAGAGATAAGGAGTTTTCTTGGATTGGCAGGCTATAATCAGAGATTTGTTCAAAAAAATTTCAGGATTGTGGAGTCAATGACTAGACTAACCAGGAAGGACATGGACTTTGTTTGGACTGAGAATTGTCAGACTGCATTTAAGGAGCTGAAGAAAAGGTTGACTACAGCTCCAGTATTGACATTGCCATCAGGGACAGGAGAATTTTTTATATATAGTGATGCATCGGGTAAGGGCTTGGGATGTGTGTTACAGCAGAACGGAAAGGTGATTATCTATGCATCCAGGCGATTACGCCTGCCTGAGAAAAATTACCCTACCCATGACTTGGAGTTGGTATCAGTTACTTTTTGCTCTTAAGCTGTGAAAGCACTACTTGTATGGAGAGCGGGTAAAAATCTTTATGGATTACAAGAGCTTGAAGTATGTGTTTACAAAAAAGAGCTCAACATGAGGCAGCGGTGCTGGTTGGAGTTGATAAAGGACTTTAATATTTCTTTACAGTACCATCAAGGGAAGGCCAACATAGTCGCTAATCCTTGAGCATGTATCTAGTGGCTATATACTTGATGAGGGACAGACATTTATTGGCCGATCTTGATAGCTTGGGTATTGAGGTACTAGTTCCTGGAGTTATAGCACAGATATAGGGATTTCAGGTATAGTCAGAGTTGATAGACCGGATCAGAGCCGCATAGTTCGAGGACGAGTTTATGAGGAGCATCAGAGTGCAGGTCCGGATGGGATTGGCAGATGACTTCAGTATTACAGATGATGGATCATTGCGGCACGGTACCAGATTGTGTGTGCCGAGTATAGCATTGCACGAGAAGGTTCTTCAGGAGGCTCATCGATCTCAGTACTCTATGCATCCAGGTACCAACAAGATGTATAGGGACATAAGAGAGCATGTTTGGTGGTATGGTATGAAGCAGGAGGTAGCTAGCTTCGTATCCAGATGCTTGGTATGCCAGCAGGTAAAGGTAGAGAGACAGAGGCCAAGTGGATTGCTTCAGCCTTTATCCATTCCAGAGTGGAAGTGAGAGCATGTAATGATGGACTTTGTTTTGGGGCTTCTGTATTTTCTATGAGGGAAAGACGCGATTTGGGCCATCGTAGATAGGTTGAACAAATCATCCCACTCTCGGCCATTCAAAGTGGGTACGTCTACGGAGAAGCTCACGGAGATGTATATGCGTCAGATAGTCAGATTGCATAGAGTTCCTATGAGCATAGTCTCAGATCGGGATAGTTGCTTCATATCCCACTTCTGGAGGAGTTTGCAAGCTCGCTTGGGCACTCAGCTCAAGTTCGGTACCGCATATCATCTTCAGACAGACGGGAAGTCAGAAAGGAATATCCAGACTCTCGAGGATATGCTTCATACCTGTGTTTTAGATTTTGGAGGCTCTTGGAAGGACCATCTTCACTTGGTAGAGTTTTCTTATAATAATAGCTACTAGGCCAGTATCGAGATATCACCATTTGAGGCATTGTAAGGATGGAGATGCCACACTCTGTTATCATGGGATAATATTGGTGAGAGAGCCTTATTGGGACCAGAGATATTCGTGGATGCAGCTGAGAAAGTGAAGCTCATCAGGGATAAGATTCGGGTGGCGCAGGACAGACATCGGCATTGGGCCGATAGCCACCGGAGACCATTGGAGTTTAAGGTATAGATTTTATTTTGTATTGCTTGTGATTACTTGTTATAGTTAGAGTGCTAAGGCTGTGTTTCATGCTAGGTTGGAGATCTGGTATTCTTGAGAATTTCTTCGACACGGGACACGATTCGCTTTGGTGGAGGCGGGAAGCTTAATCCAAGGTACATCGGACCCTTCGGTGTTCTTGAGAGGGTCGGTACAGTGGCCTACAGACTGGACTTACCGCTTGCATTAGAGAAAGTGCATGACGTGTTCCACGTATCATAGCTGAGACGGTATGTGGCAGATCCTAACCATACACTAGATCACTCAGAGATCGAGGTTGGTCCGACTCTCAGCTACCCAGAGCAGCCCGTGGAGTCAAGAGATGTTATCCCTTACCGTATTCAGCGGGTACTCCGTCACATATATTTTATCGTGTGTATCGGGTATTGATTTTAGTGTACATCGTCACACACTACTCGTGTTAAGTGTGCCCATATTCATGTTCGTAATGTGTCATGATTTCATTCATTGGTATTAGTTGGGGATAGGGGAGTAGGATTTGGTTATGTGATAAAGCCAAGTGTATTCGTGTACATGTCGATTACATATCACACTTGTAATCCAGTTACCATATTGTATTCGTGTTTAACCCAAATCGATCATATAATAAACTTGTACTCTATGGCACAGCAATTAGTTTATCTCCTTCCAATTAAATTATAGTTGTTCATATTGCATGTTCTTCTTTCCAGTACATTATATGTTCACTCTAGTTCATTCTATTCTTATGATTAGTTATCCTGTATTCCTTTCTATTATCTGTTATATATGCTCGATTATGTATTTAAAACTGCTTTCAGAGGTATGTACTTCGCTCCAATCCTGACTGGATATATTTTTCAGATGATTGGCTTGTGGACCAATGTCCCACCTACTACGGGCCGCAAGACAGCATACCATTAGAGGATACTCCTTTAGAGCAGGAGGACCTAGCACCAGAGGCTGAGGAGGCTTAGACTTATTATTTAGGCTTGTATTAGACTATATTGAGGTTATTGGCATGTATATATATTATGTTGGACTTGTGGATGTATTGTGACTCTTTTCTTCATTATTCAATCTCGTGCTTTATCTTTCTTAGTTTGCTATGTGATTGGGTATTGTTTACCATTATCATATACCATATTGTTCCTCTGTTTGGAGTGAAGATGACATTGACATGTACCATATATATCTTGTGTGAAAAGTTTAGATAGTATGGATGACCCAAACAACGTTCTACTGTCGATGCTGCGGCGTAGGCTGGGCGTTGATCACTACTCGTGCCCTTATTTTTGGTGCGGGCCGTGACACGATAACCCAAGCCGATCACATATCAAACTAGTATTTCAAACACTTAGTGTAGTTACAGTTATTCTTTATATTCTAGTTCATTGTCTTTATTCTATTTTATTGTGATCAGTTTGTACTTTATTGCTCTAGATTATCTGTCTTATTTTCCTACCTTAGTATGATATTACTTATTGCCTCTCATCTTATATTACATTCTATATTTCTGTTTATAGTCATTATCAATTAATTGGAACTGCCATTGGGTTGTACTTTGCTCCAATCTTGACTGGATATATTTTTCAGATGAGTGGTTAGAGGAGATGTGTCATACATATTACGGGCCACAAGATGGCAAACCGACTGAGGATCTAGTGTCAGCTACTGAGGAGACTTAGCTATTTCTATTATTATATTATAAAGGTCTCGGTTTAGAATTTTGGCATGTATATATTATTTGATATTTGTGTTGTAGCTAGACTATTAGTCTTGGATATATTGTATTATGACTTTGTGACTCTTTCTTCTATACCATATCGTACATTTATCTTCCTTTAGTTTTATATTGTAATTGAGTATCGATTATAATTATACCATTATATTATCCTCCAATTGGAGTTGAGATATCATTAACAGGTACCATTATATATACTATGAGAGATATTAGATAGTATTGTTGACCTAGACAGCGTTCTACCGTTGATGCTGCGGCATAGGCTGGATGTACCCACCTACTCATGCTCCTATATCGGATGCGGGTTGTGACAGTCTCTGATAAAATGGGGTACAATGCTAGATACAAAAAAACTATAGTATGAATATACAGAAAAGCCATTGCACACTTTTTCACCTATTCAAACGACTATCAGGAAGTAGACGGGTGATCCAAGTATAGTATGCCCTACCAAGGCTCGAATTCCATATATTGCATCATCCTAAAATAGGGTCGCATACCAGAACCATTTTGGTCTTACAATACACATATGATTCCTCCCAGGCCGGAACGATCCCGGGAGCCCGGGGATCGTCTGAGGAATCAAATTAATACCACGTCCATGAGTTGTCCGTGACCATACAAGTCTCTAGTCTTAGGTCTCTTATTAGGTACATATTCAGGTCAGATTTAGGTTCAAGTTCAAGATTATTCATAACATATCGACTCCTCGAGCTATCAAATTTAGTACAGGACGAGTGTTGCTTAACTTGACATTATGCAGTCCCCTCGTTCGGGAACTGCCTTTGGCGACCTAATGATCCCGAATACTTTCAAGTTCATACTTGCACGGAATGATTACTCGATAGTTATCCAGCGAACTGGATGAATGCAAGACACGAATCGTGTTACTTGATCATGGCATAAAATTATGTAACAAGCATTGAAATAAGATGAGAGGGTACAAGTTAGCATATAAAGAAGACAAGAATTAAAACAGTAAAAACACAATCCTTTACACTAGCACGAGTCAACAGGGTTACTGCGAGTATTGAAACTGTACAGGGGTATATAGGGCAGCGCATAAGGAAAACTAATCAAGTTACTTCTTTTATATCTTATAGACAAGCAATACAAGATGGGATTATTCCCTTAGCTAGGTGCATTGTATTCTTTATTAGCATGCAAGGAGTGATTCACCTAACGACTAGCATGTATCGTCTGTATTTTAAGTGTACAGGCTAAGCAAAGATAAGTTCATCGTAGCCACCCATCTTAGCGATGAATCATATCGGATGAGCGATACTCTGAGCGCACCTTTGAAAGTCTATGTATGAACTCCTAAAGGGCCAAGTCTGGATTCCTTTGCCTTAAGCAAGTCTTCTCGCTAAGCAAGGTGGGTCGGGTCATTGCACTTGTGTGGTTTGAATCGGCTCTCCACTTGAGCGAAATGGGTCATTACAGCTACGATGAACCTGTCTTTGATTGGCCTGCATACCTAATAATTTGGACGATATATGCTAGTCGCTAGGCAAATCATCTGTTGCATGTTAATAAAATAAACTCAACGCACCTAGCTAAGAAAATAACCCGTCTTGTATTACTTGCATAGAACTTGGAATGTAACCTACTGCTTAGATAGAAACTTCATATGTGTTTCATATTGTGATTAGAGTTCCCTCTATATGACGTAGTATATATCTTCGTGCGGTTTTAATGCTTGTAGTAAAGATCATGCCACGAATATATATAAAATAGTTATTTCTGAGCCAATTAATAGAAAACCTTGAAAGACTTTGGGACCGTTGGGTCACCAAGGTAACTCCCAAAATGGGAGCTACAATAAGTAATAAAATTTCAGCATAATTATGCAATTGAATAGAATATACCTTATCTAGAGATTTCTTGAACGAGTATATGCATTCGCACTATGTCAAGAAGTTATGTTCATTCAAAGGTCTTAAAATGTTGTATATAATAATAACTTTGTATTGATCATTAATGGTCATGGACTACCTGTACACAGGCTTATGGTTCCTGCGGACGGTGTACCGGGACATCAGGGCTGATCTGAACCTGTCAGGAATAATTGGATAGTCATTTGCTTCGGAAGGGGAGGCGTGTAGTGGGGCTCGCTACCTGGGTTGCATTCCATTCCTGTCTCGAGACTATATGTAGTCCATGATGGCTCATCAAGTATCAAGTATTATTAAAGTATCATCATGAATCATTGCATACATGGCGGCAACCCGCGTATGGGCTCGTATTGGTATTGAAACAAGAAATCTGAATTATATGAGTAATATATCTGAACCAACCTGAATCTTCGTTTAACATACTTGAACAATCTGAGTATCATAAATCTAAGTAATCTGAGTATATCGTTCACTTGAGTCAAAAATACGCAACTCGTTCATATGAGTCAATAATGCGCTCATAACACTTGTGTTGGCTTATGCGATCTTTTGATCTTATTTTATATTCATGCTTGGTTAACTTGGTTTTACCATGAAACAGAAAAGAACAAATGATAAGTTGGTAAGTCGCACTGTGTTACTTATATCTTATGTGACACTCTATTTCTGTAATACGAGTTAGGCTTCGTATCTTATGCTATAAAACTGATCCAAAGGCAAGACTAGAAAAAAAATAGATGTGCACAGAATATATATGAATGTGTTTGGATTTATTGAGGGGGCGAGAAGCCTTCCCAACAGTGCATTCAATGTACTGATAACCCACCAGGTTACTTGCTGAGTGTGGGAGAACGTTTAGTGCAGAGTTTTCCCTCGTGCATGCTAAGGCATAGAGTTTGCTCTGGAGCCTTGGAGTATTGCGTCCGGAGCTAAAGAACATATACAGGACATAATATTAGAATATCACCTATGTATCATTCATAGTTGTAAGCCGCTTGGCATGCCTTTATTGTTTAGAGAGAGAGAAAGCTTGAGTGACTTATAATCTTGGCCTAGCGCCACTTGTAATACTTATTCAAAATTAATAAAGTGCTTGTTTTATTTTATACTTATGTTCATTTTATGCTTCCGCTATTACGACCTTGAGAACTAGTTATTGAATGATCGTTTACTCGTGTCGATCAAATTTAGTATGACTATGTGGCTTAGTTATTTCATCGCCTATTCGGACCTGGCCTTGCGCGGATGCAGCTTATGCTCTCGTGACATCATGTCCTATGGGAACGATCGTCATGTTGAAGCGCTAGCGCAGTGATTCACATTCAGCAGGGATAGTCGATCCTGCAGGAGATCGAGGCGTGATATATTGGTATCAGAGCATGGCTTTATGTCTATGGATTTTGTATCAATTCTCTCAATTTTAAAAGCTCGTTCGTGGGTTATGTACATATGCTCACTCTCGTTGTTTCGTAGGAATATTCTATACGATGAGTCTAAATATTTTTAAAAGTGTATGTGAATGATATGATTGGTTGAACGGGATAGTAATGCAAAGGCCTTTGTGCCGAACTGTGACAGGCTTTATGGGACTAGACTGTGCTAGAAGTAGCAAGTTACGTAAGAACCGAAATAATCTTACGCTAATACTAATGGTAAGTTGGTAAATCGCATCGTGTTACTTATACCTTATGTGACCCTCTGTTTCTGCAACACGAGTTAAACTTCGTATCTTATGCCATGAAACTGATCCTAAGGCAAGACTAAAAAGATAATGTAATAGATGGTGCACAGAACCTATATGAACATGTTTAGATTTGTTGAGCTGGCGAGAAGCCTTTCCACCAGTGTTTAATGTACTAATAATCTACCAGGTTGCTTGCAGGGTGCGGGAAAAACTCGTTCGATGTGAAGTTTTCCCTCGTGCGCACTAAGGCATGGAGTTCGCTCTGGAGTCTTGGAGTGTTGCATCCAAAGATGAAGCACATATACATGATATAATGTTAGAACATCGCCTATGTATCATTCCACAGTTGTAAGCCGCTTGGCACGCCTTTATTGTTTAGAGAGAGAGAGATATTAAGCGACTTATAATCTTGGCCTAGCACCGCTTGTAATACTTATCCAAAATCAATAAAGTGCTTGTTTTGTTTCATACTTGTGTTCATTCTATGCTTCTGCTATAACGAACTTGAGAACTAGTTCTTGAACAGTCATTTACTCGTGTCGATCAATTTTTTGCTGCATTGGTGATTATTTGTGAGACTCTGTGGCTTAGTTATTTCATATGTTCGGACCTGGTTCTTGAACAGTTATTTATTTTATATGTTTGGACCTGGCCTTGAGCGGACGCAGCTTGTGCTCACGCGGCATCACATATTGATGGGAATGATAGTCCTATGGGAGCGCAGATCGTACGAAAGATCGGGGCATGATAAGTATCGGTCTTCATAGGGTATCAGTAAGCATGTTAGGTATTATATATGGAGTACTAGTATAGGTAAGTACGTATTAAGGTTAAGGGTTGAGTTATGAGAATAGTTAAGGTATGGGTAGTAGTGTATCATGATGTTAGTGTGATTTAATATCCCATATTATAGGTGTGGTACCATGTACCAATAGGTTATAGGCTAAGGTATTGGGTATTACCTTGAGGTATTGGTCTAGATAAGTGCTTGGGCAAGGTAATGAGGTAATACTAAGGTAATAGCTAGAAAAAAGAGTATATAGACCAAGATACTATGAGTTAGTGATATATATATATATATATATATATATATATATATATATATATATATATATATATATATATATATATATATATTGTGTATTAGCTAGTATTAGTTAATATTAGCTAGTAACGTAGTATTATCTAGTTTACCTTGGATATTAGTAAGGTAATGACTAGTTTTGTTTTGACCTAGAAAACCTAGTTTAGCAAAGTATTGACCTAGTTTGACTAGTTTGACCTAGTTTGACCTAGAAACCTAGTTTTAAGCTAGTTTAGCATGTTTATGATTTCAAAATATTATTTTGACTTGTAAATTCATATTTAGGTCTTTGAGGCACCCTTTTGGACACCATTTGATATTTGGTACCGGGTTTCAGGCGAGTACATTCTCTGATAGTTTTTGTTATTTTGATGATTACTATAATACAAATATTTTAGTGTTATAGTTGATTTTTGAAATGATGGTACATGGATTATTATATTATATAGATTCCATTCAGGAGATGTTATTCCTCGATGATTATATAAACTATGATCATCGTGCTTGTGTTATAGTTCGAGCATCATGATTTACATGCTATGACATGTCATGAATTGGATCCATTGTACTAGCCGAAGGAACGGGAAAGTATTAATTGGTTATGTAATCATACCCCATATACGTGCATCATAGCTAACCTTATACCTCACGTATGGTTAGCCTGACCTTTATTCGTGTCTCATAGCTTGCTATACATGATTGAGTTGGCCCTATTATTTATATTTATCATAGCCAATCATATATAGCTAAAACTGATCTTATATGCGTGCATCATAACTAATCATATATGAGTGTGCCTGATTCTATATTATATTCGTGCCTCACAGCTAATCATATATGATCTAGCATGATCCGTGTTCCTAAGACGATCATATAATGAACTAGTATTTCACATACTTAGTTATTTACTATTACTCCTCTATTTCAGTTATTACCTGTTGTCTCTACCATTTACTTGTTTACTTATCTTCCATCATATCTGTGATTTGATACCAGTTTTACTTACATTATAATTCTGGCATTCCTTATTCATAATATATTCTCATTACTTATTATTTTATAGTCTTTATCAACTTAATTGGAACTGTTGTTAGTTTATGTGCTTTGCTCCAATCCAGACTGGATAACATTTTTCAGCGTTGACTTCAGAGTGATGCTATAGTCAAGACTACTTGTATTATGGACATAGAGGTGTCCTCTGGTGAGATATAGGCTGATATTTCTCTATCAACGTTTCATGTTTAACATCAGTTCTCTTAGATTCTTAGATTGTTGTTTAGATTATTTCTCCCTTGTTCATTTTTTATTTAGATTATTGTGATTGAGTACATGATAAAATTAGCTGTATTAGTATGATTCAATTGAGGTTTAGACAGCGTTCTACTGTTGATGCTACAGCGTAGACTGGGCGTACTCACGTATTCGTGCCTCGATCATCCGGGTGCGGGACGTGACAGGTCAATAAAGGAAGGCCTTTCAAGTTCAACAATGTTTAGGTTCATATGGATGGCTATGAGAAAGTTGTGAATCGGGGTTGGTCTTATACAATTGGGGGTAGTGCTCAATACATTATGGTTAGTAACATGAAGGCTATCAAGGTTGGGCTCAATGAGTGGAACACAAAGAGACCTTCTATTCCTCTTCAAGATCTCAAGGCAAAGCTTATCGATATTCAAAATTGTGTCCAGATTAACCTTGTCATTTCGATGCTTACGGAAGAGGAGGCTGCGCTCCAGGATCTACTATGTAGTAAGAGGTTCCTAGATGAAATTCACATCAAGCAATGAGCTATAAATGTAACTAGCTCAAAGAATGGCAGTAGGTGCCCTAAATTCTTCTATGCCATGATGAAAGCTAGGCGACATTGTAATGTTATTCCTAGGCTCATTGACTCTAATTGGCTTCTTATCACCGAAGCCAGCGGCATCCGGGATGAGGCTATTCGTTACTACAAGGACCTTTATGACCAAATCTCCTACATGTTCAAATTTTGTTAATTCACTTTCAAGTGGTTGGTTATCGGCATGGTAATACAGTTCTGCGAGCTCCGATCATGTTGGCAAAGATAGAAGCATATTGTCAAGAATACAGACCCCAACAAGCCTCCGGATTTGGATGGTTTTGGAGGTGCTTTCTTCAAGAAACATTGGAACTTGCTCAAGCTGGACATTCTAGAGGTGGTCAGGGAATTCTTTGAGTCGAACAAGCTTCTCAAAGAGCTCAATCATACTTTTGTAGATCTTATTCCTAAAGTTAAAGGGGCTTCCTCGTTGAGCGAATTTAGTCCCATTGCGTGATGTAACTTCTTGTACAAGATTGTCACTCATCTTATGTGCGACTGTATGATAGCCGTTATGCAAGAGCTTATCTCCCTATTCAGTCCGTCTTCATCAAAGGTCGGTCTATCTCGAAAAATTGCCTTGGCCCATGAACTTGTGATGGACTTTAACAAACAGGGAGAACAAAGAGAAGCTTGACCTTAGAAAATCATATGCCTTGGTGAACCGGGACTTCTTATGCCATATTATTCCCTCATGGGCTTTGACAGTGGTGGGTGAATAGGTCTGAGAGAATGTCAGATCTTCTTTCTTCTCCATCCTCATTCGGGGGCAACCGGAGGGATTCTTCAGAAGTAGTCATGGTCTAAGGCAAGGTGACCCGCTCTCTCCTTATATGTTTGTTATTGTGATGGAGTTCCTTACTTGTTCAGATGGATGATGCAGTACTGGATGGACTGATTACCCCTCTATTTAGAAAAACTAAGCCGATGGTTTCCCATCTTATCTATGTGGATGACCTCCATGTGTTTGTGGAGCCTTCGAATAAGACCCTTGATGCCCTCAAGGATGTGTTCGACTGTTTGGAAAAGTGGTCGGGCCTTCAGTTGAACAAGAACAAGATCCAGATGTTCTTGAGCCATACCTGCAGTTAGAAGGAGGTAGGCTGGCCAAGATGGTGTCGTAGAGGGTGCTCTTCTGGTTAAATACTTAGGTTTACCTTTATCAATTAATTATGCCACTAATATGAATTATGAGGGACTGCTCAACTACACACAGTCGAGACTAGAAGGTTGGCAAGCTCAGATCTTACCCTTTAGGGCCGGGGGAGGATTGAGCTTGTCAAGGAAGTCATCTCGGGTCTTGTTATGTACTTGATAAATGCTATTATGTTGCCCAAAGCTATGATCTATAAGATTGAACGTATGTGTGTAGATTTTGTGTGGAAAGGGGAGATGCACACTATCAAGTGGGAGGAGTTGTGTCGGCCTAAAAAGGAGGGGTAGGCTTGAGATCTCTTTCGCTTCTTAGGGACATGTCTTCCTTAGTACCTTATAGCTTGCATCTATGATTTTTATGCTAGAGTATAGTATAGACTGTAATTGCATTACTAGTAGGGCTTATAACCATGCATGATTGATAACCGATGTATGTTTTCTTTTCAATAGAATTGTGTGTTTGATGATTGTATATAGGACTTTCTTGAGTAGGGGTTGTGACCTAGATAGGAGTGCTTCTATCTTTAAATTTTGAGGACAAAATTTTTCTAAGGGGGTAGGATTGTAACCACTACTTTTTACCTTAGGGGTATTATGGTAATTTTACTTTGGTTGCTAATTATATAATATATATGGTGTGGTTAGTCTAGAATTATTAGTGTTGATTAGTATGCTAGTCTTTAGATTTAATTTAGTGATTAGATAAGTGTTAGTTAATATGCTAGCTACTAGAATTAGTTTAGTGTTAGTTAAGTGTTGGTTAGTGTTAATTAGTAATTAGTTAATGACCATGGTTAATTAGATATTAATTAGTTAGTGACATGGATAGAATATTCATTATTAGTTGTAGAGATGCTTTCCATAACTAAATTAGATGTATTTCTAACCAATTTGATATCATTCATGACAACTCTAGAAACAATTAGAAGGTGGAGAGGGGCAAATTAGTCCACAAATTATTCTTCCAACCACCATGACATGGCCGGCCCACTCCCCTCCCTCTTTATTTTATTTTTTTTCCAAAATTCTATTTCTTCTCTACTATTCTTCTTCCTCAAGCCACTTCCATTTTCAACCTATTTTTTTACCCATTTCAACCCAAATCCACTCAATTCTCACTTCCATGGAGGCCTAGAAGCTTGGAAGAACAAGTAGGAGCCAATGAGAAGCTTAAAGAGGAGTCCAAGCATTAAAGAATATGTCTGATTCGTCTTTCTCGTATCCAATTCGGAGTTCTTCAAGAAGGCCACACACAAACTAGGTAATTCTCTTTCTTTTTTTACTCATTTCATGGTTAAGAACACTCATTGGACCTATATGAACGCTCCATAGGTGGAATTGACTCTTTATTACTAGATCTAGGTGTTAAGAGCCTTCATTTTGCTAGATCTAGGTTTTTCTCTTGTGGAATAATATTTTTGTGTCCAAAATTGGAGAAATTGTAAATTTGTGTCCACCAAGTGTTTGTCTGGTTTCCTTTATTGTTTTTAGTGTCTAATTGAGTTTTTGGTTGTGTTCTTGTGTCCAAAATTGGATACGTAGAGTCCGTATCATGATACGTCATGATACGGATAGGTTGATTTGGTAAATTTTTTGTCTCTTTGTGTCCATTTCTTTATTGTACTCTAGATCACTTATTTCTATGTGTTCATATCATATTATATTTATATAATTTAGTGTTTCACATGATTATGTATCCATAAGTTGCAATTAGGTTTAAATATACATATGACCTATCTAACAATAATAAATTATATTAAAAATGATACATTGTTTGAAGAAAATAAAAGATTACTAGATATACATATACTTTTTCAGATGCCTATGTAGAATTCTTGTACAACAGTTAGGTTCCCATTTGAGTTGTTTCCTACAATATAAACATTCAACAAGAACTCTATTCGAGGAACTTCTATCCGTATCGTGCTCATTGTAAACTCCTCTAAAATGATGCCAAATCTTGTGGCGGTGCAGGTTGAGGTTACTGATCTTGCGGTTGATGTGGTGGTTGATAATTTTTTATGATAGTAAATAGGCTCTTCACACTATATTGCTTATTAATAATGTAAGAGAGGAAAGAAAATTTGTTGTGGTTAATTTTGAGAAATTATGTCATATTTATAGAAAATTTTGGGTGCCAAATTATCCCTAATATCCCTAAAATATAGTTGTTATAAAAATATTTTTGTCATTTTAAGCAAAATGACCAAAATACTCCTCAAACGACTATATAACAGTAATAATAATGGGGGTATTCTAATAATTTACTCTCTCTCTCTCTCTCTCTCTATATATATATATATATATATATATATATATATATATATATATATATAAAGTAGTTGGGGCCGGGGTAGGGATGTGACAGGGTGGACCGGGCCTAGACCGGGTCGTGGGATCGGAACGGGTCGAACGAATTTTCGCGACCGAACCGGTTCAGACCGATTTTTAACCCGGCCAGGCCGGACTATCGGGACTGCTTCGTCGGACCCAGTTCGGACCTGTATTGGATCGGCCTGGATCGACTGGTTGATCGGATCCAGATCGACGTTGACCGGACCGATTCAGGACCGGGTACCTGGCCGTCTGCCCAGTAAACACCTTGACCAACGCCTCTACGCACGACTATAACTAAATTTAGGCCCTTCTTGATAGCCACAAACCCCATGCAATTAACCTCCCGTCAATTCCTCCTGTTCAGTCCTTGCCCAACTGAAAAAACAGAACTCTTCCCTTTGAGCAACCGTAAATTAATACAAGACTCAGTAACCATTTCATTCTTATATATAACACACACACACACACAAAAAAAAGAAGAAGCTGGTTCTCAATAATATACTAACAATTACCACCATGGCTTCCTCCTCCCTAGCCATATTCTTCCTCCTCCTCCTCCTCCTCGCAACCGCCTCTGCCACAGCGCCGAACACCACCCACATCGAGCAGGCGTGCAGCCGCACCCTCCACGCCGACTTCTGCGTCAAGTCCCTCTCCGCCGACCCCAACACCCTCACCGCGGACGACCTCACGCTCGCGGGCATCGCCATCCGCATCGCGGCCGACAAGGCCACCGAGGCCGCCATGTTCGCCACCGCCATCCAAATTGACGCCGGCGACAGCGACGAGGGGCTCAGCCAGTGCCTCGCGGACTGCACGGAGAACTTCGTGAGCGCGGTCGGGCAGCTCAACAGCGCCACCCCCTCGCTCTCCGAGAGGGACTACGGCACCGCCGAGACCTTGCTGAAGGGCGCCATGGCGGACGCGGCCTCGTGCAACGAGGGGTGCAAGGCGGGGGCGCCCGAGGGGGGCGCCTCGGTGGAGACGATGGAGCAGAAGAGCGAGGAGTTCTTCAAGATGTGCAATATAGCTCTCGTGCTCACGGAGCTCCTCTCTAAATCCAATTCCAACTGAGCTATATATATTATTACATGTACGCTCCCATTTATGAATCGTTCATTGCACTCGCATACATTTCGCACCACCAATTTGAGCTCCTGCATGTTTGATGAAACACTCATCCCTGGTTGAAATCATAGTTTTAAGTATCGGTCGATTCCGATCCGATACGACCGACGCTTCGCATATCCTGATCCGATATTGACTGATATTCGATATTGACTGATACCGACAATATGAGTCTCTTTTCTGATCAATTTGACAAAAAAAAAAAATTTATTGAACGAAAAAGACCAATGTAAAAGCTTAGTAAGGTTGTAAAACAATGTAAAAGAAATTCTATCACATGTAAACCAATCGACAAGGGTGACTACTATTTCATTCAATTTCAAAACTACTAAGAAACAATACTTAAAATTATACATAAATATATAAATATATATTTATTAAAATGTTAATACATATTTTATTTTCGATACAAAAAAAATTCGATACTCCGTCGCCGATACTGACAATACCGTCGATCCCGATACTCATAGGAATGGTCGACTACCGATTCTGGTACCGATACTACAAACCTTGGTTGAAATGTAAATTGTCCAAACTATCTCTATTCTTCTATAGACCCTCAAAATAAGGCATGCGTTCTCTAGGTTCACAATATCGGTATCAGACCCTTCCTATTAGGGGTGAACATTCAGTTCATTCAGTCCAAAATCGAACCGAATAAGCAAAATCGAATTTGACCGAAAATCGAATAAGCAAAACCGAAACCGAATCAAAATGACCCGTAATCGGACCGAAATAAATCTGTTCGGTTTTCGATTTATTCGCATTTTTTTGTTAATAATATATATATATTATTATTATTATTATTATTATTATTATTATTATAATATATATATATATATATATATATATATATATATATATATATATATTAATACATTATTTGGTTTTCGTTTTTGGACCGAAACCGAAACCGAATAAGAAATTTTAGTATTTTTAAAACCGAAACCAAATCGAATTTTTTTAAACTGAACCGAATCCCTTATTCGTTTCGGTTTGATTTTCGGTCCAAAACTGAATAATGGTCACCCCTACTTCCTATGAGTATTGGTATCGGTAGTACCGGCAGTATAGATAGTTTCGGAATCGCCTCCACCACCACCGTGTCGAAAACCACCCGCATCGAGCAGGCGTTCAGCCGCGCCGTCTACGCCGACTTCTGCGTCAAGTCCCTCTCCGTCGACCCCAACACCCTCACTTCGAACGACCTCACGCTAGCGGGCATCGCGGCCGACAAGGCCACCGAGGCCGCCATGTTTGCCACAGCCATCCAGATGGACTCCGCCGACAACGACGATGAGGGGCTCAGCAAGTGCCTCGCGGACTAGACGGAGAACTTCGTGAGTGCGGTCGGGCAGCTCAACAGCGCCACCCCCTTGCTCTCCGTGTTGGGAACAAAATACGAAAATCGTTTCCCAAATCAGAGAGTACCTGCGAGAGAACCGAGCAAAACGTATAAACCAAAAAACCAAACACAAATCGCAGACACAGAGATTTTTACGTGAAAAATCCAGATGAAAAAAATTACAGGACTGTCGGAGTCCAACCCTACAGAACCTCCACTAATTGAACCCTCTACAAGCTCATCACCGATACAACACGGATCATCACAACTCTTTGGAACAGAAAATAGATTACAACCACGAAGAAAAGAGACAATGAAAAATAGCCCAAATTGATCTCCTTCTTCGAAACGACCTCCAATTCTTCTTTGTCCCCTCCAAAGTTGCAATGGCACTCTTGCCATATTTTTTCTCTTTTTTTTTCTCTCTTATGTTCTTGCATATTGCATGAGCCTTTATATAAACCCTTGCATAAATTAGAGTTTTTATATGAAAATCTATATATATAAGCCAAAAATATTTATGGAAATCCAATTACATTCAATCATATATTAATAAAAATAAAATCATAAATTAGCTTACCATAAATTGGAAATCCTATTATATGGGAAGTTAATATATGAAAGATCCAATCATAAATATATAATTAAAGTCAAAGATGAAAATCCAATATAATATTTGCTTACCATAAATTTTTTAATATACGACGCTCGATGCACTTTTTGAGCTTTTTCGACACACGGATGGCGCTCGTCGCACTCCGGGGTATTCTCCACATAGGTTGGGAATCCCACCCTTTCCATCATATATCTCCATTCACAACTATGTGGAGGGGTTCAGCATCCGAAGTCGATCACCTCGTGTATACATAGCCATATCAGGGTCGGTATACCCAACCAGCTTTGGCTCATCACCACCAAAAGAAATTCTTCAATCGGCAGTGCTCTGAAGATATCGTAGAATTTACTTGACCGCACTCCAATGTACACTTCCACGATTGGAAGTATACCTGCTAACTGTGCCAACTACGTGAGTGATGTCTGGCCTCGTACACACCATAGCATATATATAAGGCTCTCTGCCACTGAGGTATATGGAACCCGCTCCATATCTTACTTCTCATCCTCGGTAGATGGACCCTGGTTAAAGTGTAGCAGCTTGGACTTAAAGTAAGCCGCAAGGGGGTTACTCACTTTCTTTGACCCGTCTATCCCAAAATACTGAAGTAATCGGTGAATGTACTTCTTTTGGGACAAGTGTAGCAGCTTGGACTATCTCTCTCGGTTGATCTCCATCCCAAGAATAGTCTTCGCTGCGCCCAAATCCTTCATAGAGAAGGCCGCCTTCATAGTGGCATTCTGACCCACCAGTAGCATATCATCAGCATAGAGCAGTAAAAATCATCCTCGACAAAGTACCTCACAAATACATAGTGGTCCGACGTCGTCCGACGTCGTCCGTGCGTAACCATGCTCCCCCATAAACGACTCAAACTTCTTGTACCACTGCCTCAGAGACTGCTTCAGAACAGAAAAGCTCTTCCTCAACAGGCAGACCAAGTGTGACTGTAAACACCCTAAATTTTTCAGATATTTTTAAATCAATTTTTTTGAAATTTATATGCAAATTTTCAGGAATTTACATAGGCCCTGTAGTGAGTTTGTAATTTTTAATTGCCAATAAATAATATTAAAATGAAATGAAAATATGATTTTATAGTGTAAAATAGAAAACCGAACTTAGGGTAATTTTTTGGGATTTTATTGGACCTCAGACCTATTTTTAAAAGCCTAAAAACTATTTTTCTAAATTATTTATTAATTAAATATTTTTATTATTAATTATTGTTATTATTAATTTTTTTTTTTTTTTTTAGGGGCCCGGCCCGGCCCAGTGGGCCGAGCCCGTTATAGCAGCCCGCAACCCGGATTTAGCGGGTCGGGCGGGTCCGCCCAACCCGGAACCCGCACCGACCCGGACCCGTCCCCAACCCCTCTCCCCTGTCACCCCACGACCGGGCGAAATCCCCGCCGCCGCCGGAAAATGCGCCGCACGACCGCCTCCCCCACGTCCCCCCTCAGCCGACTCCCCCGGCCACGTCCCAACCGCCGGCACCCTATAAAAACCCTCTAACCCCGACCTCCTCCTCCCTCATTCCTCTTCCCCTACCCGAGCCCCTCGCCGGAACCCTAGGTCCGACCCCTCCCCTAGGCGCTGCCCTCCGCCTCCCAACCGCCGGCGACCAGCTCCCCCGTTCTCCTCCCCTTCCTCCTCTCTTCTCCAGCAGAGCCGAGCCGGCCTCCTCCCGCCGTGAGACACCCCAGCGACTCCTCCTCCTCCCACCTGCGGCCGAGCACGGCCCCATTTCCACCCGAGCTCGCCCCTCCTTCCCTCCCGCAGCAACGCCGGCCAGCACCGGAGCCCAGCGCGCCGCCGCGTGCCTCCGGCGACGCCAACCGAGCCGTCCACCCCCGGCGGTCTCCGGCTGTGTCCAGAACCCTAAACCTAGCGGACACACAGCGGACACGGGACTCGTCGACACAGGACACTCGGACACGAAACCCAGTTTCGAGGAGCCTTGTTCAGGTACTCCTAATTTTCTCCTCGGATCTCTGTTTTCGATTTCGTAAATTTCTACGCGAAGCCTGTATGACCCTCTCGGTGCCCGGACAAACCGCTCGGGGCATCGCGTCCTGTGGTGATCGCACATCGCGATCCAAAAACAGAAAAAACCAGACCCTGTTTTACCCCGGAACTGAGTACGCCCCGCCAAACGGGATGACTTGGTCGCGTGCGGTCTTCACAGATACATGCGCCTCGTCGATACGGACGTGTGGGATTTCGCGGAAGCTGATTCGGGTGTGCGTGCACACCGGAATCAACGCGTATCCGCGGACATCGTCCCGTATCCGCCTTTTCTGCATTTCACCCTAACTTCGTGCACACACGTCGGATCGAGACAAAACTTGCGTTATCGGACTCGGAGCGATACGCTGGTCCCGTGGGTCAAGTTTGGTCCGATTCTGAGAACGTTGACGAAATCGCGTGTCGTGGGGCCCACATGTCCCGCTCGACGGGCAATTTTGCGATCGGCTCATCGGAATTCAATTCTGAAAGTTCCGTTGGGTTCGTATCAGCGTTCCTGACCTATTGACACTAAGTTTGGTGAATTTGGAGACCATTGACCCTGGCAGGTTTTTCGGTGCAAAGCGGGCCCACCGGTGGACCCCGTTTTGGGCCGAAATTGTCGTTTTTGCCCTTGTCTCCAAATTGGACCCAAAGACAGGCGATCCTAGCTGTTTGACACCTTCTGAGTGTGATGGTACTGTTTATTTCAGCTTTCGGAGACATCTCTGGAAATTTCCGAAACCAGGACTTAAGTGGAATCCAAACACCAGGCAAGTGCACCTTGCCAATCTTGCAGTCATTATTTTTATATTTTCTGATAAAAATACTCTGCTGGATGTCTTGTGAAATTCATATAAACTGTTTTAAACTGCTTAAACCTAGGAAACGTACGACGTACCTAGTGCCCGATCATAGTCGGGTACTGACACCTTACGTGGTGTTGGGTTCGTCATTTAGAGATGGATTTACGATCCCCTTATTTTGTACTTGACCTATCAAGTATCCTACAACCCAGGACACTTGACACTATCATGGACAGAATCTTCCTGAGTTATTCGTGGGGATTCTGAATAGGATACAGGACTTGACAGAGTTATTTATTTATAGACAGTATGACTTGTTGCATTAGTTATAATCCCGCTAACATGGACATGAGACATTATGGTCATGGCTTGCGTGATTACATTGGGTGGGGAGAGACACACAGGCTACAGGCTGTTCTATATATATATCTACTATTATTGTGAGGTTGTAGACTCTCCAGCAGAGCTAGACCCTTTACGTGTTATTACTGCTACCGTCTCCCCGACACAGAGCTTGTAGCGGTCTCAGCCTGAGTACTAGTGTTGCTCTCATTTGCATATCACATAGATGGTTACTTAGTTTACCCTGCTGTTTCATTATTTATTGCACTGCTTATTCATTTTGGCTTGTATTATTTGTGCCTTGCTATGTCCACTGAGGACCTGGAATGGATTATGTCCCCAGGTTTAGCTGAGGAGCAGTATCCCGAGATATACGGGACAGGAGCTGAAGCTATTGCTGGAGCTGAACCAAACACTGAAGACGAGGTGACTGCCGAGGACTTCTCCTGAGTGCCTGTCCCAGTACTCATTTATTTATTTCATGTTTATCTCTTTTGTTCCTGGCCTATAGAGCCAGTTTATTTAGACTTAAGTCGGATCGTTTCTCCGACTGACTTGCTGTGATGTTGTTGATACATTATTTCCATTTGAATATGCAGTTATTTCTTTATCTATATGGATGAGATTAGTGTGACTTGTTGTAGTAGACCTTATTTACAGCTTAAGTATGCCCTGATGGCTCCATTAAATTGGATTATCCATCGGTGCGTGCTGCTGGCCATTGCCACGTGTCCAGTCCCTCGACATTTTGGGACTGGGGCGTGACATGGTTTTTGTAGTGGCCCATGCAGGTCCGTATTAAATTGTTCGGTTTCAACTTAGGGACCGGACAGGCCTGCAATAAGATAGGTTATAGGATCTAATCCATTGATTTAATCATTTTTGAACTCTATGTCAAATTCAATTAAATTGCTTGAACTGTATCCTGTTTTGATTCCTCTGTGCGTTCTCATTATTTTCTTTTGATGCAGAGTTATGGATCCCAGACGTGGTGACGAGACCCCCTTGGGAACACCGATTGAAGCAGGGTTTACCTGCGAAGCTGGAACGACGCCAGATACCAGAGGACAATCCTCTCAGAGCAATCAAACTGGCCAGCCAAGTTCCAGGTTCAGGCGTGATGACATCCCGCCTCCTCCCCAGTTCCCTCCTGCGATGCCTGTCTTTCCCCCAGGACAGGCAATGGACGGTCAGCAAATGTTCCAGATGTTCTACGCCATGATGCAGGCACAACAACAGATTCAACAGGAGACCCAACGCCGAGAGGCCGAGAACCTAAGGAACAGCCTGGTCGCAGCATTGGAGCATGCAAATCCACCAAATAGGCGGCCAACGACGGGATCTATTACGGATTTCCGTCAACTCAAGCCCCGTACCTTCTCGGGCAAGGAAGGACCAACTGAAGTGCATGAATGGCTTACAAACACACAGCATCAGTTGGAGGCCGCCGAACTACCAAGGGACAAATGGATGACTGCCGTCAGGATGCAACTGACGGACAACGCGCATCATTGGTGGCTGTCCGAAGAAAGAAGGCTCGGACATGATCAGGTTACCTGGGAGGAGTTCTCCAGACTCTTTCAGGAAATGTACATCCCTGCTGTGGCTCGGTCAGAACTCCGAGACAGATTCAACCGCCTGATCCAGGGCAACATGACGGTGGAGGAATATAACGCCGAATTCATTCGCCTGAGCCGCTTCGCCCCTTCGCTAATTCCTACCGAAGAGGAGAAGGCGGAGAAGTTCTTTGATGGGCTCAGGTTCGAGCTTCAGAAGTTAATCGGATCAGTCGCGCCCACCTCTTACACCGACGTCCTAGCTGCAGCACGTCGGCTGGAGCGCATTACTCGGAGGGAATCAAGCCTGAAACGTCCCTTCTCCTCAGCACCGTCCAAGTCATCACCAGGGGAATCTGCTAAACGGCCCCAGAAGAGCCCGCCTCCAAGAGCAGCAACTAAGAACCTGCCTACTTGCCACTACTGCAGCAAGGTAGGACATATTGAAAAGGAATGTCGACGCAAGCTGGGACTCTGCCTGGTTTGCGGATCTGGACAACACTTCTCAAAGGACTGCTCGGAACGTCGAGAGGGAGTTCCGAATCGACCAGCTCCACCTGCAGCTCTTCCAGCTGGGGGAGCAACTCAGACAGGGCCTGGAGGAGCCAGGCCACCTCTACCACCTCAGGCAGCATTGTTCCAACAAGCTCGTCAGCAAAGGGGTCCCGCTCAGGGACGAGGTCAGGCATATGCACTAGCAGTCACTGAGGAAGCTACTGCAGGCGAAGTGATAGCAGGTACCATATTAGTAGCTTCAATTCCTGCTGTAGCATTATTTGATTCTGGAGCTTCGCATTCATTTATTGCTGCTAGCTTCGTAGCCACACATAGAATAGCTACCGCACCTCTCTCGAAGATGAAGAGAATACTAACGGGAGGTGGAATTATCCCGGTTAGTGATACTTGTAGATCATGTTCGGTAGTAGTCTGTGGCCGAGAGATGCGAGCCCAATTTCTGATCTTTTCTATGCCTGATTACGATGTTGTACTTGGTATGGACTGGTTAAGTCAGTACCATGCGACACTGGATTGCCGGCTTGGAAAAGTGATATTTAGACCCCCTAGCCTTCCTGAGTTTGAATTTCTACGAGGAGCTGTAGAACAAGGGGTCCAGCCAACTCTTAGGGTATTGACTGTAGAAGAAGATTCAAGTTACCCAAGAGTCATAACAGAATTTGTGGATGTATTTCCCGATGATCTTCCAGGTTTACCACCTGATCGGGAGATAGAATTCACAATAGACCTAACTCCAGGAGCCGAACCTATCACTTCATCGGTATATCGGCTAGCACCTAAGGAGTTAGTGGAGCTGAAAACACAAGTGGACGACCTTTTGGAGAAAGGATTTATCCGGCCCAGTGTTTCACCATGGGGAGCACCTATACTTTTTGTACCCAAGAAGGACGGATCTGTACGACTGTGCATTGATTACAGAGCCCTTAATGCTATAACTATTAAGAACCGGTACCCATTACCACGCATTAATGATTTGTTTGACCAATTGAGTGGTGCTAAGGTATTCTCAAAGATTGACCTTAGATCCGATTATCACCAGATTAGGGTGAATAAGGAAGATGTCCCAAAGACGGCCTTCAGAACTAAGTATGGGCATTATGAGTTCCTAGTTATGCCGTTTGGTTTAACCAACGCACCCGCCGTATTTATGAGTTTGATGAACGAGGTCTTCCATCAGTACTTGGATAAGTTCGTGGTGGTGTTCATTGATGATATCCTAATCTACTCCAAGAACCACGAAGAGCACGAGGAACACCTTAGAATTGTGCTAGAAACCTTGAGAAGGGAGAAGCTATATGCCAAACTCAGCAAATGTGAGTTCTGTATGGACAAGGTGCCATTCTTAGGGCATATTATCTCGGGGGAAGGACTGTCTGTGGACCCAGAAAAAGTCACTGCTATAGAAACCTGGCCTACCCCTACCTCTGTTGCGGAAGTGAGAAGTTTTCTTGGACTTGCTGGGTATTACCGGCAGTTCGTAGAAAATTTTTCAAGGATCGCAGAGCCGATGACTAAGCTGACACGGAAGGATCAGGAGTTCTTATGGACGGAAGAATGCCAGAATGCCTTTGAAGAATTGAAGAGGCGTCTAACAACAGCACCAGTCTTGACTCTTCCCTCAGGGTCAGGAGATTTTGTTGTATATAGTGATGCGTCCGGTAGTGGACTAGGTTGTGTCTTGATGCAACATGGCAAGGTTATCGCTTATGCATCGAGGCAGCTGAAGGTCCACGAGAAGAACTACCCAACACACGACCTGGAGCTAGCTGCAGTGATTTTTGCATTGAAGATCTGGAGACATTATCTGTATGGAGAAAAGGTCGAGATATTCACTGATCATAAGAGCTTGAAGTATGTTTATACACAGAAGGAGCTCAACATGAGGCAACGGCGTTTGCTTGAGTTGATGGTGGACTTTGACATCGATTTGCAGTACCACCCGGGGAAAGCAAATGTTGTAGCCGACGCCCTCAGCAGAAAATCCTCGGCTTATTTCTTAACGGAGCAGCCTCAGCTATTACAAGACTTGCAAGATCTTCAGATAGAGGTTGTTCTACCTGGACAAAATGGTTTGCTGGCTAACCTTGAAGTGAAGTCATCGCTGGTGGAGAGAATCAAGGAAGCTTTGCCTAATGATGCTAGATTCCGAAGGCTGAGAGAAAGAACATAAGCAGGCTTGCAGACGGGACTTCGCATCCACGAGGACGGAACATTAAGGTGCGGAAATCGCCTATGTGTTCTAAATGGAGAATTAAGGCAGGAATTGATGACAGAAGCCCATAGCTCCATATACTCGGTTCATCCAGGAGGAACCAAGATGTACCGGGAC
The DNA here is from genome assembly GCA_036927795.1 of Iris macrosiphon. NCBI lineage: Eukaryota > Viridiplantae > Streptophyta > Magnoliopsida > Asparagales > Iridaceae > Iris > Iris macrosiphon. The sequence continues at coordinate 139,889,505 of JAYESA010000018.1, read as the reverse complement.
CTAAGACAATATTACTGGTGGCATGGAATGAAAAGAGAAATTGCCCGCTTTGTGGCAAAATGCTTAGTCTGCCAGCAGGTGAAGGCCGAGCACCAAAGGACTGCGGGTATGTTGCAGCCACTTCCCATCCCTGAATGGAAGTGGGAGCATATTACCATGGACTTTGTCACTGGATTTCCAAGAAGCCCTAGTGGCAAGGATGCAGTATGGGTCATCGTGGATCGGCTCACTAAGTCGGCTCACTTCTTGTCGTTCAGAGTTGGACAATCCACGGAAGTACTAGCCGACATGTATATGCGTCAGATCATAAAATTACATAGAGTGCCAGTTAGTATTGTATCAGATCGAGACTCGAGATTTACATCTCACTTCTGGCGAAGCCTGCAAGAGAGTCTCGGTACCAGGCTCAAATTCAGTACTGCCTATCATCCTCAGACAGACGGACAGTCAGAGCGCACAATTCAGATCCTAGAAGACATGCTGCGATCTTGTATACTGGATTTCGGAGGATCTTGGGAAGATCACCTGCACTTAGTGGAGTTCTCCTACAACAACAGATATCAGGCAAGCATTCAGATGGCACCTTTCGAGGCGTTGTACGGAAGGAAGTGCAGATCTCCAATATGCTGGAGCGACGTTGGCGAAGGTCAAATACTGGGTCCAGAGTTGGTAACAGAGACAGTGGAGAAAGTAAAACAGATTCAAAACCATCTCCGTGCAGCCCAGGATAGACAGAAGCACTGGGCCGATGCACACAGACGACCCCTGGAGTTCAAGGAAGGAGAGCATGTATTTTTGAGGATCTCGCCCACTAGAGGTACTATCAGATTTGGCAGCAGAGGCAAGTTAAGCCCAAGGTACATTGGGCCATTTGATATCTTGGAGCGCATTGGTGAGGTGGCTTACCGTCTTGCATTACCTCCATCCTTAGAGGGAGTGCATGACGTATTCCACGTCTCACAATTGAGGAGATATGTGACGGACCCAAGCCATATAGTTGATCATTCTGAGATTTCAGTGGGACCTAGCCTGAGATACGAAGAGCAGCCAGTGGGTATACTCGACACCAGCGAGAAGACACTGCGAGGGCAGACAATCAGGCTGGTTCGAGTAGCTTGGAAGCAGCACTCTCCTGGCGAATCGACCTGAGAGCGAGAAGATGTTATGCGCCAGCGTTATCCACATTTATTTGCAGAATCAGGTAGAACCTAAGCATTCTTTAATTCTGTAAATTATGTCTTTATAGTTTACCCTTCGATTGCGAGGACGCAATCCTCTTAAGGGGGGTAGATTGTAAACACCCTAAATTTTTCAGATATTTTTAAATCAAATTTTTTGAAATTTATATGCAAATTTTCAGGAATTTACATAGGCCCTGTAGTGAGTTTGTAATTTTTAATTGCCAATAAATAATATTAAAATGAAATAAAAATATGATTTTATAGTGTAAAATAGAAAACCGGACTTAGGGTAATTTTCTGGGATTTTATTGGACCTCAGACCTATTTTTAAAAGCCTAAAAACTATTTTTCTAAATTATTTATTAATTAAATATTTTTATTATTAATTACTGTTATTATTAATTTTTTTTTTTTTTTTTAGGGGCCCGGCCCGGCCCAGTGGGCCGAGCCCGTTATAGCAGCCCGCAACCCGGACTTAGCGGGTCGGGCGGGTCCGCCCAACCCGGAACCCGCACCGACCCGGACCCGTCCCCAACCCCTCTCCCCTGTCACCCCACGACCGGGCAAAATCCCCGCCGCCGCCGGAAAATGCGCCGCACGACCGCCTCCCCCACGTCCCCCTCAGCCGACTCCCCCGGCCACGTCCCAACCGCCGGCACCCTATAAAAACCCTCTAACCCCGACCTCCTCCTTCCTCATTCCTCTTCCCCTACCCGAGCCCCTCGCCGGAACCCTAGGTCCGACCCCTCCCCTAGGCGCTGCCCTCCGCCTCCCAACCGCCGGCGACCAGCTCCCCCGTTCTCCTCCCCTTCCTCCTCTCTTCTCCAGCAGAGCCGAGCCGGCCTTCTCCCGCCGTGAGACACCCCAGCGACTCCTCCTCCTCCCACCGGCGGCCGAGCACGGCCCCATTTCCACCCGAGCTCGCCCCTCCTTCCCTCCCGCAGCAACGCCGGCCAGCACCGGAGCCCAGCGCGCCGCCGCGTGCCTCCGGCGATGCCAACCGAGCCACCCACCCCCGGCGGTCTCCGGCTGTGTCCAGAACCCTAAACCTAGCGGACACACAGCGGACATGGGACTCGTCGACACAGGACACTCGGACACGAAACCCAGTTTCGAGGAGCCTTGTTCAGGTACTCCTAATTTCCTCCTCGGATCTCTGTTTTCGATTCCGTAAATTTCTACGCGAAGCCTGTATGACCCTCTCGGTGCCCGGACAAACCGCTCGGGGCATCGCGTCCTGTGGTGATCGCACACCGCGATCCAAAAACAGGAAAAACCAGACCCTGTTTCACCCCGGAACTGAGTACGCCCCGCCAAATGGGACGACTTGGTCGCGTGCGATCTTCACAGATATGTGCGCCTCGTCGATACGGACGTGTGGAATTTCGCGGAAGATGATTCGGGTGTGCGTGCACACCGGAATCAACGCGTATCCGCGAACATCGCCCCGTATCCGCCTTTTCTGTATTTCACCCTAACTTCGTGCACACACGTCGGATCGAGACGAAACTTGCACTATCGGACTCGGAGTGATACGCTGGTCCTGTGGGTCAAGTTTGGTCCAATTCTGAGAACGTTGACAAAATCGCGTGTCGTGGGCCCCACAGGCCCCGCTCGACGGGCGATTTTGCGATCGGCTCATCGGAATTCAATTCTGAAAGTTCTGTTGGGTTCGTATCAGCGTTCCTGACCTGTTGACACTAAGTTTGGTGAATTTGGAGACCATTGACCCTGGCACATATTTCGGTGCAAAGCGGGCCCACCGGTGGACCCCGTTTTGTACCGAAATTGCCGTTTTTGTCCTTGTCTCCAAATTGGACCCAAGGACAGGCGATCCTAGCTGTTTGACACCTTCTGAGCGTGATGGTACTGTTTATTTCAGCTTTCGGAGACATCTCTGGAAATTTCCGAAACCAGGACTTAAGTGGAATCCAAACACCAGGCAAGTGCACCTTGCCAATCTTGCAGTCATTATTTTCATATTTTCTGATAAAAATACTCTGCTGGATGTCTTGTAAAATTCATATAAACTATTTTAAACTGCTTAAACCTAGGAAACATACGACGTACCTAGTGCCCGATCATAGTCGGGTACTGACACCTTACGTGGTGTTGGGTTCGTCATTTAGAGATGGATTTACGATCCCCTTATTTTATACTTGACCTATCAAGTACCCTACAACCCAGGACACTTGACACTATCATGGACAGAATCTTCCTGAGTTATTCGTGGGGATTCTGAATAGGATACAGGACTTGACAGAGTTATTTATTTATAGACAGTATGACTTGTTGCATTAGTTATAATCCCGCTAACATGGACATGAGACGTTATGGTCATGGCTTGCGTGATTACATTGGGTGGGGAGAGACACACAGGCTACAGGCTGTTCTATATATATATCTACTATTATTGTGAGGTTGTAGACTCTCCAGCAGAGCTAGACCCTTTACGTGTTATTACTGCTACCGGCTCCCCGACACAGAGCTTGTAGCGGTCTCAGCCTGAGTACTAGTGTTGCTCTCATTTGCATATCACATAGATGGTTACTTAGTTTACCCTGCTATTTCATTATTTATTGCACTGCTTATTCATTTTGGCTTGTATTATTTGTGCCTTGCTATGTCCACTGAGGACCTGGAATGGATTATGTCCCCAGGTTTAGCTGAGGAGCAGTATCCCGAGATATACGGGACAGGAGCTGAAGCTATTGCTGGAGCTGAACCAAACACTGAAGACGAGGTGACTGCCGAGGACTTCTCCTGAGTGCCTGTCCTAGTACTCATTTATTTATTTCATGTTTATCTCTTTTGTTCCTGGCCTATAGAGCCAGTTTATTCAGACTTAAGTCGGATCATTTCTCCGACTGACTTGCTGTGATGTTGTTGATACATTATTTCCATTTGAATATGCAGTTATTTCTTTATCTATATGGATGAGATTAGTGTGACTTGTTGTAGTAGACCTTATTTACAGCTTAAGTATGCCCTGATGGCTCCATTAAATTGGGTTATCCATCGGTGCGTGCTGCTGGCCATTGCCACGTGTCCAGTCCCTCGACATTTTGGGACTGGGGCGTGACAGTGACTTTCCCTTCTCACAGAATCCCTCTAGCTGCTCCATGTACAACTCCTTATCAAGATCACGATGGTGGAATATCGTCTTCACGTTCATTTGCTCGACCTCCAAGTCAAAACTGGCTGCCAATGCTAGCACCACCCGAATAGACGACTACTTGACGACTGGCAAAAAGATCTCATCATAATCTACGCCTTTTGCTGACCGTAGCCTTTAACTACAAACCTCGCTTTGTATCGAGGGCGAGTAGCATCATCTGTCTGCTTCACTCTGAATATCCATCAATTTTTTAAAGCCTTCTTGCCCTTTGGTAACCACACCAGGTCATAAGTAGAGTTGGCCTCCAAGGAACTTATCTCCTCATGCATGGCCTCCATCCACTCCTGTCTGTGTTCGTCTTCCATAGCCTCTGCAAAACTTTTGGAGTCTCCCCCGTCAGTCAGTAGCACATACTCACCCGGTGAGTATCTCGTAGATGGTCGACGCTCTCTATCGCTCCTCCTCGATGGAACCACTGGTGCTGGATGTATACCAACAGCCTCCTTCCCTTCAGGAACTACCTTCTCGATATGCTCATCCTCCTAAAGGTCACCCTAACCACCATCAGCAGGCTGATGATGTTACGCCCCGATTCCCGCAGCCTAATCGGCCGTCCCCACTAGGCATGAATTATGTGAAAGCGCTCCCATGGGATGATCGCTTCACCCATCTGGGCGTGATGGCACACGAGCGTGAGCCGCATTCGTGCAAGGCCAAGGTCCGAACAGGGGATAAGAAGTCTAAGTCGCAGAGTCGCACAGATTGTCCGAGTGCAGCAGAATTATAAATGAATAGACGATTGGTAACAAGTTCACAGAGTCGTCAATAGCGGAAGCATTGAATAACACAAGTATTAAAGTAAAGCAAACTCTTTATTAATATTGAACAAGTGTTACAAGCGGCGCTAGGTTGAGATTACAAGTCGCCCAAGCCTCTCTCTCTCTCTCTCTAAAACAGTAAAAGCGTGCCAAGTAGCTATATTTGTGGAATGATGTACAGGCAATGTTCCAACATTATGTCTTGTATATGTGCTTCAGTTTCGGATGCAACGCTCCAAGGCTCTAGAGTGAACTCCACGTCTTAGCACGCACGAAGGAGGCATCCGCACCGAACGAGTTTCTTTCGGACCCTGCAAGCAATCTGGTGGGTTATCAGTACATGAATGTACTGGTGGGGAGGCTACTCGTTCGCTCGACAAATCCAAACAAGTTATATAGGTTCCATGTACCATCTATTTAGTTATCTTTCTAGTCTCACCTTAGGATCAGTTTTATGGCAATGATGAATAGCCTAACTCGTGTGGCAGTGTATCGTGCGATATAAGAAAACACAGCGAGACTTACCAACTTACCATTCATTATTTTCTGTCCAAGGCAAAAAGTTAAATCAAGCACGAGTATGTATAATAAAATATAGGGGCAATTTGCATATGCAAACACAAGTGTGCTACGAGCGGGTTCTAAATCAGGTGCATGAGTTCTTCTTTTAAACTATGAAACACAAGTATAGTTGTTTAAACTATGAAACACAAGTATAGTTGTTACTCAGATTCAGGAGTGATTCTCAGATTATTTGATCTTTTATCAGGATACTTGGATTCAGATTTCTTAGATGTAATGCAATAACTCGTACGCAGATTGCCGCTAAGCGAGTGTGATTATCTATATGAACAGGAGTTGCTGACAGAGCCATTATAGACATAGTCATAATAAGACTGTGGTCCCGGTGCCCCGACAACTGATCGAACTTATCTGTGCTAGGAATAAACTAGCGCGACTACCGGATTTCCTCCTAGATCGGATCGATCACGGTGCCCCGTCGCCCCGTCTGAGGAAATCAAGCTTGTGCACAAGCATCCGCGACTAAATGAATCTCTTTTATTTGTTCTTTATTTATTATGAGTAAACGGCAATGGTTGTAGGCGCAGGTCATGATCCTCGCTACAACCATCCTAGGCCATTCCTGACTCATTATTTATTTATTACGAAATTCACACACTTGACATGAAAATCCATGATTCTTGTTCAGATGAAACTTAACATGATTCTCGTTCAAATATTCAACTTGACTTGATGCATTCTCCTGGTTCGGAGACTGCCTTGGCGACCTAACGATCCTGGATACTTACAGGTTCATTTTGCACAAAAAAACTATTTGATAGTCTTCTGGTTAACTCGAATGCATGCACGATACGGGTAGCGTTTACTTGGTTATGGCATAATTTTGTGTGGCAAACATTGAAACGAGATAACATTACAAGTTAACATATAAGCAGACAAGCATTGCATTCATAAGAAAACATAAGCATTTACGTTTGGCACGGGCCTAAGGGTAAGCCCAGGAGTGAAGCCGTAAGGGAACATACCGAGCAACATATCTATGGGCATGCAGTTTAAACAAGTTAAACAGTGCACTACGAAAGTATACATATTGTTCTACTCAAGGCATAGCAAGGTCTAGTTGCACAAGGCAAAGGTAGCATGCAAGGGTCCAATATAAGTAAAGTTTCATTTCCATGTTCTAACACAAGCAATACAAGTTGGGATTATTCCCTTATCTAGGTGCATTATATTCTTATTAGCATGCAGGGGGTGATTCACCTAGCGACTAGCATAAAACGTCCATATTTTAAGTGTGTTGGCTAAGCAAAGATAAATTTATTGTAGCCACCCACCTTAGCGATGATTCACCTCGGTCGAGCGATACTCTGAGCGAGCCTCTGAAAGCCTAAGCCAGAAATCCTGAAAGGCCAAGTCTGGAAATCCTTTTGCCTCTAACGAGTCTTCTCGACGTTGCATTTTTGTCGTTCGAATTGGCAGTCCGCTTGAGTGGAACGGGTCATTACAGATGATCAAGGTTGGAAGAAACTTCATGTACAGGCTCCCCCATAACTAGATTCTCTATGATTTCCTCTGAAAACTTCTCGAAGCGAAATGCCTCTAACTCAGGCAATTCCTCAGCCTCAGAAGGCATCTCGAAATCCTGAGTGTTGGTCATGGTCTGATCCTCGACTAATACCATGTCCCTGCTTCTGTAAAGCTTTTTTTTTTACTGGATCGTAGAGTCTATAGCCAAACTCATCCCAACTGTAACCGACAAAGATGTACCGTCTCATCTTCGACTCAAGTTTAGATCTCTCGTCCTTCGGTACATGCACGAAGGCCTTGCAACCAAACACTTACAGGTGTTTGTATGACGACTCTTCATCGTACCACACTTTGTCAAGCACATCACCCAGCAAAGGAGCACTAGGAGATAAATTAATAATATAAGAAGTTGTGTAAAGAGCCTCACCCAAATAGCTATCCAACAAATTTGCTTTTGATATAAAACACCGTACCCTCTCCATCAGCGTTATGTTCATTCTCTCCGCTACCCCATTGAGATGAGGTATCTTTGGCGAAGTCTTCTGGTGTCGTATCCTTTGCTCTCTGTAGTATGCATCAAAGGGAGTGATATATTTGCCGCCATTGTTCGACCGAACACATAGCAGCTTCTTGCCCATTTTTCTTTCAACGAAGGCCTGAAACTCCTTGAAAGTGGGCAGCACCTGATCATTGGTCTTTAAGGCATAGACCCAAACCTTCCTAGAACAATCATCAATAAAAGTTACAAAGTAAGAAGGGTCACCAATAGATTTTACCTTCATAGGACCGTAGACATCCGAGTGAATCAACCCGAGCAACGCCGGCTTCCTTGAACTTGGTGACTTTGGAAAGATATCATATTTTGCTTTTTCGCAAAATAGTGCATGCACTTCTCTAGCTTTGTGGACTTGAGTCCTGGAATTACCTTCCTGTTCACCAAGTGGTTCATCCCCTTCTAGCGGATGTGGCTGAGCCTTGTGCCACAACTTGGTAGACGTATCAGTAGCTGCATTCACCTCATGTGCCCCATGTGCGCTCCCTTCCATATAGTAGAATCCGGACATCTTGATTCATCTGACAATCACCATCGAACCTATGGAAAACTTTCACTGACTGTTCCCTAAGAGATTGAAGAAACCATCGTCATCCAACCTTCCAACCGACACCAGGTTGAAACGGATATTAGGGACATGACGAACATCTTTCATAACAAGAACTACACCCGTCTTTATCCTCAAATGCACATATCTAATGGCAACTGCCTTCGACACATCTCCATTGTCCACCTTCAACACTCTACAGTCGCTTGTTGTGTAAGTAGAAAATAGTGCCCCGTTGTGAGATACGTGCGTTGAAGCACCTGAGTCCACCAACCAAGAGTTGTCATCGCAGGCGAGGTTCATAACTACTGTATCACGTACAATGATCAGATCGCCTCCATGTGCTGAGGCCGCCGCTGTAGTGATGTCGTCCTGCTTCCCTTTGTCGCCCTTCTTTACTCTCTTCCAAGCAAAACAGTTCTGCTTGATGAGGTCCTTCTTGCCACAATGGTAATACTCCGAGTCCTCGTACCGACCCTTGGACCTTCCTCTGCTTTTGTCTCTGCCACCGCCTGGACCCCTGCTTTTAGCCCTTCCGCGATTCTCTGAAACAAGCGCCTCTGAGTGGGATGTGGATGAAGTATCCTGAGAAGGTCTCCGCATCTCTTCATTCAGTACCCCGCTCTTGGCAAACTCCAGAATGACCATACCTTCCGGAGCAGAAGCGATCATAGACACTCGTACGGTCTCCCATGAGTCTGACAATGTACACAGCAGCCATAGTCCCTGAACCTCGTCGTCGAACTTGACTCTCATCGAGGATAGCTGGTCAACCACGTCCTAGAACTCACTCAAATGATCCGTAATGGACACCCCAGCTTGTACCGCAGACCCATCATCATCCGAATCAGGAATAATTTATTTACCCCAGTTTTCTTCGCATACAAAGATTCTAGCTTATCCCACAGTGTCCTCGTGTGCTCAATACTGGCAACGTGGTTGTACACGTTCTCGTCAACGAACTGTCTGATGTACCCACTTCGGATTTGTCACTGGGCCTCTCGGAAGCAAATACCGGCAGATGCAGCTTCTTGACAAATAGTAGATCCTTCATCTTGCTCCTCCTGTAGTGATAGTTGGTACCGTTCAGGTTTACCATGCGCACCGGCTTCGCGTCCATCTCTCCTAACTGGTGTGCCAGTCAACTACTGACACCCTTCTGAAATTTCAGATCCTACCTCTGATACCACACTGTTGGGAACGAAACGCAAAAATCGTTCCCCAAACTAGAGAGTACATGTGAGAGAACCGAGAAAAGTGCACAAACCAAAAAAATTTAAACACAAATCGCAGACACGGAAATTTTTACGTGAAAAATTCAGATGAAAAAAAGTACGAGACGATCGGAGTCCAACCCTGAAGAACCTCCACTAATAGAATAAAGAGATTAAAGCCTCTACAAGCTACTCACCGATCCAATACGGATCATCGCAACTCTTTGGAATAAAAAATAGATTACAACCACACAAAAAAAAAGATAATAAAAATATTTCAAATTGATTTCGTGCAACGAGGGGTGCAAGGCGGGGGCGCCTCGGTGGAGACTATGGAGCAGAAGAGAGAGAGGAGTTCTTCAAGATGTGCAATATAGCTCTCGTGCTCACGGAGCTCCTCTCTAAATCCAATTGATCAGTTATATATATACTCACATGCAAACATATATACACATATCTGTCTTTGTTGTAACGCATTGATCATATATATTGTTGTGTAACGTTTTATATTGAGTTTGCTCAAATGTTTTCATTTATGAATCGTTCATTGCACTCGCATACATTTCGGAACCACCAATCCGAGCTCCTACATGTTTGATAAAACACATCCCTGGTTGAAATCATAGTTTGCAGTATCGACCGATACCGATCCGATATGGACGACACTGATACGATTTCGCATATCCTGATTCGATACTGACCGATATCCGATATTGATCGATACCGACAATATGGATCTCTTTTCTGGTCAATTCGACAAAAAAAATATTGAACGAAAAAGACCAATGTAAAAGCTTAGTAAGGCTGTAAAAGAATGTAAAAGAAGAAAATCTATCACATGTAAACCAATCAGCAAGGGTGATTACTATTTCATTCAATTTCAAAACTTCTAAGAAACAACACTGAAAATACTTAAAATTATGCCTAAATATATTAATTAAAATATTAATAATTTTTTTTTTCAATACCAAAAAAATTCGATACTCCGATCTAAAACCGCCGATAATGTCAATACCACCAATCCCGATACTCATAGGAATGGTCGACTACCGATTCTGGTACCGATACTACAAACCTTGGTTGAAATGTAAACAGTCCAAACTATCTCTATTCATCTATCGACCCTCAAAATAAGCTGTGCGTTCTCTAGGTTCACAATATCGGTATTGGATCCTTCCTATAGGGGGTGAACATTTGGTTCATACGGTTCAAAACCGAATAAGCAAAACTGAAACCGAACCGAATTAAATAGGATCGGTTTTCGGTTTATTTGTATTTTTGTATATATATATATATATATATATATATATATATATATATATATATATATATATATATATATATATATAATTAATTAATTAATTAATTAATTAAATTTAATATATACCTATATATATTAATACCTATTAATATCTTATTCGTATCGAAACCGTTATCCAAAATCGAAACCAAATAAGAAAAATTAGTATTTTCAAAACCGAAACCAAACTGAATTTTTTATACCGAACTGAATCTCTTATTCGGTACGGTTATATTTTCGGTCCGAAACCGAATAATACTCACCCCTACTTCCTATGAGTATCGGTATCGAAGGTATCGATGGTTTCGGATCGAAGTATCGAATTTTTGGGTATCGAAAAACAACAAATTATTAGCAAATTATTAAATTTTTAGAAGAAAAAAAAAATTATGCTTTAGGCATAGTTTTTAAGTATTTCATGTGTTGTTTCTTACTAATTAATTGAATGAAATTAGTAGTCATCTTTGCTGATAGGATTACATGCAATAGATAAGTTTTTTTTGGAATTGAATGAAATTAGTAGTCATCTTTGCTGATAGGATTACATGCAATAGATAAGTTTACTCTTCTTTTGAATGTTTTTACAACCTTACTATACTTTTACACCATTGCTGATTGGTTTCATTGTCGAATTGACCGAAAAAAGAGACCCTCGATGTCGGTATCGGTCAGTATCAGTATCGGTCGGTATCGGATCGGGGCATGCCGAACCGTATGGGTATCATGCCATACCATATCTTCTCAATCTCATCTTGTAAGTCTAGGTATAGTCAATCTTTATTTAATAAAATTAATTCATTATCTTCCAACCTCGCAAACTATCCAAACACACCAAATTTCAACTTGCTGCCTGATTTAATCGATTCTTCTCTCAAACCCATTGCACAGGATTTCGTTCACCTAGCACAAATTGACTGTTAACTTATTTCGTGCAGCATGATCGCTTCAAGTTCAACCATGTCCTTTGCTCGCGCAACTTTTGAACTTCTCAATCTGCTGCAACACGATGGGCTTATGGATTTAGATGCGCACATAAGCCGTAACACATGTAAAAATGTTGAGGAGGTTTAAGATTGCACTCCAAATGAATCAGCCAATGTATCCAAGTCTAGTTTCTTCCGGCTTTGTGTGAGTCGAGTGAGATCCACAGAGAAATAATTCATCGACTAGCAACTAAAGAAGCTTGCCAAGTGAAGTACCAAACATCATTATTCATGCGAAATTAGGATGCAGTTGAGACTTCCAGAACACTTATTTACAAGAACAGATAACCAAATCGACCGAAGCCATGTTCTAGGAAAGACTCCAGCAAAGAGTACAAGCAATAGGGCTCAGTAACTGAACTGATTTGTGTATCAGGTGATAGAGATTGTGCATCTGAAAGTACTAAGAGGCCTAGAAATTATTGAGGATGAGAAGCTAGAGATTTAGATATCACCTACAGCTCTCTGGTATGATGCAAAGAGAAGCTGGGATAGTTTGTGATAAAGTTCCGGTAGGTGGTGGTTGCTGCTGCGGCGGTAGAGGCTATCCGGCTGAGCAAATGCAAGTAGGCCGAGAGCGAGTCCCATCGCCAGCAATAACAGAGCGAAGACTCTGAAAGAACTTCCGACCATGTCACTGGTGCTCTTTGGGGACTCAAATTGTTCAATCTTCTTCGAGTCAATCCATGGCGCCTCCTTTCCCTGCCCAAGAAATATTTCTTCTGCACTCGACTCCAAGGAAGAGTCTTGAACCAGTTCCATGTCTTCTACTTCCTCTTCCTCTTCTTCTTCTTCGGCTTGTGCTATGCCAACCATGTCGTCAGTCGTCATTGGGGTCTCTACTTGTACAATTTTCTTGAAGACAATCGATGGTAACTCTATTTCCTCCTCAGGAAAGATTTCCTCTGTACTTGACTTCAAGGAAGAGTCTTGAATGACTTCCGGATCTTCTACTGTATGTTCTTCTTCAGCTTGTTCTATGCCAACCATGTCACCAATCCTCTTTGGGGTCTCTACTTCCTCTTCTTCTTCTTCTTCTTCAGCTTGTGCTATGCCAACCATGTCGTCAGTCGCCTTTGGGGTCTCTACTTGTTCAATTTTCTGTAAATCAATCGATGGTAACTCTATTTCCTCCTCGTGAAAGATTTCCTCTGTACTTGACTTCAAGGAAGAGTCTTGAATGACTTCCGGATCTTCTGTATGTTCTTCTTCAGCTTGTTCTATGCCAACCATGTCACCAATCCTCTTTGGGGTCTCTACTTCCTCTTCTTCTTCTTCAGCTTGTGCTATGCTAACCATGTCATCAGTCGCCTTTGGGGTCTCTACTTGTTCAATTTTCTGTAAATCGATCGATGGTAACTCTATTTCCTCCTCAGGAAAGATTTCCTCTCTACTTGACTTCAAGGAAGAGTCTTGAATGACTTCCGGATCTTCTACTGTATGTTCTTCTTCAGCTTGTTCTATGCCAACCATGTCACCAATCCTCTTTGGGGTCTCTACTTCCTCTTCTTCTTCTTTTTCTTCAGCTTGTGCTATGCCAACCATGTCGTCAGTCGCCTTTGGGGTCTCTACTTGTTCAATTTTCTGTAAATCAATCGATGGTAACTCTATTTCCTCCTCGTGAAAGATTTCCTCTGTACTTGACTTCAAGGAAGAGTCTTGAATGACTTCCGGATCTTCTGTATGTTCTTCTTCAGCTTGTTCTATGCCAACCATGTCACCAATCCTCTTTGGGGTCTCTACCTCCTCTTCTTCTTCTTCTTCAGCTTGTGCTATGCCAACCATGTCATCAGTCGCCTTTGGGGTCTCTACTTGTTCAATTTTCTGTAAATCGATCGATGGTAACTCTATTTCCTCCTCAGGAAAGATTTCCTCTCTACTTGACTTCAAGGAAGAGTCTTGAATGACTTCCGGATCTTCTACTGTATGTTCTTCTTCAGCTTGTTCTATGCCAACCATGTCACCAATCCTCTTTGGGGTCTCTACCTCCTCTTCTTCTTCTTCTTCTTCAGCTTGTGCTATGCCAACCATGTCGTCAGTCGCCTTTGGAGTCTCTACTTGTTCAATTTTCTGTAAATCAATCGATGGTAACTCTATTTCCTCCTCAGGAAAGATTTCCTCTGTACTTGACTTCAAGGAAGAGTCTTGAATGACTTCCGGATCTTCTACTGTATGTTCTTCTTCAGCTTGTTCTATGCCATCAGTCCTCTTTGGGGTCAGTTCAATTTTCTGTAAGTCAAACGATGGCAACTCTTGTTTCTTGTTTGGAAAGATTTCCTCTGCCGGACATTCTCCTTCCAGTTCTTCTTCAGCTTGTTCTATGCCAACCATGTCATCAGTCATCTTTGGGGTCTCTACTTGTTCAATTTTCTGTAAGTCAAACGATGGTAACTCCTTTTCCTCCTCGCGAAAGATTTCCTCTGTACTTGACTTCAAGGAAGAGTCTTGAATGACTTCCGGATCTTCTACTATATGTTCTTCTTCAGCTTGTTCTATGCCAACCATGTCACCAATCCTCTTAGGAAAGATTTCCTCTGCCGGATCTTCTCCTTCCTGTTCTTCTTCAGCTTGTTCTGTGCCAACCATGTCATCGGTCATCTTTGGGAGCTCTACTTGTTCGATCTTCCTTAAGTCGGTCGATGGCAACTCTTCTTCCTGTCCAGAAGATATTTCTTCTGCACTCGACTCCGAGTCTTGAATTACTTCCTGCTCTTCTACTTTTTTTACTTCTTCGGCTTGTGCTATGCCAACCGTGTCGCAAGTGCTCTTTGGGGGCTCTACTTGTTCAATTTTCTTCAAGTCGATCGATGGCAACTCTTCTTCCTCTTCAGGAAAGATTTCCACTGCATTCGACTCACAGGAAGAGTCTTGAATTACTTCTGAATCTTCTAATTTATGTTCTTCTTCAGCTTTTTCTATGCCAATCATGTCATCAGTCCTCTTTGGGGTCTCTACCTCAATTTTATCTAAGTCAATAGATGGCAACACTTCTTCTTTCTCAGGAAAGGTTTCCTCTGCACTCGACTCCATGGAAGAGCCTTGAACTACTTCCAAATCCTCTATTTTCTGGTCTTCTTCAGCTTGTTCTATGCCAACCATGTCATTATTCCTCATTGGGGTCTCTACTTGTTCAATTCTCTCTAAGTCAATCGATGGCAACTCTTCTTCCTCCTCAGGAAATATTTCCTCTGCATTCGACTTCAAGGAAGAGTCTTCAGTTACTTCCACATCCTCTACTATTTGTCCTTCCGCTTGTGCTATGCCAACCATGTCATCAGTCATCGTTGGCGTCTCTAATTGTTCAATTTTCCTTAAGTCGACCGATGGCAACTCTTCTTCCTCCTGCCAAGGAGATTTTTCTTCAGCACTCGGCTCCAAGGAAGAGTCTTGAATTACTTCCAAATCTTCTACTTTCAGTTCTTCAGCTTGTGCTATTCCAACCATGTCATCAGTCCTCGATGGGGTCTCTACAGAAGAGTCTTGAATTACTTCTGAACCCTCTATGCTCCTGCCAACATCATTAGGTAGCTCACTTTCTTCTCCTCCAATCTCCTCCAAGAGTTCTTGGTTTTCTTTGATGTTGGCAATCTCTGACTTCTCCATGTCTTGTTTGTATGAAGCTACAACACTAGTTGGGAGTGCTTTCACCACATCATCACCATTGTCAATATTAGATCCTAATTCCATGACCATCTCAGTGTTCTTAGAGATACTCTGTGTCCCCAGAGTTCCTTCCTCAACCGGAGTACCATCGTCATCATCCATATTAGCTTTTACTTCATTCTCTCTCGTGTCTGTAACCACCTCAGAGTTCGCAATTATATTCTCCTGAAAGAAAAAAAAGAAAGAAAATTAATTAATACTAAAATTGTTGGGTCACAGCAAAAATAAATCAAAAAAGTAAAAAAAAATAACCGCAGAGATAAGAATTTACGTGGTCCGACGAAGATGCAGTTGACGAAACTGCTTCTTCTTGATCGAGTCCTTCCACATATGTAATCTCCGATTCTTCCGAATTTTTCTCGATCGCGAACCGTGCCACGTCGACTCCGTCAAGTGACAGCCCTGCTCGCCATGCTTGTTCCTCGTTCGATTCTATGGAAGTATCGCCCGTTCCTTCCTCCTCCAACCCCTCGTCTCCTTCAGTCGACGACGACTCCGTTTCCTCTCCGTGAAACTCGATGGCGAACGGAATCTCTTCTCGATGATCGAATCCTTTGACGTGGGCAATCTCCGATCCTTCCAACTTCTGCTTGATCTCGAGCTGCGTCGTGCCATCATCACCATCCTCAACTAGTCCTTGGACAATCCCATCACGATGACCGTTACGATTGTCCAACTATTAAAACATCGGAAAATTTCGTACAGAGCATTAAAATTACGTAAAAAAAAATAAGACTCGGAGACCAAGGAAAAACGCTATCAATCAAATCAATCAATCACCTGATCCCCCACCAAACAGTCAACTATGATCTCTTCCCTGCGGGAAAAGAAAGGCCCACTAGTTACAAACACGGACACGGATGCGACACACACACGAAAAGGACAAGGAGGCTTAGTGTATCTTGGAGGGTCCAAGGTGTAAAGTCTTTTCGGAGTGTCTGTGCTTCCTAGCTTATGATTACCGTGAATTTTCCGGATCTTCCTTACAGTCGACCGATGGAACAAGATCCCGAGTCCCTCCAGGAGTACTCTTGCCTCCGCTGCCGCGGTCGCGAGCTCTGCGCGCAGCGAAGGCTGCTCCGATGCCGGCAGCGATGAGAGCGCAGCAGCCAACGAGAAGAACTCCGCCGCCGCAGCCGCCGCCACCACTACCTCTGTTCTGAATCTTCATCCTGATCTTACTACTCTTCTCTTCCCGGTCCTGATCCAGTCGTGCCGCCGCCATTTCCGTCAGAGTAGGTTGATGATCTTCTTCTTCTTCTCCTTCTCAGGTGAGAGGTTGGTTTCTGCAGTTATGGCTGTGCATTGTGTTGGTTGGTTGGTTGGTTGGCTTTGTTTTTTTTGGTTGGTTCGTAGTGTGGTCGGCTTTGTTACAAACCTACAGGTGTAACAAAAAGAGGTCCAATTTGTCTGGATTCTGCGAGTGCAGACAAGGAATCAGCTTCGGAATCCGCGCTCGGTCTCGGATTCCTCTCGGACCAGTCTGGATCCAACACGTGCATGATAAGAAAACGGATGAGCTAGTAAGCAATTGATAGAGTGGACTTTCAGATGGCTAGTTGGTTCTGGACAAGAACATATGTGGTGAAGAAGTTACTCAATCTGACGAGAGTAATCAAGGTGGTGGTAGATTCTAGGAGAGAATGGTGAGGTTGAGCAAGTGTGATGCACGAGTTGACGGTGTACAGGTGGGTGAAGCGTGGGGTAGAATATTAGGCACGGAACGTCATTAGCATGAAGTGTAGGATAGGGAGGAGAGTAAGTATAATAGATTATGTTAGTGAAAATAATAAAGAAGAAACGAAAATAGTTTTAAAACGTATATGTATGTCGACAAAGCTGATCCTGATCCAGGACAGTCAGAACGATCTAGGAGGATCTAAAAAAAATTTATTTTAAATATATAAATAATTTTGTACTAAAAATAGTACTAGTATATAACATAGGCTCTTTTTATTATAAAAAAATTATGGTGTAGTGATTATTACGTTAGACTTGCACACCAGAGGTTTCTATTTCAAATTTTGGAGGAGACATTTTTTTTTTACTATTGTTTCATTCTTTCTTACATTTTGTATGGGGGGGCTCTCATTTTGAAAGTTCGTTACGGGCCCCCATGAGCTCAGGGTCGGCCCTATATGTCGACATTTTTTTTAGAAAGTTATTCGTTCCAACTCGAAAAGTTTTTTTGTCTGGTTCAGACGTATACTTCATTCAGGCCTTGAGCAAAAAATGCAAACAGCAAACTTGAATCTATTTTTTTCTTGTTGAGTAGTAGTAACTTGTGTTATGCTTGTAATTGCCTGGTTATTTGTGATTTGTTGTTGCGTTTCAGGTGTGTTTTAAACTTGGGTATACTTGAATTTATATAGAAACCCTCATGTCTTTTCATGAACATGTATGTCTCTTTCAACATTTAGAACGAATCAAAAAGTCAACAAATTTGAAAGAAGAGAGAACAAAAACCCAAAAGTCACAAACCAAAATCCAATAAATATGAAAATTTGTTCAACCCAATAAATCTGAAATTTTGTTCAACCCAACGAATGTAAAGATACATTCAAACCCAAAGAATTGAAAGATTCATTCAAACACAATGAATCTGAAATATGAAGTTTGTCTTTGTACAATCAAACTAAAATTCTCAACATTACCCCACTTTGATTGTATAATCATTGAGTCTGCCAAGCACAATACAAAATGATATTATAATGAATACAAGGTGTTGTTAACTTAAACCTTCAAATAGTACTAATACATCAAAATATTAAAGTTATTGGTAACCTTAACTTAAACTGATTACTCTTTGCAATAAAATCGGAGGTATTGAACACATTACAACGTCTTGATTACAACAATTTCAATAATTTTAAATATCGCTTTAGCACTTTTATGGCCATGTGCTAATATTCTAGTTTCGTGAATAATCCAAAGAGTAAACTTCTGAACTCTCATGAGAAGCAGCACTACTCATGCATTCACATAGGTGAAGTTAGTTTATAAACCCCCACTACTTAAGTATTTATTTAACTTTATTAAGAGCAAATCTCAACCTCGTCACTGTAGTAGTCACACTGATTCTGTCACAATCAAATAGAGCTATATTTGTCAATCAGTGTATCTCAATCACTTCAAACAACTTGTTTTTACCCATTAAATCTTCTACTAATTAGTTTATTAGTCTAAGGTTGGGTTGCCAATGTTGGTAATTTTTATAAGAGATTTTAGTCTCATTTCTTTGGATGTTCCTTTTACAACTTCTCTAGATAGACCTTTAGTAAAAGGATATGCCAAATTATTACTAGTCTTTCTCATACATTATTGTGATCACTCCATCCAATAGCAATTGTCTCACAAACTCATGTCTTAAACTTATATGTCTAGACTTGTCATTGTAAATACTATTATGAGGTTAGGCCATAATTTAATATCAAATAACAAAATTTTAATACATTCAGTCTCCTTACTCGTTGTTGCCAAGGCTATAAATTCTGACTCCTTAGTCGAATGAGAAATACAAGTTTGTTTCTTGGATGCCTACGAAAAATCCCCTCCACCAAAGGAAAACACACAACCAGATATGGATATGTTATCTTCCAAAGCTGTGATCCAACTAGCGTTTGTATTGTCATGCCCCAGAACCAGAATACGGGAAAGCGGGGACAGACAAAGCCAGCTACGTATATCAGAGTACTCTATATCCCAGATACGAACACGACTGTCTAGACATGTGAGGATTTACTCTACAATCCAACAGTCATTCATAGGTTAAGAAATCCTAGGTGTCTCAATCTCAAGCAAGCAACAAGTTACAAGATATATGATCACCAAATATAAAATAGTAAGGCATCACAAACTATACATACACAAATGATCATGAAGCTAGTTACCAAAATAAAAAACTAGCAGAGTACAATATTATATGATCAGCTCTAGCTATAGTCTAGAATATGCTTTAGATGTAGGCCCGCAGACTGCTGTATCAAGAATCCTAAAACATGAGTTAAATACGTGCTCGGTAGCTAAACGCCTCAAAAGAATAATTATACGAGATCAAGTGGGTAATGAAAGAGAAACCCACTCATATCCTCGGGTGCTCCTAGTGTTCACCATCTTGAGGAGGGAAGTACAGAAGATCATTGTCACTACCACGTTCTAAAAACAGGGGTATTTTTGGAATTTTTATATATATTTGATATTGCATGTATTTAATTTAAATAATTGCATGAGATGTGTATTTATAATATTATGTACAGTGTTCTTAATATTTGAGCTAGTAGACTTGACCTAGAAGCCCACTAGGTGAACACCTGACCGAATTATAGGATTGTGAATTTATTTGTATTATTTTAGAATTTAATTATTGGAGGTTGTAATTAATTACCGTAATTTTATTTAATTGTTACGCCTTGTCGTTGCTTCGATATTTGGAGCGCTACCCTAGCTTTTGCCTTCCAACAAATTTTACAACATTGCCCTAGACATGCCCGCCTTCCATTCTGACCTTTTTGTAACTTATAATTATGCTCTCTTGTGCTTCATTTTAGCCGCACAATATTCATCGCGGACATTTATTTAATTTTTAAATAAATTCCAACTTTGTATCGTTGTGCGTTCCAATCGGAATTGGAGGCAATCTCGACCCATTTTTTGTGCAACCCAAATTAGGGTAATATTTTGTTCTGAGTCTTCTTCACTAATGATATTTGTGTCCCAACCTAATTTTGGCCCCATGTACTCCTAATTAATTTTAGAACACCGCTTGCATTATTCTTTAATTAAATTGGGGATACCATTTTGACTAATTCCATTTTAACCCAATTTAATCCAAATAACCTATTAATTAAGCCCATACCAAACACACAACACCCCCTCACCCTACAAAACACCAAACACTAAATCGCCCACCAATTTTTTATCATTTCATGTGTCTGTGCAAATACCCAAATTTAAGGGGGCTAATTTGCAAATGTTGCATTAGGTGTCAACACCCCATTGGTTCAAACCAAATTGAGAGCCCTAATATTAACTAGTCAACCCAACCCTCACCCTTGTATCAGTATTTTCCTCATGACAAATCCTGACCACCCATTAAAAATTGGGCTCATCATCACCACACACCTTCCATCACCTCTCCTATAAAGTGTATCTTTCTCCCCTCTTCCCAATGCAGGCCCTAATTCTAAGGAGCCTTAAAAACCTCACCCTCTCTCTCTCCTCCTCCTCCCTCCCTACACTCATAGCCAACCAAATTTTCTCCTCCTTATTTCTTCCTTTCTTCTTCTTCCTCTTCATCTATTTTATTTTTTGGTTTAAATTAAACCATCTCCACCCGATCCAGCAACCCCGGCCAACCTCCGGTCAGCGTCCGGCCACCCTCCTTCAGCCCGGCCACCCATCCGAGTCGACCCCGACCTCCTCCAATCTCCAGTCGAACTCGCCGGAGACACGACCACCCCTACGCAACACTTTCCTCTGCCGAGCTCCGCCTGAGCTGTTGTCCTCAACCTCGAGCCGGCCATCGTCTCCTCCCACCACCACTGCATCAGCCTCTCTCCAACTTCTTCCCCGGCGAGCCCGTAGCATCATCCTCCCTCCGTCCACGAGCAGACTCACCCCGCGCTCCGCATCGTCAACGACCTCACACTGCACCCGCCGGTTCCCTTTCCCGCTCGACGACTCGCCCACCACCGGAGTGTGACTCTCATCTCCTCCAACTCCGGCAGCCACCCTCGCCTTCATCCATCAACATCCTCGTCGTCGTCTTTACCTCACCGTCCTCTGCCTGACAGGCGCGTACGCATCCCCGCGCCTGACTGAACTCTCCTGAGCAGCGATCCCCGACCCCGCTGCACAATGCCGGATCTCACCACCACCATTATCACCTTCATTCTCCTCTTCCCTCTCCCTCGTCGACGTCCCCAGCAGCTCTCCGGCCACCACCGGAGCACCTCGACCCGGCCTCCTCCGTGTTCATCCCCATTCACCCTCGCAATCGTCGTCGTCGTCATCGTCATCGCCGCGCTCATGCCCGTGCGCAGGTGCGTGCATGTCCCCCTCCTTCATGGTGGTATGTATATCTGTTAGTATGTATAGTATATAATTGGTATGCATGTATATGTATACATATATATATAGTATAAATTCAATTAGTGTATTAGTATTCGTATATTTTAAAATATTAATGTTGATAATATATATACATATATATAGTATATGTATTTATCTGGTATATGTACTAATATATATATATATATATATATATATATATATATATATATATATATATATATATATATATATATATATATATATATATTGGTATATGAGTATTGTTCAATTGGTATGGTAAGTATGTACATATATTTAGTATGTGTACATTATTCAATATGATGTGTGTATATATATTGTTCAACTAATATATATTATATATGTAATTAATTGGTATATATATTATATATGTATTTAATTTGGTGCATGTATATATTGTAAGTATTAATGCTAGTTAATAATAGATATAATATGATTTATGTATCTATCTACTAGATGACCCAAGTATGACCACGTAGCATGTTAACAAGGCTGCCATATGTACACTCACGTATTGGCGAGACCCGTATCACCGATTGTCTGAATTCACAACAATTACAAACACGACACCCGCGCAATTAGACGCGCACTTGACCCTAGTTGACTAGTGCCATACCTGGCATAGCCTTGAGTTCATCGTGTTTTGTGTGTTAGTGTAACGTCTGATGCAAATGTTATATTTATGATATGTCTATAGGACTGTTGGATCATCCAGGCGATACTCTGGAATAGGATATTAGAATTACTAGCTAAGGACCCAAGGCAAGTACATTCTCTGATAATTTCTAATTGTTTGATAATTTCTATAATTCCAGTATCTAGAAATGTTACATCTGATTCTTGACACTGTGTTACATGGACTAGTATATAGATTGGATCTTTAGTCATGAGATGTTACATTGGTTATCGTATTGACATTGTACACGACATTGATATTAGACATTGATATTAGATATCGTATATGATATATTGGACATTGATCGTGTATCGTGACGTGTCATGATTGGATCCACAGTACTAGTTGGGGGCGGAGAAAATTGCTAGTGAGAGATGTGATCAAATACCTATCATACAAGTTTAAATTATTGGTGTTAATCATACCCCTCACGTATGCTTAGCCAGGCCATGTAACTATCGTACAAGTCCCAAGCCGATCACATTTAGAAACTACGATTTCAAACACTTAGAATAGTTACAGTTCTCTATTTTAGATCATATACTACATCACCCGTATATGATATTGTACCTCGTTCTCTTCATTTCATATATGCGCTGACTGTATCATATTGCCTATATTGCATGTCTCTTTACATTGCATGTCTCTTTATTTTGCCATTGCATTTATTCACTGTCTTCTCTTAGTATATAGCATCATCTGTTTATTGTTTTATAGTCCTTATCAATTAAATAGAACTGTTATTTGAGATATACTTTGCTCCTTCCTGACTGAAAATATTTTTCTAGACTATGCCTTAGAGGACTGGTATCCGACATTTTATGGACCACAGGGTGAGTAGCTGCAGGCTTGGATTTAGTAGTTCAGTTGTGATATACTTTGCTCCTTCCTGACTGAAAATATTTTTCTAGACTATGCCTTAGAGGACTGGTATCCGACATTTTATGGACCACAGGGTGAGTAGCTGCAGGCTTGGATTTAGTAGTTCAGTTGTGATTCCGAAAGGTCTAGCCGGAATCACTAGTTATCTAGTTAGTTCTTTTAGCAGATTATTTTGGTACCGGATTTGTCTTCGGCATACTCATTGAGACTTGGATTATATTGTTGAGTTAGACTATTTCTATTTAGACTTGTGTTGCATCTTACTTGTTTCTTCGAGATCTTATCATGTTGTAGTTATGTGATTGAGTATGTTGTTCATATTATATTGTGGTAACCGTGTCTCCTTATGGAGTTGGATGCTCGTGTGAGATTGTTTAGATAGCATCATGACCTAGACAGCGTTCTACCGCCGATGCTGCGGCGTAGGCTGGACGTACCCACGTACTCGTACCCCAATTCCGGGTGCGGGTCATGACAATCATGCTGTCCTGCTTCAAAATTTGGCCATACATAACCAGTGGGTTCAGACCCCAAAGAGCAAGTACCACAAGGGAGCCAAACTTATGAACTAAAATCAGCATGCAGACAAATAAGTAATATATAGCACAAGGAACAGTTAAATAAGTGACACATGTAAAATAACCGTTAAACAGATCTGGAGTAATTAAACAAGGACATCTGGAATCAATACTCCGGTTAGAATATCCGGATCAGTTAAATAAATTAGGACAAGACAAGACTAGACTGAAAATCAATCAATCACGGCCAATCATGCCCTATGGTTTGCTATCATTAACTAATTAGGGCTATCACAATCATAGTTACTAACACATGTAGTTTGAGATTCCTTACAGCCACATGCCCTGCACACTATTCGGGTTATCCAGACGTACGGGTACATAATATAAGTTTATCAGGTATAATGTTTTCTGGTAGAACAGCACTCGTTGGTGTGCTGGAAGTATGGCCCTCACGACGGAGCGCTCCAAATCCATCAGATGTCGCTGGGAAACCGGGATTGCATGTAGCCAAAAAATCTCTCTATATGCTTTCTAGATTATTATTCTAGTTATTAGCCTGGACAACTATCAAAAATTCTCCACCGTGGGGCTCAGGAATCTGCCTTAGACATGATACAAGACAGGAAAGTAGCTTGATGAGCGCAATCAAAATAAACCACGGGGTTACATGACATGCAATACAAGTGCTATTAATAGCCTTGATTAGGACAGTTACAGGAATTCTCAAGTCAAGGGTGCGCTACATCGAGCCACTACCAAGAGTATCAGTATCATGAGTAAAAGGGTTATCATTTCCATGTCAAGATTCAGGAGTTCATTCATAGTATACAATCACTTAACTCATGTCAGAAAATCAAGACCCATATCAAGAATGTCATATTCAGAAAATAACTAGGATTAACTAAAATAACTGGATAAAAGAGAACCAGAAAAAATTAAGTGCTAAGCATTACTAACAAAATAATAATGGAATACAGGCATATAAATCATCAATTTATGGTTGGCGCATAATCAGGCAATAAAATAAATCATACGTGGATAATGAACCAAACCACTATTGGCGCACAAATGATCAAAAATAGTATTGGCGCACAAAAGACCAAACAGCAATAGCGTACAAATGGACAAAAAATATTATTGTCGCACAAATGACCAAAAATAGCATTTGCGCACAAATGGCCAAAAACAGCATTGGCGCACAAATCACTAGTCTAGCCAATTCTAACGCAGAATGATACAAAAAGTGCTCCGAGCAAAAGATGGCGCACAAATGATACTAAAGCGCACTTCTATAACCTTAGCGCACAATGATAGAAGTGCATGAGCCAGGGGCTTGGCGCACTTTCATCATTCTTGCCAGCAGGGAGGTTAGACGCACAAACAAGCGTAGGAAGGTCTACTAAAAGACAAAACAGAAGTCTCAAAGTATGGCACAGCAGTCGAGATACGATATTCGAGAATACGAAAGTCGAGACTATGCCAAAGTCAAGGCTCGCCTATCAAGAATACTCAAAGAAAGGAATTAGTGCGCCAATAAAGGCTTGGCACACTTTCTCTTGATTAACAAGGTTGAACGCTCAAATGTGCGATGCTGAGAATTTATCTCAAAAGTGCACCCAAGTTTTTTATAGTCTTGGCGCACTTTTGCAAGGGTTTGATTAGATGACATTCGTACAAAACATACACATGAGGAGTAAAGTGCGCCCAGAATACTCAACATATCTTGGCTCACTTTTTGCAAAAATTTGAATATTGTGCTGAATGCAAGTTTTTATGAGATAGCACACAGTGCGCTCAAGTTTTTAAGGGTCTCATGTACATTTTTTGTAGAATTGATCATTCTTCTCCGGTCAGCACACTTTGTGCTCCGACTTTGTTGTTCTCAACTTTCTCGTTCAAAATCAAATATGAATGCAACAAAACTAATGTTACAAAAGAGTCTACAACATAGTTCTAAGCTACTAAAGATATGCAAATAACTAAGCTAGCAAATAAATATAAACTTAGGTTTATGAAGAAGCTCCAAATTCATGGGTTCACTCAGTTGGCAAGATATACTTGTGTACGGTCATGTTCTAGCCTAATACCAACACTACCAAGTCACCCAGGCCAAGGCCAAGCTCGGCTGTTGCTCTCGGCTGGAGAAGAAGGTGAAGAAGAAAAGAGAAATGAAAGGAAAAAAAATAAAATAAAAGTAAAAGGAAAGAAGGGTTGAGTATATATAGAAAAAGCTAGGATTGTATCCCATTGAATCATAATCCATGTCCCTCAGCTGGTTTTATCATAGCCACGCACAAGAAACCAAGGGACCAACGGTCCAAAGCATGCAACTAAGAGAAATTTATAAAAATAACCTAAATAATGCATGAATGACATGAAGCATAAAGTAATAAATTAAACATAAAGCAAGCTATACACGTATAATATGCGTATCTCGGGTGCATATACTAGAATAGTGAGATGAGTCTCACAACTCTCTCCTCCTTAGAAAAAAATTATTCTCAAAATTTCAATAAAGCACGGGGTCTAGCAAGAAAACTTAGGGGACATGCAATCAAGGTAAGCAAGGGCATACGAAAATCAAGCACAATCCTAGAACAATACAAGCTTGCACAAGAAATGATCAGAGCACGAGATATATGAACAGGTATATCTCACAAGTTAAACAAATACGGGTATCAAGCACGGATATCATCCTCTCGCTCCCAAGTTGACTCGCCCGGTGAGTGATACCTCCAAGCAACTCTGACTAACCGAATGGTCCGGTTCTTGCGAATCTTCTCTTTTCGGTCCAAAATGGATATATGCCTCTCTTCATATGAAAGGTCGGTACCAACAAACAATTATCAATGATCCAAGACATAGCTTAAATCTGGTATATTTTGTCGTAACTATGATACATGAAAAATATTATGTATCTCGCGACGCGACGACGGAAGAACAGGACGATAGGAAAAATCTTCTACTCTCTCGAGAATACCGAACAGACCAATATACCGTAGACTAAGCTTTCCCCTCATACCAAATCTGATGAATCCTTGGGTAGACAAAATTTGAAGGAATACATGGTCGCCGACAAAAAACTCAAGAGGTCGCCGATGTGTAACACCCCGTACCGCTCAAGCGGACTGCCGATTCAGACGATAAAAGTACAATATCCTGACCCGCTTTACTCAGGTAAGAATATTCATTTGAGGCAAAGGATATGTAGACTTGTCCCTTCAGGAGTTCAGCTTAGGCTTTCAGAGGCTCGCTCGGAGTATCGCACAACCGTGGCGAATCATCGCTAAGGTGGGTGGCTACGGTGAACTTGTCCTTGTTTAGCCAGCACATTTAAAATATGGAACGATACATGCTAGTCACTAGGTGAATCACCCCATGCATGCTAATAAGAATACAACGTACCTAGCTAAGAGAATAATCCCAACTTATACTGCTTGTGTTAGAACATGGAAATAAAATATTGCTTATATTCAGACCTTCGCATGATACCTTCGCCTTGTGCAATTGGACCTTGTTATGCCTCGATAGAACAATATGTATATGCTCTTCTTAGTGCACAGTTCACTTGTTTATACTGCACGACTCTAGATCATGTCGCTCGGAAGTCCCCTTACGGTTTTACTACTCGGCTTACCTTCGGGCCCGAGCTAATGTGAATGCTTATGTTTATATCTATACATGCTTGCCTGCATATATATTACCTCGATTCATTGCTTGTCATATAATTGTATGCCAATATCTAGCAAATGCTATCTTGCCTTATTTTCATCCAAACTACCGAAAGACTATCTAATAGTCGTTTCGTGAAAGTATGAACATTGAAAGTATTCGGGACCGTTAGGTCACCAAGGCAATCCCTGAACCAGGAGAACGTATCATGTCAAGTTACATCTTAACAATGAATCATGGATTGTCAATAAGGTAAAGCTTGAAGATAAGTTTTGTACTCTATTAATTTCTCAGTCCCTCTAGTCGG